>JAYESD010000003.1:170018402-171218402 GCA_036927565.1 Tuctoria greenei | reverse complement strand
AAGCGATCCACAATTACCCAAATTGAGTCATACCCGGACTGAGTACGTGGTAACCCAACTATGAAGTCCATTCCAATTTCTTCCCACTTCCATTCCGGAATCTTCAACGGTTGCAATAATCCGGCTGGCCTTTGATGTTCTGCCTTGACTCGTTGGCACACATCACACAATGCTACGTATTCAGCTATGTCCTTCTTCATGCTATCCCACCAATAGCAAGTCTTCAAGTCTTTGTACATCTTTGTACAACCAGGGTGAATTGAGTAAGGCGAGTCATGTGCCTCCTTTAATATTGTCTCCCGAATATGCTTTACATTAGGCACAACGATCCTCTTTCCAAGCCATAAGGTACCATGTTCGTCTTCATCAAATCTGAATTCTCTCCCTTCCTCGATCCTTTCCTTGATTTCCTTGATCTCCCCATCCATGGTTTGTGCTTCTAGAATTTCTTGCTCCAAGGTTTGGTTTAACTCCATCATCTCCATCTCATTTACAAACCCGAGGTTCAACTGTTCAAACTCCTTACATAACTCGAATGGTAACTCTCGAACCGTGAGTTGATGACTTACTCCTTTTCTACTCAAAGCAACGGCCACTACATTGGCTTTTCCCGGATGATAGTTGATCCCCAAATCATAATCTTTGATGAGCTCCAACCATCTTTGTTGCCTCAAGTTCGGATCCGTTTGTGTGAAAATATACTTCAAACTCTTATGATGCGTGTAAATTTGACACCTATGTCCAAGAATATAGTGTCTCCAAATCTTCAATGCATGTACCACGAGTGCAAGTTCTAAATCATGTGTTGGGTAATTCTGCTCATGTTTCTTCAATTGTGTGGACGCATAGGCGACCACTTGATCTTCTTGCATAAGCACGCATCCGAGTCCTTGTCTTGATGCGTCACAATAAATATCAAAACTCTTGCTTACATCCGGCAATACCAAAACTGGGGCTGTTGATAACCTCTTCTTCAACTCCTCAAACTGTTTTGACAGGCTTCAGTCCATTGGAACGCCTTTCCCTTCATTACCAACTCCGTCATAGGCTTGGCTATCTTGGAAAAATCCTTGATAAACCGACGGTAATATCCAGCCATCCCAAGAAAACTCCTTATTTCCTTGACATTTTGCGGCGGCTCCCACTTCAACACGTCTCTCACTTTTCCGGGGTCAACCGATACTCCTCCTCCTGAGATTATATGACCCAAAAATGGCACCTCTTTCAACCAAAACTGGCACTTGCTGAACTTGGCATACAATTGATGCTCCCTCAATTTCTGCAGCATAAGCCTCAAGTGTTCCTCATGTTCCTTCTCATCCTTCGAGTAGATCATAATATCATCAATAAACACCACAACAAATCTATCCAAGTACTCCATGAAGACCCTATTCATGAGGTACATAAAGTAGGTAGGTGCATTTGTCAGTCCAAATGACATCACGGTGTACTCATAAGATCCATACCGTGTTCTAAAAGCTGTTTTGGGTATGTCCGATGGTCTAATCTTCATTTGAATGTATCCTGACCTCAAATCATTCTTGGAAAACACACAGGCGCCTTTCATCTGATCAAACAAATCCTCTATACGGGGCAAGGTGTACTTGTTCTTGATTGTTACCTCGTTGAGAGCTCGGTAATCCACGCACATCCTTTGGGATCCATCCTTCTCGTCCACAAATAGAACGGGCGCTCCCCAAGGTGAAGAGCTAGGGCGAATAAAACCTTTCCCTAATTACTCTTGAATTTGCTTCTTGAGCTCCGTTAATTCCATAGGAGGCATCCTATACGGCCTCTTAGGTATAGGTGCAGTTCCAGGTATTAAATCAATAACAAACTCAATGTCTCGATCAGGTGGCATACCTGGCAACTCATCTGGAAACACATCCAAAAATTCACACACTACAGGAATCTCCTCAATTGCGGCACCGTCCATATGATTCATCTCCAATTGCTTCGGTGCGGTTTGAAATGCTTCAAATTCTACGGTGATCCCTTCCTCATTAGTCAACATCACCGTCTTTGTGGCACACTCAATAACTCCATTGTGCTTCCTCAAATAGTCCATACCAAGTATAATGTCCAACCCTTGAGAATCTAAAACAATGAGGTTGGTAGAGAAGTCTACCCCTTTATTCTAAGGCTTACTTTTGGACATACTATATTTGTCCCCATCTCTCCTCCAGGAGACTTAACCAACAGAGTAAACTTCATATGAGAGATAGGCAAACTATACTTGGCAACATACTTCGATGCAATGAATGAATGCGATGCTCCAGAATCAAATAACATAGTCGCGGGGTTGGAGTTGGCGAGAAACATACCAATGACCACGTCATCCGCTTGTTGAGCATCCTCCGTAGAGACATGGTTCACGTTGCCACGAGCAAAATTCTGCTGTCCACGACTTCCTTGTGGCTGCCCTCCATTGAGTCTTGGGTTTTGCCTCGACGCATTGCTTCCTTGACCAAGGCCTGACTTAGGACATTGATGCGCAAAGTGTCCAGCTTCTCCACAAGTATAACACTTCTTAACTCCACTAGAATTATTGGGACGAGCTTGGTTTTGAACATTGGCTCCAGGAAAATCAGCACGAGGTGCATAAGGCATTGGAGGCCTAGGTTCTTGCATAACAGGGCGCTGCTGCACAAACTGAGTTGGGCGCGGTGCATAACCAGGGCGCTGAGCAGGAATAGAGGAGCTGTAATAGGGTGCATTGGGTGGTGCAAGGCGAGGGCGCACATTACTTCCTTGTTGCTGTCCTTGATATGGCGCCTTCCTCTTGATTTCTTGCTCCATCTCACGGATCTTGTTCTCAACCACAATTGCTTTGTCCACAAGCTTTTGAAAATTGGCAAAATCGCAGTTGAGCAATTGCACTTGGATCTCATTGTTCAAGCCCCTCATGAACAAGTATTGTTTTCGGCTATCCCGACTAACATCCTCAGGCGCATACCTTGAGAGTTGAGTGAAATTATTGAGATATTCACTCCCGCTTGATCTTCCTTGCCTCAAATTCTCAAATTCTTACCTCTTCAAGAGCATAACACCTTTCGGCACATAATGAGAACGGAAACTCTCCTTGAATTCCACCCAGGTGATCCTCTCTTGATCCTCATGAGCATTGCATAGTGAATCCCACCAATCGGCAGCTGCTCCAAAGAGTTGATGAGAAGCAAATAGGACCTTCTCTCGGTCACTGCATTGGACAATAGCAAGTTTCTTCTCCACAGACTTGAGCCAATCATCTGCATCCATAGGGTCGGTAGCTTGAGCAAAGGTCGGTGGCCTAGTCCTCATAAACTCTCCCAATCGGTTATGAGGAGGCGGGGGTGGCGGTGGAGGCATGTGGGGCTGATTGTTGATGTTACTGCCAGCCTGCAGCTGTCCCATAGTTTGTATCATGGTCTGCATGAGCTGGTTCTGCATAGCGAGTAGCTGCTCAATATTGATAGCTCCATGAGCAGGTCCTTGTCCAGTATTGTTCTGAGGTACTCCATGGTTCTCCTCCTCGTCATTGACATCCCTCTGGTTGCGAGTCCTCACCATCTGAAGGAGAGCAATAGGTAAGAATTTAGAAACGTCCCCAACTATATGCATCAAGGGATATGAAGCTAACCAACTAGCTATACTAGCCTAGGTGGACATGGTAATGCTAAAGCATCCCAAAATCCTCTATTAAGCACACAAGCAAACAATATATATATATATATATATATATATATATAGCAAACAGCACACTAAGCAAAAACACATCGATTCCTGAGTGCTCCTATGTGCTCTAAAGTGTCCATTCTATCTAGGCTGCGTCCTACGGTCAACCTGTGGCTCTGATACCAATCTGTGACGCCCGGTTCCGAAAACTGAACCAAGCTAACGCATATGTGTGCCCAGGATGTTCAACACACATACACGAGTGCAATCACAAAAGAGTATACAGAAAAATTACCATAGAACAAGATTAATTAACCAAATTTTATTACATAATTCATAATATCCATGAATACAAGCTCTAGTGGATATTAATGACAAGTTCAACTAATGCAGTGGAAATAAACTAATTAAGCAACTAAGCAAACTAAGCAAAAGGGATAGCGCAGCTCCATGCAACACCACAGGCAAAGCTGACGGTAGACACGACCTAGAACTCCGCATTATCGCCATTAAACTCACAATCCTGACCTGCAACTGTTGGGGGGGATTGCAAGAGTGAGTACATGTCGTACTCAGCAAGTGTGGAAAGTATGACATGTGGCTGATTCAAATGACGACAATAATAATGGCTAAGTGCTTAAAAGTACAGTAAAACCATTTGGAAAAGCAATGTATCATATTTATATGAAGTAAATCCATCATAAACCATGTAACCATCATAATACCAGTCCATAATCTACCATTGCCAATAACCATAATCAATGTCAAAAACCATGATTCCATCCCATAACCATAACCATAACCATAACCATAACCATTACCAAACCATAACCATCCCAAATCCCAATTTCCCTTTAACCATGGAAGTTGTCCAGGTGCTCATAATCGGGAGCACGGCTATCATGATAGTTTTAGACACACTCTGCAGAGTTTGTACCTCTTTATCCACGTGTTTGTGATTTCATCATCCATCGGCGACTAAAGAACCTCCCTTATGCCAATTACACTTCCTTTGGTGTATGGCCAAGAGATCACAAAATAGCCTTTACAAAGGGATTACTAGTCTATTCAGACCCCACTGAGGTTTCACCGGTGGCGATGTCTCCCACCGAGCACATCTTCAACCAACGGCCCCCTCTTGAGCCATTCGGATCCCAGGGTAGTCCCACCAATCAGCAACAAACCCAATCCGACTACCCCTTCCCCGAGGATCCACAATGGTCCAAACAGCACTAGCAAAGCCCTAATTAATCAGCTACGCCGCACCCATACTTGGCCTCGTGGTGGCACTGTAGTCCTGGCCTATTCTCGCATGAACCGGTCCTTAGATCTAAAGCAAGCAAACCACCATAACATCCAACCCATCCACATACCAGGCTTGCTTAGATCACTCATCGTATTGACCAGTTCACATTAACCAGAATATCATTGATGCATAATTAAATGTGTAGTGTTGTTTGCCATCCCAATTAATTAAGCGAAGCAAAAAGGTAAAAAAAAAAAGTCCATCCCGACGCTCTACCATAAATTTCAGGTGAAAAGGGTGGTTTAGCAAGTCTAGTAAACTTCCTACCATAGGATTCCCATCAAAATTGACACAAGCATGCAGTTTTACAAACAAAACATTTATTTTAAAAATAGGATCAATATGCTTCAAGGACACTTGCCTTGCTCTGGCGGATAGGGTTGCTCAATCGCTTCGAAATCTCGATTCTCGAAATCCTCGTACACGACCTCTTGAGCACTTCCCTCTACTCGTGATCACACATACAAGAAAATACATACAAATCAACATGATGCACACACATTAATCAACATGCGATGATACGCATGCATGCAAAGATCAATCATTAATTAACTATGGTTGTTTATTAATAAGATGCAACTAGTTCATACGTGTTCATCTGAGTTTACGGGGGTTTTAGCGAGAATTAATGTTGCTGAAAATAAAAAGACGATGCAACTAAAATCAATTTACGTCTATTAGATCTAATACGTCGCTAAAATTCGCATCGGGAAAACGAACCCTACCGTAGATGCGACGGCTTCGAAGATCGCGAGGGTGAAGGTGACGCGTAGACGAAGTAGATGGCGCAAGGGTCCTCCGGCGGCACGACGACGACGACGACGATCTCCGGCGGATGACCGCACCCTCCTCTTTTTCTTCCTCTTTTTCCCTTATTTTTCTTCCCTGGCGGCACCTCTGATCTCCTCTGTTCTTTTTCTTAGGGCGGCTAGGGCTTCCGGCGGTGGCGCTGTTCTCTGGTACCGAGAAACTATGAAACCTACAGCGTATTTATAGCCGGGCGGCAGTCGATTCAGAGACCGGCTCGGTTTCTGGCGCGCGCGGGCGAGCGGGATCGGGGCAAGGCGCGTGGGCGCGCTGCAGCGTGGGGCCGGGCAGGCGCGCGGCACAACGCGGGGCATCGGTGCGTGCGGGGCCGGGAAGCAGGCCGGGTGCTCTGCCAACGCGCGGGAGCGGCTGCGTGGCGCGCGGCCGGTCGGGCACTCGGGCGAGCGGGTCGCGCGGGGTGGGGCCAAGGCACGGGAGCGGGAGCGCGGTGCGGGCGTGCTCGGCGGGAGCGCGGGAGCGTGCTGGTCGGCGGCTGGGTCAACGCGGGTGCTGGCGCGTGGGCGAGCGGGGCCGGTCGGGGGCCGCGCTGGGTGGGGCGCTCGCCGGCTGGGCCGGTTTGGCCTGGCCGGCAGTGGCCCCCTTTTCTTTTTGTTTTCTTTTTTTTCCTTTTTTTTTCTTTCTAAATATTAATATATATTATATATATTTTTTATATACATACTCTCTTATTTTATTTTATTTTTATATTATTGATTGTTATTTATTTTTTTTACTTATTCCCTATTACAAGTTTTAGGCTATTATTTTCTTTTTCTTCTTTTTGCTACACCATATATGTATGTTTTATCTTTTATTATTTTTCTTTTATTCTATTAATATTTAATGCATGAACATGTATGCAATGCATGATGCGAAAATTGAGGGTGTTACAGAGCCCGAGCCATCGGCGGTTGAGGCCCTAGTTGAAGCTCGTACTGTAGCTCCAGAGGTGGTGGTCCCGGAGGTACCTGGGCCAGAGCCAGAGCAGCCCGAAGAGAGGGCGACGGGTCCTTCAACTTCTGGGTCGTCGACTGAAGACCCGGAAGCGGCACTTGCAACTGCTCCGGAGGTAGAAGTTCCCCCCCGTGGGTTCTTCTTCTACCGCTAAAAGGCTCCAAGAGAGCGGCCCTAGCACTGCAGGAGTACAGGGGACCACTATTGTAGAGTGGGACCCGATTTTTGTGACATAGAAAACGTTTGAGCCTGCGGAAGTGATCCCAGCAGGCCCAGAACCTATCCCTCTGGCTTTGTCCGTAGACAACGCCTGCTCAAGTCTTCGGCAGATCCAACTTGCCTTCGATCATGAGAGCAAAGCTTTGGAGGAGGAGCACAACACCTTGAGGCGTTGGCGCAACAGACTCCATTTTGAGACCATGCTTGCTTACGAGGCTAGCTGACCAGAAGGAATGGATCACGGGGGAGAAGGCCCGGTTAGAGTACTGGGACAAGTTGATAGACGAGAAGGAGGCCGCCATCCGGGCGCTCGATGCTAACTCCAGGGAAATCCTGGAGCAAGCCAAGGAGAGACCTGACGCTGCTGGCGAGCGTTACGAAAAGCTCGCAGAGTTGAATGAAACTTTCCTGAAGCGTTGAGCGGACCTGGAGGCGAGGGAGGAAAAACTTTTGGGGCAGCAGGAGGATGTGGTGAGAAGAGAGGCGGAGGTCACCCAGAAGTTGGCTCTCGGTGAGAAAAATTTGGCAGATCACAGCAAAAAGCTGGATCTATGGAAGGAGGAAGAGAGGAAGAAGAAGTGGAAGGTGGGGCAAGAGCTCTCGAAAAGAGAGTCTGATATTGCCGCTAGGGAGGAGAGAGTCAAGGGCAGGGAAAAGGACCTAGCTGAGAGGCGGAACCGCATCCACCTCCAGGAGACGGAGCTGGCCGACCGGGAGAAGCAGGTTGCTGAAAACATGCAGCAGCATGCTAAGTTGGCCGAGTGGCTTGCCCGTGAAGGTTCGGAGCTTGCGGCCGCCCGGAGCTCACTGGAGGAGTTGTGGAGCTCGAAAGCGACAGAGTCCTTGATGGTATGGGACTTACTGAGGCGTGCGGACAGGGCCCTTGTCCCTCTTGGTTTTAGTCCAGTATGCCCAGAGGACCCGACGCAGGAATTGGACCAGACGCTGGCGGCACTTGGCTCTGCTGGTAGCAAACTCGACGTGATGGGTAACGTCATCACCAATCAACTGGAGACGGAGGGTAAGTGCTTGGCCAAGAACGTCATCGAGTATGTCTTGGCATGTTACTGTAGCCGAGACACCCTGTTCTCCCTTGATCCGGTCTTTGAAAGAATCATCACGGAGGAGGAGGATGTTGCCAGGGCTAGTGTCCAGGAAGCTGCTGAGAAGATTGCTTCGTTTTTCCACAGGACCTAGATCCTCGAGTAGCTAGGACTTTTCTCCCTTTGTTCCTTGCAATCTCAATTTTGTAATCTAGTTCTTTTGATTAATGAAATCCTCCTTTTTGCCTTGAATTTCACTTTATCTTCAATATATTGTGTCGTGTCTTGTTGGCCCTCTGGTACATGTGTACAGTTGAGGTGTGTACATGTACCAAAGGTTATGATAGTATGTTGATGACTCGGTTGCTTCACACTTGTAGATTTTAGTCCGAAGTCTTCGATTTTGAAGCTTTGAAGAAAGGCCCCCTGGAATGGTTGGAGCTCGATAGCTCTGGCGTCAACATATTAGATGTTAACGGCGAACCTATCTTGGGAGATGTCGGAGCTTAGCAGCTCCGGCGTCATCCACCATCGTTATGAATTTTTGCTTTTCCCGCACATTAAAGGCAAGAGAGAAAGTAAAATTCGTCCTCTTGTCTATAAATTGGTTGTGACTTATTATTCTTATTTGGACTTTTGATCTGAAGAAACTCAACATGATAACAAGCGTTTTGATAGAATCTTCCTCGATCCACACGCCTTTTTAGTACTCACCCTATTAAGGCCTGCCGGGGTGTAGGTAGGAGCGGCGTACTTAGGGTGCAGGACCAGGCTAAGTCGATAGCACACTTCAGACCTATGTTGGTTTGTCGTTCAGGCAAGTAGACTATATAGCAGTGTTAAGATCCAAAAATACTATCAATAAGGCTTGTAATGCATGCGAATCACTTGGAACAAAGCTCAAAAAGATTTGCACAACTTCATTATAGAAAAGTGGGGTAAAAATAATTTGATATATTGAGCCTTGTACAAAAAGTAAATGCACGTGGAGTCTGTTTTCAAACAACAATGTCTTTCATTATAGGTTCAGATTACAGGGTAGACAAGGACACACTTAGGGTGCTGGACCAAGCTAAATGTGCTATACATCTTGTACTAGCCCAGAGCAAGTAGTTACACTTTTAGTGCTGTGACTGTGTCAAGTGTTACTTGAACTTCCCGGACCCTCCCAGAGGACTTGCTCGTCTCTATATAATGACTCTACAACATGCATTGTGTGTAATTGTAGTCTCACCTCCGTGAATCTAAGCATAAAACTTACGGAGGTGCTCGATGTTCCAAGGATTGGGAAGCGGGGTCCCATCCTCAGTTGCCAAGCGAACGCATCCCGGTCGGGATACTTTAATGACTCGGAAGGGACCCTCCCAGCTGGGGGAAAGTTTGCTCATCCCTTCATGAGTTAGTATCTTCCGGAGCACCAGGTCGCCCTCTTCAAGCTGTCGATCATGCACATGCCTTTGATGGTAGCGGAGGAGCGCTTGGCAATAACGTGCATTCCGAACAACTGCTTGGCCCCTTCCCTCGTCAACGACGTCAAGGTCTTCACGCCGGAGCTGGTCCTGCGTGGCTTCATCGAAGGTCCAGACTCGAAGGGACCCCAAGGTGATCTACGGAGGAAGGACTGCTTCAGCTCCGATTACCAGGAAGAATGGAGTCTCCCCAATTGATCGGTTAGGTGTTGTCCTATTCGCCCATAATGTGGACGGAAGCTCTTCAATCCAGTTAGCTTCGTGCTTTTTCAAGTGCTCATATGTGTGTGTCTTGAGTCCTTTTAAGATTTCTGCGTTTGCTCTCTTGGCCTGACAATTGCTTGTTGGATGAGCTACTGAAGCGTAGCTAAGTTGAATGCTGAGGTCTTCACAATATTCTTGGAATGCAGCACTTGTGAATTGAGTTCCGTTGTTAGTTATGACTTTGTTTGGAACTAAAAATCTGCATATAATGGACTTTAAGAACTTGATTGCTGATTGTTTTGTTGATTGTTACTAATGGAGTTGCTTCCGACCACTTAGTGAACTTGTCGATGGCGACATATAGGAATCTGTAACCTGCGACGGCTTTTGGGAAAGGTCCCAAGATATCCATGCCCCACACAGCAAATGGCCATATAGGAGGTATGATTTGTAGTGATTGAGCTGGTGTGTGAATCTGTTTTGCATGGAACTGACATGCTTCACATTTCTTCACTAGCTCAACCGCATCCTGGAGTGCTGTAGGCCAGTAAAAGTCATGCCGGAAGGCTTTACCGACCAGCGTGCGAGAAGATGTGTGGTTCCCACACTCGCCTCCATGGATTTCCGTGACGAGATCGCGGCCTTCTTCCCTTGCAATGCACCGCATTAGGATGCCATTGGCACCGCGTCGATAGAGATTCCCTTCTACCAACGTGTATCTTTTAGCCAATCTGACAATCTGGTCAGTGGATACACTGTCTTCACGAAGGATATTGTCTTTCAAGTAGCTCCGGATCTCCGAGATCCATGCATCGAAGCTAACTTGAGCTTCTGAGTCTTGCGTGTTGGGTTGCTCGGAGCTTCCAACAGCACGTACGACCATTTGTGAATGCCATGGTAACAGGACCACCGGGACCGCCAGCTTTGATGGTCTCGCCTCCTTCAATCAGTTCGATAGGCTGAGCTATTGGTTTTGACAACCTCCAGATGAAGATTCCATCAGGAGCAGGAGCTCCGGTTGAGGCTTTCGTCGAGAGTTCATCAGCTTTAGAGTTATGGAGGCGCTGAACATGATGGAGATCCAGGACTTCGAAGTCCTTCTGAAGCCTCTGGACTTCAAGGAGATAAGCAGCTCATTGAGAATTGTTGCAGGAGCATTCACCTTTCACTTGTTTGATGATGAGTTGTGAATCTCCCTTCACCAACAGCTGTTTTACACCATAAGATAGTGCCACCTTGAGTCCATAGATGAGGGCTTCATACTCCGCCATATTGTTGGTTGCCTTGAAATCAAGGTGTACCATGTACTTGACCTTCTCTCCAGTCGGAGCCAGGAGAAGGATTCTAGCTCCGGCCCCCTGCTTCTGCACGGAGCCATCGAAGTAGATGGTCCAGTGAGGCTTAGTGAATAGCGGAAGTTTGAGCTCTGGTTTCTGCTCATTGTGGCCCCCAGGGTTTGATGGAGAGGGAGTCCACTCCGCCACAAAGTCAGCCAATGCTTGACTTTTAATTGCTTGGCTCGACACGAATTCTAGATCGAATTCTGCCAGCTCCGCTGCCCACTTTGCAATATTCCCAATAGAATTTTGGTTATGCAAAATTGCACGTAGTGGAAAAGAAGTTACCACTAATATTTTGTGGGCTTGGAAATAGTGGTGAAGCTTTCTTGAGGCGATAAGAACTGCGTAAAGCAGTTTATGCACCTCAATGTATCTTGTCTCGGCCTCGTGGAGTACTTCACTGATGAAGTACACAGGGCGTTGGACTATCCAGACCCTCCTAGAGGGGCCCGAAGCTTCCTCTTCATCGACACGGACCCTATTGGAGGGTCCCGGATCTTCTTCTGGAATTTCCTGGTCCCTGCTAAAGAAACCCGAAGCTTCTTCTAGAGTGACACACACCCTCCCAGAGGTTTCTGGATCTTCTTGTTCAGCAGCAGTTACTCCTTTGTTTGAAGGAGGTTTATCCTCTAGAATCTCACCTTGAGGATACGTGCCTGAGGGTTGATACCCAGACTCGTCTTCAGGTAGCTCCGGACCCCCCCCGGAGGGGTCTAGACTTCTGAATTGGAGATGGCTCCGGTCTTTCCGCGACTAGTACCATACTGACAACCTCTGTAGTTGCCGAAATGTAAAGCAGTAAAGGCTCACCAGGGTTTGGAGCTACCAGGATTGGTAGTGTGGTGAGGAGCTGCTTCAGCTCTTGAAATGCCTTTTCTGCTTCTTTAGACCAACAAAATGGCTCGGAGTTCCTCAAGAGTTTGAAGAAGGGTAGCGCCCGTTCTACCACTCTTGATATAAACCGACTGAGCGCAGCTAGACATCTAGTCAACTTTTGGACATCTTTAATGCGGGCTGGGGGCTGCATTTTTTCTATAGCCTTATCTTCCCCGGATTTGCTTCGATTCCTTGATGAGTCACCAAGAACCCCAGAAGCTTTTCGGAGCTAACTCCGAAGACACACTTGTCAGGGTTCAGCTTGGTGTGCGTAGTGCGCAGCTTGTCGAAGACGGCTTGTAAGTTGTCAAGGAGTGACTCCTTGTTTTTGATCTTCACGACAATGTCATCAACATAAACCTCCACAAAGTATCTAATTAGCTCTCAAAATGTTTTGTACATAGCTCACACAAATGTTGAAGCAGCATTTTAAAGACCAAATGGCATGGCAGTATAACAATACAATCCATCTACTGTTATGAAGGCAGTATGCTCTTCATCTTCCTTAGACATTTGGATTTGATGCTATCGAGAATATGCATCTAAGAAACATAGTAGTTCACACCCGGAGGTGGAGTCCACTATCTGATCTATTCTAGGTAGTGGAAATGGATCTTTTGGACACGCCTTATTTAATGTGGTGTAGTCGATACACATCCGAAGCTTCCCACCGACCTTGGGTACAACAACTCGGTTTGCCAGCCATTTTGGATGGTAGACTTCCCGGATGAATCCAGCTTCAAGCAACTTCTTGATTTCCTATTGGATGCAGTTTTGTCGCTTAATTGATTGCTTCTGGGGCTTCTGATGTACAGGCTGTGTGTCTGGATAAATCTCCAGATTGTGCTCAATCACGTCCCTAGGGATCCCAGGCATTTGTGACGGTTTCCAGGCAAACACGTCGACAGTAGCCCAGAGGAAAGTGATGAGTGCAAGTCCCTATTTGTTGTTCAGACCCCCCGATATACGGCTAGTCTGAGTAGCATCAAAACCAATTTGGACGACTTTGACGGGAATGTCGGTGTCGCCGCTTGGTTGCACACGAGGTGCGGAGGTAGAGCACTTGTGACGAATGCTTGGAGGATTCACAGTTGGCTCCTTACCGGATGCTTCCTCTTGCGCTGTGGTAAGCGCATAGAGTTCTTCCAGTGCAGTAACTCCTGCGGTACGATCTCCGCGTATTTGGAGAACGCCCGTGGGTGTTGGTATTTTCAACACCAAGTATCCATAATGGGCAACAACCATAAACTTGTATAAAGCTGGCCTGCCCAAAATGGCATTGAAGGGCAGACTGATCTGCGCAACGTTGAAAACCAGTTTCTCGGTTCTGTATTTCTCACGGGTCCCAAAAGTCACCGGGAGTGTAATGGAACCAAGAGGAGTAATGGTTGCTGGGGCTACTCCGGAGAAAGGTCGGAATGGGCGAAGGTCCAATGGCTAGAGCTGAAGCTTAACAAAAGCTTGGAAGCTTATGAGGTTTAGCCCGGAATCTCCGTCCACCATTACATGGTGGATTTGGATATTGTTAGTTGTGGGTGACACCATCAACAGAAGTTGACCAGCCCCGATCATGTTTTGGGGGCAGTCCGAAGCATCGAAAATGATGTGTGTATCCATCCACTTTTGATGTGGTTCTGCCTTAGCAGCAGGAGCTACCATGGCCATGTCTCGCCGCATTGTCTTGAGGATGCGACCAGAGGTGATGTCCCAAGAACCACCATAAATGGTGTTCAGGGTTTTCTGGCGCTCGTTGTCAGAGACGTCGGAGTCATTGTCGATAGTGTTGTAGACAGCTTTCAAGACCTTTTTAGGGTCCTGGAAACCTAGTTCCTCTTCAGCCGGAGCTTTGTCGACTTTTTGTTTTCCTTCCCTTTGATGGAAAGGAGCTTCTTCTCAGCGCTTGTTGTAGCGCTCGGCAAGGTTCTGGACCTCCCAACACTCTTCCAAGTTGTGTCGATTTGTCTTGTGAATCGGACACCATGCTTTGGAATTGATGTCGTCCTCTGATGAAGGACGAGGTCACTTCTTGTGGCGTGGCCCCCGTGTGAGACCTATGTGTGCTGAATACATTGGCTTGTAGTGAATACATTGCCTTTGATGATAAAAGTTTCGAATATCACCAAAACACCTTTTTATCAAGGTTCGACTCTAGCTCCGAGCTACAGCAAGGTCCTATGGTAGGTTCGGCTTGTTTTGGGTAGCTTTGGTACGTTCGATGCTAGGTCTGACTTCTTGGAAAGATCCGACTAACTTTGGTTAGCTCAGGTGAGCTTTGTCTTTAGCTCCGGCATGTTTTTGATAGCTCCGGCATGTTTTTGCTAAGCTCTGAATTACTTTTCTAGCTCCGGCTTTAGGGTTGACTGGTTCTGACTAGTTTTGGTAAGGTCTGGCGCTAGGTTCTACTAGTTTTTGTAAGCTCCGGTGGGAGCTTGGTTATACTAGTTCTGGTAAGCTCCGGTTTGCTCTCGCAAGGTCCGGAACTTGAGCGCAGTGTTTCTGCTTTTCATATGCAACGTTTCGTACTTGCTTTACATCTCTAGAAAGATTGCTTAGAATTCATTTGCTAAGTTTTTGGTGTGTTCTGGTTGATATGGATGAATTGTTTTTCTGTGGTTTTGCAACATGCTTATGTGGGGTGCTCACATAAGGTGTTGTGCTCGGAACTGATGTGAGTCAATTCGTGGACTTGGAATCGTATGGATTGTTTGTTTGTTCATTTGCAGGTGTTGCTTGAGTTCAAGTCATGGCTGGTGACAGGATCCCTTGGACTAGTCTCAGGGAGGAGATGAGGTTCCAACAACCAAGTTCAGGAGGAATTATGGTTGAGTGGGTCAGGAAGTCGCGTAGGATGATTGAATCTAGGGCAGTGCATATGAAGGTCGAAGGAAGGTGTTCACACGTATGCATGCGGTGCATGACATGGAAACATGCTTCTGGAGATGGATTAAGGAAGGGAGATCTGATTGGAAGGATCGGATCGTACTGGATGATGACTTTGGCTGCTGGCTGAGTCGGTTATGGCTCGGTATGGAATATCGAGTTGGTTACGATAGATTTCGTGTGCTGCACGAAAGTTGAGTTGTGTTTTGGAATACCGGATGTGTTTCGAGTTTGTTAGGAAGTCTCGAGATTGTTTCTATCTGCGTATAGGAAAATCTTGAGCAGTTATGGTTAGATGGGATTCATGATTAGGGTAGGATCAGAATCCGGATCTGAGTTGAGTTGGCATGCGGGCTGGTTATAAAAGCAAGGGAAGGCCAAGACTCGTGTATGCAATAGAGAGGGTTGCACGACGACTTTTGGGCTGTTCTTATTGTTCTCTATTGAATAAAGTTCGTGGTTGAAAGGAACTTTTGTGCCTTGTTCATCCAACTTGTTCCAGACAAGTTTTACTCGTCGAGTTGTTTTGTTTAGTACTACCTTTCATCAGCGGTTTTGCCATAACTCGAGTCCTACTTATCCAATCGACGTGATTTCTTTTGTGTTGTCTTCACAACTTGTTTTTCTATCATCTGTAAAACTTTCACAGTCATTGGATTTGTGTTTTTGTATCTACACGAGTTTCTTTGCAGAGCTACAGAATTGTTTTTCAACTCAATAGAACAAATTGATCGTTGTTCAAACTATCGATCATAACTTGAGTTTCTCTCAACGGATTTGAGTGATTCTTCTTGTGTTTTCTTCGTGACTTGTTTCTCTCTGATATATATCACTTTTGTCACGGTGAAGCATGTTTAGGTTAGTCTCACACACGATTTCTTTAACAAATCATTTTTCTACCGAAGGGGTTGGGAGTTAATTGTTTCTGCTGCATAAGATTTTCAATCTACCATTCACCCCCCTCTGGTAGCTTTTCACGTGCTCTTCGTTCCTACAATTGGTATCAGAGCCACAGTTCTCTAATCCTTGTGATTTGCACGTGTTTTTGACTAACCATCATGGAGAAATACTCCGCCAAACCATGTGTGTTTGCTGGTATTGATTTTCAGGTTTGGAAGGCACACATGGAGGCCTTCATCTAGGCGCAAGGCTTCACAATATTGGAAAAGGTGTACAAACCTTACGAAGTGCCACCTAATGATCAAGTTATGGCTACGAACCTACGGGACATCGACAACAACAAAGCCCGAAACATGATCATCTAAGGACACACTCAAAGCGACTTTGATCATGTCGCGCACCTCCGATCAGCATACGATGTTTGGAGAGCTCTCTGTGATTATCATGAAGGCTCCAACACAATCAAGGAGGTAAAACAAGATATGTTCAAAAATGAATATATGCGTTTCGAGATGCAACCCAATGAGTCTATCGACGACCTCTTTCCTCGTTTCAATAAAATTCTCAGCAACTTACGTAGTGTCAATGATAACTTTTCTGATGCTGAGAATGCTAGGCAACTTCTTAGTGCATTAGACATGTCAATTTGGTAGATGAAAGTAACATCTATTCGTGAATCAACTGTCATGAGTTCTCTTACATTAGATGTACTTTATTCTAAACTAAAAACTCATGAAATTGACATCCTAGCACATAAGAATCCGAACAAGTCTATTGCATTTGTCTCACAACGGGATATGTCTAGCTCCAGCCAATCATCATCTTGCAATACTCTTGCTTTGTTGTCCTCACTAACCCTGGAGCACATCGAAGAATTTCCAGAAGAGGAGTTGGCACTCATCTCTACTAGATTCTCAAAAGCATTGCAAAATGTGAGAACTAGATGGAGAGGAAGCTTCGGACCTCAACACTGCTTTGAATGTGGTAAGACAGGACACTTTCGTACAGAATGCCCTAACCTTTCAGGTTCGACTACCCGTGAAGAAAAACAAAGCAAGGTCCGAACCTCCTCTGGAAATACCAACAAGAAGAAGAAGGGTACCATAGGACACAAGATGATCAACAGCTTCATCACCGCGCTTCAAGAGCCTAGTTCAAGTGACATAGACTTTGAAAGTGATGAAGATGATGATGTCCTAGCCAACATACGCCTCATGGCGGGCAAAGCAAGATCAAGATCAAGTCAGGAGGATGCTGAACACAACAGTGACGATGATGAGGTATGTTCTACCTGTAACAAAATATGTGATGCTATTTCTCATGCAACTGTTATTGTCAAGAAGAAGGACAAAAAACTTAGGGATAATGCTGCTAAAATTGAATCACTAGAATCTGAAATCAATCGGTTAAAATCTCTGATTCCTAGTGATGATGCATGTCCCTCTTGTGACTTAATCTATGAACAATTGTCTACATTAAGAAGTGCACACTCCTCCATTCTAGATAGACTAGATGAAGAAATTGAAAAGAACAAAAAGCTTGCTGCACTTAATGATAAAAACTTAAAAGATGCTTCTTGTTCTACAAATGATTTGCATTGTTCTGCATGTGAAAATCTTGATAAGAAACTAAAAGATGCGATGAATGAAAATTCCATTCCGAACAATGCTTTACGTTCTCATGAAGTTAAATATTGTTAAAATTGCAAATTAAAAGGAAAAACTTCATGTGAAAACTCCCTAGATCTGTCTAAGAAACTTGGTGACATGAATAGGACACTAGAGCGGTTTTGTGTTGGGAACAAAAATCTAAACTTGATACTGAGTTCATCCAAATCTTGTAATGATAAAAATGGTTTAGGTTTTGATTCTCATCTTTATTATAAAACACATCCACCTCAAATTGTAAAATCATTTGGAAGAGGTTTAATCAAAACTGTCCCCAAACAAAAGGGTGTGATTTTTGAATCTGCAGGAGTGCTTTCTAATTCTATTTCTATTGTTGGGTGCTTATCTAGACATGAACACAGAGTGAAATTTCATTGTACCTACTGTGGTAGAGATGGTCATGTCATATAGATTTTTGTTATAGACTAGCTAAACAAATTAAAAAGGATAAAATGTCTTCTAGATCTCATAACTTTCATGCTAAACCTAAAACTAGGAACTTGCAACATGCTTTAATGAGTCAGAAATTTGAAAAGGTAGTTTCCGGACCTTCTGGTTAGAAATCTGCAAAATTAGCTCCGGTAGTTCCGATAGCTCCGAGAGCTCCCGGACCTTCTGTTGTTCCCTCCAGAGCTTCAGTTTTTGCCTCTGGACTTTCTGCTTTTACCTCCGGAGCTACTGGTTTTTGTTCTATACGAGTAACAACTTCTAAATCAATTGTTAAGAACAGAAAACCTCAAATCTTGACTCATAAACCTGCTGTTTTGTCACAGCTTTCGCGTGTTGTTCCTATTGGACGTCGCATGGCTCAGTACTAGATTCCAAAATGCTTATTGACTAACACAGTATTGAGTCATCGACGTATTGTGCTTCTGTGTAGGTATCACGCTTGAGGAAGGAGAACGTATGGATTGTGGATTCTGGATGCTCACGCCACATGACCGGTAACAGAGAAAGGTTCTCCTCCCTCTCTTATGTGTCACGTGTGGAAAATGTTACTTTTGTCGATAATTCTTCAACTCCTATTATTGCTAAAGGTTTGGTTAGAGTAAATGATCACTACACTTTAAAAGATGTGGTACTTTTTAAAAATTTGAAGTACAACCTGCTTTCTGTTTCTCAACTGCTTGATGAGAATTTGGAAATAACATTCACTAAAACTTGCTGCAAGGTTGTAAATTCAAATAGTGAGCTTTTGTTTAATATGTCTCGCTTTGGAATAGTTTTTAAAGCTTATTTTGATATGTCAACTTCTGAGCATAGGTGTCTAGTTGCCAATGATTCGAAAGATTTATTTTTCTGGCATCGTAGACTTGGTCACGTAGGCTTTGATCACCTCACTCATGTTAGTGCTCTTGATCGCATATGTGGTTTCCTAAACTCAAAGGAGACAAAGATATCGTATGCTCCTCGTGTAGACATGCTAAGATGGTTGCAGGTTCACATGCTCCTCTCACGACTAATACGACAACTGGACCTAGTCAACTTTTGCACATTGACACTGTTGGTCCGACACGAGTTCAATCCTTTGGAGGAAAATGGTATGTGCTTGTCATTGTTGATGACTATTCCAGATATTCTTGGGTTTACTTCATGGCATCTAAGTATGAAGCTTTTACTCATCTTAGGACTTTTATTCTTAGACTATTAGTTGATCACCCAGGATCCCTAAGAGCAATTAGAAGTGATAATGGAACTGAATTTAAAAACCAATTCTTTGATCACTTTTGTACTGAATATGGAATAGAACATCAACTTTCTTCACCACATGTTCCTCAACAAAACGGTGTTGTAGAAAGGAAAAACAGAACCTTAGTGGAGATGTCTAGGACCATGCTTGATGAATAACAAACTCCTAGAAAATTCTGGTCAGATGCAATTGCAACAGCTTGTTATGTTTCAAACCATATTTACTTGCGTGCGAAACTAGGTAAAACACCATATGAGCTTCGGTTTGGACATAGGCCTAGTGTATCACATCTTAGGGTCTTTGGTTGCAAATGCTTTGTTAAGAAACATGGTAATATTGATAAATTTGAAGCATGATCAGAAGATGGCATGTTTCTGGTTACCCATCTCACACTAGAGGATACCGTGTGCGCTTTTGCTTGGAACTAACAAAATTGTGGAGACTTGTGAAGTTTCTTTTGATGAAACTAGCCCAGGTACTAGCTCCGGTATTGCAGGACCAGATCCATATCCTCAGGGGGAGGATATTTTCAAAGAAGAAGAAGAGCTGGTGATACTTCCTGATAGTTCCGAAGCTGACACGTGTCCAGCTCCGAACATTGAACAAGCTTCGGTTATCACCGATGCTGGTCCTGATCGACCACAAGTCACAAGATCATCGATCTATGATGAATCTAATGAAGAAGAAGTTTGTGATACATCTGTTCCCCCATGGATTAACAAATATCATCCCTCACAACAGATTATTGGAAGCTTGCATGAACAAGTCACAGGGTCCAGGTTTTTTGATCCAAACTCTCATGCTCATTTTGCTTTTGTTGCCTCTTTTGAACCCAAAGATATATCACACACACTCACTAATGAATCTTGGATTATTGCCATGCAAGAAGAGTTAGAAAATTTTGAAAGAAATAATGTTTGAACTTGTACCTCCACCTCAAGGTCACACTTTAATTGGAACTATATGGGTATTCAAAAATAAACAAAGTGAGGATGGGGTTGTGATTAGGAATTGGTTGCTCAGGGTTTCACTCAAGTCGAAGGACTAGATTTTGATGAAACTTTTGCTCCTGTTGCTAGATTAGAAGCAATAATAATTTTGTTAGCCTTTTCTGCATCTAAAAGTTTCAAGTTATATCAAATGGATGTTAAAAGTGCTTTTCTAAATGGCTACATAGATGAGGAGGTTTATGTCAAGCAACCACCAGGTTTTGAAAAACCAGACTTTCCTAATCATGTTTACAATCTGTCCAAAGCCTTGTACGGTCTCAAACAAGCCCTTAAAGCATGGTATGATAGGTTAAAAACATTCTTACTTGAAAAGGGGTTTATCATGGGCAAGGTTGATAAAACTCTTTTTGTGCTTAAGCATGGCAATGACTCATTATTCGTTCAAGTGTATGTGGATGATATTATCGTTGGTTGTGCTTCTCATGATCTTGTGTCCAAGTTTTCAGCTAT
Source organism: Tuctoria greenei (assembly GCA_036927565.1). Classification (NCBI taxonomy): domain Eukaryota; kingdom Viridiplantae; phylum Streptophyta; class Magnoliopsida; order Poales; family Poaceae; genus Tuctoria; species Tuctoria greenei. The sequence goes on along the minus strand of JAYESD010000003.1, from coordinate 171,197,933 downwards.
GATGAGTTCAGAATTTGAGATGAGTATGATGGGAGAACTCACGTACTTTTTAGGGCTGCAAATCAAGCAAACCAAGGAGGGTACTTTTGTGCATCAAACGAAGTATACAAAAGACCTCCTAAGGCGCTTCAACATGGATAAAAGCAAGCTTCTTTGGACACTAATGAGCACAGCAACAACACTTGAAATCTATGAATATGGTGAACCGGTTGATCAGAAAGAACACAGAAGCATGATCGGATCAATTTTGTACATCACAACATCATGACCGGACATACAATTCAGAGTATGTCTTTGTGCACATTTTCCAGCCTCCCCACGTGTTTCACATTGTCAAGCCATCAAAAAGATTCTCAGGTACTTACATGGAACTCAAGAACTTGGCATTTTTCTTCCTTCTTCCTCAACCATTACTTTGAAAGCCTTTTCCGATGCTGATTTTGGGGGTTGTAGGATTGATTGGAAAAGTAGTTCCGGTGCTTGTCATTTTCTTGGTAATTCACTTGTTGCTTGGTCCTCTACAAAACAAAGTTCAGTCGCACAATCCACAACCGAATCTGAATATGTAGATTCTTTGGATTGTTCAAACACTTAAGGACTATGGGGTTGATCTAGGTAGTGTTCCACTTTTCTGTGATAACACTAGTGCCATTTGTATTGCTAAAAACCCCATGCAACATTCTAGAACTAAGCACATTGACATTAGGTATCATTTTCTCCGTGATAATGTTGAAAAAGGAAACATTGCGCTTCACCATGTAGATACCGAACAACAATTGGCTGGCATTTTTACAAAACCTTTGGATTTCACTCGTTTTTGTTACATTCGTAGTGAAATAGGGGTTATGCACCCTCATGGCTTAAATTGAGGGGGAGTTCTCAAAACTTGGGAAGTCTATATGTGAATCTAAAATTAAAACAATATGAGCATAGTATTTCATACATATATGACTTAGTGATTCCTTTTACATGCTGAAAGTTCTTACTACATTACTCGTGTTATACATTTTGTAGTTTTTGCCATGTCTAGTAATTTGAATAATTACTTACACTAAATCTGGTCATGGTCGAACTTTCTTGCTGTTTTGAATTTGTTGCATGTTCACAAGTGCTTTTGATCATTCAAAATTAATCAAGTAATCAACTCATGTGTTGAGCTTTTATGATCAAATAAAAATTGAGAAAAGATCAAGAGAGTATGCATGCATCACACTTCTTCTTTTGAGATAGCTTATCATTGCACTTGGATATGAACTTGGAAGAAGTTGTGTATGACTAAAACCATGTCCTTAAGCTTCTGATTGTCAAATGACATAGGCTTGGCTTGGTTGGTTAGAATAAGGCAGATGCGCATATAATCTCTTGCAAATATCATATGATCTAAATTTATTCTTTGAAAAATAATAAAATGCAGAAACTAGTGTCATGCTTTCAGGTTTTGAAATAGTTAAGTTTGTGAGATCATGACTTGCTTAAATTGAAAATTACATTTGATCTCTAGCATGGCTTACACTACTTTATGTATCTCATTAATGTGATAGTGTAAGGTACTTGATAGTATGACTTGGATGAGCTTTGTTTATATGTATATGTTATAATATGCTCATAACAACTAAAGAGGGAGAGATAATTTATTTATATGCTCATAACAATTAAAATTTCTCTTTTGTACCTTGCTGAATACATTGCCAAAGGGGGAGAAATTAATCACACATTGGTATGATTTTTCTCAGAAAGAGAAGTATAAATGAAAGGGGGAGAGATAAACAAAGGGGGAGACATTGGTTTCATTGACAAAAATGAAAAATTGTTTTCAAAACTTTTTCATGTGCATAAGCCAATGTTCGGATTTTAAATGGTGTTGCCAATGCATTCATCAAGGGGGAGATTGGGAGACCTATGTGTGCTGAATACATTGGCTTGCAGTGAATACATTGGCTTTGATGATAAAAGTTTCGAATATGACCAAAACACCTTTTTATCAAGATCCGACTCTAGCTCCGAGCTACAACAAGGTCCGATGGTAGGTCCGGCTTATTTTGGGTAGCTCCGGTACGTTCGATGCTAGGTTCGACTTCTTGGCAAAATCCGACTAACTTTGGTTAGCTCCAGTGAGCATTGTCTTTAGCTTCGGCATGTTTTTGATAGCTCCGGCATGTTTTGCTAAGCTCCGAATTACTTTGTCTAGCTCTGGCTTTTGGGTTGACTAGTTCTGACTAGTTTTGGTTAGGTCCGGCGCTAGGTTCTACTAGTTTTTGTAAGCTCTGGCGTGAGCTTGGTTATACTAGTTCTGGTAAGCTCCGGCTCAAGCTCCGGTTTGCTCTCGCAAGGTCCGGAACTTGACCGTAGTGTTTTTACTTTTCATATGCAACGTTTCGTACTTGCTTTACATCTCTGGAAAGATTGCTTAGAATTCATTTGCTAAGTTTTTGGTGCGTTCTAGTTGATATGGATGAATTGTTTTTCTGTGGTTTTGCAACATGCTTATGTGGGGTGCTCACATAAGGTGTTGTGCTTGGAACTGACGTGAGTCAAGTTGCGGACTTGGACTCGTATGAATTGTTTGTTTGTTCATGTGCAGGTGTTGCTTGATTTCAAGTCATGGCTGGTGACAGGATCCCTTGGACTAGTCTCAGGGAGGAGATGTGGTTCCAACAACCAAGTTCAAGTGGAATTATGGTTGAGTGGGTCAGGAAGTCGCGCAGGATGATTGAATCTAGGGCAGTGCATATGAAGGTCGAAGGAAGGTGTTTACACGTATGCATGCGGTGCATGACGTGGAAACATGCTTCTGGAGATGGATTAAGGAAGGGAGATCTAATTGAAAGGATCAGATCGTACTGGATGCTGACTTCGGCTGCTGGCTGAGTCGGATATGGCTCGGTATGGAATATCGAGTTGGTTACGGTAGATTTCGTGTGCTGCAAGAAAGTTGAGTTGTGTTTCGGAATACCAGATGTATTCTGAGTTTGTTAGGAAGTCTCGAGATTGTTTCTATCTGCCTGTAGGAAATTCTTGAGCAGTTACGGTTAGATGGGATTCGTGATCAGGGTAGGATCAGAATCCGGATCTGAGTTGAGTTGGCCTGCGGGCTGGTTATAAAAGCAAGGGAAGGCCAAGACTCGTGTATGCAATAGAGAGGGTTGCACGATGACTTTTGGGCTGTTCTTCTTGTTCTCTGAATAAAGGTCGTGGTTGAAAGGAACTGCCTTGTTCGTCCAACTTGTTCCAGACAAGTTTTACTCGTCGAGTTGTTTTGTTTAGTACTACCTTTCATCGGTGGTTTTGCCATAATTCGAGTCCTACTTATCCAATCGATGTGATTTCTTTTGTGTTGTCTTTACAACTTTTTTTTCTATCATCTGTGAAACTTTCACAGTCATTGGATTTGTGTTTTTGTATCTACACGAGTTTCTTTGCAGAGCTACATAATTTTTTTTTCAACTCGGTAGAACAAATTGATCGTTGTTCAAACTATCGATCATAACTTGAGTTTCTCTTGACGGATTTGAGTGATTCTTCTTGTGTTTTCTTCGTGACTTGTTTCTCTCTGATATATATCACTTTTGTCACGGTGAAACACATTTAGGTTTGTCTCACACACGATTTCTTTAACAAATCATTTTTCTGCCGAAGGGGTTGGGAGTTAATTGTTTCGGCTGCGTAAGATTTTCAATCTACCATTCACCCCCCCTCTGGTAGCTTTTCACATGCTCTTCGTTCCTACACCCCGTCTTCCAGGGGCTGCAGCAGCAGCAGTTGGAGCACCGACCGACGGCTTCTTTTTGCCGTTGGACTTCTTCTTCTTCTTACCACTACCGGAGGTAGCGGCTTCAGTTTTGGAGGACTTCTGATTGGCCTTCGGAGCTAGCTTGGAATGCATTTCACGGCCCTCCACGGCTCTAGCACATTTGTCAGCTAGGCTGAAGAGTTCTATGACACTGGTAACTTCTTTAATAGCCAGCTTCTCTAGCATCTTCTTATCTCGAACACCCTGTCTGAATGCAACAATTTCAGAGGAGCTCGAGATTGAAGGAATGGTATTTCGTAACTGAGAGAATCGTTGGATGAAGGACCGTAGCAATTCCCCCGACGTTTGATTTATAGCAAACAAGTCCAATTCAGTGCTAGGTCGGGTATAGGAGCTCCGAAGTTGGCAGTGAATTGCTGGCATAGTTACACTCGACTATTAATGGAGTCAGGTGGAAGACTCATGAACCAGGACCTTGCAGTCCCAGTTAAGGCTACCGGGAAGTAATTGGCCATTACAATCTCATCACCTCCCGCTGCCCATGTGACAGTTGATTAGATTTGAAGAAATTCAGCGAGGTTAACTGTCCCGTCGAATTTTTTCGACAAATGAGGCCGGAACTTCTGTGGCCACCTAACCATACGTAAATGCATAGCCAGGGAAGAACAACCTCCTCCTACTCCTTGAGGAGCAGGGTTGTCCCGAGCCTCTCGCCTTTCGCGAGCATGCTCGATATGGACTCGGTCGTCCTGCTGCTGGTAACGGCGATCCAGTTCCGACCGTAGGTCATGAGTTGGAATCCTGGTGATGGTATGGGTGCTTCGCGCCCCGGGGGGCAACGAAGTCACCTGTTGGGAGGCAGCACGTCTCCTTTGTTGAGAGGCTTGTGGACCAAGCCGGTCGGAGAAGGTCCGTCGTTGTGAAGGTGCTCGGCCTGAAGGGGGAGAACCTTGGTTACTGATGCCTGCAGCCGCTGCTGCGACCAGATGGTCGACATCAGCCCTCCACTGCTCCATAGCACCCTGGGGTGCGCCTGGATGTGGTGGATGTTGTAGAAGAGCTCGTGCAGCAATGAAGCACATGCTCGGGGTTGTTGTTTGCCAATGCGGTGATCGACACTGATGCCCCATCTCGTTGATCGGCATTATTTGCTGGAACAGATGGTGCTACAGTGCCTGCCAGAGCATTGGCACCTGCTGACTGCTGAACGTTGGAGGGGTTACCTCCAGTAGGTTGTTCAACACCATTGCTGTTGGATGATCCAGCAGTTGAATTCACCATCTTGTGATCTGGGGATTGTGTTGTCCCCTACCTGGCGCGCCTAATGTCGAAGTGTTTGATACGACACTTCCCCCGGAACTGCTGAGAAGCAGCCCGCGGAGGTTCTTTTGTGGTTGGGGCACGCAAAAATCAATATCAAGATGGTGACCTTTGAGATTTACGTGGTTCGGGCCGCCTAAGCATAACACCCTACTCCACAGGGTTTCTGTAATTGTATTGAGCGAGTGCGTTCGCAAGGGTCAGGTTAAATCAGCTTGGATCCGATTCATATTCGTGCGGTGCAACCCTTTTATAGTTCTAAGGACTGACCGTTACAAAGCTGGCCTGGCCCGACATGTGGCCCTGGCGTGCTTAATGACCTAATACACTGTCTAAAGAGTATTAAGTATAATTAATAGTGTGGTAACATGCCTTCATGGCAGCGTTACCCCTATTAACGGTGCACTGATCGTGTGTCATTAATATAGCATTAATGACACATTATCAGACCTTGTAACTGCCGCTTTAACCATCCTTGAATGTCTATAATGGACATGATCGGCGTGTATTTCTATTGGTGACGAAGGTCCAGAGGCTCCACACGTGGCAGATCCGGAGCTTTCCCTTGCGGGAAGGTAGGTCCGGGGTTGCAGTACACGTGTCAGTACTGGAGCTCCTCTCTAATGGGGGCTAGGTCCGGGGCTGTTGTACACGTGTAGTCGCCGGAGCTTCCCTTGGTTGGGAGTTTTGTTCTGATCTTATTTGACATGTGTTAGCCCAGGAGCCAGCCATGTGAGAGGAGCGGGTCCGGTGCAACGTGACATGTGGGACCTGCAAGGGCCTTTGACTCTGACGGGTCGAACTTTCTTGCACTTCTTGCGGTATCGTGGGGTACCTGGTATGTAGGGTACCAACAGCTGTCAACTTGCAGGAACAAACATGTAGTTGTAGGTCTTGGCAAGTGGCTGGAAAGTCTGATAACCATGCTTTAGCTTTCATTGCCACACTTATAAGATAGGTGAACATGGAGGAGTTTGTCTATGAATACTACTCTATTGAGAGATTCAAAAAGGCATATGCAGGTATTTTAAAACCAATGACTTCAAAACATCAATGAGAACGTGTCAATTTGGGCTACAAAATCAATAAGCCAAAATTAAGATGCAAACCTAGAAGGCCTAGAGTAGCTCGAATAAGACCATTTGATGAGGGTAACACTAGTAAGAAAAGAATGAAATGCACTGAATGTAATGACCATTTGATGAGGTTAACCTAAAGTGCAAGTGCAACTACATGTTCTCGTATTGATGATGTTGATACAGATGGAGGAAGACCACCAATGGGAAGAGGAAGGGAAAAGCGGAGAGGACAGGGAAAAGGTCGAGGACATGGAAGAGGACGGGGTCGAGGAAGACTTGCTCATTTGCTTGGTATTGATAATTAAATGTCATGTTCGGGTTGCATAAGTATTGGTTATTTTTTTGGATATGTGGTCGTCAAATTATTGAACAAATGATATTATATGCTTTTGTTATTGTGATACTACATGTTTCGTTGAATTGAATTGTTGCATATGATGCATGTGTGAGGTATGTGAGAAATATATCTATAATGTTGCTAAAATTGTTGCTAATTCTTGTTGAATTATTGAAGTTGAACTCATGTGTGAGAATTATTGTCATAAAAAATAGAAATTTATTAAATTATGTCTAAATTATGTTGCTGAATTGTTGTACAAAGTTACAATAACATGTGTCAAAATCATGGTAGAAACACAATTGTAATATCAAAACTGTGGTAAAATCACAAAGAGTATATTTGTCTTTACACACCAAAGTTAACTCCGTTAGGGGCACTAAACAGATTTATGGTAATTTGATGTTTCGATTCAAAAAAGTTATGACTAAAACACAAAATTATAAAATCTGGGGAAAAAAAATTAGACTACAAAATATGGTCAAAACACAATTGGCCCTAAATATATATGTTAGAAAAATGTGATTGGTTGTTTAGCTTACTGGTTAAGTACTCTAAATATCACTTCTCAGGTCCTGTGTTCGATTATCTGTGAGAGCAAATTTCAGATTGAAGTTAAAAATGCACTGATGTTTGTCTCTAATATTACTCTACATAAGCTGCTTCTTCAGAAATAAGTTATCTTTTCAACAAGTTTGAGTTGTGTCAAACAACATTATAAATCATGCATGGTTTTGAAACTTTCAGGGACAACATATTAAGATTTTTAGCACAGGTTTTATTATTTTATCATTTATAAAATTATTAAGAAAAAATAATAATTTGTATCATATTTTAGGAGGATTAATGTGATTATCACTTTTAAAGAGATGATCAAGTACATGTAGCACTTTTGAAAATTCATGTGATGCTTAAGAACATTTTTGGAATTTGCTTCATCATTTTATCATTTCTATTTCCGTTATTATGATTTTAGTAGTGCAAATCCTTCTTTAATATCATGAAATCCTTATACAATACCTGAGCTGAAAAAATAAACCAAACACCACAAATCACACTTGGAACCTCCATGCATGAGCTCAAGGTCTCTGTACCAACAAAAATGAGTGACATGCATGAATACGGTGAGGAATTTATTTTCTTGTGGCAGATCTGGGGTAAATATGGGCATGCAGCCTTTTCCAAAGTGTCGATATTTTGTTCTAGGAATCTAAAAAATTTAATCTTAAATTTTTCGAAGCTAAAATATATTATCTACAAATTTTAGTGCTTGCATATGAGCTGTTAGCACTTAAATCAATTTCTTTTTAGAAATTCTATTTATCAGGTGCCTGACTCTTCAGGCGAGCTCTGTCAGTTAATTGCTCATTATATTAATTGTTAATTATGTTAATTGTAAATTATGTTAGTTGTAAAATAGTCAAATAAAATAATCCTGTAATTGATAGAGTTAAATGAAATACAATTAATAGGTTAATTATAATGATTAGTAGTTAATAACAGTAATTAGTCGTTAATTATCCATTGCTTGATTTTCCTTGAATTTTAGACACCTGAAATTTAGACACATTCATTTCTTTTCCCGAATTTCTTTTCTTCCCAGCCAACCAGATCTAGACCACAGCAGGGACACGGGGTAGCCGCGCACTGGATCCGGGTGAGCCCGCTGGCCATGGCAGCCGGTGGCTGCCGGATCCGTCGTCACTTCGGCGAGGTCGCACGTGATGTATATGGTGCAAGAAAGGCTCAGGCCCGGCAGAAAAGATGTACCTTGGCGAGAAGAGCAACGATGTGGGGTCAAATGGTGAAGAAAATGCCCGGAAGGGAAAGCTGTTTGGAGTGACTCCAGCGGCGGAAAATGCCCAGACATCGTTAGAAAATGCGCCATACTCTTGCTAATCTTTAGGTGCAAGAAGTTTCAGCAAAAACTCACAGGGGAGAATTAATTTATCGGTGAACGGTGATGGCTAGAAGAACGGCGAGCACAATTTTTTTGATTCACGATGCACGACTTGGTGGAAGAGAAATGGTAAAACGGTGTTGGGGGGGGGGGGGGGGGGGGCGTTGCGGGGCGGTTGAAGGCGAGAGAAAAGGGAATGTGTAGTTTGTGGGGTGAGGGGAGAGCAGTCTGGTCAGGGTAGTAAAAACAGGATTCATATTTTGTATATTAGATTAGAAAATGCAGAGGATCTACAGTACACTGCATTAGATCTATTTTTGACTATTTGATGACAAATAAATGTCCATGTCACACTACTCCAGTACCCATAAACAGTAATATCATGCTGCTACAGTATATTATTTACTATTGATGGTGCGTTTGTACAGTATTTACTGCCGAAAACTGTTCATCTTCACACAATTTATTGTAGCAATCTCTACAGTATCTGCATTTTCTTCATTACAGCAGAGGATATAGACCCAGTAAAAACTACGGTCAGTATCAGCAGCAGTGCTGCCCATGCGGCCCGCCCAGGGCACGGCGCACGGATTTTTTTAGCGTATTAAAAAATGTTTTAATATTAACAGTGGATGATTTATTTTTTTGCAAAAGTAGCAGACAAATTGCAATACGGAATCGCGAGTCGCCAAGCTGAATCGTGATTTGGACACGTGGACAAGCGACAATGGACCAGACGTCGGCGCTGACAGCAGGACTCGCCAAGTCGCGATTCAGAGTCACGACTCGCATTTCCACTTGGCGATTCACAATTCAGCTTGGGGACTCGTTTTTCTGCTAAGCGAATAGCACATCTAAATAGCGACTTGCCTTTCTAGTAAAAAAAATTATTATCTCTTTATGTTTTCGGTTCGTTTATCCTCTCGTTTTTTATGTCATTTTATCGTGTTTTTTATATAATTTTAATCACATCAAAAATAGAAATTTTACAAACATTTTGAAGATAAGTAAAAAAATCAGAGAACGCCATTATACGAAGAAAAAATATTGTGACATTAACATATATGAAAATATTAATTATATCAAAAAAACTCGGTGTGTACTGAAATAGAAATTACAGAGTTCAAAAAATAAGTGTCTCATCAATTATCTCTTTTGGTTCTACTTTAAGAAACAGAATTAAAGGCCATCTAAATTGAACGGTCCTTTCAGCATAATTCCTCCAAACTACCATTCCATTCATCTCAAGTAACTCTCCATAAAACTGATTACTTCTATGACTAACCACTGCATAATACATCAATTGATATTGTTCTTCATTAAGTCTAAACATCCGCATTAACCAATTATGAATACCCAAATAAGTTCGTTCAACTGGATTTGGTATTCCTTTTGTGGTGGACGAAAATTTAGATAAATTGACACCATTTGAATCATATAGTATCTCCCCGTCTCCAAAATAAATTTGAAATGGTATCTTATCCGTCATACCTACTCAACAATATATGTAGTTAATTATCTCTCAATGATATAATTTTTATTCATCTATTAAAATTATATAAATTTACTACTGTATTATATATATATATAATATATATATCTAATTCTTAAATAATATTTTAATATTAATGCAACACTATTATGTTGCTAACATAAAACATTTAAATAAATTACTATTGCTCATAATAAAAACATATCTAACATACTACTAATTACACCTACTTAATAACACAATAGAAATTACTATTAATAATAATACAACTATTTATACTTATTGTTACTACTACTAATAATAAATCTATTATATAATTAATTCAAAATTAATTAACTAAATAAAAACAATTACTACTATTAATACAAATAAAAAATCTAATATTAAGTAACTAAATAAAAAATTTCATACCTTTCTTTTTTCTTTTGTCCTCGTCTTTTCTCTTCTCTCCTCTTCTTTTCTCTTCTCTTCCCTCCTCTCCTCTCCTCTCCCCTCTATACAGATTTAACCGGGGCACTCCTCACGGTGGAACTGGTGCCTTCCCTTTTATAGTCCGAGCGGGCGCAACGGTCCAATGCCTCGTGAAGGTTGTGGGACCAGTCGCATTTCCGGGTGGCGACTCGCCCACTGGTTTCGTGACTCATACGTCGAAATTGCGACTTGCCTTTCCGCTTTCCAACGGGAATCTTGACCGGTCAATAGCCGTTCGCGAGGTACCACGTCAGCAAATCGCGATTCGCCATTGACTCGCTCTTCCATATTGTGATTCGTCCATCTTCCAAAAAAAAATAAAACGTCCATTATTAATATTAAGACATTTTTTAAAACACTAAAAATAAAAAAATGCGGCGCGCCTGTGGTGCGGCCTGTCCACCAGAGCAGCTTGGACATTATGGGTGGAATATGGCAGGTGGGTCCCACGGGTTCTCCTTTTCCATTTTTTTGAATTTCCTGAGATTACCTCAGTTTTGCGTAATTATCTAAAGTTCTGGTGGCTCAAATTTAATGATTTTATTGTTGTGGTAGTTAAATAAAAATAAACTACCTTTGTATTTTCACTTTCCATATTCGTCAAAGAATTTTAGTTTGAATCTTGGCTTAATTTATTTGGGTATCCAATTATTTTGAAAAATCTAAAAACCCCACAAAAATTATATCTCATGATCTATATTTCACACAAATTTTTCTGAGGTGCATTTTAGTGGAAGAAGTTTTGAGTTCATTCTAAACCTTATTTTGTTAATTATTTGATTTTCTTAAATATTGATTTCAATTTTTGGTTGCGGCTCAAGTCTTCAAGTTTAGTGTTCTTCATTCAAATATGTGTGTACCTGGTGAGCCCCCACATTTTGGGTGTGTGACAGGGCATATCCCGGGTGTCATTTCCTAAATAACTAAAATTTGGAAAACCCAAAACACCTGACACAAAATGTCAAGTAAATCTGAATGCTCAGATCGATTGCTTGATCATCATCCATAGAATCATGAATAAAGGTTTGAGATTGAGCCACACCACCTTTTGTTGGTTATAACAATGTGTGGAGCAATCTAGCCTTCAACTTATGATGTGACGGTTCACATGGTGGTTTTTGCATTGCCGATGTTCTTTAGAAGCATATGTATGTTATGATATTTTAATTAGAGGGAGTGATCATGATATTCATCTTAAAAAGACATCAAAGATCATTTCAATGGCCTCACTGGATAGCTAAAGGAATATTACAAAATATCAACGAAAAGCGACCGTAATGACTAGACTGTTCATCAACTTTATAAGTCCCACACGACTTGGAGATCATGGCTACCAACACATTTCTTTGTGAAACATAGTATAAACATAAATAAACAAGAATGAACACTTACCCCTCTGAACACCTAGACACACATCCTATTTTTTAGGCAATTTTGAGAGACTAAGTCGATTAATCTCATTGTAGGCCACTAACCTGAGTAGACATATTAGTTTGTACTATATTAAATACTTTTGTTACATAATTTATATAGAAATACTACCTCCATCCAAAAATATGTGACTTTTTTGCGCTAGTTAAAGTCAAATTATTTTATTGAACTTTTAGTGAAGAGTCACATATCAAACGCATCAAATAAGTAGACTATAAAAATATAATCCGTGTTTGACCTAGCGATACTAGTTTCCTACTTCTGAGCCAACCCATAATAGGAAATAGATTGTGAGCGCTCGCTAGCACCACATGACTCGCATATACTAGTTCTTTTATGCCACTAACACAACACTAAGTCATGAATCTTTGGGCATTATTAATCCATGTCATTTAATTGTATATGTGTCATATGATATTACACTATAAAAATCAGGTTACATAAAAATGTTATTAGAAAAGGAAAATAATTTGAAGCATGATTATACTACAAGACTAAGCTTCTATTTCTCACTGATAGGGATGATTAAAGGTTGATATATTTAGCACTTCATATAGGGGCCCTGTAAGGTTTATACATCAAATAAGTAAACAATTAGATTGGTACATAAATTATTTATAACTCTTAACATAGGATTGCAAATGAGTAAACATGAATGCCTAATATCACATAACTCTATTTAGGTAGAGATTAATCACAACAAACATAATCTCATCATACTAGTAATGCATTATTTCATGGTCTACATGTGAACTAGAGTGAGAGTAAAATTTCACTTTTATCTAAGAGCTGAAATATGATCTACATATGACATGATGGAAATAGTGTATATTATGAATAGTTAGTTTATAAAACTAAATATAAATTTGTGTAAACTATAATTATTTTATCTTCATTACCGACCTGTCTAGGTTTCTAAAGTGAGTCTTTCGTGCAAACTAGATCTTCAATCATCTCAGGGTTTTGAGAATATTTTGTGTCTCCTAATTTCTCACCATAGCAATTAATAGTTGATTCTAAAACCATGCAACTAAATAAATTCTAAGAAAATCTCGAGCCATGGCTGACAATACTTGGAATTTTTTACATGCTTGTTCCATCATGCCAATAAATCAAAGTCTTCACTATCCTCCTTGCTCACTTGTTCCAATTACATATCAATTTCTATGTTTTGTGTTCTTGCATACTTTCTCCATAACATGTATTGTGCAAACTATTCTTTAAGTTCCTTTTTCCAATTATTGGTGATCTCATATTGATGTTGTAATCACAAGAATTTTGTGATAGGCTCCTACTACTTGTTATTGGAAGTTGTTCATACTCATTAAATTACTTTCTCATGCATTGCAATATAGAATCAACGAATGTAGGTATCTGGTCAAAATTGTTAGCCACCTTCTATTAAAAGAACAACTAGTAGGCATTTTCCTCCTTTAATCTAATATGCTGGTAATGAATAGTTTAAATTAAATTCAATCTCATTGTTCTTCTTATGACGATCTAAGAAATCATATGGAACCCAATATTTTTCAAGCTTTACTTCCATAACTGTAGTCAAGTCCCTCAACACACTACTACCACTTTACAAACGTGGATCTCTTAAAGCATGATGTATGCAAAGCACAATCAAAAGAACTTGTGAGAGGTGGGCTTTCTATGAGCCGAGACCGCAATTTTATGTTCTTTAAACACTTTTAAAATTTCATGGATTGCTTTAGGATTTTCCCACTCTAGCTCATTGGGAAACTTTAAGATTTTGATTCACATAGCAACTAAGGACAAACTTGTAATATAATACTTTTTAACCATTTTAAATGTTGCATTCACTTGATTGGGTAGTCTATGTAGATATTATGCTTTGGAGGCGATCAATTAGCATTTGTAAGAGAATTAAAAGTTTGTAACCATGAGTTAGAAGAATCTTTGTCTTTAACAGCTCGCTTGATTTATTGATTGTTGTATGGATTAGTTTCATCCCATCTTGAAAAATTTTGTTGAGGATGTTTGCACACACCTAACGTGGAGGTTTTATTAATAGTTGGTATTATTTAGATATAATAAGTGGATATTTTACATTATGTAGTCATGGAAGGGCTTTAAGGAATATGAATTATGAGATGACTCTGGTTGACATCCTTCATGAGCACAATAATCCAATATTTAGAAGCCAAAATGGTTGGATACTTGAAGGGTGGCGAAGCATAACTTAGATGTTAAATAAAAAGTTTGTTAATTTTTCAAAGGCACAAATTGAAGAGAAAGAAAAAGAACTTAAATCAAACTAAAAGATAATAAAAAGCCCGCAAGCAAAATGGTGTTGGATAGAATGAATCACTTGGTATAATAATTGCTGAGCCACAAATATGGAAAAGAATAATTAAAGTAAGACCCTTTTCTCTTGCTAATTGTTAGATGTGAGACCTATGTGTGCTGAATACATTGGCATAAAATAGAAGTGAAGGTTTACATTCAAAGTTTTGAATATTGCTGAAACACTCGCTTCATATTGTCCGAACATTTCCTCACGTGACTCGCATGTGTTTCTCGTTCCTAATTGTCCAAACTTTCAGCCACGTGAGTTGCACGTGAGTCGACATGGTTGAACTTTTCAATGTGTTGTGGGAGTAATGTTACCCTCAAGGTTTTGGACTGTCTGAACTTCTCAATGTGTTTTTAGGAGTAATGTTACCCTCGATGGTTATGGACTGTCCAAACTTTCATTTATTCATATCAAGAGTAATAGTTACTCCGCGGAGTTCTCATATTGAGTTTGGTTGCTCTGTTTTGCTTTGTTTTAACTTGCAATGTTTTGAACTTGCTTTTAGCTTATGGGAAGATTTGCTTAGTATTCATTTGCTAAGTTTTTTGTGTGTTTTGGTGGTTATGTCTAATATCATTTTCGATATAGTTTGCAACATGCTTATGTAAGGTGCTCACATAAGGTGTTGTGGTTATCGGACTAATGTGAGTCAAGTCGAGGACTTGTGCTCGGCAAGATTTGGTTGTTTGTTCATGTGCAATTGTTGCTTGAGGTCAAGACATGGCTGGTGACAGGATCCATTGAATTAGTTTTATGGAGAAGATGAGGTTCGACAACCAAGTTTGGGAGAAATTGTGGTTGAGTCGAGCAGGAGGTCGTGCAGCATGTTTGAGTCAAGAACAATGCATATGAAGGTATCGTTGACGTTTTGGAAAGTGTTTGCACGTATGCAAAGGGTGCATGGACAAGGAAACATGGTTCTAAGATTTGGTGAAGAGATATGAACGTGAATATGTGGACGAAAAGGTCCAACTGGCTGAATTATGCCTCAGGCTGCGGATGAGGTGGTTATGGTTCGAATATGGAAAGTTTCGAGTTGGTTATGGTTAGATTCCACTGTGAGACGAAGTTGAGTTGTTTTAGGAATGTTTAGGACATTCCTAAGGTGTTTTAAAGTCTTAATATTGCTTCTATCTGCGTATGGAAGAGTTTTGAGCAGTTATGAAAAGTTTCGGTTGAAACTAAGTAGGAGTAGGAGTCCTAGATAGGATTGAATTGGCCTAAGGGCTGGTTATATAAGCAAGGGAGGCCAGAGCTCATGGGAGCAGGACTTTGGGGCTGTTCCTCTTGTGTTTTGATCAATAAAATTCGTAGTTTAGAGGAACTTTTGTGCCTTGTTCATCCAACTTGTATTCGTCAAGTCTTTCTCCTCGAATTTTGATATTGCCCGACCTTTCTTTATTATTTTGATTGTAACTTGAGTTTTACAAATTTAATTGACATGATTGTTTTTGTGGTGTCTTCACAACTCAATATCTATCTGCTGTGAAAATTTCACGGTCATTGTATTTGTGGTTTTGAGTTACACGAGTTTCTTTGTGGTGTAGCATATCCGTTTCCTCTCTGTTAGAACATATTTACCTTTGCTCAGGGTTTTTGTCATAGCTTGAGTTTTACTCGACGTTCTCTCATGATTCTTGTTGTCGTGACTTTGTGACTTGGTTGTCTATGATATACACAAATTTGTCACATTTTGAACATGTTGGAAACACTTGCACACATGATTTCTCTATCAGATTGATTTTCTTGCTGAGAGATTTTTGTTGTTTCCGCTGTTTTAATCTACAATTCACCCCCTCACGTAGCTTTTCATTTGATCTTCGATCCTACAATTGCTATTAGAGCCACATTGCTCTAATCTTTGTTATTTGCATGTGTTTTGACTAATTGACATGGAGAAATACTCCGCAAAACCTTCTGTGCTCAATAGCATTGATCTTCAGGTTTGGAAGGCTCGCATGGAGGCTTACGTACAAGCGCAAGGCTTCGCCATATGGGAAAAGGCATACAAGTCCTTCTACGTGCCACCAAACAATCAAGTTACGGCTGCGAACATGCACTACAGGAAGTTTTCGGTACCCGACGTTTATATTTTTATGAGCGTCGGCTGGCCGACGGTCTTAAGTAAATATGTCGGCTGAAGTCATAAGACCGATGGTCCTAAATTGAAAGCGTCGGTCCGTCGTTAGAATTCGACGGCTCTAATATGGCTGTCAGTGCCCGAGGTTCAACCAACGGTTTTAAAGTGGGTCTGGCGAGTGGTCGAGAAGGGTCTCGTGGTTGGACGGTTATGGCCGTTAGGTCCCGAGAAAGGACCGAAGGTGTTAACTTATTAGCGTCGGGGGCCAGCAACTGACAGCCCTAAGTGGGCCCAGCGCACGTGGTGCGTTAGCCCTAACTCCCGCCCGCTGTTTCTCACCCCCCGCTCGTGTGCCTGCGATCCTAGCCCATTGCCCATGCGCCGTGCGCTGCCGCCCTCCGCCCGAGCACCGTCGTCCTCTGGCGCTCGGCCCTCCGGCGCCCGCCCTCCGCCCGCGCGATGTTGCCCTAGCTCCGCCCGCGCGCCTCCGCCCTCTATCACGTGCCACCGTCCTCTGACCCTCTGGCGCCTGGCCGCCCTCATGCCCCCTGGTGCCCACTCCTCCGGCGTGCCAGCCCCTGCGCACCCGTCAAAAAAAATCGGGCAAGGTAAAATCTAGCTATTAGTATCATTTCTAGCTATTAGCTGAATTTCTAATGTATGTTTCTAGCTATTAGTTGCATTTATAAGGTATTAATTAGTTGAATTTCTAATGTATGTTTCTAGCTCTTAGTTGCATTTGTAGTTATTAATTAGTTGAATTTCTAATGTATGTTTGTAGCCATTTGTTGCATTTCTAGCTATTAGTTGAGTTAAAATGTATGTTTGAAATGTATTTTAACATACATTTTCAGCTACTAGTTGCAAACCAAAAAGTTGAGTTAAAATGAATTTCTAATGTATGTTTGTTGGAAGAGTAACATATATAAATTCAATTAGCATATGTTTGTTTGAATAATTTATGTTAAACGATAAAGTAAGTGATGGGTGATAGCATAATTGATTGATTCTTTTCTTCCTAGACTCTTGATTGTCATATATAAAATAAAAATACATTTCATATATAGTTATATGGTTTGTGTGTATTATCTATTAGTTTTTTCACATTTTCTGCTTTGAAGGTATAAGCTAAAAAATGAGTGACGATCGTAAAGCGATGTATGATGGTTGGAGTTCAAGTGGTACGCACACTATGGAGTGGGCTCGTATCGGGGATGTTTTCATCAACCAAGCCTTAGCTTGTGGTGCTCATCTTGTGAAGTGTCCATTAGCAAGTGTCAGAATCATCGACATCTATATAAGGATGAAATTGAGGTGCACCTTTGCAAGCACAGTTTTGTGCCTAACTGCCTAGTATGGCACGAGCATGGAAAGATGGTTCATGACAATCAGTCGGACAGAATGAGGATGATGATTGGATGGATGAGATGTTAGCGGAAATTGGTAGAGAGTATGAAAAGCGGTCAACACCGAAGGAGGTGAAGGAGTTTTACGACCTTCTTGCCCCTCAGGTGAAAAAGTGCATGAGAGCACCAATGTAACTGTTCTACAGGCAGTGACACGACTTATGGTGATGAAGTCCAAGTTCCATTTCGCAAACAATTGCTATAATGGTATCTTGAAGCTGATTAGTGATCTCCTTCCATCTGGGCATAATATGCCGAAAGACATATACCACTCTAAGACGCTTTTGAGCGATCTGGGCATGACCTATAAGAAGATTGATGTGTGAGGTAATAAATGCATGCTATTTTGGAAGGAACTCATGAATGATACCCATTGTATGCATTGCAATGCATCTAGATATGTCAAGGTTCTGAACGACGATGGAGAGTAAATAACTACAAAAGTACAGATTAAACAACTTCGGTACATGCTTGTCACAACAAGGCTAAAACGGTTGTTCTTGTCCCAAGAAACAGCGAAACAGATGAGGTGGCATTCTGAAGGGATACGTGAGAGCGATGACAAAGATATTATGGCGCATCCTTCTGATGGTGCAGCTTTGCAAGCTCTAGACTATTTTGATCCAAAGTTTAAAAGAGATCTCAAAAATATTCGTCTTGGGTTGTCAACAGTTGGTTTCACTCCTTTCGGCACTAGTAGCAGCCCATACTCTTGTTGGCCTGTATTTATAATGCCATACAATCTTCCTCCCAACATGTGCATGAAAGAAGGATACATATTTCTCACAGCTATCATTCCTGGCCCTAAATATCCTGGGAAGAAAATCAATGTGTTTATGCAGTCACTGATTGAAGAGCTGAAAGAGCTATGGCATGGTGTAAAGGCATATGACAATCATCTGAAATATGAATTTACCTTACAAGCCGCGTATCTATGGTCGATCCATGATTTGTTGGCATATGGCATTTGGGATGGTTGGTGTGTTAAGGGACAATTGTGCTGGCCCATATTTATGTCTGACAACGATGCCATCAGGTTAAAGTATGGAAAAAATCTAGCTTCTTTGATTGTCATCGATGATTCTTTCCTTCAAACCATGCTTTCAGGAGTGATACACAATCATTCCGGAAAGGCAAAATTGTTAGAAAAGGTCTGCCTCGTCAATTGACAAGCGAACAAAAAATGGCATGACATGCAAAGTTAAAAGAGTCCATTGAAGGTGGTTTCAAAGGGTATGGTACAGAACACAACTGGAATCATATTTCTTTTTTTTTTTGCAGCTACGATATGCAAAGGCATTGCTTTTACCGCACAATATAGATTTGATGCACCAGGAGCGTTATGTTGCTGAAAGCATCATAAGCATGTGTTTTGATTTCACCGGTCAAACCAAAGATAATATGAATGCTTGGAAAGACTTAGTTGATCTTTGTGATCGTCTTGGGCTTGAGATTATAACTAATACAAGTGGAAATGATAGTAGACCACGAGATCCTTACTGTGTCAAGCCAGAAGAAAGGAGGGAAATACTTACTTGGTTGAAAACATTGAAATTTCCAGACCGCTATGCAGCTAACATAAAACTATGTGTTAACCTTATTACTGGTAAACTAAATGGGTTGAAGAGTCATGATTACCATATGATGATAGAGAGACTTGTGCACGTAATGTTCTGTGGCTACTTCAAATTTGATTTGTGGAAGATATTTGCTGAACTCAGCTACTTTTATAGGCAGATATGCGCTAAGGAAGTGTCAAAGAAGATGATGCGACAGTTGGAGAAAGAAATCGTTGTGCTTGTCTGTAAGATGGAAAAAGTCTTTCCACCTGGTCTTATGAATGTTATGCAATATTTGCTGGTGCATTTACCTTATGAAGCATTGGTAGCGGGTGCTGCACAATTCAGGTGGATGTATAGTCAAGAAAGGGAATTAAAAAAACTTAGAGCTACAGTGCGCAACAAGGCAAGAGTTGAGGGGTGTATTGCAGAAGCATTTGCAGCTAAAGAGATTACAAATTTCTATATGAAATATATCTCACGTGCCAACAATGTGAATGCATATAAGATACGTTATCATGGTGTAGAAGAGCAACATATGACTGAGCATAATATTTTTAATTGGAAGGGTACTGGTTTCGGAGCTATCACTTCTTATCATATTTCAGAGCAAGAGAGGAACTACACTATGCTTTACATGTTTTTCAACATGGAGGAAGTGTTACCATATTTTGAAATATTTAACAAGTTGTATTGGACATCTTCTCGAAGACCTACACAAAGTCAATTGGATAAGATGCGTAAGGATGGCATAAATGGTGGGCTAAGCTTTGTGGCGTGGTTCCATGAACATGTAATGTTTATATCCATCTTTTGTCTTCAATCATAGTTCACATGCTTGTCGTAAGATCCTAACTTTGTCTATTTATGTAGCGTATGCAAGATCGTAACATCTCAGGTGACTTGCAATAGATTTTGCATGGTCAACTGTAAGTAAGAGAATTTAACCGATACGATATCAACGGATACCATTTTCGTACGGCAAGTTTACAAGCAAGCCGCTCACTTGCAGCCACATCAAACAGTGGAGTAATGATAACGGCTGTGAAGGGTAGTGGAGAATCCAATGCTTAATACGGTGTTCTTCAATAAATAATTGAGTACACATTTGGCGGTTCAAAAGAACTGAAGCTTGTGATTTTCGACTGTCAATGGTTTGATCCAACATCGGGCACCCGAGTCGATGATTTTGGAATGGTGGATGTTCACCACAACTCGTGGTACACAGCTCATAACAATAATATTGTACTTGCCCATCAAGTGGAACAAATGTACTGTTTAAGTTATCCTCACCCAAGTTTCAAAAAATGGTAGGTTGTGTACAAAGTTAATCCTGAAGTGGACCATCGTCGTTATGATGGATGCATAGAGAATCAGGAAGACCATGATGGTGGTGTCTATCAAGATGAAGTCGAGGAAGTAGAAGATTTTAGTAGATCTTGCGGGACGGGACAAGCAGAGATAGCTAGTGGTACCCTTGAGTTAATGTCTAAAGAACATACTGGCATTTCAAGCAAACATATTCGACAGTCATAAAGGATTATTGAAAAGTAGAAAAGGATTATTGAGGATCAAGAAAGATTTGATCAAGGCACTGAAGGGGAAGAGTTTGAAGAAGAGATAGAAGAACAAGAGATACGTTAACATCTTCAAGCAAGTGTGGCAGAAGCAGATTCTAATGCTGATGATTTTTTATTCTTATTGTACGCATTCTATTAAATTTTTTATTCTTATTGTACGCATTCTGTTAGATTTTGATTCTTATTGTACACATTTTGAGTATTTTTTATTATTTATCATTTGTTTTCTATAACTAATCATTATTTTGAAATTTATGGAGATGTTCAAGCATATCAAACTTGGCAGGAAAAAGCGCACTGGTAGTTTGGACCGCACTAGTAGTTCGGACCACACAGACTTGTTTCAGGTATTGATTTATTTTTAAATACATTTTAGTATTATAATTAACTATCTAATATTTGTTACATGTTTATTTTCATTTGCATGGTACAAGCGTAAGTGTGGATATGCAGAGGCAGCTCATGCGGTGTGTCGCAGAGTTAGAGCCCTCACGACAGCCTGAGCCCTCATGAGAGCCAGAGTCGAGTCTGGCTCAGGACTTGCAAGGAGAGGAGATAGATACTATGAGACAGCCGTCAGAGCAGGGAGGAGACTCAAGTTTCGACATGAGAGACCGTACGATTGCGGCGGTCTTTGGGCGGTCCACCTATGAGGGTGGTGATGACGGGGACAACGACGGCGGCGATGACGAAGAGGGCGATGACCCCGCGCGACATAGGAGATTGGTAAGACTTACGGAGCTAGCTGAGGCAGGTCAGCCGCCCGCTCGATGCCCTTTTAGGTACTATTTCAGATTAATTGATAAGCTACCTTTTATCTTTGTTTTATTGTTAACTAATTAACTAATATTGTTTGAACAGGCTACGGAGGCTCCCTTTATGTACTCCAAGGAAAAGCTTGGACGAACGGATAGTTACAAAGCTGAAGGGTACTAGGTGCTGGATTGAGGTTAATTGGAATGGCAGGGGGCATCGACAAGTAATTAACACGAAGTTAGGAAACACCATCCGGTTTTGCTTCCCCGGGATGGTTGTGCTGGACGGTCTAAGAATTGCCTCGCATAGTTTGGATCACTATGCACTTAAAGAGTATGCCCCTGCGGGTACTTGTCAGAACAGGGTTTGGAATATGTTTTGGGTAAGTGTATTCATAGTCCTCCAATTATATTACATCTTGTTCTGATTGATTTAAATTGTTGTTTGTATGCAGGGTGTGTTTCGTTTGCAGGAAGGTGAGAGTGAAGCATATGCAAGAGCGGTTTTCCATGAGTCAGCAAAAAGGCGCACAAAGGACTCCTCCATTGCCCGGACCAAAGCTATGATTGTGTACTACAAGACTAAGTTGTTCACATGTATATCAAAAAATGAAGCAACCAAATTACATCTAACTAAGTAGGAGTACTTGAATAGCAACATGGATTGGATATGTGTCAATCCAGAAGATTGGGAATGGTTAAGTGAGTACTGGGCATCAGAGGAGTTCAAGTTAGTTTTGGATAGAAACCGAAAAACCGGACGAGCAAGCCTAGAAAGCATTACTATTGGTTGGATGGACATGCGTGGATGGAATAAAGAATGGTATGAATTCTTAAAATCATACTTAGATTGCTTGAAAAAAATTTATTGATTAAACTTCAAATTTTGTAATTGTAGCATGCTGAAACTGGTGTCACTTCTAGCTTTTTTGAGGTTTACCTTAAGGGGCTTAGAGGTCTAGACCAAAATCGCCCGGAGCAATTGGGTGACGAGGCAGCAACGAAAAAAGTGGTAAGTATGATCTATCCAAGTCATTTTATCTTTTATTACATCTACTCATGAACTTATTGTATCTTCGTAGGCATAATATGTTGAGTGCTTCAGGAAAAATCATGGAGATGAGGCGGATTATGTAAGAGCACCGTTGGATGTGGGTGCGGCGTACGAAGTTGGAGCAGGTGTACCGCATCGAATGTATGTGTAAAGATAATGATTTTTCTAAGTTAATGAATGTCAATTCATTGCACTTGTATCTTTTGTAGACTTGAGTTGGGCGACGGGTATGTGGAGCTTGAGGCCTATGTTAGGTGACGGCATTCCAGTGCTAGTTCTAGTAGGTCTCAGTCTACTGCAGAGACTGATGCATTAATAGAAGAATTGAGACGCACTCAGAAAGAGACGCAGCTGCAACAACAAGAGCAGCAGCACCAGATAGTGATGTAGATGCAGATGCAGCAACAAATACAGCAACAGGTGCATCAATAGATGCAATATCTTTATATGGCACAGGTAACATGTAATCTTAACAATTGAGCTATTTATTCAATTTTAAAATATTTTACTTAAGATCTCACAAATAATTTACTTGATGCAGTTCTTGGGTCACGATAGCACTAGTTCTCCGTTCAGCACACCACAACCAACTCAATTTGACATGATGTCGTAGGTATACTTGTCAATTTTATTCAAGTTACAATACTCTTTACTATATGTGTTAAATTAACATAATTTAATATCTTTACTTGATGTAGTTCTTCGCTCAAGGTGGTATGCCTCGTTCAATGCAGTCAGGACAACATATTGGCTCCTCATCATAGGTATCACCGCATGTCTTATTACATTGAGTTATAATACAAAATTCTAACCATATGCGTAATAGGGTTTATAGAGTGCTCAACCATTTGTTCCACAACCACAGGGATTTTTGTCGTTGTTGGCTCCTGGATTGCAGCCGTATCCAGGTGTTCTACCACCGATGCCCTTTAATCCGGGACAGACTCAACCATCAACAACTCTGGCCGCAGCGGTATGACTTCTAAATTGTTATTTCTCATAAAAACATAGGTTAATTTGAATAATACTTAGTGACTTTGAGTCAAATTAGCATATTTGTGAGTTTTGTAATAAATAAGTCAATTAGCACATTTTAGAGAGATTAAGACACTTGAATTATAAGTATAAATGCAAAGTGTAACTTGTATTTATTTCTTGTAGGGTTCCGATCATCTGCAAGGTTGTTATGATTTTCTGAATTTGAACGAGGGAGGTGTGAGTTGTAGAGGTTCCAACAACATGAATGTGTGAATGCCATTTTCATTACCAATTTGTGAACTTTATGTGAACATGTGACTTTTGTTTTCATTCCTATTTTGTGTTGAACATGTTAGGTCCTTTGTGATGAACTAGTGATGCTCGTTTATATATGTATGTATGTATGTATGTATGTATGTATGTATGTATGTATGTATGTATGTATGTATGTATGTATGTATGTATGTATGTATGTATGTATGTATCTATATATATATATATATATATATATATATATATATATATATATATATATATATATATATATATATATATATATATGAATTGTATAGTTCGCGCTCGTCTATATATATGTGATAAACTTTGTTGTCTCTTTTTGGATTGTTGAACTGGAGCTACGGCTCCAGGGAGAAAAAAAAGGCCCCTTATAGGTGTCGGTTTGAGGTCGGTCCGTCTTTCTTAAGTGGCTTAAAGGAGTCGGTTGTGGCCCACGACCGACGTTCTTATCTGCCTTAAAGGCATCAATCGTCAGCCTGGCCGATGCTCTTATGCGCCATAAAGGCGTCAGGTCAGCAACCGATGACTTTAGACTTTAAAGGCGTCAACGCTTTGAACCGATGGCTTTAAACCGTAAAGGCGTCGGCCCTGACGTACATACTAGTTAAAACCTTCGAATCTAGGTCATCGGCTATGAACGTCGGTTTATCGACGTATATACACTATTTATGTTGGATTCTTTAGGTTACCGACGCCTATATGGCTAACGACCTTTTGCCCGATTCCTGTAGTAATGAGAGATGTTGACAACAATAACAAGGCTCGCAACTTGATCATACAAGGGATTGACTCAAAGCGACTTCGGCTGTGTTGCTCACCTCTGATCTGCGTATGATGTGTGGAAAGCACTTTGCAACTACCGCAAAGGATCCAACATGATCAAGGAGGTAAGGCAAGATATGTTCAAGAAAGAATATATACGCTTTGAGATGCAACCAGGTGAGTACATCGACGATCTATTTGCTCACTTTAATAAAATTCTCAGCAACTTGCGTAGTGTTAATGTTAATTTTTTCGATGCTGAAAATGCTAGACAATTGTTAAGTGCATTGGAGATGTCCATTTCAGAAATGAAAGTTACATCTATCCGTGAATCTACTTTCATGAGTATACTTACCTTTTATGTGCTATATTCTAAATTGAAAACTCATGAAATTTACATAATCTCACATAAGAACCCAAACAAGTCTCTTGCATTTGTTTCTCAATGTGATATGCCTAGTTCTAGTCAATCTTCATCATGTGGTACACTTGCTTTGCTGTCCTCTCTAACCCTTGAATAGATTGAAGAGTTTCCAAAGGAGGAGCTAGCACTTTTCTCTACTCGGTTCTCGAAAGCATTGCAAAATGTGAGAACTAGAAGGAGAGGAAGTGGTGGACCTCAACGATGCTTCAAATGCGGTGAGTTTGGACATTTTCATACAAATTGCCGTAACCTTCCAGGTTCTACTCCCCGTGATGAGAAGCAAACAAAGTTTAGGTCCTCATTTGCAAACAACAAGAAGAAAAAGAAGGGTTTTACAGGTCGCCAATTGGTAAACAATTTTGTCTCTGCACTTCAAGAACTTGGCTCGAGTGATTTGGACTCTAGATTAGTGAAGATGAAGACACTTTGGCATATATGTGTTTCATGGCGGGCAACCGAATATCAAGCATGGAAGCAGAACATAACAACGATGATGAAGAGTTATGTCCCACTTGCGAAGAAATATGTGATGCTATTTCTCGTGCCACTGTTATACTTAAGAAAACGGACAAAAAACTTAGGGACAATGCTATTAAAATTGAATCACTAGAATCTGAAATTAATCGGTTAAAATCTTTGATTCCTAGTGATGATTCTTGTTCCTCATATGAATTAATATATGAACAATTGTCCTCTTTAAGAAGTGTGCACACCTTCACTCTTGATAAACTCGAGATTGAAATTAAAAAGAACAAAAAGCTTGCCGCACTTGATGACAAAAACTTGAAAGATGCTAGTTGTTCAACAATTCATTTGCATTGTTCTAGTTGTGATGATCTTAATAAGAAACTACATAATGCTATGAATGAGATTTATATTTTGAACTATGCTTTACATTCTCGTGAAGTTAAATATTGTTCTAACTACAAATTAAAAGGAAAATCTTCATGTGAAAATTGCCTTGATCTGTCCAATAAACTTGATGATATGCATAGGACACTAGATCAGTTTTGTAATGCAAATAAGAATCTAAACTTGCTGCTAAATTCTTCTAAGTCTTGCAAAGATAAAACTGGTCTAGGTTTTGATTCTCGTGCTCGTGCTAAGGCACATCCACCTAAGGCTGTTAAGTCACTAGGAAATTGTTTGATTAAAGCAATTCCTAAACAAAAGAGGTGGTTTTTAAGTCTGCATGAATGTTATCTCATTTGGTTGCTAATAAACATATGGCTTGCTTATCTAGACATGAACACAAAGTAAAATTTTATTGTACCTACTATGGTAGAGATGGTCATGTCATAGATTTTTGTTATAGACTAGCTAAACAAGAAAAGCAGCAAAGAATGCTAGCTAGATCATGTAGCAACCAAGCAAAACTTGCTGCACGTGCTGAACCGAATGTTAGGAGCTTGCAACCTGCTGTAATGAGTCAAAAACATGCAAAATTTGCTCCTAAACCTACTGTTTTCCATGCTGCGTATAACACACCTCATAGTTCAGTAGTTGGGTGCAAGAATTTGCAAACTTTGACTCATAAACCTGTTGTTTTATCTCAGCTTTTGCGTGTTATTCCTGCTGGACGTCGTGTGACTCAGTACTGGATTCCTAAATGCCTTTTGACTAACCCCAGTATTGAGTCTTCAACATATTGTCCTTCTTTGTAGGTTACACGCTTGAGAAAGGAGAACATTTGGCTCGTGGATTCACGTTACTCACAACACATGACCGGTAACAAAGAATGGTTCTCCTCTCTCTCTCTCTCTTTTGTGTCACGTGTAGAGAACGTTACTTTTACCGATAATTCTTCAACTTCTTTAGTTGCCAAGGGTTTGGTTAGAGTTAATAATCACTACACTTTGAAATATGTGGCACTTGTTAAATTTGAAATACATCTTCATTTCTGTTTCACAATGCTAGGTGAAAATCTTCAAATTATTTTCACTAAAAATTGCTGCAAGGTTGAAGATTCAAATGGTGAGCTTATGTTTAACATGTCTCGTTTCGGAAGAGTTTTTAAAGTTGATTTTGATATGTCATCCTCTAAGCATAGGTGTCTAGTTGCTAATGATTCAAAATACTTATATTTTTGGGATCATAGACTTGGTCACGTAGGCATTGATCATCTTACACGTTAGTGCTCTTGCTCGCATACGTGGGTTGTCTAAGCTTAAAGGGGAGAAAGAAATTGTTGCTCTTCTCGTAGACATGCTAAAATGGTTGTAGATTCATATGCTCCACTCACAATAAACATGACAACAACACTGACATAACTTTTACACCTTGACACCATAGGTCCCTCACATGCTCAATCTTTTGGAGGTAAGTGGTATGTGCTTGTGATTGTTGATGACTATTCTAGATACTCTTGGGTTTACTTTATGATATCTAGGAATGAAGCTTTTAGTCACTTTAGAAGTTTAGTTCTTAGACTTTCACTTGACCACCCGAGATCTTTAAAAGCAATTAGAAGTTATAATAGAACTAAATTTAAAAAGCAGTCATTTGATCACTTTTGTGCTAAAAATAGAATAAAATCATCAATTTTCTTCACCATATGTACCTCAACAAAATGGTGTTGTAGAGAGAAAGAACATAACCTTAGTTCAGATGGCTAGGGCTATGCTTGATGAATATCAAACCCCTAAAAATTTTTGGGCTGATGCAATTGC
This sequence comes from Tuctoria greenei, assembly GCA_036927565.1. Classification (NCBI taxonomy): domain Eukaryota; kingdom Viridiplantae; phylum Streptophyta; class Magnoliopsida; order Poales; family Poaceae; genus Tuctoria; species Tuctoria greenei. The sequence goes on along the minus strand of JAYESD010000003.1, from coordinate 171,170,268 downwards.
AACCGCTTGTTATGTCTCAAATCGAGTTTTCCTGCGTGCTAAGCTAGGAAAAACCACATGTGAGCTTCGGTTTGGACATATGTCACACCCGGTCCTAACATGAAAACCGGATGGCTTCCACATGTATGCCAGGATCGATTCTCATCATACATGTGTAGACGAAAGTGTAATATCATTGATTACAGGCCATGTTTGAGTATATAAATGTCTTACAATAATAACCCATAGGTCTAAAACAAGATTACAAAGCAAAACAGCGGAAAAGTAAACTAATGTGGATCCATGCACAGGCGTTGCCCGGGGGTTGTGCCAGCCAAGAACGTCTCCTCCGGATCAGCAAAGAAGTATTCATTCTCCACCTCTTCTCCATTGTAGACTGAGGAAAGATAAGCAACAAGCAAGTTTGAGTACCAACGGTACTCAGCAAGTGGGAAAGAGATGACATGAGGGTGTTTAGAAAGGAAGGCCAAATTTGGGTTAACCACTATAGCATTACATCCTATCCTTAGATTTCATTAGCACCTACTTCTAAGTGTATGAACCCAACCATAACCCATTTGTAATCCGAGTCCCAACCAACCAAACCACCATTCCCAATAGTTGACTAATTATGAATTGGACACCAAGCCGCTCTTGTCCGTAAGCACGGCTGTCATGACAGTTTCTAAATCTCTGCAGAGAATGTACCCTTTACCCACAAGCTGTGATTTCATCCCCTGTTGCCAGGTGGACTAAGTAAACCTTCCTGATGCCCGTGGTCGCGAACCACATTGCACACTTCCTTTGGTGTGAGGCCAGGAGATCACTACGAGGTCTTTACAAAGGATTCTCCCGACGCATACTAGCCCTCTGAGGTTTCACCCCTGTACAAAAGTGTGAGCCATTACACCACGACTCAACACCCCAGTTGCCCCCTCTTGAGCCATGCGGATCCCAAGGCAGTACACCCTGAACCAATTCCCCGCACTATCCAATCACTAATGCTACGCCAGGAGAGGCCTAATTAATCGACCAAGCTGCCCCATACTCAGTTTTGTGGTGATACTATATAGCTTAGTGGCTTTCTGCATAAACCGATCCTTAGAATCCGGCAAGGTTCATACCCCAAAACCCGGGTCTCCTGCGTACTGCACCATACCAAACAAACCAACCCACCAGATTCCTATCTACTACAATTTAGTTCACCAAATCTCAATAAATGATCACAACAATTAATAGTATAACACGTATGTAGAGAAATTCCCTCCCAAATACTAAGCATGACTAAGCGTAAAAGAAATAATAACATCTACCCAAACCAACTCGGGGACAAGGAATTATATGGAAGGGTGCAGTAAATAGGATTCAATTTATTAAACATGCAACTAACTAAAACTTAATAAAAAGGGTGCAAAATGGTCAAGGAACTTGCCTTCTTCAGGGTGTGGGTTGGTGAAGTGGTAGTCCTGAAGATTGTAGGTCGGCTCGGGAACCGACTCTAAATACGTCATCGCATGTGGAGCAGAAAATAACAACACGCAATAAGAACAAGCAACCATATGCACATCACAAACAAGAAATCATCAAAGGAAAACCTACGCAATACGTCACTAGCATTTAATTTCCTAGTTGATGTTTTATTAGTGATGTGGGTTGAAAGTTTGGGTTTTAGTGGACATTGGGGTTGATTAACAATTCATGGCATTTATCTTCATCCTAGAGCATTGCATGAGTTTATTATAATTTTCCCTAGCTCAACATGAATAATAATGCTATGCAGCATGCCACAACAATTTTAAATAGATTATTTTGATGTAAACAAATTAGCAAATGTTAATCAAATAATTTCCCTAATTATTTTGTGCAAAAAGAGAGTGCAAGCTTATAAATTTATGTAAATATCCATGTGTATAGGGTTTTTATGTAAAACAGACCAGATCAGAGGCTTAGAAATATTTTATAACATAACTATGGGGTTAATCATAATTTACAGAGGCTAAAAACATAATTTATGGTGAAAACAGGGGCTAAGATGCAATGTTTATTCAATTTATAGTGCTGACATAAATAAATTAAAGTCCAGGGGCTATTCCATAAATTCCAGGACCTATCTGTAATTAATTTAAATTTGTGCAGGGGGGTCATGTGCAAAACTGGCAACGGTTAAATGTATTTGAATCTGGGCCGTTGGATCTAACGCGTGCGGCCCAAATTTTAAATAACTGAAGGGGTACGCCCCTTCTAATCTCGGCCGTCGGCCCTAGATGGGCGGCCGAGATGGGGCCACGTCGCCCAGGGGCGAAGCACACCCCAGGGCGCGGCGGCGCGCGCGCCAAACCCTGCGGCGCACGGCGGTGGGGTCGCCGGAGATGGCTGGATTGGCCAAATCGTTGCCCAATGCCTCGGTGCTAACGCGGAAAAGGAGAGGGAGACGGTAGGAGCTCACCTAGGGGGTCGCGGGGCTTGAATCGAGGCGTAGGTGCGTCGGCGACATCGACCGGCGCGGTCCTCGGCGAAGCTCGACGAAGACAGCGTTGCGGCGATGTTCTCCCGAAGAGAATATGTCCGGCGAGTCCCTGGTAGCACGGCGCACGCGTCAGGCCAAGAGGGAGGGAGAAATAGGGGGTCAAGGGGCGGGAACGGCAGCGCCATTACCTTGGTGCGGCGGCTAGGGTTCGGAGCTTCGGGGAAGGGGAAAAATGGGGGTGCCGGCTGGATTTTATAGGGGGAGAGGGGGGCGACGAAGTAAGGAAAGTGATCCCCAGCGATGGAAGGCGACAGGGGCCATTATGGCCGGAGATTTTATGTCGGCGATTTGAAATCGAGTGGCATCACCGGGAGCTGTCGGGCGCGCGACGGGAGGAAGAAGGAAAGAGCTGACCGGCGGGGTCCACGCGCAGAGAAAGGGATGAAAAGGAAAGAGAGGGAGGGGGCGCGGGCCGAGCTGGTCCGCTACGGGGTTGGGCCGACGGGGAAAGAAAAGGAGAAGGGGAGGGGGAAGAAAAGGAAGATGGGTCGGTTGGGGGATTAGGGCCCATGCGGCTGTTTTCCCTTTTTATTTTGTTTTCTCTTTTCTTCTTCATTTATTTATACAATTTGAATTTCTTTTTCAAATTTCAACCGAATTCTAGCGCATTTTGAAATTGAATTTTTCAAACCAAAGGCAAAAGCATGATGCACTCCTAGAACATTTCCCTTGTTTTCAAATTTTGAAATTTTGGGTGTTACAACTCTACCCCCCTTAAAAGGAATCTCGCCCCCGAGATTCGGACGTCCTAAGAGAAAAGGTCGGGGAACTCGGTCTTGAGGTCTTCTTCTCTCTCCCATGTTGCTTCAGCCTCGGAGTGATGCTTCCACTGCACTTTGCACATGCGAATCGTCTTGTTTCTCATGACACGTTCTGATGTCTCTAGGATCTTGACTGGTCGTTCTGCGTAAGAAAGATCCTCTTGCACATCTATAGCTTCATGGGTAATTGTTCCTCAAGTACTCTCAAGCATTTCTTTAGCTGCAACACGTGGAACACATCATGCACATCTGACAGTTGAGAAGGTAGCTCGAGACGATAAGCTACTTCTCCTCTTCTCTCCAATATCTTGAACGGACCAATATAACGGGGTGCTAGCTTTCCCTTCACTTTGAACCGTCTTAGACCTCTTACTGGTGATACCTTGAGATATACAAAGTCTCCTACCTCAAAGGTTAGATCACGACGTCGAGCATCTGCGTAACTCTTCTGCCTTGACTGCGCCGTTTTCAGATTATTCTGGATCTCTTGTACCTATCGTTCGGCCTCTCTGAGTATCTCCAGTCCAAACACTTGACCTTCCCCAGTCTGATTCTAGAATAAAGGTGTTATGCACTTTTGCCCATAAAGTGCCTCAAACGGGGACATCTTCATACTAGCCTGATAGCTGTTGTTGTAAGAAAATTCCGCATAAGGCAGATTTTTGTCCCAACTCTTACTATTCTTCAAGGCACACGCTCGCAGCATATCCTCCAATATCTGATTTGTGCGTTCTGTCTGGCCATCTATCCGCGGGTGATACGCTGAGCTGAAATTCAGACGAGTGTCCATTGACTCATGTAGCTTTTGCCAGAATCTTGAAGTGAACTGGGTACCTCGATCAGACACAATCTTCTTCGGAACACCGTGCAAACACACAATTCTTGCCATGTATAATTCTGCCAACTGCGAACCATTGTAGCTTTCCTTGACCGGAACGAAGTGAGCAACATTAGTCAACCGGTCCACGACAACCCATATGGAGTCGTATCCTGACTGAGTCCTTGGCAATCCCACAATAAAGTCCATGCTTATCTCTTCCCATTTCCACTCGGGTATCCTAAGTGGTTGAAGCAGTCTTGCAGGTCTCTGATGTTCTGCCTTGACTAACTGACACGTGTCACACAGAGCCACGTATTCGGCCACATCATGCTTCATACCAAGCCACCAGTATCGATCCTTAAGGTCTTGGTACATCTTGGTACTCCCAGGATGAATAGAGTAGTACGAGTCGTGGGCTTCTCTCAATATCAACTCTCGGATCCCCTTGACATTCACCACGCATATCCTCTTTCCTAACCATAAGGTCCCATGTTCATCTTCCCTGAAATCTGGGGCTTTGCCAGCCTTCATCAGTTTCTTAAGTTTATGGATCTTCTTATCCTCTTTTTGACCTTCTCTAATGTCTTGTTCCAACATGGAGTCCACTTCCATAACTACTGCATCTGCATTAGACACTATGCACAGGTTTCATCTTGCAAACTCTTCGCACAACTGCAGTTGATAAGCCTGGATCGTCATACTGTTGCATTGTGCCTTCCTACTCAAGGCATCCGCGACCACGTTCGCCTTTCTCGGGTGATAGTTGATCCCAACATCAAAGTCGTTAATGATATCTAACCACCTTCGTTGGCGAAGATTAAGGTCCGACTGAGTGAATATGTACTTCAAGCTCTTGTGGTCGATGTAGATTTCTGTCCTTTTTCTGATCAGGTAGTGTCTCCATATCTTCAGTGCGTGAACCACAGCCGCTAATTCCAGATCATGGGTTGGATAATTCTTCTCATGCTTATTGAGTTGTCTTGAGGCGTAAGCCACCACATGTCCCTCTTGCATCAACACACATCCCAACCCCTGTCCGGAAGCATCACAATAGACCGAGAACTCCTTTTGCATATCCGGCATGACCAACACTGGAGCAGTGGTCAACCTCTCCTTCAATTCGGCAAAGCTTGCTTCACATTCCGGTGTCCACTTGAATGTAGCTCCCTTCTCGAGTAGCTTGGTTAGAGGCCGAGAAATTTTTGAAAATCCCTCAATAAATCATCGATAATAACCAGCCATTCCCAAAAAGCTTCTAATGTGTCACACATTTTCCGGCGTCTCCCACTTGAGAACATCTGCCACTTTACCCGGATCCACTGATATTCCTCCTTCTGATATGACATGTCCCAAGAATGATACCTGCTTCAACGAAAACTCACACTTACTGAACTTAGCATACAATTGGTGTTCTCTAAGCTTCTTTAGTGCCAACCTCAGGTGTTCTTCATGCTCTTCTTCACTCTTGGAGAATATCAGGATATCGTCGATGAATACCACCACAAACTTGTCCAGATATTCCATAAATACTTTGTTCATGAGGTACATGAAGTAAGCTGGAGCATTGGTCAACCCGAAAGACATAACAGTGTACTCATAAAGACCATATCGAGAGACAAATGCAGTCTTGGGAATGTCTGATGGTCGAATCTTCAATTGGTGGTAACCCGAATGAAGGTCGATCTTAGAGAATACACATGCTCCTCGCAGCTAATCAAACAAATCTTTGATCATTGGCAGTGGATACTTATTCTTGATGGTCACTGCATTCAATGCACGATAATCCACACACAACCTTTGAGTGCCATCCTTCTTAGGCACGAATATGACAGGAGCACCCCAAGGCGACGAACTAGGGCAGATGTATCCTTTCTCCAACAACTCTCTAATGTGATCCCTTAGCTCGGCTAACTGATTAGCGTCCATTCTATATGGCCTCTTATATATCGGGGCCGTTCCAGGCACTAGGTCAATGATGAATTCAATTTCACGGTTAGGAGGCATACCCGGTAACTCCTCAGGGAACACGTCTGGGAATTCACTGACAACTCGGATCTCTTCAGCAACCTCAGTTTGATTTAGCCTGATCCTGTGTGTTGGAGCTTGTTCTGGAGAGAGCTCAACCTTGGTACCATCAGTATGGGTCAAGGAGACTGTCCTTCTGGCGCAGTGGATCACCCCATGGTACTTGGTCAACCAATCCATTCCCAGGATAATATCTAGCCCTTGAGATTCCAGAACAATAAGGTTTGCTGGGAAAACTACCCCCTTATGTCTAGCCTTACATTAGGGCATACTTGTTGTGTTATCATTTCTCCCCCAGGGGAGTGAAACTATAAGTTGGTGAGTCATTAAATGCACTACCAAGTCATGCCTCCTCATGAATTCCTTAGATATGAATGAATGCGTAGCACTAGAATCAAACAACACTGTAGCTAGATGAGAATCGGCAGGAAACGTACCAACAACCACATCTGGTGCATTGTGCGCCTCCTCAAGTGCCACGTGGTTAACTCTTCCACGTGTAGGTTGCTACAGCGGCTTCTTTGAGCAACGATTGGCGAAATGTCCCATCTCACCACAGTTATAACACTGCACAACCGCATTGTTACCTTGGGATCTGTTACCTCCTTGAGGGTTCTGTTGCGGCTGGCCATTAGGGTGCGGTGTTGGAGCTGCTGGGCGAGGGGGTTGCATTGGTTGCCATGGAGGTTGTGGTGGTTGGCGCATCTGCTGGTTGTATGGTGTGGGTGGCCTGTAGGAGGAGTTTGGGTACCTTTGTCCCGTGTGAGAGTTCATAGGACGAGTCATAGGCGCCGTAGGCTGAGGGGCATATCAAGGGCGCACATTATTTCCAGAACTGTGTGCTTGTGCCAGCTTCCTCTTCCTATCATCATCATCCAACTCTTTCTTGGTTCTTACCACTTCAAAAGCCTTGTCCACCAACTTATGGAAACTGCTGTAGTCACTGTAAACCATAGCGAACTTCAACTCCTTGTCAAGCCCCTTCTTAAAACGAAACTGTTTATTTGAGTCAGTGTCCACGTCTTCGGGTGCATAGCGAGACAATTGTGTGAATTTATTCAGATACTCTCGCACACTCATACGGCCCTGCTTCAGCATGAGAAACTCCTCACGTCTCGCCTGGACCTCTCCTTCTGGCACGAAATGACTGCGGAAGTAAATCTTGAACTCATCCCATGTGATATTATCTGGGTCCTGATGGGCTTCGGTGAAAGCAGTCCACCAGTCGGCTCCAGGTCCCTGATGTTGGTGCGAGGCTAACAGTACCTTCTCCCTTCCTTCACATTGGATAATTCTCAGCTTGCTCTCAATGGTTCTCAGCCAATCGTCGGCATCCATTGGCTCACTAGCGGTGGCAAAGGTGGGTGGATGGGTGTTGAGAAAGTCTCTCATGCGGGATCAGGGTCCTGGTGCTGGCTGTGGTTGGGGCTGATTTGGAGGTGGAGGGGCTTGCTGGGCTTGCTGCATGTTGGCCACCACTTGTGTTAAATTATGCATCATATGCATCTGCATGGCCATCATTTGCTGCATATGATTCATTGCAGGTGCGCCACGGGCACCTCTCCCATTTCATTGCAGTAGCTGGAATCCAGCTTCATCATCATCGAGGGGCATACCACGACCACGGCCACGTCCTCTTCCCCTGCCTGCCATCTGAGTAGGAAGAGAATATAGTCTTAGGTACTACTATAGTGAAAGACTACTATACATTACCCTTACTATATGCAAAAATCACAACAAACACGAGTATATAAGAAAATCCTTTATTAATAGCTCACTAATTAAGGAAGTATCAAAAAGGTGCGATTGTGGACAAGTCGCCAAGGCGTCCCACAACTCACACAACACACCAAGAGGAAAACCATGAAAAGAGGTAACACAACTCAAGGTCACACGAGTACGTCTACATCGCTCTTATTTAACTAATTGGGGGTGTGCCTATCCTTGAGTCGTGGCATAGGTCGAGGACTACTCGTCGTCAAGGGGGAACTCCTGCGGGTCCTCGTCGTCATTGTCATCGTCGTTGGGGTCCTCGGGGTCGTGTGGTGGTGAGGCAGCAGGCGGCGGTGGTGTGGCAGATGCCACACTGGATGGCTCCTCGTCAGAAGACTCCTCAGAAGATGACTCACGCTGGCCGTCACGACGGTCTGGAGAGTCCGGGGTCCACGTCGAGGTGTCGGACGCGTAGTCGTCCGGGTCCTCATCGGTGATCCGGCGATACCTCCTGATCACCGCCTCGTGGCGCTGGGTGAGGTCACGTCCATCCTGAATCTCTTGCTGCGCCCTCTAAAGTTGGGCACTGAGCTGGGCCACGTCGTTAACAGTCTGATGAGACTGCGGGAGGTCCAGGGGTCCTGCCACGTGCCTGGAGACAAAGCCCGCAGCGCCACTGGGATGCTGCGGAATGAAGGCGTGCACCGTGTCCTCCAGACGGAAACGGCGGGCGTGACTCCAAAAGGTGGCTGCTTCCCAGCTAGCATCGAGCTCCGCATATAGGCGGGAGCTCCTCCAAGCAGGACTGCTGTGGGTCTTCACCAACTCATCACCATAGTAGATGTAGATCTTTCAGCTCCACTCCTTCCTGCCGGAGCGCTGCACTCCAGTGGTGTGGTAGGAGAGCGAGAGGCTGTGGTGACGGTAGCCAGCCTCACGGAGTATGGCCAGGAGACAAAGTCGCGGTCGTCCTGCGGCCGTGCCGTCAAAACGGACCACCACGGGGTGACAGGGATCAATGGCAGGAGAGCGACTGGCCAGCCTACACGGGGGCACAAGTCCACCGGTCGACTTACGGGGGGTCGTCTTGGTGCGGTCCATCTACAAATTTTGAAACAGGAGAGTGTCAGTAACAAAACATATAAATAAAGGAGTAAATAAAACAAGTAGACAAGGTAGGGAATACAAAGCAACTTTATAAATTACTTTTTAGAGTATAATAGGGTCCTTAAGTCATCCTTTTCTAACTAGGCTTGCGTCCTACGGGCAACACGACTCTGATACCAACTTTGTCACACCCGGTCCTAACAAGACAACCAGATGGCTTCCACATGTATGCCAGGATCGATTCTCATCATACAGTGTAGACGAAAGTGTAATATCATTTATTACAAGCCATGTTCGAGTACATAAATGTCTTACAATAATGACCCGTAGGTCTAAAATAAGATTACAAAGCAAAACAGCAGAAAAGTAAACTAATGTGGCTCCATGCACTGGCGTTGCCCTGGGGTTGCGCCAGCCTAGAACGTCTCCTCTGGATCAGCGAAGAAGTCTTCATTCTCCACCTCTTCTCCATTGTAGACTGAGGAAAGATAAGCAACAAGTAAGTTTGAGTACCAACGGTACTCAACAAGTGGGAAAGAGATGACATGAGGGTGTTTAGAAAGGAAGGCCAAATTTGGGTTAAGCACTATAGCATTACATCCTATCCTTAGCTTTCATTAGCACCTACTTCTAAGTGTATGAAACCAACCATAACCCATTTGTAATCCGAGTCCCAACCAACCAAACCACCATTCCCAATCATTGACTAATTATGAATTGGACACCAAGCCGCTCTTGTCCGTGAGCACGGCTGTCATGACAGTTTCTAAATCTGTACAGAGAATGTGCACTTTACCCACAAGTCGTGATTTCATCCCCTGTTGCCAGGTGGACTAAGTAAACCTCCCTGATGCCCGTGGTCGCGAACCACATTGCACACTTCCTTTGGTGTGAGGCCAGGAGATCACTACGAGGTCTTTACAAAGGATTCTCCCGACGCGTACTAGCTCTCTGAGGTTTCACCCCTGTGCAAAAGTGTGAGCCATTACACCACGACTCAACACCCCAGTTGCCCCCTCTTGAGCCATGCGGATCCCAAGGCAGTACACCCTGAACCAATTCCCCGCACTATCCAATCACTAATACTACGCCGGGAGAGGCCTAATTAATCGACCAAGCTGCCCCATACTCAGTCTTGTGGCGATACTATATAGATTAGTGTCTTTCTCCATAAACTGGTCCTTAGAATCCGACAAGGTTCATACCCCAAAACCCGGGTCTCGTGCGTACTTCACCATACCAAACAAACATGAATAATAATGCTATGCAGCATGCCACAATAATTTTAAATAGATTATTTTGATGTAAACAAATTAGCAAATGTTAATCAAATAATTTCCCTAATTATTTTGTGCAAAAAGAGAGTGCAAGCTTATGATTTTATGTAAATATCCATGTGTACAGGGGTTTTTATGTAAAACAGACCAGATCAGAGGCTTAGAAATATTTTATAACATAACTATGGGGTTAATCATAGTTTACAGAGGCTAAAAACATATTTTATGGTGAAAACAGGGGCTAAGATGCAATGTTTATTCAATTTAATAGTGCTAACATAAATAAATTAAAGTCCTGGGGCTATTCCATAAATTCCAGGACCTATCTGTAATTAATTTAAATTTGCGCAGGGGGGTCATGTGCAAAATTGGCAACGGTTAAATGTATTTGAATCTGGGCTGTTAGATCTAACGCGTGCGGCCCAGATTTTAAATAAGGGCGACGCACACCCCAGGGAGCGGCGGCGCGCGCGCCAAACCCGGCGGCGCACGGCGTCGGGGTCGCCGGAGATGGCCGGATCAGCCAAATCGTTGCCCAACGCCTCGGTGCTAACGCGGAAAAGGGAGAGGGAGACGGTAGGAGCTCACCTAGGGGGGTTGCGGGGCTTGAATTGGGGCGTAGGTGCGTCGGCGACGTCGACCGGCGACGGTCCTTGGCAGAACTCGATGAAGACGGTGTTGCGGCGACGTTCTCCCGAAGAAAATATGTCCGGCGAGTCCCTGGTAGCACGGCGCACGCGTCAGGCCAAGAGGGAGGGAGAAATAGGGGGTCAAGCGGCGGGAACGGCGGTGCCATTACCTTGGTGCGACGGCTAGGGTTTGGAGCTTCGGGGAAGGGGAAAAATGGGGGTGCCTGCCGGATTTTGTAGGGGGGGAGGGGGGCGACGAAGTAACGAAAGTGATCCCCGGTGATGGAAGTCGACAGGGGCCATTATGGCCGGAGATTTCATGTCGGTGATTTCAAATTGGGCGGCATCACCGGGAGCTGTCGGGCGCGCGACGGGAGGAAGAAGGAAAGAGCTGACCGGCGGGGTCCACGCGCAGAGAAAGGGAGGAAAAGGAAAGAGAGGGAGGGGCGCGGGCCGAGCTGGGCCGCTGCGGGGTTGGGCCGGCGGGGAAAGAAAAGGAGAAGGGGAGGGGGGAAGAAAAGGAAGATGGGTGTAAGGATCGAAATGCCCAAGAGGGGGGGTGAATTGGGCTTTCTTTCAATTTTTTTTTAAAGCAATTAAGATTAACGACCTCAAGCCCAATTCCCTATGCAATTAAACTATGCAATCAATGTAAATTAAAGTTGCGGAATGAAGATTGCATAAGAGTAAAAGGTAGAGGGATGCAAACGCTCAAGGGGCACGGAGTTTATCCCGTGGTTCGGTAAGATCACAAGGATCTTCCTACATCCACGTTGTAGCACCCACCGAAGGGTTTTGCCACTCCCAAGTCACCGAGACAAGGGGCTTCTTCACTATTCTTCTCCGTTCGCCAACCTCGGCAAGGTGGAGCTCAAGCCTTGTACACTTTGGGATCCTCCGGGCTTCCACAATCTTCTTGGCAAGCTCCGGAAGTCGCACACACCAAGGAACACTCCCTTATGGCTCTCACTACACTAGAGACTCCAATCACCAAGAATGGAGGCACCCAAGCACTATCTCTAGCTAGTTCTAGCCTATCTCTTGGTGTACAAATGATGAGCAAATGATTTGAAAGTGGTAGCTCTATTGCTTGAATGCTCTAGGATGTGTAGAGTATGTCTGGGCTTCAAGTCATGTCGATTTGACAGGTTAAAGGGGTATAAATAGCCAGCCTCCACGAGATAGCCGTTGGAAAAGTAGGCTGACATCACTTCTCTGCGAACACCGGATGATCCGATGTCTCCCCTTCAGTTAACATCGGTCAAAGCCAAATTAGCTGATGTCACTGTGTCAGATATGACCGTTGTTAGACCGATGTTGATCTGTCTTCTCATCGGATGATCCGGTGGCTCTTCCTCCAGAATTTTGCTTGATCTTGGAGCTCACTGGAGTGATCGACCGATGTGTGTAAGTCTGCACATCGGATGATCCGGTGCTTCACTTGGTCCAATGGTATTGCAATCTGTGATGATGGACCGATGTCACTGAGCCACTCACATCGGATGATCCGGTGTGTTCAACTTGTTGACTTCGAGTTGTTTTGAGTTGTTCTTTTGGAATTTTGAACTTGTGACCTCTTTGACACTTGTTTGAAATGTTGTTTTGATTGTCTTCAAGCATTGAGTGATATCAAGTTAGAGCTTTCACTTCTTGTCTTCATATGATTTGATTTGATCTTATTCGTTGATTTTATATGGGTCTCCAATGTAATTTTGATTTCATTTGATTGAGTGTTATTGAGACCTTGCATTCACAAATTCATTAGTAATATCGAATGGTTGTCATTAATCACCGAAACCGTACCTCATGGGGCCTAGATGCTTTCAATCTCCCCCTTTTTGGTGATTGATGACAACACAATAATTTAAAGCGCAATAATAATGAATTTGATGATAGTACTCAAGTATATATGCAATGAATACAGCATAGGACACATTAAGCTTGTAGAACGCAAAAGAGAATTGTGGTGCGAAAAGCTCAATTGATTAAAATCATAAACAAATGAGACAAGCGAAAGAGTGCTTAATTAAAATTACAAAAGAAGAGTACTCAAGCATGAATACAAAGGATAAGCACACACACACACTCCCTCTACACTCCCCCTGAGACTACCACTCCCCCTGACTCTTCTACATCTTCTCCCCCTTTGGCATCAAGACACCAAAAAGGGATCAGAACGCCTACAGACCCTGAGAGCTGGGCGCGAGGACGAACTGAGAACCGTCACAGTCGTCGGAGCTGGAGTCGCCGGTCGTAGGAGCTGCCGGGGCGGCGGGAGCTGGAGGGTCCGCTGCCGGTGCTGGAGGAGAGGAAGCCGGTACTGGAGGTGCCGGTGGAGCTGGAGGAAGTGGAGCGCTCACCACGGACGCCGGTGTCTGCTGGAACAAGATCGTCGCCGGCATTGGTGAGTGAATCGGTGCGCTGGATGCCAGAAGTGGTAACATACTGATTGAAGGTATAGGAGAAGTAGGCACCTGAGCAACACCTGGAGCCAGTCCAAGTCCAGGCTGCTGTGGAGGAAGGGCGATCCCGGTCTGAGTGTAAAGGTTGGTGATCAACCCTAGGATCCCCATCATGGCCTGCTGGGTCTGCTGCTGCTGGTCGAGGGTACGGCGGTGCATCTGATCTACCAGGTTGGTGAACCGGTCCGTATCCTCTCGCCTCTGACGGGCGATCTCCAGCTGGAGCTCCTGCTGCTGCCGCTGCAGCTGTGCCAGGTGAGCAGCCTGCTCTGCCCTGGCCTGCTCAGCAGCGAGCCTTTCCTGGCGCTGCTGCTCGATCATCTGCTGGAGGAGTGACGTCAGCTCAGACGGCTGCGTCACCTGCGCCTCGGACACAGGAGGTGGTGTCGGTGGCGGAGCAGCTGATCCTCCTGCCTCGGCGTCGTGCTGCCTCGGTGAAGGTGGAGGGGGAGGGAAGTACTCCTCGACACTGTCGTCGGTGTCGCTCTCAGACCAGATGTGCTGCAGGTCCTCCCCCTGAGCCTCAGCCTCAGCAAGCCTCTCGTCCTCCCGCTCTAGGTCGGACCAGTCTTCCTCTGACAGACGGGCCCGGACCTGGCGCTCAACTGGACGACCAAGGCGACGGTCTCCAGGACCAGAGGCACGATAGTGACTAAAGCGAGTCACACTCTCGTCAGCTAGCCGGGCTTGTGCTGTATGTCCCCCAGGCACCACCATAGAGCAAATGTAACTGATCCAGTGCCCGTAGACCATCTGCCTCATCATGCCAATCCCATCCGTGATTACGTCTTCCATCTCGCATAGGAGTATGTCCACGATATCGAAATCCATCCCGTTCATTATGTAGAACAGGAGGGTCTGCTGCAGGCTCGTGAACCCCTCCAAGTAACCTGACCTCGGCAGGAGCGTGCGGCACAAGGCGAGGTGCACAATGCGCGCAGCTGGGGTCAGGAGAGCTGGAACTCTCGGCTGGTCCGGAGAGAACGAGGGGCCAAACAGAGAGCGGATCTCGTCCAGCTGTGGTGCTACCCCTCCAGTAAGTGGCCTCCTCGGTGGATCTGCCTGCCCATAGACCTTCTCGTGCAAGCAGGTGTCGTGCAGGTCCAACTCAAGAATATGCCCCAAAGTCTGCCTCGAGAGGTGGTAGTGCTGACCATTGAACATGAAGGCAATCGACCTCCTGCCCTCTGAGATGTACAGGGTCGCGTAGAAGACACGGACCCACTCTTCCACATAAGCACTTCTCTCATAAGATAGCAGCTGCACCAGACCTCTGTACCTCTCAAAGAACGGCCTGATCTCTGTCCCTGCGGCCACTTCAAGCTGAGCCCAATCCATGTAGTTGTGTTGGAACAGCTTGTGGCCACGGCGTCTGTAGGTCTCGTAGAGAGACGCCTGCGTGACCGTCCAGAACCGACTGTCCACCAAAGCTACCCGGGGCTGCGGGTACCACTCCTCAAGCAATACACTCCATCTGAGCTTTCGGAGTTGCTTGGCCTTCATCTTCCTGTAGTCCGTCAACCGGACTCCCTCACCGACACGGACGGCCGTGTCCATCTCGTAGATGTCCCTCTCGGCCTCCCTGTCCTCACGACGGTCGACAGCCGTCGGTCTCGGATGAGGAGCAGCCTCGGCGTGACCCCCACGCGTCCGGGCTGAGCGCCGGCGGACGAGAGGCTCAACTGGCTCCTCCTCGGTGTCGGAGTCGTCGATCACGGGAGGCTGCCTCGGACGGGCCTCACGAATCCTCAGGGAACCCCCTCGGCCGCGCTCACGCTCCTCGGCGGCGCGAGCGGCCATTAGAGCCTGCTTCTCATCCTTCGAAAGTTTACGCTTCTTCGCGGTGGGCTCCGCGATCGCTTTTCCCTTTCCTTTGCGGTCACGACCCATCTAGATGCAAAGGAGAGCTAGGGTTAGCGACGAACAAAGAAAGGATAGCGGAAACACCGATGGACGTCGCACGGCACGGAGCAAACCTTAGCGACGATGGAGCTTGGGAAAACCTAGCGAGGTGGCCGGAGAAGACGGCGTTGCTCGGGTGAAGGTGCTTCGATGGAGGGAGGAGCGGTGCTTGGATGCGGTGGAGAGGTGCGGTGAGGCGGCGGTGGCGCTTGAGCGCGGTGGAGCACGGCGACGCGGCGTTTGGGCGCGGGTGGAGCACGGCGGCGTGGCGTGGTGAGGCGGCGCGAGTGGACGGCGGCGGCCGGAGACGGCGGCGGCGGCGCCTAGGGCGGCGGCGGCGGCGGCTGCCGGCGGCGGAGGTGGCGGCGCGGTTGGCTGCGGCGAGGTGGGCGAGAGGCGGCGGCGAAGGCACGGGAGGGCGATGGCGTCGGGGAGAAAGAAGGAGGCGGCGGCGCGCGGATTTAAATAGTGGACCCCAAACCCTAGCCGAAAATTTAACACCGGATGGTCCGATGATAAGTGAACACATCGGTCGAATGCCACAGTAGGGGTATTCAAAAATTGCTGTTGACATCGGATGGACCGACGTTTAGGGTTTGGGTCATCGGTCGAATGGCACAGTAAGGGTGTTCAAAAGAGGAATGTTGACACCGGATGATCCGACGTAGGAGGAAGTAGACATCGGTTGAATTGACCACAGCTCCAGAAGAGTGAACATCGGATGGACCGATGTTTTTTGGAATGAACGCGTCGGATCATGTGAAATTCAGACAGAATTGGGCTTTGAAGATTGAACACCTATTGGACCGATGAGGGATGACATAGGCATCGGATAATCCGATGATAACAGAACGAAAACATCCCATATATGTCCTTTGACCAAACAAACAATCGAGGAGAAACACATGTCTTAGGACTTTTTGGGCAACCCCTTACCCCTCAAAAAGCTAATATGCCAATAGCTTGGCTAGGCCTTAATGCAAATGGAACACCAAGAAAAATGGAGGAAAATATCCAAATAAAATGTAAGGCCCATGCTTTGTGAGGTAGAGTATGAAGACTTCTATCTCTTTGGAGCATGATCCTCTAGGCATTAACGTACCTAACATTTTGTTCTTTCCACCTTATATGAGTTGAGATAGTGCATTTCAAACAAGTCTCCTTCTCATGAGGTGGGTTCCCCTTTGTGACAATCTACCGTATGCAATGCCAAACAAATTATAGTGCAAGAGATTAAATGAGTGCAAGTTTATATGGCAGGAATCATGCAAGGCATAAAATAAATCTATCTTGCCAAGTTTGAACCTTCCAAAGGCTTCCTCAGGGAAAACTACTTCTAGCTTGCCCCTATCCTTTGGGAGTTAGACAAGACTTATATGATATGCATCCTTACATGAACATGACAACTTACATGACGTTAGATGCATCTAGCACATTTGATTCTCTTCTAAGTCTAGAAAAAAAATTTCTCAACAAGTGCGGGAGAGGAATGGGGTTTCAAGCAAATCTAACCGCACTTGCATTGTCACAAAGGAGAGACACATAATCATACAAGCATTCATTTAACATGACATGGGGCCTAGATGCGGAAAGATATAGCAATAGACTATTTATGGAATGGTAATTTGATTTGACAATAAGGTTACCGTCCATATCCGCGTTGGGCTCCCATTCTCAACTTTCTTCAAGAGGTCCTTGGTAGATTTTCTTTGATGGTGGAGGTCCCCTATTGAAGTCACCTCGTGGACGGTCACGTGTTCTTGACTTTAGGCACCCAAGCTAGCTTTGGTCCTTGTATATGTGATACAAGTGCTTTTGGGACCCAAAGTTGCTTGGGGAGCTTCCCTTCCATCCCCTTTACGTTCATGCCAATGAACTTTGCCTTCACCTTAGCACCTACTTTGCTCAACAAATAATAGTGATTCTCAAAGGTAGATGTATAGTTAGTCGGCAATTTTGGAGAAGGTCGGTTAGGTAGAGGGCACTCCCTTGTATGGTGACCGGTGACCTTGCAATGTTGGCAATAGGAGCCAACTTCCTTGATGAAGCTTGTTTTGAGCTCCGGTGAGGGCACCTTTCCTTTGTTGGGCACCGAGAAGGATCCAAGTCCTCTCTTGTTGAAGCCCTTTGCTTGATGGAAGAGGATTTCTTTATGTTTATCTTCTCCCTTAGATAGTCTTGCTAAGCTTGTGCGGAGACTTTTAATCTCCTCCATCAACTCCTTCTCCCTTGCATTCTCTTTCAAAGGCAAAGACTCATGGAAAGCATTAGTAGCATTTGAAATAATGGGTACCTTGCCATCAATAGTTTCTTTCTCCTTATTTTTTAATTGTAGTTCAATGGCTTCATAAGAGAGATTAAGTGCATGATGCTCTTGAACTAACTCATTGTGCTTATCGGAGAGCGTTTGATGAACTAAGTCAAGCTTATGATTGTCTAGCTCAATTTTAGCCTTATCTTCCTCAATTTGCTTGACATAGGTTTTGAGCGTGTCATGCTCTTTAAGTATGCTTTCATACTTGCCAAGCAAATCAAGGTTAGCATTTTCAAGTTTAGCATGAGCTTGTTCTAGCGCCTTGACTTTGTTCTTTTCCCTTTTAATGATGGTGTGATATTCATTAATCAATGAAACTAATTCATCGGGGGAAAGCTCATCATCACTAGAGTCATCACATACCTCAAAGTTACCTTTCACCATGAGACACATGGGAGGTGGAGGAAGAGGTGAATCATCTTTGTTGGCAATGGCAAGTCCGGCCAAGCTTTCTTCTTCTTCTTCACTCTCTTCTTCACTTGACTCTTCGTCGGTGATCCATTCATTCCCCTCACACATGAACACCTTTTGAGGTCCTTGTCTCTTCTTTGGAAAGAATTTTGACTTTTTGCCTTTGTCAAATTTCTTCTTTCCAAACGTTCTTGCCTTGGGCTTGACCTCTTCTTCTTCATCCTCGCTATCTTCAAGCTTGTGATGCTTGCTCTTGTGGTTCTCCCTTCTCTTGTCCGGTTTTGGACAATCGTAGGAGATGTGGCCTTGTTCACCACAATTATAGCAAGTCTTGCTACTTTCTTTCTTGGGGAGGAAGGCTCTCTTGTTGGGATCAAAAGTGTATCCCTTCTTGGCAATCTTGGAGTTCAAGCGGGAGAATTTTCTCATCATTGATGCAAGCTCATCATCATCATCTTCACTTGATGTTTGCTCTTCTTTGCTTGAACTAGGCTTGATCATTTTCTTCGTTTTCTTGAAAGCCTTGAGAGCAATTGTCCTTGTAGAGGATGAACTCTCCATCATCCCAAGTACACTCATCTCATGAGCGTGTATTTCTCCAATGAGCTCCGAAACTTCAATGTTGTCAAGTGATTCCTTTTGGAGCATGGAGTTGATGATGTTGTACTTAGGCTTGGGAAGGAGCATGAGGATCTTTCGGTTGATAAGTCCCTTGCCAAGAGACGCAATGTCAAGAGCATTAATCTCCTCAATAAGAACATTTAAGCGTGAAAACATTTCATTAACATTTTCATGAGGAAGCATTTTAAATTCATCATATTTTGCTTTAAGCATGTGATATTTAAGTTCTTTAACACGAGAGGAACCCTCATGAATTTCAATTAAGCATGCCCAAATTTCACATGCTTTTTCTTTACTAGCTATTCTAGCAAATACATCTTGACTAATGCATTCATAAATGGCATTTCTAGCTCTAGCATCCCATTTAATTTGATCACCAATATAAGCATTATCTCCAAAACCCGCATGAGTCGCTTCCCATACTTCGGGGGCAATAGCCTCAAGGTAAGCGCGCATGCGTGCTTTCCAATAGGCAAAATTCTTGCCCTCGAAGATAGGAACCGAACCCCCAACCTTGGACATTTTCGCTCTCTAGCGGTGAAGCTAGAATGATCCAATGAGCAACCTTGCTTTGATACCAATTGTAAGGATCGAAATGCCCAAGAGGGGGGGTGAATTGGGCTTTCTTTCAATTTTTTTTTAAAGAAATTAAGATTAACGACCTCAAGCCCAATTCCCTATGCAATTAAACTATGCAATCAATGTAAATTAAAGTTGCGGAATGAAGATTGCATAAGAGTAAAAGGTAGAGGGATGCAAACGCTCAAGGGACACGGAGTTTATCCCGTGGTTCGGTAAGATCACAAGGATCTTCCTCGTCCACATTGTAGCACCCACCAAAGGGTTTTGCCACTCCCAAGTCACCGAGACAAGGGGCTTCTTCACTATTCTTCTCCGTTCGCCAACCTCGGCAAGGTGGAGCTCAAGCCTTGTACACTTTGGGATCCTCCGGGCTTCCACAATCTTCTTGGCAAGCTCCGGAAGTCGCACACACCAAGGAACACTCCCTTATGGCTCTCACTACACTAGAGACTCCAATCACCAAGAATGGAGGCACCCAAGCACTATCTATAGCTAGTTCTAGCCTATCTCTTGGTGTACAAATGATGAGCAAATGATGTGAAAGTGGTAGCTCTATTGCTTGAATGCTCTAGGATGTGTAGAGTATGTCTGGGCTTCAAGTCATGTCGATTTGACAGGTTGAAGGGGTATAAATAGCCAGCCTCCACGAGATAGCCGTTGGAAAAGTAGGCTGACATCACTTCTCTGCGAACACCGGATGATCCGATGTCTCCCCTTCAGTTAACATCAGTCAAAGCCAAATTAGCTGATGTCACTGTGTCAGATATGACCGTTGTTAGACCGATGTTGATCTGTCTTCTCATCGGATGATCCGGTGGCTCTTCCTCCAGAATTTTGCTTGATCTTGGAGCTCACTGGAGTGATCGACCGATGTGTGTAAGTCTGCACATCGGATGATCCGGTGCTTCACTTGGTCCAATGGTATTGCAATCTGTGATGATGGACCGATGTCACTGAGCCACTCACATCGGATGATCCGGTGTGTTCAACTTGTTGACTTCGAGTTGTTTTGAGTTGTTCTTTTGGAATTTTGAACTTGTGACCTCTTTGACACTTGTTTGAAATGTTGTTTTGATTGTCTTCAAGCATTGAGTGATATCAAGTTAGAGCTTTCACTTCTTGTCTTCATATGATTTGATTTGATCTTATTCGTTGATTTTATATGGGTCTCCAATGTAATTTTGATTTCATTTGATTGAGTGTTATTGAGACCTTGCATTCACAAATTCATTAGTAATATCGAATGGTTGTCATTAATCACCAAAACCGTACCTCATGGGTCCTAGATGCTTTCAATGGGCCGGTTGGGGGACTAGGGCCCATGCGGCTGTTTTCCCTTTTTATTTTGTTTTCTCTTTTCTTCTTCATTTATTGATAAAATTTTAATTTCTTTTTCAAATTTCAACCGAATTCTAGCGCATTTTGAAATTGAATTTTTCAATTCAAAGGCAAAAGCATGATGCACTCCTAGAACATTTCCCTTTTTTTCAAATTCTGAAATTTTGGGTGTTACAACATAGGTCTAGTGTTACACACTTTAGGGTCTTTGGTTGCAAATGCTCTGTCAAGAAAAATTATTGGAAGCTTGCACAAACGAGTCATGTGGTCCAGATTTTTTGATCCAAACTCTCATGCCCATCCTTCTTTTGTTCCTTCTTTTGAATCCTAAGATATATCACACACACTCGCTAATGAATCTCTGATTATTGCCATGCAATAAGAGTTAGAAAATTTTGAAAGAAATAATGTTTGGAAACTTGTGCCTCCACCTCATGATCACAATTTAATTGAACCTAAATGGGTGTTTAAAAATAAACAAAGTGAGGATGGATTTGTGGTTAGGAACAAATCTAGGTTGGTTGCTCAAGGTTTTACACAAGTTGATGATCTAGATTTTGATAAAACTTTTGCTCATGTTACTAGGTTAAGAGCGATAAGAATTTTATTAGCGTTGTCTGCATCTAATGGTTTAAAAATATATCAAATGGATGTGAAAAGTGTTTTTCTTAATGGATACATAGATCAAGAGGTTTATGTTAAGCAACCACCTGGTTTTGAAAATCCAAATTTTCTTAATCATGTTTACAAATTGTCCAAAGCTTTGTATGATCTTAAACAAGCTCCTAGAGTATGATAGGTTAAAAACATTCTTACTTGAAAAAGGGTTTACCATGGGCAAAGTAGATACAACTCTTTTTGTGCTTAAGCATGACAATGACTCATTATTCGTTCAAGTGTATGAGGATGATATTATCTTTGGTTGTGATTCTCATGATCTTGTGTCCATGTTTTCAGCTGTGATGAGTTCGGAATTTGAAATGAGTATGATGGCAGAACACACGTACTTTTGGGGGCTACAAATCAAGCAAACTAAGGAGGGAACCTCTGTGCATCAAACAAAGTACACGAAAGATCTCCTTAGGAATTTCAACATGGAAAACAACAAGCCTCTTCAGACACCAATGGGAATATCAGCGACACTTGAGCTTGATTATGAGGGTGAACCCGTTGATCAAAAAGAATATCGAAGCATGATCAGATCACTTTTGTACCTCACGGCTAAAAGCATCTAGGCCCCCATGAGGTATGTTTCGGTGATTAATGACAACCATTGAATTTTACTAATGAATTTGTTGATGCAAGGTCTCCCATATCACTCAATCAAACGAAATTTATATGAACATCAATATCAACTACTAATCATTGGAGACCCATATACAATCACTTTATGAGATCAAATCAATGATATGAAGATAAGAAGTAAAAGCTCTTATGTCAAAGTCATTCAACCACAATTGATGACACTTAATGCTTGGCAATCATCAGAAGTACATTTCCAACAAATGTCTAAGAGGTCAATTGAGCAAATTTCAAAAGAATCACTTAGAAACAACTCGACGCAAACAAAATCAACTCACCGGATCAACCGATGTTTCCAGAGAACAACACGTCGGTCGAGTTGGTTTAGCAGAAGAAGAAGACCTCAGAACAAAGCACTCACCGGATCATCCGATGTTAAGGGCTTAGCTACATCGGTCCATCAGTACAATATGCAATATCCTTGGACCAAGTGTAACACCGGATCATCCGATGTACAGCAATATACACATCAGTCAATCATTCCAGTAAGCATCAAGTTTGAGCCAATCCAGGAGGAAGAGCCAACAGATTATCCGATGAGAAGACAAGTGTAACATCGACCTAACAATGGTCATATCTGACACAGTGACGTCAGCTAAAGTGAACTTGACCGATGATAACTGAAGGGGAGACATCGGATCATCCGATGTTCGCAGAAAAGTCCTGTCAGCCTACTTTTTCCAACGGCTATTTCGTGGAGGCTAGCTATATATACCCCTTAAACCTGTCAAATCGACAAGTCTTGATCACCAGACATAATCTACACATCCACAAGCATTCAAGACAAAGAGCCATCACTTCTACATCATTTAAATCACTTACACACCAAGAAATAGGCTAGAACTAGCTAGAGAGAAAGCTTGTGTGCCTCCATTCTTGGTGAGTGGAATCTCTAGGGTAGTGAGAGCCTTAAGGGAGTGTCCCTTGGTGTTTGTAACTGAGAGAGACTTCCGGAGCTTGCCAAGAGGATTGTGGAAGCCCGGAGGATTGAAGTTGTACAAGGCTTGAGCTCCACCTTGCCAAAGTTGGTAAACGGAGAAGAATAGTGAAGATCCCTAGTCTCGGTGACTTCGGTGTGGCTATACCCTTTGGTGGGTGCCACAATATGGATGTAGGAAGATCTTGACGATCTTGCCGAACCACAGGATAAATCCTCGTGTCTCCTCGGGTGTTTGTATCCTCTTCCTCTCCCTTACATTTATGCATTTTATATACCGTGAAGTTGCTATTTACTTCAATGCATAGATCGTTTGCGTAGGGAATTGGGCTTTTAGGAATTAAGTTTTATTGCTTAGATTTTTGAAAAGAAGCCCAATTCACCCCCCCTCTTGGGCATTCGATCCTTATAATTGGTATCAGAGCAAGGTTGCTCATAGGATCATTCTAGCTTCACCGCTAGAGAGCTACAATGGCCAAGGTTGGGGGTTCGGTTCCTATCTTCGAGGGCAAGAACTTTGCCTATTGGAAAGCACGCATGCGCCCTTACTTAGAGGCTATTGCTCCCGAAGTATGGGAAGCGACCCACGCGGGGTTTGGTGAGCACAACTATGTTGGTGATCAAATTAAATAGGATGCTAAGGCTAGGAATGCAATCTATGAATGTATTAGTCAAGATGTGTTTGCTAGGATTGCTAGCAAAGAAAAAGCTTGTGAAATTTGGGCTTGCTTAATAGAAATTTATGAGGGTTCTTCTCGAGTCAAGGAACTAAAATATCACATGCTTAAAGCAAATATGATGAATTTAAGATTCTACCTCATGAAAATGTCAATAAGATGTTCTCTCGCTTGAATGTGCTTATTGAAGAAATTAATGCTCTTGACATTGCTTCTCTTGGCAAGGGACTCATCAACCGCAAGATCCTCATGTTCCTTCCCAAGCCAAAGTACAACATCATCAACTCCATGCTTCAAAAGGAGT
This sequence comes from Tuctoria greenei, assembly GCA_036927565.1. Taxonomy (NCBI): domain Eukaryota; kingdom Viridiplantae; phylum Streptophyta; class Magnoliopsida; order Poales; family Poaceae; genus Tuctoria; species Tuctoria greenei. The sequence goes on along the minus strand of JAYESD010000003.1, from coordinate 171,146,580 downwards.
CTCTTGACCACATTGAAGTTTCGGAGCTCATTGGAGAAATTCACGCTCATGAGATGAGTGTACTTGGGATGATGGAGCAATCATCTTCAAAAACAATTGCTATAAAGGCCTCCACCAATAAAACAAGCCTCAAGAAGAAAAAGGTGGTTGAGCCTAGCTCAAGTGAAGAAGAGCAAGCATCAAGTGAAGATGATGATGATGAGCTTGCATTGATGATGAGAAAGTTCTCACGCTTGATCTCCAAGATTACTAAGAAGGGATACACATTTGATCCCAAGAAGAAAGCGTTTCTACCAAGGAGAGATGATCACAAGACTTGCTACAATTGTGGTGATCAAGGACACATCTACTATGATTGTCCAAAACCGGACAAAAGAAGAGAGAATCAGAAGAGCAAGCATCGCAAGCTTGAAGAAAGTGAAGATGATGAAGAAGAGGCCAAACCCAAACCAAGATCCTTTGGGAAGAGGAAACATGACAAGGGCAAGAAGGCAAGACTCTTCCCAAAGAAGAGAAATGGCCCACAAAAGGTGTTCATGTGTGAGGCAAATGAATGGGTCACCAACGAAGAAACAAGTGATGAAGAGAGTGAAGCGGAAGAAGAAAGTTTGGCCTGCCTCGCCATTGCCAACAATGATGATTCACCTCTTCATCCACCGCCCATGTGCCTCATGGCGAAAGGTAACACCAAGGTATGTGATGACTCTAGCGATGATGAGCTTTCCCCCGATGATTTAACTTCTTTAATAAATGAATATCATGCTATCATTAAGAGGGAAAAGAGTAAGGTTAAAGCTCTTGAAGAAAATCGTGCTAGACTTGAGAGTGCTAACCTCGATTTGCTTAACAAGTATGAAAGCATACTCAAAGAGCGTGAAACGCTCAAATCCCATGTCAAGCAAATTGAGGAAGAAAAGGCTAAAATGAAGTTAGATAATCATGAGCTTAACTTAGCACACCAAACACTCTTGGGAGAGCACAACAAGTTAATACAAGAACATCAAACACTTAACCTTGCTTATGATGTGCTTGATCAAGAGTTGAAAAATATAAAGAAACCAACTCTTAATGATAGGATATCCATTACTTCTCATGTCACTAATGCCTTGAACAAGTCTTTGCCTTTGAAAGCAAATGCTAGGGAGAAAGACTTGTTGGAAGAAATTGAGAGTCTCCGCACTAGTGTGGCTATACTTTCAAAAGGGGAAGTCAAACACAAGGAAATCCTCTTCCAACAAGCAAAGGCCTTCAACAAAAGAGGACTTGGATCCTTCCCGGTGCCTAACAAAGGAAAGGTTCCCTCACCGGAGCTTAGAACAAGCTTCATCAAGGAAGTTGGTTCTTATTGCCAACATTGTGAGATCACCGGTCACCATACAAGGGAGTGTCCTCTTCCTAACCGACCTTCTCCAAATTGCCTACTAACTACAAGTCTACTTTCAATGATCATTATTATCTCTTAAGTAAAGTAGATGGCAAGGTAAAGGCAAGGTTCATCGGCAAGGACATAAAGGGCATGAAGGGGAAGCTCCCCAAGCAACTTTGGGTCCCAAAGACACTTGTATCACACATACAAGGACCTAAGTTGGCTTGGGTGCCTAAAGTCAAAAATTGAATTCATGTGTGTAGGTGAACTACAAATCCGGAGGAAAGCATTGGGTACTCGATAGCGGGTGCACTCAACATATGACCGGCAATAATGGTATGTTCACCACCATAGAAAACCCCGGCACTCATGAACAAGTCACCTTTGGTGATAACTCTAAGGGTAAGGTAATTGGGTTAGGTAATATTGCCATTTCAAATGACATATCTATTTCTAATGTTTTGTACGTTAAGTCACTTAGTTTTAATTTACTTTCTATTGCACAATTCTGTGATCTTGGACTAACATGCACTTTTAGCAAAAACGATGTTGTTGTCAGTAGTGAAACAAGCAAAGAACTAGTCTTCAAAGGATTTCGGCATGGACATCTCTACCTAGTAGACTTCTCCAACAAGTATGCTAGCTTGACCACTTGTCTTTTCACTAAGAAGAGTTTGGGTTGGCTATGGCATCGACGCATAGCGCACATTGGAATGAGCAAGCTCAAGAAGTCATTCAATCTTGGGATGGTGACCGGCGTGAAGGATGTCACATTTGAGAAGAACAAACTTTGTAGCGCTTGTAAAGCCGGGAAGCAAGTTGCTTCACACCACCCAATGAAGACAATGGTGTCAACCTCCAAGCCACTTGAGCTACTTCACATGGACCTCTTCGGACCGTCCACATATCAAAGTCTTGGCGGTAACCGCTATTGTCTTGTTATAGTTGATGACTACTCTCGCTATGCTTGGACTTTATTTCTAGGTGACAAGAGTGAAACTCCGGAAGTATTCAAGACCTTCGCCAACCGCGCTCAAAGGGAATTTCAACTTCCCATCATCAAGGTCCGGAGTGACAACGGCACCGAATTCAAGAACTACAACATTGGGGAGTGGTGTGACCGTGATGGTGTGAAGCATGAATTTTCGGCCACATACACCCCTCAACAAAATGGTGTTGTTGAAAGGAAAAACAAGACACTCATCAATCTTGCGCGAGCAATGCTTGATGACCACGACACGTCGGAGAAGTTTTGGGCCGAAGTAATCAACACGGCGTGCCATGCCGCAAATAGGGTCTATCTACATCGACTACTTCAAAAGACCCCTTACGAGCTTCTCATTGGGAGAAAGCCCAACATCTCCTACTTTCGAGTCTTTGGGTGCAAGTGCTACATCTACCGCAAGAAAAGGCTCGGTAAGTTTGAAAGAAGATGTGATGTTGGTATATTTCTTGGTTATGCATCAAACTCAAAAGCATATCGAGTATTCAACCAAACCTCCAGTTTAGTTGAGGAAAGTTGTGATGTTGAGTTTGATGAATCTAATGGCTCCCAAGAGGAGAGTTTTGGTCATGATGAAATAGATGATGAGCCTCTACGAGAAGCCATGAAGAACATGACCATTGGAGACATCAAGCCTAAAGTTGAGGAGAGCCATGATCAAGGGGGAGCCTCAAGTTCCAACATCAACACCTCCATGGCACCTCAAGTTGACGAAGAAGAGAAGGATGATCCATTGCCAACTCAAGATTCACAAGCCACACAACATCAAGAAGAAGAAGAAGTCTATGATAATGTCCAACCACAGGAGGAGCAACAGGCATCACCATCGCCAAGTGCTTCACAACCACTTATGAGGCATGGACGCATCTCCAAGGCGCATCCGATGGACCAAATCATCGGAAGTCCGTCATGGGGTGTAAGTACACGTTCTCGCAATTTCGCTTCATTTTGTGAGCACTACTCGTTTCTTTCATGTGTAGAACCCACTCACATTGAGGAGGCACTCCAAGACCCAAATTGGGTGATGGCTATGCAAGAAGAACTCAACAACTTCATCCGCAATGAAGTTTGGGTGTTGGAGGAGCGACCCAAGGACAAGAACGTCATCGGAACAAAGTGGGTGTACCGCAACAAACAAGACGAGAACGGCGTTGTGGTCCGCAACAAGGCAAGACTTGTGGCCAAAGGGTTCTCGCAAGTTGAAGGACTAGACTTTGGGGAGACATTTGCTCCGGTCGCTCGGCTAGAAGCCATCCATATACTTCTTGCCTTTGCATCACATCATAATATTAGACTTTATCAAATGGATGTGAAAAGTGCCTTTCTTAATGGTTACATTAACGAGCATGTTTACGTTGAACAACCTCCCGGGTTTGAAGATCCGAGGAATCCTAATCATGTGTATAGGTTGCACAAGGCGCTCTACGGGCTCAAGCAAGCACCTAGGGCGTGGTATGAACGATAACGGGATTTCCTTGTCATGCAAGGATTCAAGATCGGGAGGGTGGACACTACACTCTTCACCAAAGACATCAACGGAGAATTATTCATTTGTCAAATTTATGTTGATGATATTATTTTTGGTTCAACTAATGAAGCTCTTAGCCATGAGTTTGGCAAAATGATGTCTAGGGAATTCGAGATGTCGATGATTGGAGAGCTCAACTTCTTCCTTGGATTTCAAATCAAGGAACTTCAAGATGGGACCTTCGTCTATCAAGAGAAGTATACCAAGGACGTCTTGAAGAAATTTGAGATGGGAGATTGTAGCTCAAGAAGCACTCCAATGGCAACAAATTGTCATCTCGACGCGGATAAGGACGGTAAACCTATTGACCAATCTAACTACCGTTCTATGATTGGTTCATTGCTTTATCTTACCGCATCTAGGACCGATATCATGTTTAGTGTATGCTTGTGTGCTCGCTTTCAAGCAGCACCTAAAGAATCGCATAGGAAGGCGGTCTTTAGGATACTTAGGTATCTTAAGCATACCCCTAGTGTGGGCTTGTGGTACCCTAAAGGTGCAAAATTCCACCTCTTGGGATACTCGGATTCGGACTTTGCCGGATGCCGCGTGGATCGCAAGAGTACCTCCGGTGGGTGCCACTTGCTTGGGCGTTCCCTAGTATCTTGGTCTAGCAAGAAGCAAAATTCCGTCGCCTTGTCCACGGCGGAAGCGGAATGTATTGCGGCCGGTGCATGTTGTGTCCAAATTCTTTATATGAAGCAAACCCTTTTGGACTTTGGTATTAAACTTGGTTGTGTGCCTCTCCTTTGTGACAATGAAAGTGCGGTTAAGATAGCTAAAAACCCCGTTCAACACTCCCGCACTAAGCACATTGATATTCGCCATCATTTCTTGAGGGACCATGAAGCTAAGGGAGACATCTCATTGCGAGGTGTTAGGTCCGAAGAACAATTGGCGGATATCTTCACTAAACCACTTAATGAGAAAACTTTTTCTAGGCTAAGAAGTGAATTAAATGTGCTAGATGCATCAAACGTCATGTAAGTTTCCATGATCATGTAAGAATGCATATCATATAGGTCTTGTCTAACTTTCAAAGGATAGGGGTGAGCAAGGGTCAGCTTGGAATGGAGGTTCTTTTGGGGTTTCCCCAAGGCTTGGAGAGTGGCTCTCCCTGAAGAAGCCTTTGAAAGGTTCAAATTTGGCAAGATAGATTTATTTTATGCCTTGCATGATGCCTGCCATATAGACTTGCACTCATATTTAAATTTCTTGCACTATAATTTGTTTGGCATTGCATACGGTAGATTGTCACAAAGTGGAACCCACCTCATGAGAAAGATACTTGTTTGAAATGCAATATCTCAACTCATATGAGGTGGAAAGAACAAAATGTTAGGTGCGTTAATCCCTAGAGGAACATGCTCTAAAGAGATAGAAGACTTCATACTCTAGCTCACAAAGCATGGGCCTTACATTTTATTTGGATGGTTTCCTTCCTATTTTCTTTGGTGTTCTATATGCTTTAAGGATTAGCCAAGTTATTGGCAAATTAGTGTTTTTGAGGGGTAAGGGGTTGCCCAAAAAGTCCTAAGACATGTGTTTCTTATTGCTTGTTTGTTTGGTCAAAGGACATATATGGGATGTTGCTGTTTTTTTGGTCATCGGATTATCCGATGCTTAGGTCAGACCATCATCAGATCAGTTGGTGTTCAAAAGCCAAGAGTCAGTTCAGTCAAGTGTGACAAATCAACCGATGAGTTCATTCTGAAAAACATCGGTCGATCCGATGTTCACACTTCTGGAACTGTGCTGAATTCCACCGATGCTAATCCCTTCCACGTCGGACCATCCGGTGTCAACGGTACCTTTTTGAATATCCTTACTGTGACATTTGACCGATGCTTCTAACGTTTAACGTCGGTCCATCCGGTGTTAAATTTTTGGCTAGGGTTTGGGACCCACTATTTAAATGGCCCTTCGCCTCCCTCCCTTCTCTCTCCCCGATCCCGACTCACCCGCGCCTATCTCCGCCGCCGCCGCTCCTCTCGCCCTGCGCCACCGCCGTCTCCGGCCGCCGCAGCCGCCTTCCGGCCGCCGCCGCCGCCCTCCGGACGCCGCCGCACAACAGTAGCAGCCACCGCCGCACCATCGCAGCCGCCACCACCACTCTCCTCCACCGCCGCAGCCAAACGCCGCTGACCGCCGCCCGTGCACCACCACTGCTGACGCCCCCAGCAGCCACACCACCACCCTCTCCACCATCGTCGTGGTGCCTCACTCAACGGTCGCCGTCTCGTCGCCGTTAGGGTTTCCGGCCGCGTCGATCATCGTGTCGTGCGCTTGACATCATTGCGCCTCATCGCAATGGCTCGTGACAAGAAGAACAAGGGCAAGGCCATTGCGGAGCCGGCCTCAAAGAAGCAGAAGTTATCCAAGAAAGAGAAGAAGTCATTGATGGCCGCTCGCGCCGCCGAGGAGCGAGAGCGTGGCCGAGGAGGATCATTGAGGATCCGCGAGGCTCGTCCGAGGCAGCCTCCCGTGCTAGATGAGTCCGAGGCAGAAGAAGAGTCAAAAGTGCCACTTGTTCGCCGGCGCTCATCCAGGACCCGTGGGGGTCATCCTATTGCAGCACCACGTCTAAGACCGACTGCTGCCGATCGTCGTGAGGACAGGGAGGCCCAGAGAGCCATCTACGAGATGGACACCAACGTCCGTGTTGGTGAAGGTGTCCGGTTGACTGATTACCGGAGGATGAAGGCCAAGCAGCTAAGAAGACTCAGATGGAGTGTTCTACTTGAGGAGTGGTACCCGCAGCCCAGAGAGGCTCTTGTGGAAAGTCGTTTCTGGACCGTGACACAGGCGTCTCTATACGAGACCTATAGACGCCGAGGCCACAAGCTATTCCAGCACAACTTTCTGGATTGGGATCAGCTCGCCCTGGCAGCAGAAACAGAGATACACCCATACTTTGAGAGGTACAGAGGGCTTGTGGAGCTGGTGTCCTACGAGAGGAGTGCCTACGTGGAGGAATGGATTAGCGTATTCTACGCCACCCTCTATGTCTCTTAGGTCTGCAAATCGATAGACTTCATGTTCATGGGCCAGCACCATCACCTGACGAGGCAGACGCTAGCACAGCTGCTAGGAGTGTACCTGCACGACACTTGCGTGCATGAGAGGGTATATGGACAGGCAGACCCGCCGAGGAGGCCGCTCACTGGAGGAGTGGCACCACCACTGGAGGATATCCGCTCTTTGTTTGGACCGCCCTTCTCTCCAGACCAGCCGAGGGTACCGGCACTACTGACTCCAGCTACGCGCACAGTGCATCTTACCTTGCGCCGCACTCTCCTGCCGAGGTTCGGATACCTAGAGGGGTTCACCAGCCTGCAGCAGACCCTCCTGTTCTACATCATGAATGGGATGGAGTTTGATATTGTGGACGTCCTCATATGCGAGATGGAGGATGTGATTACCGATGAAGTGGGCATGATGAGGCAGCTTGTGTTTGGACACTGGATCAGCTACCTGCTCTCCATGATGGTTCCTGAGGAGTCCGCCGTGCATGACCGTCTCACTGACGAGAGTGTCACACGGTTCAGCCACTACCGAGCTCCAGCTCCTGGAGACCGCCGCCTTGGCCTTCCAGTCAAGCGTCAGGTCCAGGCTCGGCTATCCGAGGAGGATTGGTCTGATCTGGAGAAGGAAGATGAGAGGCTGGCAGAGGCAGAAGCTCAGGGTGAGGACCTTCAACATATATGGTCCGAGAGCGACACGGATGACAGTGTTGAGGAGTACTTCCCTCCTCCTCCCTCACCCAGGCAGTACGACGCAGAGGCTGGAGGCTCGATAGTGCCACCCCCTACTCCACCTCCCGTCTCAGAGGCACAGGTCTCTCAGCCGTCAGAGCTCACCTCACTCCTACAGCAGATGGTTGAGCAGCAGCGCCTGGATCGGCTTGCAGCTGAGCAGGCCCGCGCTGAGCAGGCAGCATGTCTTCTGGAGCTCCAGCAGCAGCAGCAGCAGGAGATGCAGCACCAGATCGCCCGTGAGAGGCGAGAGGACACTGACCGGCTGACTGGGCTGATCGACCAGATGCACCAGCGCTCTCTCGACCAGCAGCAGCAGACACAATAGGCGATGATGGGCATTCTGGGGTTGATCACCAACCTCTACACCCAAACCGAGATTGCCCTGCCGTCGCAGCTGCCAGACGTTGCTCCACCACCACCTGTCCTTGCTCCAGCTGCAGCTCCGGTGCCGACCACGCCGATCCCGTCGATCAGCATGTCTCCACTACTGGCTCTAGGTGCACCGATCCACTCTCCACTACCGGCTACGACGTTGTTCCAGCAGACGCCGGTATCCATCGTCAGTGCCCCCTTGCCAGCAGCTACTACTCAGCAGGCACCGATGGCGGCTCCTACGGCTCCGACAGCTCCTTCCACCTCTACTCTAGGCAGCAGCTCCGACGACAGCACTCACGACGGTGACGAGTTCGTCATCGCTCCTAGCACTCAGGGCTCGTAGGTACTCGGATCCCTTTTTGGTGTCTTGATGCCAAAGGGGGAGAAGAGTTAGAGGAGAGTCAGGGGAGTATAGCTTAGTCTCAGGGGGAGTATCCTAGCTGTAGGGGGAGTTTATCCATATGATTCTACCTATATCATCTTTTGTAATTCGATGTTTTTGCTACTCATTTGGTGTTTATTGAGTACTCTTAAGTTATTAATGGATTGAGCTTATTGGAGTCTTATATATATCATCTTTTGTAATTTGATGTTTTTGCTACTCTTTGAGCATTAATGAACTTGCCACTTATTCCCATGAGTTACTAATCGATTGAGCTTTTCGAGTTATTGATTGATTTTGAGCCTTCAAATTTTAAGTGTGATAATCTTGTATTCATTGCATATCCTCTTAAGTTTCGTACTATCAAATTCATTACTATTGTGCTTCAATTGTTGTGTTGTCATCAATCACCAAAAAGGGGGAGATTGAAAGCATCTAGGCCCCCATGAGGTATGGTTTCGGTGATTAATGACAACCATTGGATTTTACTAATGAATTTGTGGATGCAAGGTCTCCCATATCACTCAATCAAATGAAATTTATATGAACATCAATATCAACTACTAATCATTAGAGACCCATATACAATCACTTTATGAGATCAAATCAATGATATGAAGATAAGAAGTAAAAGCTCTTATGTCAAAGTCATTCAACCACAATTGATGACACTTAATGCTTGACAATCATCAGAAGTACATTTCCAACAAATGTCTAAGAGGTCAATGGAGCAAAGTTCAAAAGAATCACTTAGAAACAACTCGAAGCAAACAAAATCAACTCATCGGATCAACCGATGTTTCCAGAGAACAACACGTCGGTCGAGTTGGTTTAGCAGAAGAAGAAGACCTCAGAACAAAGGACTCACCAGATCATCCGATGTTAAGGGATTAGCTACATCGGTCCATCAGTACAGTATGCAATATCCTTGGACCAAGTGTAGCACCGGATCATTTGATGTACAGCAATATACACATCGGTCAATCATTCCAGTAAGCATCAAGTTTGAGCCAATCCTGGAGGAAGAGCCACCGGATCATCCGATGAGAAGACAAGTGTAACATCGGTCTAACAATGGTCATATCTGACACAGTGACATCAGCTAAAGTGAACTTGACCGATGATAACTGAAGGGGAGACATCGGATCATCCGGTGTTCGCAGAAAAGTTCTGTCAGCCTACTTTTTCCAACGGCTGTTTCATGGAGGCTGGCTATATATACCCCTTAAACTTGTCAAATCGACAAGTCTTGATCACCAGACATAATGTACACATCCACAAGCATTCAAGACAAAGAGCCATCACTTCTACATCATTTAGATCACTTACACACCAAGAGATAGGCTAGAACTAGCTAGAGAGAGAGCTTGTGTGCCTCCATTCTTGGTGAGTGGAATCTCTAGGGTAGTGAGAGCCTTAAGGGAGTGTCCCTTGGTGTTTGTAACTGAGAGAGACTTCCGGAGCTTGCCAAGGGGATTGTGGAAGCCTGGAGGATCGAAGTTGTACAAGGCTTGAGCTCCACCTTGCTAAGGTTGGCAACCGGAGAAGAATAGTGAAGATCCCTAGTCTCGGTGACTTGGGTGTGGCTATACCCTTTGGTGGGTGCCACAACGTGGATGTAGCAAGATCTTGATGATCTTGCCGAACTACGGGATAAATCCTCGTGTCTCCTCGGGAGTTTGCATCATATTCCTCTCCCTTACATTTATGCATTTTATATACCGCGAAGTTGCTATTTACTTCAATGCATAGATCGTTTGCGTAGGGAATTGGGCTTTTAGGAATTAAGTTTTATTGCTTAGATTTTTGAAAAGAAGCCCAATTCACACCCCCTCTTGGGCATTCTATTCTTACAACGGCATCAAGACCAAACATACAATTTAGCATATGTCTTTGTGCAAGATTTCATGCTTCCCCACGTATTTCACATCGTCAAGCCGTCAAAAGGATTCTTAGGTATTTACATGGTACTCAAGAATTAGCATTTTTCTTCCATCTTCCTCAATCGTTACTTTGAAAGCTTTTTTCAATGCTGATTTTGGGGGTTGTAGGATTGATAGGAAAAGTACTTCGGGTTCTTATTATTTTCATGGTAATTCACTTGTTGCTTGGTCCTCTAGAAAACAAAGTTCAGTTGCACAATCAATGGCGAATATGAATATGTAGCTGTTGCTAGCGCTTGCTCACAAATTCTTTGGATTGTTCAAACACTTAACAACTATGGGGTTGATTTAGATAGTGTTCCGCTGTTTTGCGACAACTCTAGTGCCATTTGCATTGCTAAAACCCCTAGTGGAAACATTGTGCTTCACCATATAGACATCGAACATCAATTAACTGAGAGTTTTTACAAAATCTTTGGAGTTCACTCATTTTTCATTCATTCTTAGTGAAATATGGGTTATGCATCCTCATGGCTTAAATTGAGAGAGAGTTTTGCACCTTAGGAAGTCTATTTGTGAATTTGAAATTAAAACTACTATGAGCATAAGTGGTTCATACATATAAAACTGTGTGATTCCTTTTACATGATGAAAGTTCTTACTACATTACTCGTGTTTTAAATTTTGTAGTTTTTGCCATAACTAATAATTTGAATAATTACTTGCACTAAAGCTGGTCATTATTGAACTTTCTTGCTGTTTTGAACTTGGTGCATGCTCACAAGTGCTTTAATCATGAAAAACTAACCAATCAATAGCCCACAAGTTGAGCTTTTATGATCAAATAAAAAATCTGAAAAGGTCAAGAGAATATGCATACATCACATTTCTTCTTTTGAGATTGCTTATCATTGCAATTTGATATGAACCTGAAAGGAGTTGTGTATCACTAAAACTATGTCCTTAAACTTTTGATTGTCAAATAACATATGCTTGGCTTGGTTACCTAAAATAAGGCCCATGCGGCATATAACCTCCTGCAAATGTCATATGATTTAAATTTGTGATTTAAATGATACTGAAAAATTGAAAAAGCAGCAACATGTGTCATGCTTTCAGGTTTTGAAATAGTTAAGTTTGTGAGATCATGACCTGCTTAAATTGAAAAATCACACTTGATCTCTGACATGGCTTACACTACTTTATCTATATCATTGATTTGATACTGTAAGTTGATTTGGATGAGCTTTGCTTTATATGTATATCTCATATTATGCTCATAAACAACTAAATTTCTCTTTTGTATCTTGTTGAATACATTGTCAAAGGGGGAGAAATATGACACACATTGCACATTCACAAGTGTTTTGCACGATTCCATATCGGTGTAGAATTTTGAGTTTCTTCTCATTTGATTTTGGTTTTCAAAATGGGGGAGAAATTGTATTTTCTCAAAACTTTTCTTGAAATGTGAATGAGCCAATGTTTGGTTTTGAAGTGGTGTTGCCAATGCATTCATCAACGGGGAGATTGTGAGACCTATGTGTGCTGAATACATTGGAAATTAAAATAAAAGTGAGGGTTTACATTCAAAGTTTTCAATATTGTTGATACATCCACTTCGGATTGTCTGAACTTTTCCTCACATGACTCGCACGTGTTTCTCGCTTCAGATTGTACGAACTTTCAACCACGTGAGCTACACGTGAGTCAACATGGTTGAACTTTTCAATGTGTTTTTGGGAGTAACGTTACCATCGATGGTTTTGGACTGTCCAAATTTTTCAATGTGTTTTTGGGAGTAATGTTACCCTCAATGGTTTGGGACTGTCTGAACTTTCATTGTTCATATCAATAGTAATAGTTACTCTGCTAAGTTTTCATATTGAGTTCGATTGTTCTGTTTTGCTCTATTTTACTCGCAATGTTTTGAACTTTCTTTTGGCTTATAGAAAGATATGCTTAGTATTCATTTTCTACATTTTTGGTGTGTTTTGGTGGTTATGGCATATATCATTTTTCATTTGGTCTGCAACATACTTATGTGAGGTGCCCACATAAGGTGTTGTGGTTATCGGACTAATGTGAGTCAGGTCGAGGACTTGTACTCGGAAGATTTGGTTGTTTGTTCATGTGCAGGTGTTGCTTGAGATCAAGACATGGCTGGCGATGGGATCCATTGAACTAGTCTTAGGGAGAAGATGAAATTCAACAACTAAGTTCGAGAAGAATTGTGGTTGAGTTGATCAGGAGGTCGCGCAACATGTTTGAGTCAAGACAAATGCATATGAAGCTATCGTTGATGTTTTGGAAAGTGTTTGCACGTATGAAAGGGGTGAATGGATGTGGCAACATGGTTCCAATACGTGGTGAAGATATATGGATGTGAAGATTTGGTTGGAAAGGTCCAAACGGCTGAATTATGCCTCAGGTTGTGGTTGAGGTGGTTATGGTTCGAATATAGAAAATTTTGAGTTTGTTATGGTTAGATTTCGTGGTGAGCACGAAGTTGAGTTATTTTAGGAATGTTTAGGACATTCCTATGGGATTTGGAAGTCTTAAGATTGCTTCTATCTACGTATGGAAGAGTCTTGAGCAGTTATAGAAAGTTTCGATTGAAACTGAGTAAGAGTAGGAGTCCTAGTTAGGATTGAGTTGGCCTAAGGGCTGGTTATATAAGCAAGGGAGGTCAAAGCTCGTGGGAGCAAGACTTTGAGGCTGTTCCTCTTGTGTTTTGATCAATAAAATTCATAGTTTAGAGGAGCTTTTGTATCTTGTTCGTCCGACTTGTTTTCGTCAAGTCTTTCTTATCGAGTTTCTACACTATCCGATCTTTCTTTATTATTTTGATCGTAACTTGAGTTTTACATATCCAATTAGCATGATTCTTTTTGTGTTGTCTTCACAACTCAATACCCTATCATCTCTAAAAATTTCAAAGTCATTGTATTTGTGTATTTTGAGTTACATAAGTTTCTTTACAGCATAGCAGATCTGTTTGCTCTCCGTTAGAACAGATTTACCTTTGCTCAGGGTTTTGGTCATAACTTGAGTTTTACTCGATGTTTTCTTATAATTCTTGTTGTTGTGTCTTCGTAAATTGATTCTCTATGATCTACACTGATTTGTCACGATTTGAACACGTCGGAAACACTCGCACACATAATTTTTGTATCAGATTGATTTTCTACCTAGAGATTTTTGTTGCTTCCGCTGAAAAAGTTTTAATCTACCATTCAGCCCCTCTGGTAGCTTCTCACGTGCTCTTCGATCCTACATTAGAATTTATTGATTTATGATCCTATTATTTACTTTTTGTTGCAATAAATAGATTCATCCAAAGGTGAAGAAATTTCAATCAAACCCTTCCCTCTTTTTAACCAATTGACAACACTATATGAAGTTAGTTGTGCTAATGGAGACTTAACTTTTAAATCAACTCAGCAAAAAGTATACCATCGAGATGAAGTTGTCAGCTCTTTGAGAACTGATGAGCTTGAGCTTGAGCTTGATATTGGTTTAAACACATTCACTTCAAATCTAGAAGCACATACAATTTTGAGCAGCCATGCTAATATTGGCGGAAATGAATGCACATCGACATCTTATTCTGACCATAGAGAGGATCGTCATGGAAGGAAAAGTAAGCAAAATCAAATTGTTAGGGTTCTTGAGGAGTATTTGGAATTTAGAAAGGAACAAAGCAATAAATTTCTTAATGACCTAAATCACTCAGCAAATGGGAGTAACAAGGATGAATATTCTATTGAAAGGTGTGTTAATGTTTTAGAGTCAGTTCAAGATTTAACTGAAGAGGAAATGGAAAATCATTGTGTGTGTTTAAGTGTGAGGTAAACAGGTAGATATTTCTAAATACCAAGAGACCACGTGTTTGGTTTTTGTTGCTTAGGAGAGAGATCGAGAGAAAGTTATTTTAATACCAATTTATGTAGTTTCACTCAATTTTTGCGACACTCAATTTCTTTGTGATCATTTTTGTAATATTATTTTTTGCAATTTCATATGTTATCTCCATGACCATGAGTGGTGTTTAATGTTGCCTAACTTTTCTAGTAAACTGAATTTGATTGTTTCTTGGTCTATAGGCAAATAGGAAATTTTTTAGCCTAAATTTACTGTGCCCACTCTTCAATTAGCCTTATAAAGATGCAACTTGATGGTTTTTTTCTTATAATAAAAGTTTTAAGAATCTCTACTATGTTCAGAAGCTTCTTTTTAACTTCTTCATCTTCATTATCAGTCGTTGGTGTTGTATTTAGCTGTAAGAGCTATCACTTGCCCGGGGGACACTTGGTGACTGTCCTGCCTCATTGATCAATACATGCACCATGTAGTTTTTAGGCTTCGGGACCATTATGTATCTTGTAAGAGCTATCCTGCACAAAGTACTCATGCCGTTAGGTTTGAGATTTTAATATACTGTGTAACAACTAACATGGGGGTAGCCATGCATGTATTTCATTAAATGGACATACATGATTACCATTTTTAGTCCTCTTATAATATGGAACGAATGCTACCTGTAGCTTTATCACGGTTATACCTGGATTTAAGACATCAAAAACATCTTTATCTTCTACAGGTTCGTGATGTTGCTGCAATGTTAATGCCACTCATGAAGCTTTTGGATCAATAGCAGGACCCCTACCTAACCACAAGTCTACCATTTTTGGTGAAACTTTTGTGTATTTTGTGTTCTCTTGCGCATTTCTTTGTCTTCTTCACTTGTGGAAGTTCTATAAACCTCCTCAAGGATATTCTCTTGCTGGTCGTGGAGGCTAGTAAGTGTGGAACATACTTTAGACTATCTGTTGTTGATACTGTAGCTAGTGCAATTGAGATGATGACGAGTACATTCTTGTACCATGATGAACTCGTGCGAGCTACTGGAGAGGTATTTTTTTTTGATGTTGGCGCATTATTTATTTTTTGTGGGGTGCTTTTGTAATGTGAAAATATTTCATGATATTGTACTAATGAGGGAACCCAAATTTGCTTGACATTACACCGTTATGGCTCCTGTTACAAGTATTTCATTTATGGATTTTTTTCTAATTCTTTGAGCTTTTAAGTGTTTTTTCATTTTCGGAGTGCCATTTAAAATTTTCTGAATATTTTTAAAAACACCTTTTAAAGAAAATCTTTGGTATTATCTTTCCAGACCTAAAAAAACAACCACTGGCCCACCGCAGGGGAGGGCACACCCTGGGAAGCCACAGCTAGGGAAGGGATTTAGGGGTTGTTTGGTTTCTGGCCACCACTCGCCACACGTGGTCAAGGTCGCAAGTTAGACATGTTTGCTCGCGCTTGGTTCTGGCTTCATCTTAGGCACGCCACAACTTCGTCGTAACTTCCCTAGTTCAATTTCTCCGCCAACGCTCGCCGCACTTGTGGTGCCGAAAACGAGCGATGCACCTTAGGTGGCGCCGCGGGTGCGAAGTGGCGAGTTTAGGCAGCCTCCAAACAGGCCCTTACTTTCCTCGGTTACCTCTCCTCTACTGCCAAATTAGCCTTAAATGAATTTTGGCCCAGAATGAACCCTTTTTAATAAACAAAAGAACCACTTGTCCCATCCTTGAGAACCCGTGGATATTTTTTCTAAAAGTGACACTTTATTACAAAAACTTAGGGATGAGTTAAGAGTTTCTTTTATGTAGATTATGTTTGGATCGGGGTCCAACAAATGTGTCAATTAATTTCTTGTTATTATAACGCAATTCTAAAAGACTTTTTTTCAACGGTTCTGCCTTGAAAGCAATTCCATTAGCTACCACCTCTGTTTTTTCTCTCGAATTAGCATGTTGGCTGCTGCCGTCAGCTGATGCAAGGTAGTACAAGAGTGAGGTGCTCCAGAAAACATGGCTCGGATTTGGCTAGACAAGTCAAGAAGCGAGCGAAGGAGTGGGGAAATAAGGAACATGCGTTCCCATCTTTTACGAATTACTTGCAAGGTGCCGTACACGAGCTGGTCGGGACGTTCCACACGCGGCGGTAAGGATATGCGTCGGCCACCCAAGATATGCCTCCCAGTTGGAGCAGAAGAGGTTACCGCCAAACTGATCACCAGCTATTTGATTTTTTTTATGACCCAATGCAATACGTTGGGCTTCGGACAGTTTGACAGAGTTAAGAAAGACCTTACCAATCAGGAGCGGACCTACCAAGGCGCAGGGGAGGTCCAGGCCCCTAATGCTCGTCGAAGAGTGGAGCCCTCCATGATTTTAGGTGAAGAGAGGGCATTCGTACAATATTTCCATAAATCATACATCAAATAGGTGGTGATCTTGTTGGCTAGCACAGACAACTAACTAGTTCCTGTAACTTCTGGTCCAAAGTTTGAACCTCTCTCACCTTTATTTTTGTTAGACTCCTGTTTTTTTATTTACCATTGTAATATCTAGCAAATGTTATCTGATGAATCTAGCAAATTTATTCTTTACATTTTGCGATGTAACTCCAATATTGTGTTTGTGTGCCTACAAGTACGCTTATTTTTCCATTGTGCAGTGATTGTGTTTTGGTAGTTCCAACTTCAGATTTTCTGAGCGTCAAGTAAGTTCAACCCGCCTATAATTTATGTTTTGATCTGCCACTGTAACCAATATGATATCCATTTTGTTGCCTTTTTTATTTCCTTAGCATTCTTCCTCTTTCATTTCTTTCACTCTCCCTGGTCACAAGAAAAGACAAAATTGCCCTTGGGCGACACTATTCTGCCTGAGCTGGCCCTTAAAGAATATGGTGAAACGTGTTAGCTCCCATAGAAGTCTGCAGGTTTTATTTATAATCAAGGAGAAGATACAAGATCTGAATTACAACCAAAATCTAAACCAAATCTATCTGCTATTTCTATATTTGCAACAAGTGAAGATCTGGTTATCTGTAACAAACGGATTCTATCTCTAACTCAAGTTTCCTTCTAACAGGTCCAAGCTCATCGATCAAAACCGTGGCGCTCCATACTCTCACACTCGCACTCCTCCCCGTCCCCACCGCGCGTCGCTCCGTCTGTGTTCTCGCCGTGGCAGAGGGCGCCTAGGCAACTGCCGCCTTGGTGTAGTCGCTAGGAAGGTACGCCGGAGTTCGCACAGCCTTGTTCAAGATACGCCACCCTAGTCACTCGTGTCGTATGGATGCCACAGCCATCGGCGGGCTGTGCATGCTCTGTTCCTGTAGCTGGGCTATGTGGTCACCACCCCGCCATCCACAGGCACGCTGCGCGTTAGAGCGCTGCCTTAAACTGTTCACACTCATGGACTTCTATATTCCACTTTTATATCCCGCCTGCCTGTTGTGTGATCCTGTCGCAGGACAGTCCCTGATGCGGCCAGAATAGGGGGCAACCAAGTAGGATTGCCCAGCCACACGAACCAGGGAGGCAATGCAGGTGCCGCACCCCTGCAGAGTCAGAAAAGGACTCAGTTTTGAGTCCAGATGGGACTCTGTCCACGGGGGCACGCACAAGATATTAGGGAGTCCCGTTTGGACTCTAAGATCTGTTGCGGCAGCAACAAAGGCAGGATTAGTTTTTCCTAGAGATAGAGTAGAGTCCTATTCAGTTTAAAGTCCTAGAGATAAAGTCTAAAACTAGTAGGAGTCTAGTATTATTAAACTAGGAGTCTTTGTACGAGGGCTATAAATAAAGTCCCACCCTCTACCGCAACAAGTCCCATCAGATCAGTTGAATAGACTGGTCCACCAAAAAATACGTTTGCCCTGATATCAAAGTCGCCTACAACCTCCCAGCCCCTGCGTCAACTCTCTCTCCCTCTGTTCTGCTACAGGAAGCATCTCACCAGGATCACTATTCAGGTTCTGTTCTCTATAGCAGCAACAGCAATCAGGCAAGTTGCTCTGCTGCTGCAGTTCCCGAATAGTAACCCCAACAGTAGAAGACTTTCTCTAGGGGTGCTGTTACCTGTGCTCTTCTCTGTTCTGTCCAGGAAGTCTCAACTTGGTTGATTAGATCCTGATCAAGCTCCCAGGAGCTTCTGTGCACAGGAACAGAGCAAGACAGGTGTCCAGGACACCGGAATTCCAACATTCATGGCATCAGAGCCGAATTTGACCTTGGGTGAAATTCAGCAACATGTCGACGGATCTGAAGATCCCTCCAAGCAGCGGCAATGTCACCAGTGGCAAGGTCATTATGACAACCAATACGGCGGTTCGTGAGGTGAACACGAGAACCGGGTTCCCAATACTCACCAAAGACCAACCACGCGGAGTGGGCTGTCATGATGAAGATCAAGTTGCGGGTGCGGCTGCTTTGGGAGGCGATGGAGAAAGGCAATGCAACCGAGCAGGAGGACATGATGGCGTTGGACATCCTTGACAGCGCTGTTCCGCTAGAGTTGATCACGACGACCGGGGAGAAGAAGACGGCGAAGGAGGCATGGGAAATGATCGCCCTCATGCGGGTCGGGGCCAACCGCGTGAAGAAGACAACAGCGCAACAACTTCGGCGTGAGTTTGAGGCTGCCGCATTCAAGCATGGCGAGGGGATCAAGGACTTCTCCCTCCGGCTGAGCGGCATGGTGTCGCGCCTTGCCTTGCTCGGGGAGCCACTGGAGCAGTCGGTGGTCGTGCAGAAGCTCCTACGAAGCCTTCCAGAACACTTCCAACATATCATGGTGGTGATCACGACTTTGCTGGACGTGTCAACCCTCACATTGTCGGATGTGATGGGGTGGCTCAGGGCTGCTGAAAATGCTTTCGACGCAACGCAACAAAGTTGAGGAGTTCATGGCGGCAAGCTGTACCTCACTCGAGAGGAGTGGGAGAAGCAGGTGGAGGAGGAGAGGGCTGTCGAGTCTTCAAAAAAGGGCGGCCGCAAAGGCACGCCAAAGAATAACAAGAAGAGTTCCCAGAAGGATATTCCGCAGGACCAGTGTAGGAAGTGCGGGAAGAAGGGTCATTGAGCCAAGGAGTGTCAGTCGAAGTCGGAGCAAGAGGAGCCGCAGCAGTAGACTCTCATGGCTAAAGCAGAAGAGGAGGGTGTCTTGTTCATGACAACGACGACCTCAGTACAGGTGGAGCCACCTGTACAGGAGCGTCACACGAGCCCACTAGAGATAGTGGAGGGACGCGTCTTCGCGCATCACAACAACAACGATAACTCCGAGGACATCACATGGTACCTCGACACGGGCGCGACCAACCACATGACTGGATCGTGCGCCGACTTCTCCGAGCTTGATGAGAACGTCGTCCGGACGATCAAGTTCATCAACAACTCGATCGTGCGGATCCATGGGAAGGGTACAATCATCTTTGCCGCTAAGACGGGTGAGCACAGGAGGCTCACAGGCATCTACTATATCCCGTGCCTCACCACCAACGTCATCAGCATAACCCAACTGGATGAGGATGGCTACCGCATCACAATATATGGAGGAGTGATGCATATATGGGACGAGGAGAATCATCTTCTCACACGAGTGCAACGCGACGACAACAAGTTGTACTCCGTCAAGCTCAACATCATGTATTCGGTTTGCCTGACCATGCAACCAAAAGAAGACTTTAGCACGTTCTACATCGACGCCACAGGTCCAGCAGCCACTGGACCAACTGTGTGAGGCCCTGGAACGGACCTACAAGGGCCAATAGGCCCTACACAGAGCTCCGGAGGTGCTAGAACGGCTCTGCAAGGGGCAGGAGGCCCTGCATAGGGCGCCGGAGCTGATGGGACAAGTGCTGCAGTAGCAAGATGGGGCACAAGAGGAGCTGGGAGTCCTAAATAGCTTCCCAGGGGTGCTGGGCAGCACCCAGCAGGGGCAGCACAGGGTGCTAGAGGACCTAGGCGTGTTGCTGTCCCTACGGGGGAGCACGAGGCTGAAGATTGGAGCTCTCACATGACTTCTAAGCATCCTCCAAGACCCATCCAGTTGGCCACACTGTCGCCGAACATCGGTAGCCAAGTCGACGCCTACCACGAGGGAGATGATGCGCCTATCACCCCTCTAAGGCACGCTTCAGGAAGCCTGAAGGAGGGTGAGCTCAAGTTCATCACCACGGAGGAGCCTACGTCGTTCATGGAGATCAAGTCCAGTGAAGAAGATGAGATGTGGCATGATGAGGTGATAAAGCTTGAAGAACTGTTGGCAGCCAAGGGCGATGGCTATCAACAAGGTGGAGACAGACATCTTCATCAAGGAAGTTGGAAGATAGAGGTTCGTCACGATGGTAAGGATTGGGATCTCGGACGTGTGACAGCGCCAAGATCAGGAGGAGAATGTTATCTGATCCTGTCGTAGGACAGTCCCTGGTACAACCAGAATAGGGGGCAACCAAGTAGGATTGCCCAGGCACACGCACCAGGGAGGCAATGCAGGTGCGGAACCCCTGCAGAGTCAGAAAAGGACTCAATTTTGAGTCTAGATGGGACTCTGTCCATGGGGACACGCACAAGAGATTAGGGAGTCCGGTTTGGACTCTAAGATCTGTTGCGGCAGCAAGAAAGGCAGGATCAGTTTTTCCTAGAGATAGAGTAGAGTCCTATTCAGTTTAGAGTGCTCGAGATAAAGTCTAAAACTGGTAGGAGTCTAGTATTATTAAACTAGGAGTCTTTGTATCAGGGCTATAAATAAAGCCCCACCCTGTACTGCAACAAGCCCCATCAGATCAGTTGAATAGATTGGTCCACCAAAAAATACGTTTGCCCTGATATCAAAGTCGCCTACAACCTCCCAGCCCCTGCGTCAACTCTCTCTCCCTCTGTTCTGCTACAGGAAGCATCTCGCCAGCACCACTATTCAGGTTCTGTTCTCTACAACAGCAACAGCAATCAGGCAAGTTGCTATGCTGCTGCAGTTCCCGAAAAGTAACCCCAACAGTAGCAGACTTTCTCCAAGGGTGCTGTTACCTGTGCTCTTATCTGTTGTGTCCAGGAAGTCTCAGCCTGGTTGATCAGATCCTGATCAAGCTCCTAGGAGCTTCTGCGCACAGGAACAGAGCAAGACAGGTGTCCAGGACACCAGAATTCCAACACTGCCTCTAAAAGATTTACTGCTTTGCAGTTCCGTTTTCCACCCTCGTGCACCTCTATATCACATCTCTATACCAATTCTCACCTATTTTATTTATTTCTACTCTTTTTATTTCTTTTTTTCTCCTTTCTTCCTCCTCCCTTCTTTTCTCTCTCCGGAGTGCGGCCGTTACAGGGACTGCTACTTGTAGCACGGTGCTGTAGCCATCGCCATTTTAGCGACCGATTTGCCGTCGCCGCTGCGCTTGGCCGCGGCCGCTAAAGGCTGATAAAGGTGCCAGTGGCACCCCTGCGACCGGTCTTAGCCGACGAGCCAACTGATCTCTGCAACAGGACATCAGTTTGCCCTGCTCCTTATGTACATGCACGTTAAGACTGAAAAACAGAACTGGTTGCAGAGTCCTGTACACGTGCCGCCTGGGTTGCTGGTCTGCGTGCACAGGAACATAGAGTGGTTTGGCGCAAATTGAAAGGAGAGGAAAATCGGAAGGTATTGTTTATTCTAAGAGAACTACTGACTATCTATAGTCTAATTTACAACTAAATTCTATCTCTAAATACCCTCTAATCCTTATATCATTCTGCAGCAAGTGACTCTATCTCTATCTCTAAAACTCCCTTATTTTTATCTAATCTAGAGTTCTAGTGCACACCGTCTTGCTGCTAGGCCACTTCACTGGGTTGGACAAGGTCGAACAGGCTTGGGCGGCTCGCCTGGGTTGTGCGCAGTGGAGAGGTCATTCAACAAACGCTTATGGGCATCTCATCCTTGACGTGTTCAATCGTGTGAGCCTCATGCGCTATGGAGATCTCCAGACATTGTGTCCTCACCCCGATGACCTCTTATCACTTTGTTGCGAACCTTATCTTTAATGAGTACTGTCGACTTCTTGTTATTTGAATCTGCCACTACATAAGAAACTCAAATAGGAGACAAAGATGGACGACACGTTCAAAGGCGGCGTCTCTGATAATGTTAAGCGAGACGAGCTCGATTCAGTAAGGATCTGATATGGCTCGGCTGAAAGTAAAAGGAGACACATTAAAACAAAGTCCGTCTCAGTTAAATTGGTATCCGAGACACGCCACCCTCTCTGAAAAGCGGGAGACGCGCATAAAACAAAGCGTGTCTCCAATATGTGCAAGAAATGAGACGTACTCTACACAATGTCTGTCTCCTTTGTCTTCGCTTACAGATTCTCATCGCCGAACGTTTAAATCATTCATTCGTTCACAATTAAACACATATAACACAGATGAACACACAAAATATTCATCACAAAGATGAACATAGATATTCATTAACAAAATATATTACAAAACACAAGAAAAAAGTACAAGACACAAGAAAATAAAAACAACATCAACTAAAAAACAACAAAAAACCTAAATCCTACTCCTCCCCCTCCTCCTCCGGCTGCTCCTTTGCTGAGCTTCTCGCGGGAGCGACAACACTCTTACTTGCAGGGTGGCTCCCTCGGCAAGATTGGCGGCGGAACGTTGGTCATGGTGGGTTCTCTGAGCCGAACGAAGCGAAGAGAAGAGATTGATGGCGCCTTATATAAGGTTTGTGTCGTAACGCAAAATGGAGACAAGCTTCCCAGCGAAGCGCGTCTCCTATGACCGATGTCTCCCTCTCCTCTGCTAAAAGAGAGACGCGCTCTAATGGAAAGCGCGTCTCCGATTCTACATGTCACCTTTAGCTTTGTGATTTTCTCCATTTTTCTTTGATTCACTATTGATATCACACATCACTGAACTTATTGCACATTCTCACTTGATACCCAAATATAATCAAATACTTCCTTATGATACCTGAGGAACATGATGGACACCACACATTCATTCATTCACACAGTTGAAGAACACACAAATTAATATTCAATCACATAGATAAACAAAGATATAATTCATTCATTAACAATATTTATAAAATAGAAGCTACTAAAAATAACAAAAGAAAAATTAAATCCTACTCCTACTCCTACTCCTACTCCTCCTCCCCAGTTGAGAATGCTCCAGATTGGCCAGCCGGCAAAGACCGTCTGGTGAAAACGCCGCAGGCACGAAGCGTGGTGGGCCTGCGCCACATCTTGAACCACGGTGTTCGCCGTGATAGGTTTCTTCTTCCGCTCGGTACTCATCTACCTAATTTTCTATAAGGATCGATGGAAAGATCAAGGTCCCCGTGAAAAGTAGATACTAGATCGATATGATACTGTCATCTCAGGAGTCACTTTTTGAACGGTGGTATCGTCAAGAAGAACGAGGCCCGCCCCATTTCCGGGGCGGGGGGGAACCGTCTATACCCATATACAAATGGATGTTTTCATAAGGAAGCCATCGAAGGCTTTCCACAAATTGAGATTTGGCCGTAGAAGGATCGAATTGTATCTGAGGAACACCACGGCCACTATCTTTTGCCTTTTTTCGTTCTCTTCCCTGCCCGGGAAAGTGGATCAGCGGCAACTACGGTGCCAGTGCAACAGGAGCCTGTGCCGGCTGCGCCGACTGCACCGGCTGCACCGACGGTGCAACCATGAGAACGAGGTTGCTCTCCTTCGCCTCCACCAGGTTTCTGCGGCCCTCGGGACCAAGCCCCTGGGCCATTGTCTCGAACAGAATGTCGAGACAATCGGCCACCCCCCGTGAGGTCAAAGAGGTAGTGGCCGATGATACCCATTCCAGTAAACTGGGGAAGAGTATCTAGACCCAAGGAACTCATGGCACGAGACATATTGTTGTACACCTCTTGCGCCATAAGAAGGCGCTGCTCGGTGTTGAACCTCTCGGGGAAGCTACAACACAGTTTCTTGCACGGTGGCTCCCTCGGAGGGCTTGGCGGTGGAAGGTCGGCCATGGTGGTGGTGGATCGTCGGGGCGGAGAAGACGAATAAAAGAAGAGGATTCAAAGTGAGCGATGCGCTTGTGGATAACTCACTGGTGATGGCGGGTCTTAAATAAGGTCCGCTCGGAGTCGTCAATGGAGCGGTTGGATTCCCGCGCATTGATGGAACGATAGGACGCATCGATACCGCCTCGGCAAAATGAAAGGTCTCGCACGGACGTCGCACTCGTCTTTGCACAACGCCGCCGAAGTTTAGTTCTCTGCAGACCTCGTGTCGCACATCTCTCTTTCGACAATGGGAAGACGCGCTTTAGATTAACGCTCTTCTCTCTTTGTTATAGCATGTTTCTCATTTATCTCCCTCATCTTTTCGACAATGGAAGATGCTCTTTAACTTATTGCATGTCTCGCATTTATCTCCCTCGTCTCTTCTTTGCCTCTGGTGCTCCTTTATTACTAATTGACCAACGGTCCTTTACTAATCGACCAACTCCAGTGCGACCGGCTCCTCCGTTCGCCATCGCCGTTGTCGTCGTCGTCGCCGTCCTCCTCGTTGTCGTCACTATTCATGGCTGGTATCGGCTTGGCGCGTAGCCGACTGAAGGAGGAGCGCTTGGTGTGGCACAAGAACCATCCTCATGTATGTACAGATGGCACACCAGTCGCATGATTGTATATATGTAGATCTGCAATGGACTGATGAACTTAACTTTAGTTTTATTTTTCCGTTTGCGTAGGATTTCTCTGCGAAGCCTGAATCGGGAGATTTATTGAAGTGGAAGTGCATCGTCTCCGGTAAAGAAGGGGTAAGTCATGAAGAACAAGCACAATATGAGTTTAACCATAGTCCTACTATTCATGATTTTCCTTTCTAGACTAACTGGGACGGTTACTACCCCTGGCAATCTCCTTCTTAGAGTACTATCCATTGGTGCCTTCAAGATGTACCTTTCCAAGTGGTTTCATCCACCCAAATGTCCATCGCTCAGGGGCACTCTGCATTGGGGTTCTTGATCAAGAGACTGTAAGATATACATATTTTGCTCATGTAATAAGTAATTGTTGCCTAACTTATTTGAACTGGTTTCTTATGTTGCTTAAATTGATATTTCTTAGGGGTGGTGCACTGGTTTTACAATCAAAACTATACTACTTGAAGTTCAACGTTTGCTGCATCAGCAAATGCTCCCGATGTTAAAAATGATTGCTATAATCTACTTATCAAGGTTAGTGTAAGTGCATCTAGGATATCCCTTGTGGGTTTTGGCTAATTGATGACAAACATATGAGATCCTAATGAAACTATTGAGATGACTGCAGGACAGATAAGTGAAGCAGATCGGTCCACACAAAAAGGTGAAAAATGGAGTGGTGTCCAAAGAGGGATACTTTGATGGAGCTTGGAAGATCAAAATTAGGTTTTGAATGTATAGGGAGTTTATGAAAGATACACTTCAAGAGCTCACAACTTTGCGCTGGGGTAAGGGCTTAAAATTAACTTAAAATTCACAATGCACCGAACTAGTCCGATCATGGACTGGACTAGTCCGTTTAACTCTCCGGAATCTCTCAAATTGGGAGACCAGACTAGTCCGTGTGTCCACCGGACTAGTCCGTTGAACTTTCTGTAGTCTCTCATATTGAGAGACCAGACTAGTCTGTGTGTTCACCGGACTAGTCCGTTGATCTTTCTAGAGTCTCCCTTCTGTGGAGATCGGACTAGTCCGCTGAACTTTCTGGTGTTCACCTTCACACAGCACCGGACTAGTCCGAGCTTGGACCAAACTAGTCCGGCAGACTTTCTGGACTTCAAAGTACACTGAGACCGGACAAGTCTGGACTTGCACCGGACTAGTCTGGTGTTAGGGTTTTTCAATGGTTACTTTTTGGAAACCCTATAAATAGATAATCCACGGCCTTTCAAAAGATACACATGACATATACTGCTGCAAACACAAACCCTAGTGCCGCCACTTTGTCCCAAGAGCCCAAAACACATCTCCCCACACATCTAAAGTGCAAAAAGAGTGAAATCAATTGAACACTTGGATTCGGGATTGGCAGATCGTCGTTCCTTCATTGCAAGCTCTTGGGGTTTGATCTTTATACACTCATACTCTGCATTGTAATACTTTTGAGTGTATTTGATCACTTCTTTCGTCGTAATTCTCGTGGGAGCCCACGACGTGTGAGGTTGCCCCACAAACATGGTGATTACCCGTGATAGTGGAATCAAGTTGGACTTCGTGGTGACTTGAAGAGGGAAAGGGTTGGAGACCCGGCTGTAAGGATCGAATGCCCAAGAGGGGGGGAGTGAATTGGGCTTCTTTAAAAAAAATCTAAGCAATAAAACTTAATTCCTAAAAGCCCAATTCCCTACGCAAACTATCTATGCATTCAAGTAAATAGGAACTTTGCGGAATGTAAAATGCATAAACATAAGGGAAAGGAGGAGGATGCAAACTCTCGAGGAGATACGAGGATTTATCCCGTGGTTTGGAAAGATCGTCAAGATCTTCCTACATCCACGTTGTGGCACCCACCAAAGGGTTTTGCCACACCCAAGTCACCGAGACGAGGGATCTTCACTATTCCTCTCCGTTTGCCAACATCGGCAAGGTGGAGCTCAAGCCTTGTACAACTTCGACACTCCAGGCTTCCACAAATGCCTTGGCAAGCTCCGGAAGTCTCCTCACAGTTACAAACACCAAGGGCACTCCCTTGAGGCTCTCACTATCCTAGAGAGTCCACTCACCCAGAATGGAGGCACACAAGCTCTCTCTCTAGCTAGTTCTAGCCTAACTCTTGGTGTATAGGTGATCGAAATGGTGTGGAAGTGATTTCTCTTAGTCTTGAACGCTTGTGGATGTGTTGATAGTGTCTGGTGATCAAGACTTCGTGAAATGACAGGATTAGGGGGTATTTATAGCCAGCCTCCCCGAAATAGCCGTTGGAAAAGTAGGCTGACAGAACTTTACTGTGAACACCAGATGATCCGATGTCTCCCCTATAGTTATCATCGGTCAAGTTTACTTTAGCTGATGTCATTGTGTCAGATATGACCGTTGTTAGACCGATGTTGCTCCTGTCTTCTCATCGGATGATCCGGTGGCTCTTCCTCCAGAATTGACTCAAACTTGATGCATACTGGAGTGATTGACCGATGTGTATATTTCTGTACATCGGATGATCCGGTGCTACACTTGGTCCAATGATATTGCAAACTGTACTGATGGACCGATGTAGATGAGTCATTCACATCGGATGATCCGGTGAGTGCTTTGTTCTGAGGTCTTCTTCTTCAGCTGAACCAACTCGACCGATGTGTTGTTCTGAGGTATCATCGGTTGATCCGGTGAGTTGATTTTGTTTGCTTCGAGTTGTTTCTAAGTGATTCTTTTGTGTCTTGCTCAAATGACCTCTTAGACTTTGTTGAAAATATATTTCTGATGATTGTAAAGCATTAAGTGTCATCAATTTTGGTTGAGTGACTTTGACATAAGAGCTTTCACTTCTTGTCTTCATATCATTGATTTGAGCTCATACATTGATTGAATATGGGTCTCCAATGACATATTGATTTCATTTGATTGAGTGATTATGGAGACCTTGCATTCACAAATTCATTAGTAAAATCAAATGGTTGTCATTAATCACCGAAACCATACCTCATGTGGGCCTAGATGCTTTCAATCTCCCCCTTTTTGGTGATTGATGACAACACAACAATTAAAGCACAATAGTAATGAATTTGATAGAATGAAACTTAAACGGATATGTAATGAATACAGGATTATCACACTTAAAATTTGAAGGCTCAAAATCAAGTGATCACAAGATATAGATAGACTCCAAATAAGCTCAATTGATTAATAACTTAAGAGTACTTAATAAACACCAAATGAGTAGCAAAAACATTGAATTACAAAAGATAATATAGATAAACTCCAAATTACAAAAGATAACTCAAAAGAAGGACTCCCCCTATAGCTAGGACACTCCCCCTGAGACTAAGCTCTCCTCCCCCTGACTCCTCTAACTCTTCTCCCCCTTTGGCATCAAGACACCAAAAAGGGATCCGAGTGCCTAAGGACCCTAAGAACTGGGCGCAATGACGAATTGGTCACCATCGCTGTCGTCGGAGCTGCTGCCTGGAGTAGCGGTGGAAGGAGCTGCCGGAGCCGTAGGAGCCACCGTCGGTGCTTGCTGTGTAGGAGCTGCTGGAACAGGGGCACTGACGACGGAGGTCGGCGTCTGCTGGAACAGGGTCGTAGCCGGCATCGGGGAGTGAATCGGTGCGCCAGGAGCCAGCAAAGGAGACATGCTAAAGGAGGAGATCGGCGTAGAGGGCACCGGAGCGGCAGCTGGAGCCAGGACTGGTGGTGGTGGAGCGACTCCTGGCAGCTGCAACGGGAGGGAAATCCTGGTCTGGGTGTAGAGGTTGGTGGTCAACCCCAGGATGCCCATCATCGCCTGCTGCATCTGCTGCTGCTGGTCGAGGGAGCGCTGGTGCATCTGGTCTATGAGCCCAGTCAGCCGGTCAGTGTCCTCACTCCTCTCGCGGGCGATCCGGCACTGCATCTCTTGCTGCTGCTGCTGGAGCTCCAGAAGGCGTGCAGCCTTCTCCGCTCGGGCCTACTCAGCTGCAAGCCAGTCCAAGCGCTGCTGCTCAACCATCTGCTGGAGGAGCGAAGTGAGCTCTGATGGCTGAGTGACCTGTGCCTCAGTGACAGGAGGTGGAGTAGGTGGTGGCACTGTAGAGCCTCCAGCCTCTGCGTCGTGCTGCCTGGGTGTGGGTGGAGGTGGAAAGTACTCCTCGACACTGTCGTCCGTGTCGCTCTCGGACCAAATGTGCTGCAAGTCCTCACCCTGTGCCTCTGCCTCAGTCAGCCTCTCATCCTCCTTCTCCAGGTCTCACCAGTCCTCCTCAGATAGGCGTGCACGGACCTGACGCTCGACTGGACGGCCAAGGCGGCGGTCTCCAGGAGCTGGGGCACGGTAGTGACCAAACCATGTGACACTCTCGTCAGTGAGACGGTCATGCACGACGGACTCCTCAGGGACCATCATGGGGAGCAGGTAGCTGATCCAGTGTCCATACATGAGCTGCATCATCATCCCCACTCCGTCAGTGATCACATCCTCCATCTCGCATATAAGGACGTCCACTATGTCGAACTCCACCCCGTTCATGATGTAGAACAGTAGGGTCTGCTGCAGGCTGGTGAACCCCTCTAAGTAACCGGACCTCGGCAGGAGCGTGAGGCGCAAGGAAAGGTGCACTGTGCGCGCAGCAGGAGTCAGCAATGCCAGTACCCTCGGCTGGTCTGGAGAGAAAGTAGGACCGAACAAAGAACGGATCTCCTCCAGAGCTGGTGCCACTCCTCCAGTGAGCGGCCTCCTCAGTGGGTCTGCCTGACCATATACTCTCTCATGCATGCAAGTGTCGTGCAGGTCCACGCCTAGCAGCTGTGCCAGTGTCTACCTCGTCAAGTGGTAGTGCTGTCCCATGAACATGAAATCAATCGATCTTCTACCCTCATAGACGTAGAGGGTGGTGTAGAACACGCGGAACCAATCCTCCACATAGGCACTCCTCTCATAGTACATCAGCTGCACCAAACCTCTGTACCTCTCAAAGTAGGGCCGTATCTCCGTCTCTACTGCTAGGGCAAGCTGATGCCAATCCAGAAAGTTGTGCTGGAATAGCTTGTGGCTGCAGCGTCTATAGGTCTCGTATAGTGACGCCTGTGTCACGGTCCAGAAACGACTGTCCACCAGGGCCTCTCTGGGCTGCGGGTACCACTCCTCAAGTAGCACACTCCATCTGAGTCTGCGGAGCTGCTTGGCCTTCATCTTCCGGTAGTCGGTCAACCGGACTCCTTCAGCGACATGGACAGTGGTGTCCATCTCGTAGATGGCTCGCTGGGCCTCCCTGTCCTCACGACGGTCGGCAGCCGTCGGTCTCAGATGTGGTGCTTCCGAGGGATGTCCCCCACGTGTCTGGGCTAAGCGCCGGCGGACGAGTGGCCCTTCAGGCTCTTCTTCGGCCTCGGACACATCGATCACGGGAGGCTGCCTCGGACGAGCCTCGCGGATCCTCAAAGATCCTCCTCGGCCACGCTCACGCTCCTCGGCGGCGCCTTCTTCTCCTCCTTCGACAATTTTTGCTTCTTCGCGGCCGGCTCCGCGATGGCCTTGCCCTTGTTCTTCTTGTCGCGAGCCATTGCGATCGGGCGCGTGAACGAAGTCGACGACGTCGAACACACGGAACGGCGATGCGGAGATCGACGCGGCCGGAAACCCTAGCGACGATAAAATGGCGACCGTTGAGTGTGGTGGTGGTGTGGCTGGGCGGCGGTGGTGCGCGAGCGGTGGTCGGCGGCGCAGGAGCGGCAGCGGCGGTGCTTGGGTGGAGCGGCGGCGGTGCTTGGTGATGGAGGCGGCGGCCTTGGGCGGCGGCGGCTGTAGTGGAGGCGAGTGGCGGTGGCGGCGATGGTGCTGCGGTGGTGCAGCGACCGGAGGCGGCGGGCGGCGACGGGCGGCAGCGGCCGGAGGGCGGCGGCGTCCGGCGGTGGCGGTGGCGCAAGGGCGAGTGAGGTCGGCGGCGGAGGTGCGTGGCGGCGTCGGGATCGGGAGAGAGAAGGGAAAAAGACGAACAGCGGTTTAAATAGTGGGTCCCAAACCCTAGCCGACTTTTTAACACCGGATGGACCGATGTTGAACGATAGATGCATCGGTCGAATGCCACACTAAGGGTTTTCAGAAAAGTGCGGTTCACCGGATGGTCCGACGTGGGAGGAAGTAGCATCGGTAGAATTTGGCACAGTTCCAGAAGAGTGAACACCGGATCGACCGATGTTTTTCAGAATGAACTCGTCGGTTGAACTGCGATACTGACTGAACTGGCCCTTGGCTTTTGAACACCAACTGATCCGATGAGGGTTTGACCTAGGAATCGAATAATCCGATGACTACTAAACAGCAACATCCCATATATGTCCTTTGACCAAAACAAACAAACAATGAGAAACACATGTCTTAGGACTTTTTGGGCAACCCCTTACCCCTCAAAGATACTAATATGCCAATAACTTGGCTAGGCCTTAAAGCAAATAGAACACCGAAGAAAAATATGGAGGAAAATATCCAAATAAAATGTAAGGCCCATGCTTTGTGAGCTAGAGTATGAAGACTTCTATCTCTTTAAAACATGTTCCTCTAGGCATTAACGCACCTAACATTTTGTTCTTTCCACCACATATGAGTTGAGATATTGCATTTCAAACAAGTCTCTTTCTCATGAGGTGGGTTCCCCTTCGTGACAATCTACCGTATGCAATGCCAAACAAATTATAGTGCAAGAAATTTAAACATGAATGCAAGTCTATATGGCAGGCATCATGCAAGACATAAAGTAAATCTATGTTGCCAAGTTTGAACCTTTCAAAGGCTTCTTCAGGGAGAGCCACTCTCCAAGCCTTGGGAAACCCAAAAGAACCACCATCCCAAGCTAACCCCTGCTCTCCCCTATCCTTTGAGAGTTAGGCAAGACCTATATGATATGCATTCTTACATGATCATGGCAACTTACATGACGTTTGATGCATCTAGCACATTTAATTCACTTCTTAGCCTAGAAAAAGTTTTCTCATCAAGTGGTTTAGTGAAGATATCCGCCAATTGTTCTTCGGACCTAACACCTCGCAATGAGATGTCTCCCTTAGCTTCATGGTCCCTTAAGAAATGATGGCAAATATCAATGTGCTTAGTGCGGGAGTGTTGAACGGGGTTTTTAGCTATCTTAACCGCACTTTCATTGTCACAAAGGAGACGCACACAACCAAGTTTAATACCAAAGTCCAAAAGGGTTTGCTTCATATAAAGAATTTGGGCACAACATGCACCGGTCGCTATGTATTCCGCTTCCGCCGTGGACAAGGCGACGAAATTTTGCTTCTTGCTAGACCAAGAAACTAGGGAACGCCCAAGCAAGTGGCACCCACCGGAGGTACTCTTGCGATCCACGCGGCATCCGGCAAAGTCTGAATCCGAGTATCCCAAGAGGTGGAATTTTGCACCTTTAGGGTACCACAAGCCCACACTAGGAGTATGCTTAAGATACCTAAGTATCCTAAAGACCGCCTTCCTATGCGATTCTTTAGGTGTCGCTTGAAAGCGAGCACACAAGCATACACTAAAATGATATCGGGACTAGATGCGGTAATATAAAGTAATGAGCCAATCATAGAATGGTAGTTAGATTGGTCAATAGGTTTACCGTCCTTATCCGCGTCGAGATGACAATTTGTTGCCATTGGAATGCTTCGTGAGCTACAATCTCCCATCTCAAATTTCTTCAAGAGGTCCTTGGTATACTTCTCTTGATAGACGAAGGTCCCCTCTTGAAGTTGCTTGATTTGAAATCCAAGGAAGAAGTTGAGCTCTCCAATCATTGACATCTCGAATTCCCTAGACATCATTTTGCCAAACTCATGGCTAAGAGCTTCGTTAGTTGAACCAAAAAAAATATCATCAACATAAAATTGACAAATGAACAAATCTCCGTTGATGTCTTTGGTGAAGAGTGTGGTGTCCACCCTCCCGATCTTGAATCCTTGCATGATAAGGAAATACCGTAGTCGTTCATACCACGCCATAGGTGCTTGCTTGAGCCCGTAGAGCGCCTTGTGCAACCTATACACATGATTAGAATTCTCATCTTGTTTGTTAAGGTACACCCACTTTGTTCCGATGACGTTCTTGTCCTTGGGTCGCTCCTCCAACACCC
This sequence comes from Tuctoria greenei, assembly GCA_036927565.1. NCBI lineage: Eukaryota > Viridiplantae > Streptophyta > Magnoliopsida > Poales > Poaceae > Tuctoria > Tuctoria greenei. The sequence goes on along the minus strand of JAYESD010000003.1, from coordinate 171,113,635 downwards.
AAACTTCATTGCGGATGAAGTTGTTGAGTTCTTCTTGCATGGCCATCACCCAATTTGGGTCTTGGAGTGCTTCCTCAATATGAGTGGGTTCTACACATGAAACACACGAGTAGTGCTCAAAAAATGAAGCGAAATGGCGAGAACGTGTACTTATACCCCTTGACGGACTTCCAATGCTTTGGTCCACTGGATGCGCCTTGGAGATGCGTCCCTGCCTCAAAAGTGGTTGTGAAGCACTTGGCAATGGTAATGCGTGTTGCTCCTCTTGTGGTTGGACTTGATCATGGACTTCTTCTTCTTCTTGATGTTGTTGTGCTTGTGAGTCTTGAGTCAGTAGTGGATCATCCTTCTCTTCTTCATCAACTTGAGGCGCCATGGATGTGTTGTTGTTGGAACTTGAAGCTCCCCTTTGATCATGGCTCTCCTCAACTTCAGGCTTGATGTCTCCAATGGTCATGTTCTTCATGGCTTCTCGTAGAGGCTCATCATCTATTTCATCATGACCAAAACTCTCCTCTTGGGAGCCATTAGATTCATCAAACTCAACATCACAACTTTCCTCAACTAAACCGGAGGTTTGGTTGAATACTCGATATGCTTTTGAGTTTGATGCATAACCAAGAAATATACCAACATCACATCTTCTTTCAAACTTACCGAGCCTCTTCTTGCTGTAGATGTAGCACTTGCATTCAAAGACTCGAAAGTAGGAGATGTTGGGCTTTCTCCCAATGAGAATCTCGTACGGGGTCTTTTGAAGTAGTAGATGTAGGTAGACCCTATTTGCGGCATGGCACGCCGTGTTGATTGCTTCGGCCCAAAACTTCTCCGACGTGCCGTAGTCATCAAGCATTGCTCTCGCAAGAGTGATGAGTGTCTTATTCTTCCTTTCAACGACACCATTTTGTTGAGGGGTGTATGTGGCCAAAAACTCATGCTTCAACCTTCACGGTCACACCACTGCCCAATGTTGTAGTTCTTGAATTCGGTGCCGTTGTCACTCCGGACCTTGATGATGGGAAGTTGAAATTCCCTTTGAGCGCGGTTGGCGAAGGTCTTGAACACTTCCGGAGTTTCACTCTTGTCACCTAGAAATAGAGTCCAAGCATAGCGAGAGTAGTCATCAACTATAACAAGACAATAGAGGTTACTGCCAAGGCTTTGATATGTGGACGGTCCGAAGAGATCCATGTGGAGTAGCTCAAGTGGCTTGGAGGTTGACACCATTGTCTTCATTGGGTGGTGTGAAACAACTTGCTTCACGGCTTGACAAGCGCTACAAAGCTTGTTCTTCTCAAATGTGACATCCTTCACGCCGGCCACCATCCCAAGCTTGAATGACTTCTTGAGTTTGATCATCCCTATATGCGCTATGCGTCGGTGCCATAACCAACCCAAGGTTGTCTTAGTGAAAAGACAAGTGGTCAAGCTAGCATTCTTGTTGGAGAAGTCTACTAGGTAGAGATGTCCATGCCGAAATCCTTTGAAGACTATGTCTTGGCTTGTTTCACTACTCACAACAACATCATTTTTGCTAAATGTGCATGTTAGTCCAAGATCACATAGTTGTGCAATGGAAAGTAAATTAAAGCTAAGGGACTTAACATACAAAATATTAGAGATGGATAAATCGTTTGAAATAGCAATTTTACCTAACCCAATTACCTTTCCCTTAGAGTTATCACCAAAGGTGACTTGTTCATGATTGCCGGGGTTTTCTATGGTGGTGAACATACCATCATTGCCGGTCATATGTTGAGTGCACCCGCTATCGAGTACCCAATGCTTTCCTCCGGCTTTGTAGTTCACCTACACACATGAATTCAATTTTTGACATTAGGCACCCAAGCCAACTTAGGTCCTTGTATGTGTGATACAAGTGTTTTTGGGACCCAAAGTTGCTTGGGGAGCTTCCCCTTCATGCCCTTCATGTCTTTGCCAATGAACCTTGCCTTCACCTTGCCATGTACTTTACTCAAGAGATAATAATGATCATTGAAAGTATATTTGTAGTTAGTAGGAAATTTTGGAGAAGGTCGGTTAGGAAGAGGACACTCCCTTGTGTGGTGACCGGTGACCTCACAATGTTGGCAATAATAACCAACTTCCTTGATGAAGCTTGTTCTTAGCTCCGGTGAGGGCACCTTTCCTTTGTTAGGCACCGGGAAGGATCCAAGTCCTCTCTTGTTGAAGGCCTTTGCTTGTTGGAAGAGAAATTCCTTGTGCTTGACTTCTCCTTTTAAAAGTCTATCCACACTAGTGCGGAGACTCTCAATTTCTTCCAACAAGTCCTTCTCCCTAGCATTTGCTTTCAAAGGCAAATACTTGTTCAAGGCATTAGTGACATGAGAAGTAATGGATATCCTATCATTAGGAGTTTGCTTCTTTATATTTTTCAACTCTTGATCAAGCACGTCATGAGCAAGGTTAAGTGTTTGATGTTCTTGTACTAGCTTGTTGTGCTCTTCCAAGAGTGTTTGGTGTTCTAGGTTAAGCTCATGATTATCTAACTTGATTCTATCCTTTTCTTCCTCAATTTGCTTGACATGAGATTTGAGCGTGTCATGCTCTTTGAGTATGCTTTCATACTTGTCAAGCCAATCAAGGTTAGCACTCTCAAGTCTAGCACGAGTTTCTTCAAGAGTTTTAACCTTACTCTTTTCCCTCTTAATGATAGAATGATATTCATTTATCAAGGAAGTTAAATCATCGGGGGAAATCTCATCATCACTAGAGTCGTCACATACCTTGGTGTTACCTTTCGCCATGAGGCACATAGGCGGTGGATGAAGAGGTGAGTCATCATTGTTGGCAATGGCGAGGCCGGCCAAACTTTCTTCTTCCACTTCACTCTCTTCATCACTTGTTTCTTCGTCGGTGACCCATTCATTTGCCTCACACATGAACACCTTTTGTGGACCATTTCTCTTCTTTGGGAAGAGTCTTGCCTTCTTGCCCTTGTAATGTTTCTTCTTCCCAAAGGCTCTTGGTTTGGGTTTGGCCTCTTCTTCATCATCATCACTCTCTTCAAGCTTGCGATGCTTGCTCTTGTAGTTCTCTCTTCTTTTGTCCGGTTTTGGACAATCATAGGAGATGTGGCATTGATCACCACAATTGTAGCAAGTCTTGTGATCATCTCTCCTTGGTAGAAACGCTTTCTTCTTGGGATCAAAGGTGTATCCCTTCTTGGTAATCTTGGAGTTCAAGCGTGAGAACTTTCTCATCATCAATGCAAGCTCATCAACATCATCTTCACTTGATACTTGCTCTTCTTCACTTGATCTAGGCTCAACCACCTTCTTCTTTTTGAGGCTTGTTTTCTTAGTGGAGGCCTTTAGAGCAATTGTTTTTGAGGATGATTGCTCCATCATCCCAAGCACACTCATCTCATGAGCATGAATTTCTCTAATGAGCTCTGAAACTTCAATGTGGTCAAGAGACTCTTTTTGGAGCATGGAGTTGATGATGTTGTACTTTGGCTTGGGAAGGAGCATGAGGATCTTGCGGTTGATGAGTCCCTTGCCAAGAGAAGCAATGTCAAGAGCATTAATTTCTTCAATAAGTACATTCAAGTGAGAGAACATCTCATTGACATTTTCATGAGGTAGCATCTTAAATTCATCATATTTAGCTTTAAGCATGTGATATTTAAGTTCTTTCACACGAGAGGAACCCTCATGAATTTCTATCAAGCAAACCCAAATTTCACATGCCTTTTCCTTGCTAGCAATCCTAGAAAAAACATCTTGACTAATGCACTCATAGATTGCATTCCTAGCTTTAGCATCCCATTTAATTTGATCACCAACATAGTTATGTTCTCCAAACCCCGCGTGGGTCGCTTCCCATACTTCGGGAGCAATAGCCTCTAGATAAGCGCGCATGCGTGCTTTCCAATAGGCAAAGTTCTTGCCCTTGAAGATAGGAACCGAACCCCCAACCTTGGCCATTTTAGCTCTCTAGCGGTGAAGCTAGAATGATCCTATGAGCAACCTTGCTCTGATACCAATTGTAAGGATCGAATGCCCAAGAGGGGGGTGAATTGGGCTTCTTTAAAAAAATCTAAGCAATAAAACTTAATTCCTAAAAGCCCAATTCCCTACGCAAACTATTTATGCATTCAAGTAAATAGGAACTTTGCGGAATGTAAAATGCATAAACGTAAGGGAAAGGAGGAGGATGCAAACTCCTGAGGAGACATGAGGATTTATCCCGTGGTTCGGCAAGATCGTCAAGATCTTCCTACATCCACGTTGTGGCACCCACCAAAGGGTTTTACCACACCCAAGTCACCGAGACGAGGGATCTTCACTATTCCTCTCTGTTTGCCAACTTCGGCAAGGTGGAGCTCAAGCCTTGTACAACTTTGACACTCCAGGCTTCCACAAACGCATTGGCAAGCTCCGGAAGTCTCCTCACAGTTACAAACACCAACGACACTCCCTTGAGTCTCTCACTATACTAGAGAGTCCACTCACCCAGAATGGAGGCACACAAGCTCTCTCTCTAGCTAGTTCTAGCCTAACTCTTGGTGTATAGGTGATCGAAATGGTGTGGAAGTGATTGCTCTTGGTCTTGAACGCTTGTGGATGTGTTGATAGTGTCTGGTGATCAAGACTTCGCGAAATGAGAGGATTATGGGGTATTTATAGACAGCCTCCCCGAAATAGCCATTGGAAAAGTAGGCTGACAGAACTTTACTGTGAACACCGGATGATCTGATGTCTCCCCTTTAGTTATCATCGGTCAAGTTTACTTTAGCTGACGTCATTGTGTCAGATATGACCATTGTTAGACTGATGTTTCTCCTATCTTCTCATCGGATGATCCGGTGGCTCTTCCTCCAGAATTGACTCAAACTTGATGCTTACTGGAGTGATTGACCGATGTGTATATTTCTGTACATCGGATGATCCGGTGCTACACTTGGTCCAATGATATTGCAAACTGTACTGATGGACCGATGTAGATGAGCCATTCACATCGGATGATCCAGTGAGTGCTTTGTTCTGAGGTCTTCTTCTTCAGCTGAACCAACTCGACCGATGTGTTGTTCTGAGGTATCATCGGTTGATCCGGTGAGTTGATTTTGTTTGCTTCGAGTTGTTTCTAAGTGATTCTTTTGTGTCTTGCTCAAATGACCTCTTAGACTTTGTTGAAAATATATTTCTGATGATTGTAAAGCATTAAGTGTCATCAATTTTGGTTGAGTGACTTTGACATAAGAGTTTTCACTTCTTGTCTTCATATCATTGATTTGATCTCATACATTGATTGAATATGGGTCTCCAATGACATATTGATTTCATTTGATTGAGTGATTATGGAGACCTTGCATTCACTAATTCATTAGTAAAATCTAATGGTTGTCATTAATCACCGAAACCATACCTCATGGGGGCCTAGATGCTTTCACCGGCTCTGTGTGAGCTTCCTCAATGAGGACATAGATCTCGTGGTGAGATCGAATCTCGAGAAAAATTCGTGTGTCTTGCGCCTTATTTCCTTTACATTATGTTCATTAGATCACTTGAGTGCTAAACATCAATCTAAGGCAATTATAAGTTTTCACTTGCATTCTTACATTAATCTCAAACAAAAATATCAGTTGTTCTCATTTTCGCTGCTAAAGAAATTTAGTTTCCCAAATAACACCCGATCAACACACATATTTCTAGCACACTAGACAAGTCCGCCCACAAGACCTGACTAGTCCAGCCAACCAAGTTTTGACGATTCTATTAAGTGTGCAGGAAATTCAAAAGGCCTATTCACCCCCCTCTAGGCCACATTCAATTGGTATCAGAGCAAGGTTCTCCGCTAACGAGACTCACATCTCGGAGAGATCAATGGCCTCTGAAAAGAACAACGATATCTCGAAGATGAACATTAATGAGGAGGAACAAGAAACTAAAGCCTTTAATGTGCTGAAAGAGAGCCCACACGATGACGAAGAAGTGCGACAACTAAAGGCACTCCTGAGAAAAAATTGCTAGGACAAAAGGGAAAAGAAGAAGAGAAGACGACGGGGAGTGGTCATCACGACTATTCCCGACATCCTTACAACTACAACCGTCTCAATTCAAACAATCACTATCTTTCCATTACTATGGGAAAACCTCCACAGTTTGACGGAAGCGACTATACCATGTGGAAGTACAACATGAAGATGCATCTAATATCCCTAAATCCTAGTATGTGGCACATTGATTGCACTGGCATAGATATCCCGAACACGGATGAAGAACTCACCCCAGAACAAGAACAAGAGATTCACAGAAATGCACAAGCCGTCGACGTGATCACATCATCACTAAGCAGAGAGGAATTCACCAAGATCGATGGCTTAGAAAGTGCAAAGGAAATAGGGGATACACTCAAGACAGCTCACGAAGGAAATAGGTCGGTTCGTGAAGCTAAAATCGAGATGCTTGAAGGAGAGTTGGGGAGATTTGCTATTGAAGAAAGCGAATCAACTCAAGACATGTACAACCGGATGAAGGCACTCATCAACAAAATTCGTGCCTATGGAAGTAAGAAATGGACGGATCACGAGGTGGTCAAGAGAATGATTAAAGCCTTCATGCCAAGAAATGTCACACTTTGCTCAATGATTAGAGAAAGCCCCGGGTTTCACAAAATGACTCCCGATGAGTTGTTGGGAAAGATCATAAATCATGAAATGATGGAGAAAGAGGCACAATATGTCAAAGACTTGGCCGAACTCACTTCCTCCAAAAAGAAAGAGGTTGCTCTCAAAGCAACAAGCCGACCAAACTCAAAGAAACTCGTGAAGATCAAGACGATGGGCATACAAGTGACGAGAGCACCGATCTTGATGATGAAGAAATGGTACTCTTTATCAAGAAGTTCAAGCGAATGATGAAATGAAGACACGGCAATAACTCAAATGAAGGCAAAAGCAAGGATAAAGGAAAATCCAAGGCTCGACGCACTTGCTACAACTGCGGAGAGTATGGTCACTTCATGATAGACTGCCCTTATGAAGAAAACAAAAGGAAGAAGGAAACAAGACCTCAAGAAAAGCAGAATTTCAGAAAGAGAAGACAAGCCCATCAAGCTCACATTGGCAAGGAGTGGGACTCAAACGACAAGTCCTCCTCCGATGAAGAAGAAGAGATGGCCACTATCGCAATCAAGAAACCTACTATGAAGGCCACACTCTTCCCAAACATGGAAGGATGGGATATGAACAACCACACTTGCCTTATGGCTATGGAAGGCAAGAAAAAGGTACGACTCACTCCTCCTACGCTAAATTCCTCTATTGATGATTTTGATAGCTCTAGTGATAATGAAGAAATGTTTAGAGGACTAAGTAAAATTGCTCTAAAGAAAATGAAAATGTTGTCAAACGAAATCTTTGAAAAAAGAGGAACTCCTTAACCGACAAGAAGATATGCTCATCCGTGAAAGGAAGAGATGTCAAGAAGTTGAAAAACTTCTTGAGCTTGAAAGAGAGAAGAACGAGTCGCTTGAGGTTGAGCTAGCCTTGAGTAAGGAAACTTAGTCAAAGCTAGAAGACTCGCATATTGCAATCAAGGAAGAACTTGCTAACTTGTCAAAAGTTAACAAGATCCTTGAGGTGCAAGTTGAGTCGCTCAAGCAAAGTGACTCCTCTTCCACCAAGAGCTCCTCCTCCAAAGATATGAGTTCGACAACAATCGGAACTTGCACTTGCTATAGTAAGAAGAATGTTATTTCTAATACTTCAACTGCTCATAATATGCATGCCCCTCCAAGCGGCATCTTTGATAAGGAGAAGATCAAATATGCACGCAGTGCATATATGGTCACTAGACCTCCTAATGTCAAAGATGGCCTTGGTTTTGACAGGAACAAACACATGTCTACTCCCACATATGCTAAGAATGGAATTGTCTTTGTTAAGGAAAAATCCCATGAATCTGATTTACAATTGTTTCGTACATTTGATGCTTCCTATGTTCTTATGAAAGCCAAACATGGAAAAGTCATTACTAAATATACAGGGCCACGCCACAAGAACTTAAAAACTTGTGTGTGGGTGCCCAAGACTCTTGTGACTAACCTGAGAGGACCCAAGCAAGCTTGGTTACCTAAAACCAAGGAATAATTCTTTTTTGCAGGCTTATTCCTCCGGTGGGTCTAAATGGGTGCTAGATAGCGGATGCACAAATCACATGACCGGAGAGAGAGGTATGTTTGTGGAGTACGAATATAACAAGGATCCAAGTGAAGGCATATACTTCGGAGACAATAGCCAAGGAAAGGTCCTTTGTAGCGGTAATATTGAAATATCCGCTCAACACACATTATCCAATGTTTTACATGTAGATTCTCTAGATTATAACCTTTTGTCAATATCCCAACTATGTGACAAAGGTTACAACTGTTTATTCACTAATGAGGGTGTGACCATTTTTAGAAGAAGCGATGGCTCGATTGCATTCAAGGGAATGTTGAAGGGAAAGCTCTATCTTCTTGACTTCAACAAAGATAAAGCCGAACTAGTCCGGTGTTCGAGCGGACTTGTCCGATTTCCTCTCTGTTTAAAGTCGGACTTGTACGATTTTTTGCCAGACTTGTCCGATTTTCTCTCTGGATGATATCGGACTAGTCCGGTCCTTTCCGGACTTGTCCGATATTCTGCGACTCCGAGTTGAACTTTTGTTTTACGACTTGTTTCTTGGGTTTCACATTAAGTGGGCCTAGGGATGTCGTGCCTAACTCTTTTAGAGCCCATGTGGGACTCTAAACCGGTCTCTACTCATCCCAAACTCGAAATCTATCTAACTCTAGCCTCCACCTCTATATAAACAACCCCACCCCTTGGATTGACATCTATTTGCCACTTTTCCACCCCACCCAAACCCTAGTTCGTGGAGAGCCACCACCAAGGAGGGAGGAGGAGATCCCAAGCCAGAAGAAGAAGAGGAGGAAACGAAGGAGGATCAAGATCTCCACCAAGTTTCGTCTTTCACCACCAATTCATCTCCAAGTTCATCACCAACCCTAGATCACCAAGATCCAAGTGCTACTCCAAGTTCCTTGATTCATTGGAGTCCTAAACACCTGGTATACCTTCTATTCTCTTTTCCATACATGAATTCAACCCCTAATCATTGAATTTACGTCGATCTAGAAAACCCTAATATGCTGATCTCGCAGAGTGTGGACTTGTCCGGTCCCTAGCGGACTAGTCCGATCTTCCTGGTTAAATTGTGTTGAATTGATTCTAAAAATCTAATCAACTCCAAACCTGTATAAACTTGTTAAAAGCTATTAGAACTAGTTATTGATCATTAAAAGCAATCTATTAACAAGTTCTACCTTGCATTTGCATCAATCATGCATGTCATGACATATTTAGTAATATTTGTGCACTCTTTGATTGTGTTTCTTGTCTTGTATGTTTATTGTGTGGATTAGACGGATTTGTGCTAGAGAGTGCCGCGGAGGATCTACAGCACCAAGAGTTTGAAGGCTTTGATCCTAATCAACAGCAAGAGCAAGGCAAGTGTCCTTGAAGCATATTGATCCTATTTTTAAAATAAATGTTTTGTTTGCAAAACTGCATGCTTGTGTCAATTTGATGGGAATCCTATGTTAGGATGTTTACTAGCGTTGTTTGACCACCCTTGTCGCCTGGAATTTATGGTAGAGAGTCGGGATGGGCTTCTTACCTTTTTGCTTTTCTTAATTAATTGGGATGGGAAAATAACACTATATATTTAATTAAGCATTAATGATATTTTGGTTCATGTGAACTAGTCAATATGATATGGTAATGGGTGATCTAAGCAAGCCTGGTATGTGGATGGGTTGGATGTTATGTTGGCTTGCTTGCTTTAGATCTAAGGACCGGTTCATGCGAGAATAGGCCAGGACTACAGTGCCACCAGGAGGCCAAGTATGGGTGCGGCGTAGCTGATTAATTAGGGCTTTGCCAGTGCTATTTGGACCATTATGGATGCTCGGGGAAGGGGTAGTCGAATTGGGTTTGTTGATGATTGGTGGGACTATCCTAGGATTCGAATGGCTCAAGAGGGGGCCCTTGGTTGAAGATGCGCTCAGTTGGAGACATCGCCACCGGTGAAACCTCAGTGGGGTCTAAATAGGCTAGTAATCCCTTTGTAAAGGCTATTTTGTGATCTCTTGGCCGCACACCGACGGAAGTGTGAGACAGCATAATAGAGGTTCTAGTCATCGGAAGGTGATGAAATCACAAACACGTGGGTAAAGTGGTACAAACTCTGCAGAGTTAAATAAAACTATCATGATAGCCGTGCTCCCGATTATGAGCACCTGGAAAACTTCCATGATTAGAGGGAACTTGGTATTGGTACAAGATTTGGAATGGTTATGGTTGGTATTATGGTTGTGAATTAAATTCTGGTATTGAATATGGTTATTGGTATATGGATGAGGATGGTGAATTATGGACTGGTATTATGATACTACTTATGATTATGATGGGTTTACTTCACATACATATAATATATTGCTTTTCAAATGTTTTAATGTACTTTTCAGCACCTTGCCATTATTATTGTCATCATTTGAATCAGCCACATGTCATACTTTCCACACTTGCTGAGTATGACATGTACTCACTCTTGCAATCCCCCCCCCCCAACAGTTGCAGGTCAGGATTAGGAGTTTAATTGCGATAATGCGGAGTTCTAGGCCGTGTCTATCGTCAACTTTGCCTGTGGTGTTGGTTGGAGCTGCGCTATACCCTATTGCTTATGCTGCCAAGCTGTTTAGTTTGCTTAATTAGTTTATTTCTGCAGCATTAGTTGAACTTGTCATTAATATTCATTAGAGGTTGTAATTGAGGATAATATGGTTTGTTTAATAAATTTTGGTTAATTAATATTGTTTTGTGGTAATTATCTGTATATCGTTTGTGATTGCACTCGTGTATGTGTGATGAACATCCTGGGCACACATATGCATTAGCTTGGTTCATTTTTCGGAACCGGGCGTCACAACTTGCTTGGTTGCTAGGACCAACATGGGATGGCTGTGGCATAGACGGCTAGCCCATGTTGGGATGAGAAATCTGCAGAAACTTCTAAAAGGTGGTCACATCCGTGGTCTTAAGGATGTGGTTTTTGAAAAAGACAGGCCGTGCAGCGCTTGTCAAGCAGGAAAACAAGTCGGAGCACCACACCCCGCAAAGAATGTGATGACTACCGCAAGACCGCTGGAACTCCCCCACATGGATCTCTTTGGTCCAATTTCTTACATCAGCATCGGCGGTAACAAATACGGTTTAGTAATTGTTGATGATTTTTCAAGATTTACCTGGGTATTTTTCTTAAATGATAAATCAGAAACTCAGGGGATCCTCAAGAAGTTCTTGAAAAGAGCTCAGAACGAATTCTCATCAACCATAAAGAACATCAGAAGTGACAACGGGACAGAATTCAAGAACCTCCAAGTTGAAGAGTTTCTCGATGAAGAAGGGATAAAGCATGAATTCTCGGCACCCTACTCCCCTCAACAAAATGGAGTGGCCGAAATAAAGAACAGAACATTGATCGAAATGGCCAGAACTATGTTGGATGAATACAAGATGTCAGATCAATTTTGGGCAGAAGCGGTGAACACCGCTTGTCACACCACAAATCGATTGTACCTCCATCGACTGCTGAAGAAAACTCCATATGAGCTCCTTACCGGTAAAAAGCCTAATGTTTCTTATTTTAAAGTTTTTGGTTGCAAATGTTTTATTCTGAACAAGAAACAGAGGTCCTCGAAGTTCCCTTTGAAGTCCGATGAAGGATTCTTGCTCGGTTATGAATCGAATGCCTACGCCTATCGTGTCTTCAACAAGGTGTCCGACCTTGTTGAAGTAGCACATGACGTAGTGTTCGATGAATCTAACGGCTCACAAGTGGAGCAAGTTGATAAGTGTGTGCTAGATAAAGAGGAAGCTCCATATGAAGCACTGAAGAAAATGGGACTTGGTGATATCTTACCACAAGAGCAAACATTCGACTCAAATGCACAAGATGAACCTCAACACGGAGGCAATGATCAAGGGGGAGCTCTTGCACAAGATCAAGAGGAGGAAGATCAAGAAGATCAGGACAATCGTGGAAGCAATGATCTAGGGGGAGACAATGCACATGAAGATAATGAAGAACAAGCAACTACACAAGCTCCACACCCAAGAGTACACAAGAGTGTGCAAAGAGACCACCCTGTCAACAATATCACTGGAGATATTGCTAAGGGAGTAACTACTAGATCTCGAGTTGCAAATTTCTGTGAATACTATTCTTTTGTGTCTTTTCTGGAACCATACAGGGTAGAAGAAGCCTTAAGGGATCCAGACTGGGTGATTGCAATGCAAGAGGAGCTGAACAACTTCAAGAGAAATGAAGTGTGGGAGCTGGTGGAGAGACCAAAGGCGAACATAGTTGGAACCAAATGGGTCTTTCAGAACAAGCAAGATGAACATGGAGTAGTAACAAGAAATAAAGAAAGATTGGTGTCCAAAGGTTATTCTCAGGTCGAAGGTTTGGACTTCGATGAAACTTTCGCTCCTGTAGCTAGACTTGAGTCCATTCGTATTTTATTGGCATATGCTACTCACCATAATTTTAAGCTGTATCAAATGGATGTCAAAAGCGCTTTCTTAAACAGTCCAATCAAGGAGGAAGTTTATGTGGAGCAGCCACTAGGATTCGAAGACCAAAATTATCCCAACCATGTCTACAAACTGCGTAAGGCTCTCTATGGCCTCAAACAAGCTCCTCGAGCTTGGTATGAGTGTCTTAGAGATTTTCTAATTCAAAATGGATTCAAAATTGGTAAAGCTAACTATACACTTTTCACTAAACATTGTGATGATCACCTATTTGTATGTCAAATTTATGTTGATGACATTATCTTTGGATCCATTAACAAATCTTTCTGTGAAGAATTTAGCAAAATTATGACAGATAGGATCGAGATGTCAATGATGGGTGAATTGATGTTCTTCTTGGGATTCCAAGTGAAGCAAAAGAGAAGGTACATTTATAAGCCAAACCAAATATACACGGGACATTCTCAAGAAATTCAATATGGACAAAGCCAAGCCCATCAAGACACCCATGGCCACTAACGGACTTCTCGACCTCAATGAAGACGGTCCAAATGTGGACCAAAAGGTATATCGGTTCATGATCGGCTCCTTACTTTATTTATGTGCATCTAGGCCAGATATTATGCTTAGTGTTTGCTTGTGTGCAAGGTTTCAAGCCGCACCTAAAGAGTGTCACTTAATTGCGGTAAAAAGAATCCAATGGTACCTTGTGCACACACCCAACTTGGGCCTTTGGTATCCCAAAGGATCCAAATTTAACTTGATAGGGTATTCCGACGCCGACTATGCAGGATGCAAAGTCGATAGTAATAGCACGTCAGGGACTTGTCAATTTCTTGGTAGGTCCCTAGTTTCTTGGTCATCTAAAAAGAAAAACTCAATCGCTCTTTCCACAGCAGAAGCATAATTGTTGCAGCCGGTAGTTGTTGCGCACAACTACTTTGGATGCGACAAACCCTTAGGGACTATGGCTACAATCTTAACCATATCTCGCTTCTATGTGACAATGAAAGTGCTATAAAAATTGCACACAACCCTGTAGAACACTCAAGAACTAAGCACATAGATATTCGTCATCATTTTCTTAGAGATCATTCATTAAAAGGTGACATTGCTATTTCACATGTTAGGACTGAAAAACAACTTGCTGATATTTTTACCAAACCATTGGATGAGAAAAGGTTTTGTGAGCTTAGAAACAAACTTAATATTCTCGACTCTCGAAATGTGGCTTGAAACGTTGCACATCTAGTTGATACTTCAAATGTTACATTTTATTGCTAAAACTGCCCCTCACCTCTCTTTCTTCTAAGAAAACTATTTTTAATGAAGAAATCTTGGATTTTATGACCACTTTTCATTGTTGATTGCCTTCTGGTCATAAGTACCAAGATTATTTGCAAAACTTGTCCTTGGATTACTATTAGTTATCTCAAAATACTTAGTTTTTCCAGTGACGCCGGACTAGTTAAGTTTGCCACCGGACTAGTCCGGACAATCCCTCTTTCCTAGGTTTTCCAGGGGCACCGGACTAGTCCGGTCGGCCGCGTATATAAGCAGCTGCCCGGCCCAAATTTCAAACCTCCCTCCACTTTGAGTTGAGCCCTCACCTCTCAAACCCTAGCCCCCAAAAGTGATTTTCGAGTTGAGCCCTCAAAATCCAAGTTTTCTCTGTGGGAAATCCTCCCCTCGGCGAGTTGATACTCCACTCCTAACTCATCCGGACAGATTCGTGCTCCTTCAACGCGAATCTTCAAATCTCGGTAAATTTCTCCCTAAAATCAAACTCTCAACTCTTCTAGTTCTAGCTTGTTTCCCTTGATTCCAAGGCAGTACATTAGCTTCAGAAATGTATTCCTTTCTCTTTCATGCACCCTTGCATCCTTAGATAGATGCTGTGATTCATAGGTTTTGTTAGGGTTCTTATGCCAGGCCAGACCAGTCCGGCTCTCAGATACGGACTAGTCCGGTACACTGAACAAGTCCGCACTCTGAAACCGGACAAGTCTGGTATCTGACATTTGAATTCTCACATCTCCTGCAATTCTTGGTTCTTTCTCGTCTAATCCATGAACTCCTTATTAGGCAGGATGTCTTCTAGCTCTGATGACAGCTCTTTCCGCATTGATGAAGAAGTTGAACGTGAAAAAGTGAAGAGAGCCAAGGAGAGATACATGAAGAAAAGACATGATGTCAATGTGCACTCTCCACCCTCCAACCACAATTTGCCCAAGAAAAGGAAGGTGGTTGTTAAGAAGGCCCAAGGAAGAGCTGGCGAGAGCTCCTCAGGGCCAAAGAGGACTCTCAACAAAGGAAAGGGGCTTGCTAGTGGTCCCATTGGGCCCCTGAAGATGAAGAACCCAAGTCACCGCAACAAGCAGTGCTCAAGTAAGGATTTCACCGGAAAAGGGGGTGAGCTTGCCGATAGCTTTAGGCAGGTTAATGTGTATGATCAACCTCGGCAATGCTCAGACCCAAGATTTTGGAGCAACTTCCATGCCTACTATGAGCATGTGTACATGAAGATGAAGAATCCCGTGGTAGAGAGTCAATGGGTGAATGTTGGATACTTACAGTCGAAGAGATATCCTGCCTTTCGTGACGTGGTTGAGGCCCTGGAGAGGCACAGCTTGAAGGATCTGTTTGCCTTTGAGTGTGACTGGAACAATGAGGTCATCACCCAATTCTACTCTACCCTCTACTTTGCTCGTGGTGATGGAGACAGTCTTACTTGTATGACTCATGGTTCCAAGTATAGTGTCACTTATGATGAATTTGCAAGGATCCTCCACCTTGAGCACACTTTGGATCATGATCTTGTCATCCACAATCTGCAACCCTTGGAGAAGGATGAGCTCAAATTCCTCGATGACACAAGGATGCCATATGTCCCTCCCACTATCAAGTATTTGAAGCCCTTCTATGTGGTCCTCAACAGAATTTTGAGGAAGACAATAGCCCCGAAATATGGAGATGCGGGGACTCAAGGATCTTTGAGGACCCTAATGAAGGTCATTGGTGGGAGGAGACCGTTCAATGTCTTTGAATTCATCTACAATGACATTGTGAACATCTCAATCACTCCAAACAGATCTTGCGGTTATGCCCCGTACATCATGTACATGATTGAGAAAGTGACGGGACTTGAGTTTGTCAAGGATGTCGCTCATATGGGATTGAAGCCGCAAAAGCCCACCGAGTACACTCTACCTTCGGCTCCTGATGCACCTCCCTCCCCTGAAGCTGAGAGGAGGACTAAACAAACTCAGGATGTGAATGCCACAAGATCTTCAGCTGCTCCTCCTAGCTCTGCACCTGCCCATGAACCCTCCGGTGGTGTGCTCAAAATGCTCACCTCTATCTTTGCCTGCTGCCGCAAGATTGAAGTCAGGCAGAAGAAGCATCAACAATATGTCAATGCCAACATCAAAGCTATCTGTGACAAGCTAGAGATTGAGCCGGTGGGATCCCCGCCCGCCTTCGAGGACTCCGAGGAAGAGTCTACTCCAGCAAATGATGATGATGGTGGTGAAGATGAGGACCGGATCGAGACTGAAGAAGAGAGTGACGATGAGTGATTCCCCTCAATTTTTCCCTTTTTGGTGCCTTGATGCCAAAGGGGGAGAGATTGAGACTAGAAGTTTGAGACCATCTCTAGTTGGTGTCTTTATGTTTTTGTGATCAAGGACATGTACTTATTTTTAAAACATTGTAATGCACTATTTCTTCTCTTATGTGTGATGCTTATTGTTGCTTGAATGATTATCTCTATGCTCATTATTGATTACCTTTACTTCATCACACCTTGTTGATCACACACCTGTTAGGCACCCCACCATAAGGTGTGTGCATATGTGAGAAGCTTTCTGTGGATTCATCGTTATTCTCATATGTGCACACCTTATGAAAATCAAGTTTTTTTATTCTCAATTGTGATATCTCAAATGGTTGTCATCAATCACCAAAAAGGGGGAGATTGTAAGTGCATCAAGGATATCCCTTGTGGGTTTTGGCTAATTGATGACAAACATATGAGATCCTAATGAAACTATTGAGATGACTGCAGGACAGATAAGTGAAACAGCTCGGTGCACACAAAAAAGGTGAAAAATGGAGTGGTGTCCAAAGAGGGATACTTTGATGGAGCTTGGAAGATCAAAATTAGATTTTGAATGTATAGGGAGTGTATGAAAGACACACTTCAAGAGCTCACAACTGTGCACTGGGGTAAGGGCTTAAAATTAACTTAAAATTCACAATGCACCGGACTAGTCCAATCATGGACCGGACTAGTCCGTTTAACTCTCTGGAATCTCTCAAATTGGGAGACCGGACTAGTCCGTGTGTCCACCGGACTAGTCCGTTGAACTTTCTGTAGTCTCTCATATTGAGAGACCAGACTAGTCCGTGTGTTCACCGGACTAGTCCATTGATCTTTCTGGAGTCTCGCTTCTGTGGAGATCGGACTAGTCCGCGGACTAGTCCGTTGAACTTTCTGGAGTTCACCTTCACACAGCACCGGACTAGTCCGAGCTTGGACCGGACTAGTCCGACAGACTTTCTGGACTTCAAAGTACACTAAGACCGGACAAGTCCGGACTTGCACTGGACTAGTCCGGTGTTACGGTTTTTCAACGGTTACTTTTTGGAATCTCTATAAATAGAGAATCCACGGCCTTCCAAAAGATACACACGACATATACTGTTGCAAACACAAACCCTAGTGCCGCCACTTTGTCCCAAGAGCCTAAAACACATCTCCCCACACATCTAAAGTGCAAAAAGAGTGAAATCAATTGAACACTTGGATTCGGGATTGGGAGATCGTCTTTCCTTCATTGCGAGCTCTTGGGGTTTGATCTTTCTACACTCATACTCTGCATTGTAATACTTTTGAGTGTATTTGATCACTTCTTTCATTGTAATTCTCGTGGGAGCCCTCGACGTGTGAGGTTGCCCCACAAACTTGGTGATTACCCGTGATAGTGGAATCAAGTCGGCCTTCGTGGTGACTTGAAGAGGGAAAGGGTTGGAGACCCGACTCTGTGTGAGCTTCCTCAACGAGGACGTAGATCTCGTGGTGAAATCGAACCTCGGGAAAAATTCATGTGTCTTGCGCCTTATTTCCTTTACATTTTGTTTATTAGATCACTTGAGTGCTAAACATCAATCTAAGGCAATTATAAGTTTTCACTTGCATTTATACATTAATCTCAAACAAAAATATCAGTTGTTCTCATTTCCGCTGCTAAAGAAATTTAGTTTACCAAATAACACATGATCAACACACATATTTCTAGCACACTGGACAAGTCCGCCCACACGACTGGACTAGTCCGGCCAACCAAGTTTTGATGATTCTATTAAGTGTGCAGGAAATTCAAAAGGCCTATTTACCCCCCCTCTAGGTCACATTCAGTTAGACACTTTTGTGTTAGTGACCAATGTAGGTTATTCATTCCTCCTTCGACATTTGTTAATTTAAAGAATGTCAATATTTTCAGGATCCAGGGAAATATAAGAGACGTGTTCGGGAGCAAGTTGGACGGTACAGTTTAGATTGATCAATGGGAGCTTTAGGGATAAGTTTAGATTAAAAATTAGTATAGAGGGCACGTAATGTATGAACTATGAAATTCATTGAGTTACAAATTATCTTTGAATTGCAATGTTATTGCGTTTGTTTATCCCTGAATTCCAATTAATCCGTGAATTGCAATGTCATTGCGTTTTTTTATCCCTGCAACGGACATTCATGATGTCGTGTGATTGGCATTAGGGTGAAGAGTGCATGAGAGACGAACTTTAGAAAGGTGCGTCTCAGATACCTGAGATCCGGCAAAAGGGAGACGACCCTTACTCGGGCTCGTCTCCAATTTGTTCTGAAGATATTTTGTCCCACCTCGTAAAGTTGAGCATATTGCAACGATTGTATAAGGCATTGCGCACAGTTGCTAGTTGGAAACGCCGGAATGTCCTGGATATTGTTCATGTTTCAGCACACTGTGGCGCATCTAGGGCAATCCAGCATTTCTGGGGCCACAAAATAATGTGAGACGAGCCTTTCAGTGGCGCATCTCCAATTTACGCCGAAGATCTTTTGTACCACCTCAGAAAGCAGAGCGCAATGCAACGATCATATAAGGCATTGCACAGAGTTGCCAGTTGGACACGCCGTAATGTTCTGGATGTTGTTCCTGGCTTCAGCACACCGTGGCGCATCTAGGACACCGTGGTGTGTCCGGGGCCACGAAATAATGAGAGACGCGCCTTACATTGGCTCGTCTCTAATTTACGCCGAAGATCTTTTGTGCCACCTCGGAAAGCTGAGCGCAATGCAACGATCATTTAAGGTATTATGCACAGTTGCCAATGGTACATTCCTGCATGCGAAATATGTTCCCGTCTTCAGCACACTGTGGCTCGTCTTTTGCATGTGGAAAAATGCCCTGATGCTAAAGATGATAATGCGAGACGTGTGTTATATATGTGCATCTCCGAGTTTTATATTAAACTCCTTGAGCGCTCTACGGCGGAAATTTGGCGCTCTCTCGACCAAAGAACGCTGAAATGTGAGAGACGGGTGCTATTTTTATCTATCGCGCGCTCTCTCCCAACAATTGGCGAAAATTTTTAGCTCTCGCGCGCTCTCTCGACCTAGAAACCGCAGCTCCTGAGTATGACGCCAACGTCGACGCCAACCTTCGCGTCTTTAGAGTGTTAAGCACGCTGGAGCACGCCGCCGCCGTCCCTCTTTCTCAACTCCCTCTTTGTCATTGTCACGCTGCCGCCGTCAAACCTTACCCTGTCGTCAACCCCGACATTCGTCATTAGAGAGTTGAGCACGCTGGAGCACGCCGCTGCCTCAATGCCGACCTCGGTAATCGATATGAGCATGCCACCACCTTCACATAAGTAGAAATATTCTCTCTGTCCCCGGAGCACGTCGGCCTGCTGTCATCAGAGAGTTGAAGAACCGCCACTCCGACGCCTCCACTAGCTCGTCTCGGAGCATGCCGTCGCGTCCCCTGTGATTTTATTGAATTTGAGGATGTCCAAATGAAGGCTCATCACTAATGAAGTCATTGACCCAAAAAGATAATTTTCATTATAGTATACATTCATCTTCCTTGATTATGTCTAATGCAGAAGTAATGTATTTGTTTTGACTACCAATGTATATAATGAATTCTGATTCGCAAATCCTTGAAACTGCAGGAACTGTGGTTGACACTAGCATTTGCCATCCCAGTGAGTTTGCTTTCTACCTGGAATCAAGGTACCTATGCTGGAATCATGCTATAAATACATCAGTGGAATGTAAATTGTTTGTTTTTTCAGGGGACAAGCACACCGGCTCACTACCATGTCCTTTACCATGACAACAATTTCTCTTCTAATGCTTTGCAGATGCTCACCAACTGCATGTGCTACAAGTAAGCTCGGTTCTCCATTCACTAATAGATATTTGTTATCTTATGTGACTGGTTAAGCGAATGTGACTGCAATTGATAATGTTTTATATGATTTCAATGATTTTATTGAATTTTAGGATGTCTAAGTCGGAGCATTAGAGCCTATGAAGGCTCATCGTTAATGAAGTCATTGATCGGGAGAATTTTCATTACGATATACAGGACTAGAGGATGACAGTAATGATATGTGTAATTAGTTACATTATAATCAGAATGAACAGTCTTTGTTATATAATTAGTATACTTGATAATCACGATTGATACTTTGTTAATATTTGATTGGTCAATATAATTTAACGTGTGATCTTTTTTGCTATACATATGTTCATGAACATTATGAACAGTATGTTACTGACACTGGTAATATGGCTGCCAAATCCTGGCTCGCTCCAGGATGCAGCCGACAATCAGGATAATCAGGGGTAAGATGCACCTAATAGGAGACCCTGCCTGTAAACAATTCATGACGAGCTGTAGCAGAGAGCGTCTCCGATAACCTACATAAAAGAGATAAGCTTCCATAAAGCCCTTTCTCAGATAAGTTAATAAATCTGCGATGCATTATAATATAGATCATCTCAGATCAGCCAATATATCTATTGCGTGCTTCATAAGGGTCTGTCACACATGTATGCTGATGGACGACGTGTGCCACAGGCATCTCCAATGATCCCATAAAGTTCATTTGTTATGACACAAAGAAAGGAGACACGCTTCTTTTAAGCACGTCTCACACCTAATCTGATCAGCGACGCATCTTGCCGCTCGTCTCTGATGACAACGTAACGAGATACGCGACGACGGAGATGCACAATTTGTTCGTTTGCCTTCTTCTTTTGAACGCGTCTCGTACAAACCTTTCTTACGTAGTGTGCCTACTGATGCCCCTTCCATCCCAGCGATTCAGCTCCGTGTGTCATGGCGCTCTCATCATCACTCCTACATATGCCGAACATCCATCACACCGAGCCTCCTAAGTGCATCCGAGTACGATTGGAATAATGTTGTCAGGTCCGACCACGTCGCTCTAGATTTTCCGGATTTGAGTTGCTGCATCGCCTTCTAGCATCCATTGTCGCCTACTCATTGTTGCATGTCTTCTCGCACCTTCTGTTATGCACCTCCTCCCTGCATGCACACCATTTCGCAATCCATATGGCCGCTTGCTGCTCCAGAGGTCACTTGCTGGTCGACACCGCTGAGTCCACGCACTATGTGATGAGGCATACCAAGCGTGTTACGTTGAGACGGAAGCAGAGTATGTCATTGGTGCATCGTGGCCGAATGAGAAGTTTACCATACTCCTCGCATATGTTCATCATCCCAACGTGGATGTTAAGGCCATAGCACTGCTCATCTAGCTGGTCGACTTTGATGTTGTTTCGGTTGAGCCAAGGAACAAGGTACATGTGTCATGCCCGGTCATTGAAAAGATGAACAGACGCTAATCACATGTACGCCATGATCAGTTGAATCGTACATGTGTTGACGAAAGTGAAATATCTTACATAGCCATGTTCGAGTACATAAATAGCCTTACAATATGACCTGAAGGTCTACAAATACACACCACAAACCTATTTAAATCATCTAAAACAATTCACATAGTCCAAACTACAACGGAAGACTAAATAGACAGATAGGGCTCCATCTCCACAGGCAGTCACGCAAAGGAACACCAGCCTAGACCAAGTCCTCCGGGTTGACGAAGAAATCTTCCGGTGTCGTTTCTTCTTCATATTCTAATGGAAAAGTAAACGCTTGAGTACATAGAGTACTCAACAAGTGTGGGAAGAGGATGATATGAATGGCTATAAAAAGGATAGGCCAATTATGGCTTAAGCACTATGCTTAGAACCTAACCTTAGCTTTCAATTATCAATATCATAATTCAAGAAATAATCCAACACATATTAATGATGATAAATGTAACTTGAATCATAAATAACCACCATTTCCCAACCATAATCTAATTATCAACTGGCCCCAAGCCGCTCTTGTCCATGAGCACGGCTGTCATGACAGTTTTACCAAATCTCTACAGAGAGTGTACCCTTAACCCACAAGCAGTGATTCCATTCCTTGTTGCCAGGTGGACTGAGTAAACCTCCATGTAGCCCGTGGTGATCAACCACATTTCACACTTCCGTAGGTGTGTGGCCAGGAGATCACTACATGGTCTTTACAAAGGTACTCTGTGACACCCGGTTCCGAATATGAACCAAGCGTAACTCATATGTGTGCCTAGGAAGTTCATCACACATATACGGTTGCATCACAAACGATATATAGAATTTAACCACGTCTTAACTATTAAATAAGTACTTTATTACAATAATCCAATAGTTCACAAATGATAAAACTCTAAATAATGCAGCGGAAAATAAACTAAGCAGCATGACTCCATTCCACAGGCAATTGACAGTGGTACTGCAACCTAGTACTCCGCGTGATCCTCAGGGTACTCCCAATTATCTCCAGTAGCTGTTGGGGGGGGGGGGTTGCAAGGGTGAGTATGTGTCGTACTCAGCAAGTGTGGAAATAGATGACATGTGCCTAAACAAATGATTGGAATAAATTGGCTAATTGCAGAAAAGTGAGCTGATTTTGTCAACCGATCCACAATAACCCATATTGAATCATAGCCAGACTGAGTTCGCGGTAATCCAACTATAAAGTCCATACCAATCTCTTCCCACTTCCACTCCGGGATCTTCAATGGTTGTAACAATCCGGCTGGCCTTTGATGTTCAAGTTTCACTCATCGGCACACATCACAAAGTGCAACATATTCGGCTATGTCCTTTTTCATGCTGGCCCACCAATAGCATGTCTTTATGTCCTTGTACATCTTCGTACAGCCGGGATGAATTGAGTAAGGTGATTCATGTGCCTCCTTCAATATTGTTTCCCGAATATGCCTAACATTAGGTACCACAATCCTCTTTCCAAGCCATAAGGTACCCTGGTCGTCCTCATCAAATCTGAATTCTCTTCCTTCTTGGATCTTTTCCTTGATTTCCTGTATTTCCTTGTCCTTTGTCCGTCCTTCCCGTATTTCCAACTCTAATGTTGGGTTGACTTCCATCGTTCCCATCTCATTTATGAATCCAAGGTTCAACCGTTCAAACTCCTTGCATAACTCAGATGGCAGCTCCCAGACTGTGAGTTGGTGGCTTACTCCTTTTCGGCTCAAAGCATCGGCCACTACGTTGGCCTTCCCTGGGTGATAGTTGATTCCCACGTCATAATCCTTGATGAGCTCCAACCATCGGCGTTGCCTCAGATTCAGATCCGTTTGCGTAAATATGTACTTGAGACTCTTGTGATCCGTATAAATCTCACATCGGTGACCAAAAACATAGTGTCTCCATATCTTCAAGGCATGTACCACGGCTGTGAGTTCAAGGTCGTGTGTAGGGTAATTCAACTCATGTTTCTTTAGTTGCCTCGATGCATAAGCTACCATTTGGCCTTCTTGCATGAGCACACATCCTAATCCTTGTCTTGATGCATCACAATATATATCAAAACTCTTGCTCACGTCCGGTAATACAACACCGGCGCGGTTGTCAACCTTTTCTTTAACTCCTCAAAGCTATCCTGACAAGCTTGAGTCCATCGGAATGCCTTCCCTTTCATGAGTAATCCGGTCATAGGCTTGGCTATTTTGGAGAAATCCTTGATGAATCGACGGTAATATCCAGCCATTCCAAGGAAACTCCGAATTTCCTTAACATTCTGTGGTGGTTCCCACTTAAGCACATCTCTCACCTTCCCTCGGTCAACTGATACTCCTCCTCCGGAAATAATATGGCCTAAGAAAGAAACTTCCCGTAACCATAATTGACATTTACTGAACTTGGCATACAATTGGTGTTCCCGTAGCTTCTGCAATGTAAGCTTCAAGTGTTCTTCATGTTCTTCCTTGCTTTTCGAGTATATCATAATGTCATCGATGAACACTACGACAAACTTATCCAGATATTCCATGAAGACCTTATTCATGAGATACATAAAGTACGTAGGCACGTTTGTCAATCCAAATGACATGACGGTGTACTCATAAGATCCATATCGTGTCCGAAATGTTGTCTTGGGTATATCCGATGGTCTAATCTTCATTTGGAAGTATCCTGACCGCAAGTCGATCTTGGAGAAGATACAAACACCCTTCATTTGGTCGAACAAATCCTCTATACGGGGCAGTGAGTACTTGTTCTTAATTGTCACTTCGTTGAGAGACCTATAGTCCACACACATCCTCTGGGTTCCATCCTTCTTATCTACGAAGAGCACTGGGGCTCCCCATGGGGATGAGCTTGGGCGTATAAAACCCTTCTCTAGCTGCTCTTGAATTTGCTTCTTGAGCTCTGCTAATTCCTTAGGAGGCATCCTATACGGCCTCTTAGCTATAGGTGCAGTTCTGGGTATCAACTCAATGGCGAATTCTATGTCACGATCAGGTGGCATACCTGGCAACTCATCTGGAAACACATCCGGGTACTCGCGAACGATCGGAATGCTTTCCGATGTCACTCCTTCCACGTGATTCAGCATCGCTTTCTCTCTTGCAGGTTGGGCTGCCTCAACTTCGATGCGTGTACCATGTTCACTTGTCAACCGCACAATCCTCTCGGCACATTGAATGACTCCATTATACTTGCTCAACCAGTCCATTCCAAGTATTATGTCTATTCCTTGGGAGTCCAAGACTATGAGGTTTGCGAGAAAGTCTACCCCCCTTATTTTAATGCTTACTTTCGAACATACTATATTTGTCCTCATCTCTCCGCCAGGAGAACTTACTAGCATAGTTTGCTTCATATGAGATATAGGCAAATTGTACTTGGCAACATACTTTGACGAGATGAATGAATGAGATGCTCCCGAATCAAATAAAACAGTCGCGGGGTTGGAGTTGGCAAGAAACATACCAATCACGACATCATCAGCTTGCTGGGCTTCCTCAGTAGAGACATGATTCACATTGCCACGAGCAAAATTCTGCTGTCCACGGTTTCCTTGTGGTGCTCCTCCATTTGGTCGCGGGTAATTTGGTCTTGGTGCATTGTTCATAGGTCCATAGTTTCTTCTGGGGCATTGACTTGCAAAGTGCCCAGGCTCTCACACACATAGCATGTCTTACCGCCCATAGCATTAGGGAAGTTTGGGCGCAGCTGGTTTTGAGCATTTGCCGCCATGTTAGGACGCGGCGCAGGTGGCACAGGATAGCGAGGCGCTTGCATGGCGGGGCGTTGCTGCGGTGGCTGATTTGGGCGGGGTGGATAAGAAGCACGGTATGCAGGAGCAGATGGGTTGTAGTGTGGTGCAGTAGGTGGTGCATAGCGGGGGCAAACATTGCTTCCTTGCTGCGGTCCATGATGTGGCATCTTCCTCTTGTTGTCCTGCTCCATCTCACGAATTTTGTTCTCAACCACAATAGCCTTGTCAACCAGCTTTTGGAAGTTTGGATAATCAGTATTGAGCAACTGGACTTGAATTTCATTGTTGAGACCCCTCATAAACAGATACTGCTTCCTACTATCAGTGTTGATATCTTCTGGAGCATATCTTGATAATTGAGTGAATTCGTTGAGATACTCACTCACGCTTATCCTTCCTTGCCTGAGATTTTTAAAATCTTGTCTTCTCAGTATCATAACTCCTTCAGGTACATTGTGGGAACGGAAACTCTGCTTAAACTCAGCCCAAGTGATTGCCTCCTGATTATCATGAGCGTTGCAAAGATCTTCCCACCAGTCAGAGGCTGCTCCAACTAGTTGATGTGATGCAAAGAGAACCTTCTCCCTATCAGTGCACTGGACAATAGCAAGTTTCTTCTCAATGGACTTCAGCTAATCATCAGCTTCCATTGGGTCTGTGGCTTCTGCAAAGGTAGGCGGCCTGGTCCTCATGAACTCTCCCAAACGGTTGTGGTGTGGCTCGGGTGGTGGCGGTGGCGGTATATGAGGCTGATTGTTGTTGCCAGCTTGCAGCTGTCCCATTGTTTGTATCATGGTCTGCATGAGCTGGTTCTGCATAGCTAACAGTTGTTCAATATTGATAGCTCCATGAGCATGTCCCTGGTTGTTCTGAGGTACTTCATTGCGCTCCTCCTCATCGTTAGCATCCCTCTGGTTACGAGTTCTCACCATCTGTTGGCGAAAGAAGGGTGGAGACAGAAGAATTTAGAATTTGGAAAGAAATATCCCAACTATATGCATCAAGGTATGTGACAATAAACAATCCTTTATTAATATAGACCTATATGAGGATGTGGACAAGTGCTAAAGCATCCCACAACTCTCTACTAAGCACACAAGCACTCAAACAAGCACCAAACAAAATTGACAAAAAATCATAAAAGAAGTAGCACAACTCAAGGTCACACAAGTACGTCTACGTCGCTCTTATTTAACTAATGGGGGTGTGCCTATCCTTGAGTCGTGGCATAGGTCGAGGACTACTCGTCGTCAAGCAGGAACTCCTCCGGGTCCTCGTCGTCGTCGTCGTCGTCGGGGTCCTCGGGGTCCTCGGGGTCCTGTGGTGGTGAGGCAACATGCAGCGGTGGTGCGGCAAACGCCACACTAGAAGGCTCCTCGTCAGAGGACTCCTCAGAAGACGACTCACGCTGGCCGCTGCGCCGGTCTGGAGAGTCTGGGATCCACGTCGAGGTGTCGGACGCGTAGTTGTCCGGGTCCTCGTCGGTGATCCAACGATACCTCCTGATCACCGCCTCGTGGCGCTGGGCGAGGTCACGTCCATCCTGAATCTCCTGCGGCGCCCTCTAAAGTCGGGCACTGAGCTGGGCCACATCGTCAACAGTCTGACGAGACTGCGGGAGGTCCAGGGGTCCCTCCACGTGCCTGGAGATGAAGCCGCAGTCGTCCTGCGGCCCTGCCGTCAGAACGGATCACCACGGGGTGACGGGGATCGATGGCTGGAGAGCGACTGGCCAGCCTACGCGGGGGCACAAGTCCACCAGTCGACTTACGGGGGGTCGTCTTGGTGCGGGCCATCTACAGAAAACGAGAATACATTAGAGGAAAGAATAACGGAATACAAATCTGAAAATTGCAGCAGCTAAAATGACGGAAAAAGAGCGGTGCAGCGGTTCCAAAAGAACAAAAAGATAGAGAGAAAAATGCAGCAGCCAACACAATAATTTTACCCACACATAACAGCAGCAAAACACACCTTTTTCGCGAAAATTTAAGCAGCAAAAACAGCAGCACCTAATATTGCTCACTTCTGAAAATTTTTATCAAAAACGCAGCAGCAATCGATACATTTTGCAGCTGAAAATAAGGAAACGAAACAGCAGCAAATTTTTTTTTGAAATTAGCAGATTAGAAGAGAGTTCCTAAGTGCTCTAGAGTGTCCATTCTACCTAGGCTTGCGTCCTATTGTCAACCTGGCTCTGATACGAATTTGTGACACCCGGTTCCAAATATGAACCAAGCGTAACGCATATGTGTGACCAGGAAGTTCATCACACATATACGGTTGCATCACAAACGATATACATAATTTAACCACGTCTTAACTATTAAATAAGTACTTTATTACAATAATCCAATAGTTCACAAATGATAAAACTCTAAATAATGTAGCGGAAAATAAACTAAGCAGCACGACTCCATTCCACAGGCAATTGACAGCGGTACGCAACCTAGTACTCCGCGTGATCCTCAGGGTACTCCCAATTATCTCCAGTAGCTGTTGGGGGGGATTGCAAGGGTGAGTACGTGTCGTACTCAGCAAGTGTGGAAATAAATGACATGTGGCTAAACAAATGATTGGAATAAATTGGCTAATTGCAGAAAAGTACATTTCATAAACATGTAAAAGCGGCCTATCATGTCTATGTGAATTTATTTCCCTTCATGAACCAAGTAATTATCATACCATAAATCCAACAATTCTCATTTATCATCGCAATCCATTAATACCAGTCAACCATAAAATTAATACCATATGCCAATTTCATAATCTCTCATGTACCGACAATACTCAAGTGACAACCCAAAACCATACCAACCATCCCAAAATTCCAAGTCCAATTCTAATCATGTAGGTCATCCAGGTGCTCTTAACCGGGAGCACGGCTATCATGATAGTTTTTAACACTCTGCAGAGGTTGTACCACTTTACCCACACGTTCGTGATTTCATCACCTTTCGGTGACTAAGAAACCTCCATTATGTCGTCTCACACTTCCGTAGGTGTGTGGCCAAGAGATCACAAAATAGCCTTTCAAAGGGGACTACTAGTATGTACAGGCCCACTAAGGTTTCACCGCCAGGCTTGAATCTCCATTCTCCCACCCACGGGCCCCCTCGTGTGCCATGCGGATCCCAGGGCAGTCCTCCTCGACTCCCATTCCCCACGCCATCCAATGGTCCATACAATACTAGCAACGCTCCTAATTATTCAGCTACGCCGCACCCATACTTGGCCTTGTGATGGCACTATTGACCTGGCATATTCTTGCATGAACCGATCCTTAGATCTAAGGCAAGCAACCCACCATATCATCCAACCCATCCACAAAACCATGCTGGCTTAGATCTCCTAAATTCCAGGTTGCTAAATTAATCATCATCTTATTAACAAAAATAAAAATACCCATCCCGACTCATCGTGTATATCCCGGCGACAAGGGGTGGCAAACAACGCTAGTAAACTCCTACGTATGGGTTTCCCATCATATTGACACAAGCATGCAAGTTTGCAAACAAAACATTTAATAAAACGGGATCAATATGATCAAGGACACTTGCCTTGCTCCGACGGATGGGGTTGCTCAAGCGCTTCAAAGTCTTGATTTTGGAAATCCTCGTATGCGGCCTCTTGAACACGTTCCTCTACGCGTGATCATACATACAAGAAAATACATACAATTCAATATGATGCACACAAAATAATCAACATGCAATGACATGTATGCATGCACAATTCAATAATTAATTTACTACGGTTGTTTATGAATTAGATGCAACTAGTTCATACGCGTTCATATGAGTTTACGGGGGTTTTAGCGGGGATTAATGTTGCTGAAAATAAAAAGACGGTGCTACTATGATCAAACTACGTCTATTAGATTCAATATGTTCGCTAAAATTCGCATCGGAACGTGGCCTACCGTAGATGTGATGGCCTCGATGATCGCGGGATGGGGACGATGTGTAGACGAAGTAGATGCGCAAGGTCCTCCGGCGGCACGACGACGGCGATGCGATGGCGACGAGAATCTCCGGCGGACGATGGTGCCCTCTTTTTTTCTTCCTCTTCCTCCTCTTTTCTTCCCTGGCGGCGCAGCCCTCTGGTCCCTCTTTTTTCTGTACCGGCGGCTAGGGCTTTCTTCTCTGGAAGGCGGCGGCATTTTCCTGGGATCAGGAAAATACGATAACTTTCGTACGTTTATATAGGCGGGGCGCTGGGGCACGCGATCAGTGGTCTCCCGATCGGCGACGGAACGCACGGCCGACTCGGCCACGGTGCAAGGTCCGCGGGGCCAGCTAGCGCGCGCGGCGGCTCGGTTGGCATCGGGCGCGTCGGGTGCGGCCAGGGGTCGGGCGTGCGGTGCGGCCAGGCGGCGGGGTCGCGCGCTGCGCGCGGTTCGGTCGGGTGCACGGGAGTCAAGGCGGCGGGCGATGCGGGGCCCACGCGGCGGGGTCGCGGTGTGGGTCAACGCCAGGGCGAGCGGCGCGGGTAGGCCGGCTCAGCCAAGTGCCGGCTGGCACTGTTTGCCCGGAAGGTTCCAAGGAGAAGCAAAGCTTCCCCAGAAACTTCCGGAAGTTTTCGGAGAATTTTTTTTACATAATCAAATATCAATATATATTATTATATGTGTATTTTTTCTATTCATTCCCTAATACATGTTTTATATTTTTATTTTCATTTTCTCTATTAATGTTTAATGCATGAATATATATGCAATGCGATGCATGATGCAAAGAATTAGGCTGTTACATAATCCCGACTAGTGGTAGCCCTCTAAGGTTTCCACCACTGAGGAATTTCCGGAGTAACCCTCCGCCTCAGAGCCCCCTCTTGAGCCTTGCGGTTCCTAGAGCAGTATCCCTGCATCATTCCCCGCACCATCCAACTACTAGCATTTCATCGGGAGAAACCTAATCAATTGACCAAGCTGCCCCATCTCAGTCTCATGATGGTACTATAAAGCTTAGTGGCTTCTTCCATAAATTGTTCCATAGAATCTGGTGGTGCCAAACCGAATCCTGGGTCTCGTGCAAACTGCACCATGCCAAAACTATCCAACCACCAGATTCCAATCCTATACTATTGTGTCCTTCATGATTAAAGTAATCATAAAGTATGATTTGTCACATTTGTATGAAATCCCATTCCCAATGTCTAAGCATGGCTAAGCATAATTAAAATATATCTACTTCCCAACCCAAATCAGGTGTCAAGGAATTATATGGAACAAGGCATGTAATATGAAATAGGACATCATTTTATTTAGCATGCATCTAACTAAAATCCTAAAATTGGTACAAAATGGTCAAGGGCACTTGCATTCTTCGAATAAATGGTTGTTGCTGAACTCTTGGCCTTGGAGATTAAAGTTTGGGTCGTAGTACGACTCCAAATATATTGCCCAAGCATGGGAAAAAGGAATAAAAGCTAAATAAGTAAAGAGCAATACATGGCATCACAACATACACATAAGCATAAAATTCTATACTAATGCGTCCCTACGAAGCATTTTATTATTTTAGATAGCCAAAATATGCATTTAATATTTATTTTACATTTTTAAGATTTATTTATGGGCTAAAGTCATTTTTATTGAATTTTCTATGGCCAAAATGTATTTTAAACATTTTTAGTAAATTTTCCATGGTCAAAATATATTGTATTTGCACTCTACAATTTTATTATAGCATAAAAACATTTTATACAAATTTTCCTACAGTTTTTATATTTTTTTATCATTTTTATCTACTTTCTACACATCAAATACAATTTTAAACAATATTCAGTAAATAAATAAGATACTAGGGGCCAACTTATAAATTTCTTATACTGTACAGGGGCTAAAAGTATAATTCTATGAATTTCTAGGGGCTAGATTGTTTAATTTATTGATTAAACCCATTTCCAGAGAGTCCAGGGGCTAGTTTGACAATCCTAGGGGTTAGATTCATATTCTAGTGAAGTCCAGGGGGTAGCCCGCAAGATTCCAGGGGCCTCGGTGTAAATGCGGGTGCGGGAAAAAGGGAATTGAATGCGGGCCGTTGATTTTGAAACGAATGCGCGAGATTTAAAATAACCAAACCGTTATCTACGATCTAATCTAGGCCGTCGGTCTCAAACCAACGGTCGAGGTGCGGCCACGTCGCCCCGGCGGCGCTGACCTCGTAGGACGTGTTGTCTGTAGGACGCAAGCCTAGTTAGAAATGGTCGAAACTAAGGACTATACTATTTTCTTATAAAATAGTATTTCCAAAACTTTGTGTTTCCCCCTCAATCCTTGTGTTTCTTACCTTGTTGTACCTATTGTCTTTATTCTAACTTAATTTACTGATTATGGATCTCACTCTCTCCTTTTCAAATGTTTGTAGATGGCGTGCGCCAAGCAGATGGCATGCAAGTCGACTGGGGGTTGTGTTCCTCACCACGCCCTAGCCAGCCGCTCCGCACCTCACACGCCCAGGAGGGAGACAGTGTTGATCTCTTCTAGACGTGCTGCATTGAGGATGCGTACCCGTCTTCGCTCCCTCCTTTGTGCTGCGGGATACCGTGAGTACCGTGTTCGCTTCATCTACCACACTACTAGGATCTCCGTACCTTCTACTGGTGGACTGCAGTGGACTACCCAGCTGTCGATCTACTATGACTCGGAGCTGCCTCACTCACACTACTCTCCGGCTTGGAGGAGCTCCCAGCGTGCTGCTGAGGAGGATGCTACGTGGGAGGCGACTACCTACTGGAGTCACGCCCACAGGTTCCGCCTCGAACGCACGGAGCACGCATTCACCCCTCAGCACCCTAGTGGCACATCTGACTTCACTGGACATGACGTCGAGGGGCCTATGTACCTCGCTCAGAGCGAGATGCTTGTTGATGATGTTGTGGAGTTGTCCTCACGACTCGAGCGTTGTCAGCAGGAGCTTCAGGACAGCAAGGAGCTCGTTGACCGCTACGAGCAGCTTCGCCGACGTTACGGGAGGATCACTGCGGCTGACCCGAACTCTCCTCAGTACGCTTCGGACATTGAGCCCTGGGATCCAAACTCTCCGGATCGTCGCGAGCACTCACCCGTGAAATCGGCAGAGGTCCCTGAGGGGGAGGACCCGGAGGAGGAGACCGAGGAGGACTCCGACGAGGACCCCGATGAACAGGAGTAGACTTGTTACCCTGTTGGATGACTCAGGACACCTACCCATAGTATGAAGGAGCGTGTAGCTACGCCCTCTCTAGTCTTGAGTCGTATTATCTATGGTATTGTATTAGTAGTTTGCTTCATGTTGTGCGTGTGTGTGCGACGTGAGTTGTGGAATGCCTAGGCATCCTGTCCACATCTACGTCATTTGTATATAGGCTTGTTAGTGTGTTGTGCGAGTTGTGGAATGCATTAGCATCCTGTCCACATCCGCAGTTGATTAATGAATTTGCTTGCTATATATATATATATATATATATATATATATATATATATATATATATATGTTTCCCTTGATGCATGTATTTGGGACCGTTTATCATAGAGTACCCTTATATATCTTGTCTAGTATCCTAAAGTTTCAATTATTCCCTATACAGATGGTTGGTAGAGGAAGAGGTCGTGGAAGGGGTGTCGTACCCCAAGATGATGGATTTGGAGGATTGCCAGGATGGATGGGTAGGGGTGCTCGGGGAGCCCCAGCAGCGCATCAGATGCAGCAAATGACGGCCATTCAAACCCAACTGCTCAACAACCTCACCCAGATTGTTACCAATATGCAGCAAGCACCACCACCCACCTTTGCCACAGTTAGTGAGCCAATGGATGCCGATGATTGGCTTCAAGCAGTTGAGAGCAAGTTAAGGCTCATTCAATGTGAAGGAAGGGAGAAAGTACTATTAGCCTCTCATCAACTCCAGGGACCTGCAGTTGACTGGTGGACTGCTTACACTAAAGCCCATCAGAATTCGGAGAACATCACTTGGGAAGAATTCAAGACCAATTTCCGTAATCACTTTGTGCCAGAAGAAGAAGTCCAAGCGAGACGTGAGGAGTTCCTCATGTTAAAGCAAGGCCATATGATTGTGCGGGCTTACTTGAACACATTCACACAGTTATCTCGCTACGCACCAATAGATGTGGATACGAATTCCAATAAGCAGTTTCGTTTCAAGAATGGACTCGACAAGGAGTTGAAGTTCACCATGTCTTCCAGTGATTACAGCAGCTTTCAGAAATTGGTTGACAAGGCCTTTGAAGTAGAGAGGACCAAGAAGGAACTGGATGATGATGACAGGAAGAGGAAATTGGCTCTAGGACATGCCTCTAGTAGCAATGTATGCCCTCGGTTCGCCCCTCAGCCTGCAACACCCATGACTCGCACTCTGAACTCCTACTCGGGGCAGAGGTTCCCAAACTCCAACTATAGGCCACCCACACCCTACAACCGGCAGATGCGCCAGCAACAACAGCCTCCACACCAACCAATGCAACCTCCTCGCCAGCAGATGCAACCCCCTCGCCCTTCAGCACCAGCTAATCGTCCCAATGGTCAACCACAAAGGAATCAATCAGGAGGTAACAAGGGCCAGCACAATGTTGTAGGAGTTCAGTGATCGGTATGTTTTCTGCTAATTCCCACCCCGCCACAGTATTGTTTGATTCGGGTGCTACACATTCATTTATATCCAAAGATTTCATAAAGAAGCATGACATGGTAGTTACATTCTTGAATCGGCCATTGCTGATAAACTCTCCTAGATGGGAGATGGTGGCAAGGCATCTATGCCCTAAAGTGAGTATAAACATAAGGGGGGTAGTCTTTTGGGCCAACCTAATAGTGTTGGACTCACAAGTATTATACATCATTCTAGGAATGGACTGGCTGACAAAGAATCAAGGAGTCATTCACTGTGCAACCAGGACAGTTTGCTTAACGCATCCAGATGGCACTACAGTGGAATTCAGGCCAGACCAGACACAAGAGGCAGTTGTACAACTCAACCATCTTGAGAGTACAGAAGGCATCAGGGTTGTGAGTGAGTTTCCGAATGTATTTCTAGATGACTTACCAGGTATGCCCCCTGATCGAGAGATAGAGTTTATAATTGAGTTAGTACCTGGAACGGCCCCAATATATAAGAGGCCGTATAGAATGGATGCTAAACAACTAGCTGAACTAAAGGATCATATTGAGGAGTTACTGGGAAAAGGATATATTCGTCCTAGATCATCGCCCTGGGGAGCACCAGTTATATTTGTACCTAAGAAGGATGGTACCCAGAGGTTGTGTGTGGATTACCGTGCCTTAAATGCGGTAACAATCAAGAATAAATACCCACTACAAAGAATTGAAGATTTATTTGATCAGCTGAGAGGAGCATGTGTGTTCTCTAAGATTGATCTTCGCTCGGGTTATCACCAACTGAAGATTAGACCCTCAGACATTCCGAAGACTGCATTTCTCTCTCGATATGGACAATATGAGTATATAGTTATGTCGTTTGGATTAACCAATGCTCCCGCATATTTTATGTATCTGATGAACAAGGTATTCATGGAGTACTTGGACAAGTTTGTAGTGGTGTTCATCGACGACATACTTATCTACTCCAAGACTGAAGAAGAGCATGAGGAGCACATCAGGATGGCTCTACAGCAGCTTCGCCAACATCAACTATATGCCAAACTTAGTGTGAATTTTGGCTAAAGGAAGTATCATTTTTGGTTCATGTCATATCCGAAGGAGGTATATCAGTGGATCCGGGCAAAGTGGCAGATGTCCTTAAATGGGAGACACCTGAGAGTGTACATGATATACGAAGATTCTTAGGCATGGCTGGTTATTATCGTCGGTTTATCGAGGGATTTTCAAAGATCTCTCGACCACTAATCAAGTTGCTTGATAAAGGAGTTGCTTTCAAGTGGACCCTCAAATGTGAAGTGAGCTTTGCCGAACTGAAGAAGAGGTTAACCAGTGCGCCAGTATTGGTGATCCCTGATATGCAGAAGGAGTTTGTAGTTTATTGTGATGCATCCGGTCATGGTTTAGGATGTGTCCTAATGCAAGAAGGACATGTTGTAGCCTATGCTTCAAGACAACTTCGTAAACATGAGAGGAATTATCCAACCCATGATTTAGAGTTAGCAGCTGTTGTCCATGCATTGAAGATATGGAGACACTACATAATGGGAAAAAGAACCGAGATATACACAGATCACAAGAGCCTCAAGTACATATTCACACAACCAGATCTGAATCTCAGACAACATCATTGGTTGGAGTTAACAAATGATTTTGATGTGGGAATCAACTACCATCCAGGGAAGGCTAATGTGGTCACTGATGCTCTAAGTAGAAAGGGACAATGTAATAATTTGTCAGTACAAGCTCTTGAACCCCAGTTATGTGAAGAGTTTGCAAGGTTAACTTATGCCTAGTGTCTGGCACTAAAGCAGTTGCTATGGAAGTGGATTCAACCCTTGAGAGTGATATACGAGAAGGACAAAAGAATGATGAGAAGGTCAAGGAGATCAAGCAATTAATGTAGAAAGGAAAAGCTCCGAACTTTAGAGAGGATGAACAAGGGACCCTATGGGTTGGGAAGAGATTTTGTGTTCCGAATATAAAGGAGATTAGAGAGTTGATACTAAGGGAAGCTCATGACTCATCATACTCCATTCATCCTGGAAGCACGAAAATGTATCAAGATCTTAAAGATAGATATTGGTGGCATGGAATGAAACGAGATGTGGCAGAATATGTGGCCATATGTGATACATGTCAATTGATTAAGGCGGAACATGAAAGACCGACAGGGTTATTGCAACCAATCAAATTGCCAGAATGGAAGTGGGAAGAAATCAGCATGGATTTTATTGTGGGATTACCAAGGACACAATATGGATATGATTCTATATGAGTTATAGTGGATCGTTTGACTAAAGTTGCCCACTTTATTCCTGTGAAGGAAACCTACAATGGACCCAAGTTGGCGGAACTGTATATCTCTAGGATTGTATGTTTACATGGAGTTCCTAATAAGATCATCTCAGATCGAGGCACTCAATTTACCTCAAGATTTTGGCAAAAGTTGCATTAATCAATGGATACCCGTTTAAATTTTAGTTCGGCATATCATCCTCAGACTGATGGTCGGACAGAACGCACCAACTAGATATTAGAGGATATGTTGAGAGCGTGTGCTTTAAAGAATAGCCAAAGTTGGGATAAGAATCTGCCATATGCCAAATTCTCTTATAACAACAGTTATCAAGCTAGTTTGAAGATGTCTCCTTTTGAAGCATTGTATGGGCGGAAATGTAGGACACCGTTGTTTTGGAAACAAACTGGAGAAAGTCAAGTTTTTGGTCCTGATGTATTGAAAGAGGCTGAAAGACAAGTACAAGAAATTCAGAAGAATCTAAAGGCAGCCCAAACAAGATAGAAGATTTATGCGGATACTCGAAGACGTGATCTAACATTTGAGGTTGGTGATTATGTGTACTTGAAGGTGTCACCTATGAGAGGGTTGAGAAGATTTAAAGTAAGAGGCAAGTTGTCACCCCGCTACATTGGCCCGTTCAAGATATTAGAACGATAAGGTGAAGTGACTTATCAGCTTGAGCTTCCACCACACTTGTCATATGTACATAATGTGTTCCATGTATCGCAGCTTAAAAAGTGTTTAACGGTGCTGGAGGAATAGTTACCTATGGAAGCAATAGATGTACAAGAAGATTTGTCATATGTGGAACAGCCTGTCAAGATACGTGAGACAGCAGAAAGGGTGACCAGAAATAAAGTTATTCACATGTGTAAGGTGCAATGGAAACATCACTCAGAGGCAGTAGCAACATGGGAAAGAGAAGAAGATCTCAAGGCCGAATTCCCTCATCTTTTATCTTAGGACGTCCGAATCTCGAGGGCGAGATTCCTTTTAAGGGGGATAGAGTTGTAACACCCATATTTCATGTACATAAAATTGAACAAAAGTATAGTACATTCAAGTCTGCATTTTTGTGTGAATTTTGAACTTCAAACGAGTAGCAAACGTTGAAGTTTGAATTTGAAATCAAATCAAAAGAAAAGAGAAGGAAAAAGAAAAAGAATAAAACCCCCTAATGGGCCAAAACCCCACCCTGGCCCATCTCTCCCCTTTTCCCGCCCGCAGCTCAGCGAGCCCCCTCCCTCTCTCACTCTCTCTGAACCACCGACCCCACCTGTCATCACTTCCAGGGAGCAACCGTCGCCTCCCTCTCCTTCCCGCGCCCACGCCGCACACCCCTCTCCAACCACTTCTCCCCGCGCCGATTCACCCCGAGAAAACCACCCTTCGCACGCGCTGACAACCGCTGCACGTGCCTCACCTATAAAATCCCGCCCCCCCCCTTTTTTTATTCCTCTCCGCGCTCAAACCCTAGCCAACCGCCATTCTCGGTACATTGCGCACGTTCCCGACGATCCAGTGCATAACCTTCACTCCTTCCTTCTCTAATCGTGTTTCCTTGTCGTTACGATCATGCCGGGCAACTTGGTGCGGAGAATTAGCCAGGGATTCGCCATGTTCGACGAGTGCCGACGCCAACCGCCGCTGCCTCTCGTCGCCGACCCCTCTCCGGCCGATTTCGCGCCCCGAAACCCCCCAAGGTAAGCTCCTCTATCTCCCCTCTTGCGTTTAGGGTATACCACGCATAGGATTAGGCTACGTTTGGCCGATTTGGTCAGCGTCGCCGGTGCGACGTGGCCGCACCTCGACCGTTGGTTTGAGACCGATGGCCTAGATTAGATTGTAGATAACGGTTTAGTTATTTTAAATCTCACGTGTTCGTTTCAAAATCAACGGCCCGCATTCAATTCCCTTTTTCCTGTCGCCGCATTTACACCGAGGCCCCTGGAATCTTGCGGGCTACCCCCTGGACTTCACTAGAATATGAATCTAACCCCTAGAAATGTCAAACTAGCCCCTGGACTATCTGGAAATGGGTTTAATCAGTAAATTTAACAAACTAGCCCCTAGAAATTTATAGAATTATACTTTAGCCCCTGTACAGTATAGGAAATTTATCAGTTGGCCCTTGGTATCTTATTTATTTATTGAATATTGTTTAAAATTGTATTTGATGTGTAGAAAATAGATAAAAATGGTAAATAAATATAAAAACATTAGGAAAATTTGTATAAAATGTTTTTTATGCTATAATAAAATTGTAGAGTGCAAATACAATATATTTTGACCATGGAAAATTTATTAAAAATGTTTAAAATACATTTTGGCCATAGAAAATTCAATAAGAATGACTTTAGCCCATAAATAAATCTTAAAAATGTAAAATAAATATTAAATGCATATTTTGGCTATGTAAAATAATAAAATGCTTCGTAGGGACGCATTAGTATAGAATTTAATGCTTATGTGTATGTTGTGATGCCATGTATAGTGTGCTCTTTACTTATTTAGCTTTTATTTCTTTTTTCCATGCTTGGGCAATATATTTATAGTCGTACTACGACCCTAACTTTAATCTGCAAGACCAAGACTTCAGGAACAACCAGGTCTTCGAAGAAGGCAAGTGCCCTTGACCATATTGTACCAATTTTAGGATTTTAGTTAGATGCATGCTAAATAAAATTATGTCCTATTCCATATTACATGTCTTGTTCCATATAATTCCTTGTCACCTGATTTGGGTTGGGAAGTAGATAGGTTTTAATTATGCTTAACCATGCTTAGACATTGGGAATGAGATTTCATACAAATGTGACAAATCATGCTTTATGATTACTTTAATCATGAAGGACACAATAGTAGAGGATAGGAATCGGTGGTTGGATAGTTTTAGCATGGTGCAGTTTGAGCGAGACCCGAGATTGGGTTTGGCACCACCAGATTCTAAGGACCGGTTTATGGAGGAAGCCACTAAGCTTTATAGTACCACCACGAGACTGAGATGGGGCAGCTTGGTCAATTAATTAGGTTTCTCCCGATGAAATGCTAGTAGTTGGATGGTGCGGGGAATGATGTAGGAATACTGCTCTGGGAACCTCAAGGCTCAAGAGGGGGCTCTGAGGCGGAGGGTTACTCCGGAAATGCCTCAGTGGTGGAAACCTTAGAGGGCTAGCACTAGTCGGGAGTACCTTTGTAAAGACCATGTAGTGATCTCTTGGCCACACACCTACGGAAGTGTGAAATGTGGTCGATCACCACGGGCTACATGGTGGTTTACTCAGTCCACCTGGCAACAGGAGATGGAATCACTGCTTGCGGGTAAAGTGATGAGGACATCACTTCTATGGATACAAACAACACTCTATTGAACATACAAGATGCAATCAATAGAGTTCATACAAAACAATTAATTTCAGAAGTGAACTCGTTCTTATATATTTCCTTATATATTTTTGAACATAAATTGCTACTTAATGATTTATTTGTGACTAGGATCCATGGAGAGGTTCAAGGAGTACTTGGAGGGAGTATTAGGGACGTGGAAGACCAGAGAATTCGTTCAAAGAAGATGGAAACTGAACCAAACTCCAAATCGTATCCAACTCGGAGTCCAGGAGCAGTACGCACTAAAACGGACGCCCAGGACGCATACGAACTCCGTTTTGGACGTTCTACACACGCACGGAAAGGGGAGATGATAACCTTTCCAATGGCACCGGTCCCATGTCAAAATTCCCTGGGAGTCGTGGGGAATCGTCGAAACAAAATCAAATACAGAATCTGTCAGGGTGCTGCGCCACCGTATTGGGCCATTGGGTCTT
This sequence comes from Tuctoria greenei, assembly GCA_036927565.1. Lineage (NCBI taxonomy): Eukaryota > Viridiplantae > Streptophyta > Magnoliopsida > Poales > Poaceae > Tuctoria > Tuctoria greenei. The sequence continues at coordinate 171,073,586 of JAYESD010000003.1, read as the reverse complement.
GTATCAAGTCTAAGTCTATTATTTTCGTGTCTTAGGGTTAGGTCACGACCCTAACACCCCCTTGGACGTCCTCCCACCTATATATACTCCATGGTAGCCGCCATAGACAATTGGGTTTTGCATAGATTAATAATATCGCTGTTCTACAGTTTGTGAAACCCCAACTTCGCGATTTCAGATCGTGTCTTCTACGTTCTTGCTTGTGTTCTCGGTTGCACTTGCAGGGATTAGCATTCTTGGCGAGGTAAATCGTGTCAAGCACGGTTGATAACCAACGAAGCGGTGGTGTAGTGATTGCAGGGGCTGTTCGTGTTCTACTCGAGAGCCTCGGATCATCAACGTCGAGATCTCCATCAATCGACTTACCCATTACCTTTCGGAAGATCGAACTCTAATCTTTTCCTATCAATTGGTATCAGATTTCCAGGTTGCCCGTTAGGTAACTCATCTATCCATTACATTATTTTTGTTTTTCATACCTAGAGTCCACAAAAAAGCCACAAAAAAACTTGCAGTTTCGTAAATCTGTTAATTACATTGTCCAAACCACATTGAGCCTTTGCAACTTTGTTATTCAGTTTGGTTTGGTTGAGTTTGTGTCCGTGGTTGAGTCATATTGCTGGTTTAGAAGTGTTTTTAGTCTTAGTTTGAGTTTTGCATTGTGTTGATTCATCTTTTTGAATCACGTCATCACGTCCAGATTAGATTCATCTTTGTCCAGTTCAGTATTTTCATCATATCTAGCTCATACGAACTCGGATTTTCGTGTTCTTATACTTTCTGGAAAGCTTAAGAAGTTCTATATAACTTTCGTATTCATCATTTTCCCAGAAAATATAGTTATCAATATCGAAATTGCATTAGATCTGAATCTGTTATTGATCGAGAAATTCTGAACAGTCTGTATTTTGGGGGCAATATCTCCCATTGTTCTTATCCAAAATAGATCTTCCATATACTGAAATTAAAGAGGAGAGATAGATCTATAATATTTCTGTTCAAAGTTTTTAGATTTGGGGACTATAAAGGTGCTTAATTGTCCTTAAAATATTGAGCAGAAAATCTGTAACAGACATACGAGATATCTTTGAGTGTTTGCATTGTGTTCTTCTTGTGCAGCACATTCTGAAAAAAAAAAGAAAAAAGAAAAAGGCAAGTGCAAAAGAAGATACAAAAGCCGCACAAAAAAGGAGAAAAAAAACAACAAAAAAAACAGAAGTGCTTGCATTCTTTTTGTCATCTAGTTTTGTCTCATGTCTTGCTAGCTTGAACTACTAGGAACACATTTAGTCCAGCAACTTTGACAAGTACTTTGGACACTTACTCAACTTTAATATATGATTTCATTGTTGCTAATCCTTGCTACAAATAGTGTGCCATCCAAGCTCCACCTTTCTCTTGAGCATAACAGGTACCTTTGCAATCACCCCACGCTTCATTGGTTCATCTCACCGTCCACACCACCTGCTGTGTCGGTAAGAACACTTGTAAGAGCGTGGTAAGACGCTTGAGAGTGTGTGATTCCACTTCCACTTTTCCATTATCCTTTGTAGTTGATAGGGATAACATATTTTTTGTGTTATCTTCTTTTTGCTACTAACAATGTTAGGTAAAAGCAAGAATCATGCATTATATGCTGAGATGATGAACATGATGAAGACGGCGATGGAGTTGCTCACTAAAAATCAAACATCAACCAATGATTCACATGACATTCATACCACCTTTATAACACCTTCCACAAGAAGTAATTACATTCTCCCATCTCTTCCTTCTTATGATGGTCTTGGTTATGATGAATATATTGCTTGGGAAATAGAGTTGGATAAAATTTTTGGAAAATGTCATATGTGTGAGAGGAGCAAGATTAGAAATATTGCAAGTGCATTAGTAGGTTGTGCATTAACTTGGTGGAACAATTTAAATGATTTAGAAAAACCTCGAACATGGAAAGATATGAAAATTCTTATGCGAGAAACATTTACTAGTGTATCCAATTGCAAAGATGAAATACATGAGCTTGAGAAGAATTTTCTTGTTGTACCTCCTCCTATGCCTAACCTTTTGCAGGAACAAGAACCTATAATCGTAGAAAATCCAAAACTGAATGAGGTATTCAACAACTCCTGTGAAAATTCAGATCTATCAATTCATATTTCACCCACAATTACTGCTGAAAACGAGAATAAAGGTAACGAATATCACAACACACTTGTTGAAGGTGAGAAGTTTTTGGATGTTCTGAATTTTGCTACCAATCATACTATCGATGAGCAGCAACAAGATGAACCTTTTCATAATACACATTTACCATTAGTTTATTTTCCTACTGATTCTTACAACAAAAATGAGTTGTGTGCTGATAATTATATTGTACCTATGCTAGAACAACCAAATGAATTTGATACTTTATTACTCACTTGTGCTGAAATTAAGCATTTGATCCCAACTACATGTGAAAGGGATGAGCTGAAATTGTTATCTTCTCTAAATACTTTGGGCTATATTGAATTTGACACTCTTTGTGATCTAGATATCGTAGAGAAGATAATATTTTCTCAGTCTCAATTGCCTTTGTTAAGTAGAAATATTTTTTATGCTATAGGCAAATATGAACATAGTGGTATGTTTATGGTGCATAAAGTTTACATATGTTCAAATGAGGAAGCTCCTTTTGTGCTGCAACAACATGGTCAAGTAAATGAATGTACTAACGCTAATAATATCTTGTCAAGTTTTTCTAGTATTTTTTCCTTGCAGCAGGGACAACAAAAACATTTTTCACTGCGGTTGTGCAATATGGACAGTGCTCACTCGGGCCTAAACTCTACCCCCAAAGCAAGTCTCTTTGCTGGATATATGAGCAAGCCGAGGACGGCTTGTCATAAAGAAGGGGAGAATGATGAGATCATGCATATTATTATTGCACTTACAAACATGACACAATGTTTATTTGTTTGGGATCCTGGCTCAAGTGAATGTGCACTCTTATTTGATGGACAAGATCAAGATGGTGCACTATGCCGTCCACCACCTTGGCCTCCTCCTTTCATACTTACAAGAAGATTTGATGGCGTTGCACATATGGACCCACACATGATAGAAGATGAACTTGAGTCGAGGACGACTCCAATTCAAGATGGGGAGGATGATGAGGACATCACTTCTATGGATACAAACAACACTCCATTGAACATACAAGATGCAATCAATAGAGTTCATACAAAACAATTAATTTCAGAGGTGAACTCGTTCTTATATATTTCCTTATATGTTTTTGAACATAAATTGCTACTTAATGATTTATTTGTGATTAGGATCCATGGAGAGGTTCAAGTAGTACTTGGAGGGAGTATTAGGGACGTGGAAGACCAGAGAATTCGTTCAAAGAAGATGGAAACCGAACCAAACTCCAAATTGTATCCAACTCGGAGTCCAGGAGCCGTACGCACTAAAACGGACGCCCAGGAAGCATACGAACTCCGTTTTGGACGTTCTACATATGCACGGAAAGGGGAGAGGATAACCTTTCCAATGGCACCGGTCCCATATCAAAATTCCCTCGGAGTCGTCGGGAATCGTCGAAACAAAATCAAATACAGAATCTGTCAGGGTGCTGCGCCACCGTATTGGGTCATTGGGCCTTGTATCAAGTCTAAGTCCATTATTTTCGTGTCTTAGGGTTAGGTCACGACCCTAACACCCCCTTGGACGTCCTCCCACCTATATATACTCCATGGTAGCCGCCATAGACAATTGGGTTTTGTATAGATTAATAATATCGCTGTTCTACAGTTTGTGAAACCCCAACTTCGCGATTTCAGATCGTGTCTTCTACGTTCTTGCTTGTGTTCTCGGTTGCACTTGCAGGGATTAGCCTTCTTGGCGAGGTCAATCGTGTGAAGCACGGTTGATAACCAACGGAGCGGTGGTGTAGTGATTGCAGGGGCTGTTCGTGTTCTACTCGAGAGCCTCGGATCATCAACGTCGAGATCTCCATCAATCGACTTACCCATTACCTTTCGGAAGATCGGGCCTCATCATCCAATTTTCTTATCATAAAAGGTACACTCTCTGCAGAGATTTGGTAAAACTGTCATGACAGCCGTGCTCACGGACAAAAGCGGCTTGGGGCCAATTCATAATTAGATTATGATTGGGAAATTGTGGTTATTTATGATTCAAGTTACATTTATCACCATTAATATGTGTTGGAATATTTCTTGAATTATGGTATTGATAATTGAAAGCTAAGGTTAGGTTCTAAGCATAGTCTTAAGCCATAATTGGCCTATCCTTGTTATAGCCATTCATATCATACTCTTCCCACACTTGCTGAGTACTCTATGTACTCAAGCGTTTAATTTTCAATTAGAATATGAAGTAGAAGCGGCACCAGAAGATTTCTTCATCAACCCAGAGGACTTGGTCTAGGCTGGCGTTCCTTCGCGCGACTGCCTGTGGAGATGGAGCCCTATCTGTCTATTTAGTCTTCTGCTGTAGTTTGGACTATGTGAATTGTTTTAGATGATGTAAATAGGTTTGTGGTGTGTATTTGTAGACCTTCGGGTCATATTGTAAGACTATTTATGTACTCGAACATGGCTATGTAATGATATTTCACTGTCGTCAACACATGTACGATTCAACTGATCCCGGCGTACATTTGATTAGCATATATTCATCTTTTTGATGACCGGGCGTGACAACATGCCAATTAGCTTCTGAATCTCCTCCATCTTACAGGCGTATGTCAATGTGCTGACGACCTTGTCATCAATCTCGAAGAAGATGGCATGTGACCTCGTCAAAATGCCATAGTGTGTCCTAGGGGCCACCATGATCACTGCTGAGGTGCTAGAAGATGCATGCTTCCACCAGCACCACTAGTGGCGGTCCACATCTAGTACTCCTCTATTTGGCACGTCCCAACATAAGACATCTTTACACACAAAGGTACCCACCTCCTCAGCCATCGCTGTTTGTGCCTCTGCCCTTGGAGAGGCACTCCATAGAACAATGGTCTCACTTCTCGCATCTCCGACAGTTATCTTGAGCTCCATTCCAGGCTGAACAAATCTTTGTGTGCTTACAATCACCTAATAAGCTGCATCATGGGTGCCCCCACCTGGCTCCCATCTTCAACGAATCGTGAGCTTTGCAGCAACCCTCTCCTCCTTGTGTCTCCCACTCCTCCTGAGTGAGCATCAACTTGTCGTTGTTAAAATACTAAGATGACGTGACAGGACGTATCACCAACAGAGTCCAGGATCAAGGTTGATCTACGGCACGAGCTACAACACTACAGTTGAAGATCAGGAGTTGACCAGGCGTATTCTAGAACATTTAGTTAAGATTGCATGTAATCTTTATCTACTGTTATCTCTAGTTTATCTTCTATTTTAGTTAGGATTTAAACGTAATTGGAAACATGTGTTTATCTTCAATGTACCGGGCCGCACCATGTACTGGTTATATAAATGATCAACACGTAAAGCCAAGGTCTTCGAGTTTGAAGACTTGGCCTTCCTCCCAGTTGAACATATTTCAACATGGTAACTAGAGCTTAAGAAATCTCCACCAAAAAGTTCAAGAAAATGGCGATGTCATCCTCCTCATCGGCGATAGGATTCAATAACCTTTCACATCATGTGGAGAAATTAACCAGAGAAAACTTTCTTCTCTGGAAAGGGCAAGTATTGCTGGCGATAAGAGGGGCTCAACTGTATGGCCTGCTCAATGGTACCGTCAAGAAGCCAGAGGCAGAGGTGACGGTGCAAAAGAGTGAAGAACCGAGAGGGTTCCAAACCCAAGATTCCAGACGTGGATGGTACAAGACCAGCAGCTTCACAGCTACATCAACTCGACTCTTTCTAAGGAAGTACTAGCGCGGGTAGCTATGTTCTCATCTGCAGCTGAAGTATGGCATGCCATACAAGAAAGTTTTGCTTCACAGTCTATGGCACGCATTATGCATCTTTGTGCCAAACTCTTTAGTACAAGGAAGGGAGAGATGTATGTGGCGGTTTACTTTGCAAAAATGAAGGAATACACAGATGAGATGGCTTCGGCTGTTAAGAAACTTTATGATGATGATGTAGTTTCTTATATACTAACCGGGCTTCATGCAGACTATAACTCGCTTGTTGAGAATGTGAGCACCAGAGTAGATCCAATTACTGTCTCAGATTTATTTGCTCAACTCCTTCAACTGAGGCTAGATTAGAGAGGAAAAACCCCTCTAATCAGTACCAGAACAGCAATGGTAATCAATATCAAGTCAACACAGCATCAAGGGGCGGTTTTCAAGGAAGAGGAGGAAGAGATGGTGGAAGATCTAGATGTTGACGTGGTAGAGGCCGCGGTTCAGCTGATGGACCTCGGCCAATATGCCAGATTTGTGAGAAGATAGGCCACACTGCAAATAGATGTTACAAAAGATTTGACAAAGAATTCAAGCTTGAGGAGAAGTCAGCAAATAACACCATGACCTCTTATGGTGTGGACACAAATTGGTGTAGGGTACGGGAGCTACTAACCGCATTACAGGAGAGATGGACAAATTATCAACCAAAGAAAAATATGGTGGTCAAGAAAAAGTTCACACCGCGAATGGGTCAGGTATGAGAATCAATTATGTTGGCTCCTATACTTTAAATACCCCTACACGTCCATTGTATCTTTCCAAAATCCTCCATATTCCAACCACCAAGAAAATCAAGTTTCTGTTCATAAGCTAACATCTGATAATTCCATCTTTCTTGAATATCACCCTCATTACTTTCTTGTGAAGGATCGGGATACAAGGAAAGTTCTTCTTCAAGGCAGATGTGAAGGAGGGTTGTACCTGTGGCCATAATTAGAGAATTATTCCTCCTCCTAGTGTGCTCTCATGTCCACCAAACCATCTCTAGAATTGTGGCATGATAGGTTAGGTCATCCCTCGATGATTATAGTCAATAAAGTCATTAGTCAAAATAAGCTTCCATGTTCTTTGGAGTCCAGTAAAAGAGTGTGTAATGCATGTCAGCAAGGCAAAAGCCACCAATCACCTTTCCCTAAGTAATCTAGTGTCTCTCAAGCACCACTACAACTTGTATTTTGGATGTTTGGTGTCTTGCTCCTACATCAGTCAGGAGAAAAAATTATTATATGAGTTTTATAGATGACTTTAGTAAGTTTATATGGATCTATATCATTATAAATAAATCTGACGTGTTTTCCAAGTTTCAAGAGTTTAAGAAACAAGTTGAAAGAACTCTTGATAAAAAGATCATCGCTATTAAAACTGATTGGGATGGAGAGTATCAGGAGCTAAATGAATTATTCACCCAAATCGGAATAGTGCATTAGGTTCTTGCCCACACACTCATCAACAGAATGGTGCCACAGAGAGGAAACATAGGCACATAGTGGAAGTTGGTCTCTCTCTACTAGCTCGAGCGTGTATGCCCTTGAAATTTTGGGATGAGGCGTTTGCTACCACCTCATGCCTCATCAACAGAACACCCTCTTAAGTTATAAGTTTCAGCACCCCGCTAGAAAGGTTGTTCCATACCAAACCAGACTACTCTCGGCTAAAAATGTTTGGTTGTGCATGCTTGCCGAACTTGAGAGAATACACAAACCACAAACTATCCTTTAGATCTAAGAGGTGTGCCTTCTTAGGGTACAACCCCATTCACAAAGGCTACAAGTGCCTGGACATAAGCACCGGTCGAGTATACATATCATGAGATATGGTGTTTGATGAAACCGTTTTTCCTTTTGATACCCTCCATCCAAATGCTGGTGCTATTCTTAAAAATGAGATTTGTCTCCTTCATCCCATGTTGCTGAATCGTGTAAAGGCATGTTGGGGAAGAGGAACAATATACTGATTCTCATATCTTGATTGATTCGGGTGATTTCTGACCAAAACAGTGCAAGTATCCGTGATTGCATGCAGGTTGAGAAAGCCGCGGAAAATTAAGGCGCGAGATCCGAATGAGATCCGATCAGAGAAGCATCCTTGGATCCAGCGCTGCAGCAGAGCCTCCGGCGTGCGGCTTCAGGACCTGCGCACGAGACAGGCGCTGCTCCCGAGGCTGTCAGGGAGAATCTGCATTAGCACCCGGAAATTGCTCCAATCTCGTCTCCAATGCGTCTGGGACAGGTGTCGCCCGAGGATACGTTTGCAGCAACGTCGACTCAGCAGCATCTGTGCCTGCTCCTTTGGAGACCGTGCCGCCATGCACGTACCAGAGACTCCAGAACCACCACGTCCTGTAACTCACTCTTAGGATAACATTTCAAATCCCAGAAAATTTTGGGACGGTTTTGAATGTGGCCTAGAAGGGGTGAATAGGCCTTTTTGAATTTTAGTTAGAACCTACAACACCCAGCAACTTGATCAAATACCGATAAATCAAACTAGTCCGGTAGTGTGCGGACTAGTCCGGTGCTTGCGGACTAGATCGATTAAGTTTGATTGTAGGATTGAAGAGCACGTGAAAAGCTACCAGAGGGGGGTGAGTGGTAGATTTAAAAATCTTATGCAGCGGAAACAATTAAACCCCAAACCCTTTTGGCAGAAAAACGATCTGTTAAAGAAATCGTGTGTGAGACTAATCTAAATGTGTTTCACCGTGAAAAAGTGATGGATATCAGAGAGAATCAAGTCACGAATACAACACAAAAAGAATCACTCAAATCCGCCAAGAAAAACTCAAGTTATGATCGAAACATCAAACAAAGGTCAATCTGCTCTACCCGAGAAAAAAACACTTCTGGAATGCTGCAAAGAAACTCGTGTAGATCATAAACCACAAATCCAATGACCGTGAAATTTTGACAGATGATAGATAATTAAGTTGTGAAGACAACCAAAAAAGAATCACGTCAATTGGATCTATAAAACTCGAGTTATGATAAAACCACCGACAAAAGGTAGTGCTGTCCAGAAACTCGACGAGTAAAACTTGTCTGGAACAAGTCGGACGAACAAGGCATAAAAGTTCCTTAAAACTACGAATTTTATTCAATAGAACACAAGAGGAACAGCCCCAAAGTCGTCTACACCGAGCTCTGGACTCCCTTGCTTATATAACCAGCCCTTAGGCCAACCCAATATCAACTAGGACTCCAATCCTACTCAGATCACGAATCGTAACTTTCCATAACTGCTCAAGATTCTTCTATACGCAGATAGAAGCAATCTCAAGACTTCCAAACACCTTAGGATCATATCCCACATTCCCAAACAACTCAAATTCGTGACACACACGAAATCCTAACATAACCAACTCGATACTTTCCATACCGAGCCATAACCGACTCCGCCGCAGCCAAAGTCATCAACCGGTACGATCCGATCCTTCCAACCAAAACCCATCCATAAACCATCTTCGGAACCATGTTGCCACGTCATGCACCGCATGCATATGTGCAAACATCTTCCTTCGACGTCCAGTAACCTTCATATGCACCGCCCTTGATTCAATCATCCTGCGCGACCTCCTGATCAGCTCAACCACAGTTCCTCCCGAACTTGGTTGTTGGAACCTCATCTCCTCCCTGAGACTAGTCCAATGGATCCAGTCACCAGCCATGACTTGAACTCAAGCAACACCTGCACATGAATAAACAACCAATCCATACGAGCCCAAGTCCTCGACTTGACTCAAGTTAGTTCCGAACACAACACCTTATGTGAGCACCTCACATAAGCATGTTCCAAAACCACAGTAACATGATATCATCCATATCAACCAAAACGCTCCAAAAACTTAGCAAATGAATACTAAGCAATCTTTCCAATAATGTAAAGCAAGTACGAAACATTGCAAATGAAAAGCAGATGTATCGCGGTCAAGTTCTGGACCATCCCACAGCAAGCCAGAGCTTGACCCGGAGCTTATCAAAACTAGTACAACCAAGCTCCCGCGGGAGCTTACAAAACTAGCAGGACCTAGCGCCGGAGCTAACCAGAACTAGTTGGAACTAGTATTCCCAAAAGCCGGAGCTAGAAAAATCAACTTCGAAGCTTAGCAAAAGCATGCCGGAGCTATCAAATATATGCCGAAGCTAACAAAGACATGCCGGAGCTAAAGATAGAGCTCACCGGAGCTAACCAAAGCTAGTCGGACCTTACCAAGAAGTCGGACCTAGCATCTAACGTAGCCGGAGCTACCCAAAACAAGTCGGACCTATGGTCGGACCTTGCTATAGCTCGGAGCTAGAGTCGGACCTTGATAAAAAGGTGTTTTGGTGATATTTAAAACTTTTATCATCAAAGCCAAGTGTATTCACTACAAGCCAATGTATTCAGCACACATAGGTCTTACAATCTCCCCCTTGATGAATGCATTGGCAACACCATTTAAAATCCTAACATTGGCTTATTCACATAAAAGTTTTGAGGGCAATTTCTCCCCTTTTGTAAATCAAACGTAAAATGAGAAGAAAAATTATCCCATATTATCTCTCCCCCTTTTATTATCTCTCCTTATGCACATATCCTCTTTCTCTTCATGCTTATCTCCCCCCCTTTGACAATGTATTCAGCAAGTCATGAGCATATAAACAAATTATCTCTACCTCTTTAGTTGTTATGAGCATATTATAACATATACATATAAACAAAGCTCATCCAAGTCATACTATCAAGTACATTACATTATCACATCAATGAAATACATAAAGTAGTGTAAGCCATGCTAGAGATCATATGTAATTTTCAATTTAAGCAAGTCATGATCTCACAAACTTAACTATTTCAAAACCTGAAAGCATGACACCAGTTGCTGCATTTTATTATTTTTCAAAGCATAAATTTAGATCATATGATATTTGCAAGAGATTATATGCGCATCTGCCTTATTCTAACCAACCAAGCCAAGCCTATGTCATTTGACAATAAGAAGCTTAAGGACATGGTTTTAGTCATACACAACTTCTTCCAAGTTCATATCTAAGTGAATGACAAGCCATCTCAAAAGAAGATGTGCGATGCATGCATATTCTCTTGATCTTTTCTCAATTTATATTTGTTCATAAAAACTCAACATGTGAGTTGATTACTTGATTATTTCTTTATGATCAAAAGCACTTGTGAACATGTAACAAGTTCAAAACAGCAAGAATGTTCGACCATGACCAGTTTTAGTGTAAGTAATTATTCCAATTACTAGACATGGCAAAAACTACAAAATGTATAACACGAGTAATGTAGTAAGAACTTTCAGCATGTAAAGGAATCACAAAGTCATATATGTATGAAATACTATGCTCCTATTATTTTTATTTTAGATTCACACATAGACTTCCCAAGTTTCAAAAACTCCCCCTCAATTTAAGCCATGAGGATGCATAACTCTATTTCACTACGAATGAAACAAAAACGAGTGAAATCCAAAGGTTTTGTAAAAATGTCAGCCAATTGATGTTCGGTATCTACATGGTGAAGCACAATGTTTCCTTTTTCAAAATTATCTCTAAGAAAGTGATACCTAATGTCAATGTGCTTAGTTCTAGAATGTTGCACAGGGTTTTTAGCAATGCAAATGGCACTAGTGTTATCACAGAACAGTGGAACACTATCTAGATCAACCCCATAGTCCTTAAGTGTTTGAACAATCCAAAGAATTTGTGAGCAAGCACTAGCAGCAGCTACATATTCAGATTCGGCTGTGGATTGTGCAACTGAATCTTGTTTTCTAGAGGACCAAGCAACAAGAGAATTACCAAGAAAATGACAAGCACCAAAAGTACTTTTCCTATCAATCCTACAACCCCCAAAATCAGCATCCGAAAAAGCTTTCAAAGTAACGGTTGAGGAAGAAGGAAGAAAAATGCCAAATTCTTGAGTTCCATGTAAGTACCTGAGAATCCTTTTGACGGCTTGATGATGTGAAACACGTGGGGAAGCTTGAAACTGTGCACAAATACATACGCTGAATTGTATGTCCGGTCTTGATGCCGTGAGGTACAAAAGTGATCCGATCATGCTTCTATATTCTTTTTGATTCACATATTCACCATCTTCATAAAGTTCAAGTGTTGTTGCTGTTCCCATTGGTGTCCGAAGAGGCTTACTTTTGTTCATGTTGAAGCGCCTTAGGAGGTCTTTGGTATACTTCGTTTGATGCACAAAGGTACCCTCCTTGGTTTGCTTGATTTGCAGGCCCAAAAAGTAAGTGAGTTCACCCATCATACTCATTTCAAATTCGAAACTCATCATTGCTGAAAACTTGGACACAAGATCATGAGAAGCACAAATAAAGATAATATCATCCACATACACTTGAACGAATAATGAGTCATTGCCATGTTTAAGCACAAAAAGAGTTTTATCAACCTTGCCCATGGTAAACCCCTTTTCAAGTAAGAATGTATTTAACCTATCATACCATGCTCTAGGGGCTTGTTTGAGACCGTATAGGGCTTTGAACAGTTTGTAAACATGATTAGGAAAATCTGGATTTTCAAAACCCGGTGGTTGTTTGACATAAACCTCCTCATCTATGTAGCCATTAAGAAAAGCACTTTTAACATCCATTTGAAACAGTTTAAAACCTTTAGATGCAGTAAAGGCTAACAAAATTCTTATGGCTTCTAATCTAGCAACGGGAGCAAAAGTTTCATCAAAATCTAGACCTTCAACTTGAGTGGAACCTTGAGCAACTAACCTAGCCTTATTCCTAACCACAACCCCATCCTCACTTTGTTTATTTTTATATACCCATTTAGTTCCAATTAAAGTGTGACCTTGAGGTGGAGGTACAAGTTTTCAAACATTATTTATTTCAAAATTTTCTAACTCTTCTTGCATGGCAATAATCCAAGATTCATTAGTGAGTGCGTGTGATATATCTTTGGGTTCAAAAGAAGCAACAAAAGCAGAATGAGCATAAGAGTTTGGATCGCAAAACCTGGACCGCGTGACTCGTTCGTGCAAGCTTCTAATCATCTGTTGTGGGGGATGATCTTTGTAAAAACGTAGGGGGACAAATGTCTCACAAGCTTCTTCTTCATTAGGTTCATCGTAGATTGATGAGCTTGTGACTTGTGGAAGATCAGGACCAGCATAGGTGATAACCGGAGCTTGTTCAATGTCCGGAGCTGGACACATGTCAACTTCGGAACTACCAGGCAGTATCACCGGCTCTTCTTCATCTTCGAAAATACCCTCCCCCTGAGGATACAGATCTGGTCCTACAACACCGGAGCTAGTACCTAGGCTAGCTTCATCAAAAGACACTTCACAAGTCTCCACAATTTTGTTAGTGTCAAGTAAAATCACACGGTAGCCTCTAGTATGAGATGGAAAACCAAGAAACATGCCATCAATGGATCTAGGTTCAAATTTATCAAGGTTACCATGTTTCTTAACAAAGCATTTGCAACCAAAGACCCGAAAGTGTGTAACACTAGGCCTATGTCCAAACCGAAGATCATATGGTGTTTTACCTAGCTTAGCACGCAAGAAAACACGATTTGAGACATAACAAGCGGTTGCTAACGCATCAGCCCAAAATTTCCTACGAGTTTGATATTCATCAAGCATAGTCCTAGCCATCTTAACTAAGGTTCTGTTCTTTCTTATTACAACACCGTTTTGTTGAGGTACATATGGTGAAGAGAATTGATGATCTATTCTATTTTCAGCACAAAAGTGATCAAAAGATTGATTTTTAAATTCAGTTCCATTATCACTTCTAATTGCTTTTAATGATCCTTGGTGATCAATTGATAATCTAAGAAATAAAGTTCTAAAGTGACTAAAAACTTCATTCTTAGATGCCATAAAGTAAACCCAAGAGTATCTAGAATCATCATCAACAATAACAAGAACATACCATTTACCTCCGAAGGATTGAACACGTGAAGGTCCTACGGTGTCAAGATGCAAAAGTTGACATGGTTCAGTTGTCATGATCATTGTGAGAGGAGTATGTGAACCTACAACCATCTTAGCATGTCTACAAGAAGAGCACACAATTAATTTGTCCCCTTTAAGCTTAGGCAGCCCACGTATGCGATCAAGAGCACTAACACGCGTTAGGTGATCAAAGCCTACGTGACCAAGTCTACGATGCCAAAAATATAAGTCCTTTGAATCATTAGCAACTAGACACCTATGCTTAGAGGAAGACATATCAAAATCAGCTTTAAAAACTCTTCCAAACCGAGACATGTTAAAAATAAGCTCACTATTTGAACCTACAACTTTGCAGCAATTTTTATTGAAAATAATTTCTAGATTTTCATCTAGCAATTGTGAAACAGAAAGCAAGTTGTATTTCAAATTTTTTACAAGTGCCACATCCTTCAAAGTGTAGTGATCATTTACTCTAACCGAACCCTTAGAAATTATAGGAGTTGAAGAATTATCGGCAAAAGTAACATTTTCTACATGTGACACAAAAGAGAGGAAGGAGAACCAATCTTTGTTACCGGTCATGTGGCGTGAGCAACCTGAATCCACAATCCAAATGTTCTCCTTCCTCAAAGGTGTAACCTACATAAAAGCACAATACGTCGATGACTCAATACTGGGGTTAGTCAAAAGGCATTTAGGAATCCAGTACTGAGTCACGCAACATGCAGCAGGAAAAACACGCGAAAGCTAAGACAAAACAGCAGGTTTATGAGTCAAAGTTTGAGATTTTTTATTCTTAACTCTTTTAGCACAAGAACCAGTAGCTCCGGAGGTAAAAGCAGCAGTTCCAAAAGACAAGGCTGAAGCTCCGGAAACAAAAGCTAAAGTTTCGAAGGAAACAACAGAAGGTCCGGGAGCTCTCGGAGCTATCGGAACTATTGGAGCTGCTTTTGCGGATTTCTTACCAGACGGTCCGGAAGCTACCTTTTCAAATTTCTGACTCACTAAAGCAGGTTGTGTTTTTCTAATTGCATGAAAGTTATGAGATCTAGCAACCATTCTTTCCCTTTTTTGTTGTTTAGCTAGTCTATAACAAAAATCTATGACATGACCATCTCTACCACAGAAGGTACAATGAAATTTAACTTTGTGTTCATGTCTAGATGAGCAAGCAATATTTTTATTTGAAACGGAATGAGACAACACTCCTGCAAATTTGAAAACCACTCCTTTTTGTTTAGGAACTATTTGAATCAAACCACTTCCTAATGACTTCACAATTTTAGGTGGATGTGCCTTAGCATGAGCATGATAATCAAAACCTAAACCAGTTTTATTATTGCAAGACTTGGAAGAATTCAGCAGCAAGTTTAGGTTCTTATTCCCATTACAAAACCGATCTAATGTCCTATGCATGTCATCAAGTTTATTGGACAGATCAAGGCAATTTTCACATGAAGTTTTTCCTTTTAGTTTGCAATTTGAACAAAATTTAACTTCATGAGAACGTAAAGCATTGTTCAATATAGAAATTTCATTCATAGCATCCTGTAGTTTCTTATCAAGATCCTCACAAGTAGAACAATGCAAATCAATTGTAGAACAGCTAGCATCTTTCAAGTTTTTATCATTAAGTGCAGCAAGCTCTTTGTTCTTTTCAATATCTTTATCAAGTCTATCTAGAGTGGAGGAGTGTGCACTTCTTAATGTGGACAATTGTTCATAGATTAAGTCACATGAGGGACATGCATCATCACTAGGAATCAAAGTTTTTAAACAGTTAATTTCATATTCTAGTGATTCAATTTTAGCAGCATTATCCCTAAGCTTTTTATCCTTTTTCTTGACAATAATAGTTGCACGAGAAATAGCATCACACATTTCATTGCAGGTAGAACATACCTCTTCATTGTCGCTGTTGTGTTCTGCCTCCTCCATACTTGATCTTGACTTGCCCGCCATAAAGAACAAGTTTGCCAAATCATCTTCATCTTCATCACTTCCAATGTCCACGTCACTTGAACTGAACTCTTGAAGCGCGGTGATGAAACTGTTGATCATCTTGCGTCCTATGGTACCTTTCTTCTTCTTGTTGTTGGAATTTCCAGAGGAGGTCCATACCTTGCTTTGTTTTTCTTCCCGGGTGGTCGGACCTGAAAGGTTAGGGCATTCTGTATGAAAGTGTCCTGTTTTACCACATTCAAAACAACGTTGAGGTCCGGAGCTTCCTCTCCTTCTAGTTCTCACATTTTGCAATGCTTTTCAGAATCTAGTAGAGATGAGTGCCAACTCCTCTTCTGGAAATTCTTCGATCTGCTCCAGGGTTAGTGAGGACAACAAAGCAAGAGTATTGCAAGATGATGATTGGCCGGAGCTAGACATATCACGTTGTGAAACAAATGCAATAAACCCCAAACCCTTTTGGCAGAAAAACAATCTGTTAAAGAAATTGTGTGTGAGACTAATATAAATGTGTTTCACCATGACAAAAGTGATGGATATCTGAGAGAATCAAGTCATGAAGACAACACAAAAAGAATCACTCAAATCCATCAAGAAAAACTCAAGTTATGATCGAAAGATCAAACAAAGGTCAATCTGCTCTACCCGAGAAAAAAACAGTTCTGGAATGCTGCAAAGAAACTCGTGTAGATCATAAAACACAAATCCAATGACCGTGAAATTTTGACAGATGATAGAAAATTAAGTTTTGAAGACAACCCAAAAAGAAGCACGTCAATTGGATATGTAAAACTCGAGTTATGATAAAACCACCGACGAAAGGTAGTGTTGTCCAGAAACTCGACGAGTAAAACTTGTCTGGAACAAGTCGGACGAACAAGGCACAAAAGTTCCTTCAAACTACGAATTTTATTCAATAGAGCACAAGAGGAACAGCCCCAAAGTCGTCTACACCGAGCTCTGGGCTCCCTTACTTATATAACCAGCCCTTAGGCCAACCCGATATCAACTAGGACTCCAATCCTACTCAGATCACAAATCGTAACTTTCCATAACTGCTCAAGATTCTTCTATACGCAGATAGAAGCAATCTCAAGACTTCCAAACACCTTAGGATCGTATCCCACATTCCTAAACAACTCAAATTCATGACACACACGAAATCCTAACATAACCAACTCGATACTTTCCATACTGAGCCATAACCGACTACGCCGCAGCCAAAGTCATCAACCAGTACGATCCGATCCTTCCAACCAGATCTTCCCATCCATAAACCATCTTCGGAATCATGTTGCCACGTCATGCACCGCATGCATACGTGCAAACATCTTCCTTCGATGTCCAGTAACCTTCATATGCACCGCCCTTGATTCAATCATCCTGCGCGACCTCCTGATCAGCTCAACCACAGTTCCTCCCGAACTTGGTTGTTAGAACCTCATCTCCTCCCTGAGACTAGTCCAATGGATCCCGTCACCAGCCATGACTTGAACTCAAGCAACACCTGCACATGAATAAACAACCAATCCATACGAGCCCAAGTCCTCGACTTGACTCAAGTTAGTTCCGAACACAACACCTTATGTGAGCACCTCACATAAGCATGTTGCAAAACCACAGTAACATGATATCATCCATATCAACCAAAACGCTCCAAAAACTTAGGAAATGAATACTAAGCAATCTTTCCAATAATGTAAAGCAAGTACGAAACATTGCAAATGAAAAGCAGAAGTATCGCTGTCAAGTTCCGGACCATCCCACAGCAAGCCGGAGCTTGACCCGGAGCTTACCAAAACTAGTACAACCAAGCTCCCGCCGGAGCTTACAAAACTAGCTGGACCTAGTGCCGGAGCTAACCAGAACTAGTCGGAACTAGTATTCCCAAAAGTCGGAGCTAGAAAAATCAACTTCTGAGCTTAGCAAAAGCATGCCGGAGCTATCAAATATATGCCGGAGCTAACAAAGACATGCCGGAGCTAAAGATAGAGCTCACCGGAGCTAACCAAAGCTAGTCGGACCTTACCAAGAAGTCGAACCTAGCATCTAACGTAGCCGGAGCTACCCAAAACAAGTCGGACCTATGGTCGGACCTATGGTCGTACCTTGCTATAGCTCGGAGCTAGAGTCGGACCTTGATAAAAAGTGTTTTGGTGATATTTAAAACTTTTATCATCAAAGCCAAGTGTATTCACTACAAGCCAATGTATTCAGCACACATAGGTCTTACATTGATCGATGATCTCAATCCAAGTACTCTACGCAACAGAAATTAAGATGTAACTAGAGTACGTTGCTTCAATTAAACTGAGGATAGCACAAGGTAACCTTAGTTTCAAATTGTGACGTAATTTGACTACGATCAATTAAACGCTAGATGCAATGAACAATAAGCACAAAGTTAAGACACAAGATTTTTATCCCGTGGTTCGGTTCCCACGAAAGCAATCTACATACACGTTGAGGAGACCACGAAAGGATCGGGTCTTCACCAACCCTACCCTCGTCGAATCGCCACAAAGGCCAATTCTCTTCCACTATCACAAAGGAGTAAGAGAACCGCATTCAAGGGGCCTTCTCACGAGTTGAGGGATCCCCAAGATTACAAATCAAAACACCACCAAGACACACTCGTAAGATCTGCAATGAAACAAAAAGAGTGTGTGAGAGAATCAAACCCAAGAGCTCAAAACTTGAAGAATCGTATCTCTCCTTTGATCTAATGTTAATCCTCAAGGATTTGATCTTTATTGCATTGGATTGTGTGGAGAGACGTGTTTTCTAGGCTCTTGGAGGGTGTGACGGCGCAAGGGGTCGAGAGTAATCATAATTGTCTTGTGCACCTCTATTTATACTAGGGTTTCCAAGAGTTACCGTTAGGGTTTTCAAAGTCCGGACTAGTGCGTGGTGGACTCCAGACTAGTCCGGTGTGCGGTGTGTGGGAAACTCTAAGTCTCCTGAATTATCAAACTTGTCCGCCAGGGTCGGACTAGTCTGTTTTTGTCTCTGGAAATGTTTGGACTAGTCCAGCACATATCAATCTAGTCCGGTGGTGGTGAAACCCTTAGTGAATTGGGGACAAGTCCGCACTTGGAGAACTTGTCCAATTTTAGTCAGAGGGTTTTTGGACTAAGCCGGGCATATATCGGACTTGTCCGATTTGGATCATAAAGATATCGTACTAGTCTATGGTGATATCGGACTTGTCCGAATTCGTGCAAAGCTGTGAAGTGTTGAGGACTAGTCCGCACTGGTAGGACTAGTTCGATCTTAGTCGCAAAGATATCGGACTAGTTCGTGGTGATGTCGGGCTAGTCCAGTCTGTGTAAACCTGGACTGTGCAGACAAGTCCACACTGGGAGGACTTGTCCGATTCTGAACAGAGGGATTATCGGACTAGTCCGAGGTATATCGGACTAGTCCGGACCTGTATGAATTTGTGCAGTGAGAGGATTAAAACCAACTTGATTTCTCACTCTCCTTTCTTTTTGCGCTTTCTCCATGTTTTCATTAAAACATGCGCTCATCTCAACAATTTGGTTAGGATCTCATTTGTTTGTCATAAATCAACCAAAACCCACAACGGATGCCTAGATGCACTTTCAATCTCCCCCTTTTTGGTGATTGATGACAAACAATTAAGATTTCACAAATATGATTAAAAATGCAGAATTTTCATAAAGTGTGCACATATGAGTTTGGAACAAATTGAGCAATGAAAACATAAGGCATATGTGCACTCCTTATAGTGGGGTGCAAGACTACGTGTGCGTGAGCAATAATTGTGATGAGAATGAAACAGTTGACATAATTATCTCAACATCAAGCATATATGTCAATTCCAGAGCATAAGCACATATTGTAGCAAATCATCATCACACATTTCATAAATATAACTTAGAGGCATAAGCATAGTCATAGCACCACATTACAAGACCAAAAGCATGAGAGAACACAGACAAAGTTTTACAACCCAAAATAAGCACGAATATAGCTCTCCTCGCAACCTACAGCTACACTTAGTGACCCCCCCTGAATCTCTCCCCTTTTGGCATCAAGACACCAAAAATAAGGAGGGGAGGGATCTAGTGCCTTCATTCCTCGCTGTCGATCCTTTCCTCATCTTCATCTTCATCTTCAGGCTATGGAGGAGGAGGAGGAGTGGATCCACTCGAAGTGCCCCCAATGCCAAAGTAAGCAAGCTCAGAGGGAGTCAAAGGTCCAAGCTTAGTGAAGTCAGATGCGGAGTCATCCAAGATAATTGGAGATCCGATGGGCTCAATCTCCAGCTTCTGATAGATTTGCTTGACATTTTGCTTTATATATCTCATATCATCCTTCCTTGCCTTGTTCAGCTTATGAATTTTCACTTCGTCCTTCTTGCATGAGCTAAAGATGGCGGCCAAGTATTTCAAGATTCCACTAGGAGACCGTTTTTTAGGAGGGTCCCTAGTGGCGGGAGCAGTCCTCGCATATCCTTGAGCTCTCCTTGGAGCCTCTTCACTAGACACTGGGGATGGAGTAGCTGGGGGAGTAGCTTGAGTAGGCTTCTGAGGCCTCTGGGGAGTGTGCTCCACATCCTTCATGAACTCGATTCCTATGACCTTCTCAATCATGAACATGAGGTAGGGCGCATAGCCACAAGAACGGTTCGGTGTGCAGGAGATATTAACCATATCATTCCAAATATAGTCGAAGATATCAAACTTTCAATTCTTTCTAATCACCTTCATTAGGGTCCTCAAGTACCCTTGCACACTTCCTGCATCCTCATCTTTTGGAGCTATGGTCTTCCGGAGGACTCTGTTGAGAACCATGAAGAATGGCTTCATGTTCTTGGTGGAAGGAGGATTGAACTTCAGGCTAGTATCATAGAGGAACTCCATCTTATCCTTCCCCAAGACACCAATGTTGTGGATGGTTAGCTCATTGTTGCAGGTGTCTTCTAGGTGAAGTAGTCTTGCAAACTCATCATAAGTAATGGTGTACTTGGATCCATGAGTCATCCAAGTCACCCTATCCTCTTCATCACTAGCAAAATAGCAGGTAGCATAGAAATGGGCTATGACTTCATCATTCCAGTTGCACCTGAAAGCAAACAAGTCTTTGAGCCCATGCCTCTCCACAGCTTGTATCACCTCATCAAAGGAAGGGCAGCTCTTCCTCCCAACGTGATTCCAGTCAATCAACTGGCTGTGGACAACTGGAGTCTTCATTGTGAGGTACACTGAGCTGTAGTAATCCGCGTGAAAATTACTCCAAAATCTGGCATCGGCTGGCTTCTTGGATTTGCTGTAACAATCCACTATTTTGAGCTTGGAAGTTGTATCGCTTCCCTTGCCATTGAACTTCTCATCGGAGGGGTCCCTGTTCCCCTGTCTTGGTGCATTCATCTTGAGAGGGCCAATCGGGCCCGATGCAATTCCCTTTCCCTTGCCCTTAGCTTGGCGAGGAGCTGTCGAGCTAGAGCCAGCTGCATCCTTGACTTTGGACGCAGGCTTCTTGGCTAGAACCTCGCGCGGCACCTGAGGTGGAGAAGGTGCTGGCTCAGAGGGACGCTCTTGGTGCTTCTTCCCCGTCGACCCCATAATCAGAAATTTCATCATTGGAGCTCGACATTGTCCTGAGAAGGGATTATACAATGTATGGATAAGAATTGATGGCAAGGAAGTGCATTGCATAGTTGGAAATTAGGGTGAGTTCAGTTGAAAACCAGACTTGTCCGGATTTCAGGTACGAACTAGTCCGGGGGACCGGACTTGTCTGTACAGGGACCAGACTAGTCCGTTGTTCATCACTTCAAACCCTAACTAGACGATCAATGGTAATTCCCAATGCAAAAATAGCTTAAGATAGATGTAATACAGCAAGGAGGCATGTATTATCTGGAAGAAACTAAGCTATTTGATCCAAAGTGAAAGAAATCAAAGTTTCTAGGGTTTGGGAGGAAATTTACCAAAATTCTTCGATTGTTGAAGATGGAGTAGTTGGGGGTGCATACAAGTCTGTGCTCTTCAATCCCCTAGCAATGGAGATCGATTTCCACCCAAACTTAAAGGGATATGATGGAGAAATCGCCAAATCTCCTTGGTGGTTCTCGAGTGAAGAAAGAGAATGTGAGGTGAGTTGTGAGGGTGAAGTAGATTAGGTTTTGACAGAGCCTAGGGTTATGGAGTCGAAAAATCGGACTAGTCCGTGGTCGGCCGGACTAGTCCGGACTACCAGACCTCTGCGGACTAGTCTGCAGTGTGAGGACTAGTCCGGATAACCACAGACCAGTCTGTGGTCACTAGAACAGATATAATTAGCCTATTCTTATATATTCGAAGGTTCTTATAGAGAAAAATAGGGGCAAAACACACAAAATATTGATGAATATGATCAGTAAACATACAACATTCAAGCTATGATTATAATTCACCAAGATCAAGTAATTGAAATTGTTTTTCAAAGAAGATTGAGAGAGATGATTTTCAGAACACAATCAATAGATTTTGAATATGCCATACAGGTATGCAAGTTTTCAAGCCACTTTCTGAGCATCTAGGATATTTAGTTCATTTAGGAGCTCGCAAAATCATTTTTCATCAAGTGCCTTGGTAAAGATATCGGCTAGTTGTTTTTAAGTGTTGACATGGGAAATGGATATGTCTCCTTTCATTGAGTGGTCTCTAAAAAAGCGATGTCGGATGTCTATGTATTTGGTCCTAAAGTGCTCAACGGGATTATGGGCAATTTTAATGGCACTCTCATTATCACAAAGAAAAGGAATATGGATCATATTGTAATCGTAATCCCTTAGAGTTTGTCGCATCCAAAGGATTATGCACAACAACTCCCGGATGCAACATACTCCGGTTCGGCTGTGGATAAGGAATGGAATTTTGTTTCTTGGAGGACCAAGAAACTAGGGATCTACCTAGGAATTGGCATGTACTGGAGGTACTTTTTCTATCTACTTTGCATACGGCATAATCTGCATCGGAGTATCCAATGAGATTGAATTTGGAACCTTTAGGATACCAAAGGCCTAGGTTGGGTGTGTGAACTAAATATCGCAAGATTCTCTTGTTGGCTATTAAATGACACTCCTTAGGATTGGCTTGAAATCTTGCACACAAGCACAAACTCAACATAATATCAGGCCTAGATGCACATAAGTAAAGTAGGGATCCAATCATGGAGCAATGTACCTTTTGATCCACACTTGGTCCGTATTCATTGAGATCCAAGTGTCCATTTGTTGCCATGGGAGTCTTTATGGGCTTCGCCTTGTCCATTCCAAACTTCCTGAGTATGTCTTGAGTATACTTGGTTTGGCTTATGAATGTCCCTTCCTTTTGTCGCCTCACTTGGAATCCAAAGAAGTATTTTAGCTCCTCCATCAGGGACATCTCGAACCTATCTGTCATAATCTTACTAAATTCTTCTCAAAAGGATTTGTTAGTTGAACCAAATATAATGTAATCAACATAAATTTGACAAATAAAAAGATCATTGTCAAAGTGCTTTGTAAACAACGTATAATCTGTTTTCCCAATTTTAAACCATTCTCAATTAAAAAATCTCTAAGGCACTCATACCAAGCTTTAGGAGCTTGTTTGAGGCCGTAGAGAGCCTTAGGCAGTTTGAACACACAGTCGGGGAACTTTTGATCTTTGAATCCAGGGGGTTGCGCCACGTACACCTCCTCCTTGATTGGTCCATTGAGGAAGGCGCTTTTCACATCCATTTGATAGATCTTGAAATCATGGTGAGTAGCATATGCAAGTAATATTCTAATAGATTCAAGTCTAGCTACGGGAGCAAAGGTTTCATCGAAATCCAAACCTTCGACTTGTGAATACCCTTTGGCTACAAGTCGTGCCTTGTTCCTTGTCACCACCCCGTGTTCATCTTACTTGTTGCGAAAGACCCATTTGGTGCCGATGGCGTTGAACTTGGGTCTTTTGACTAGTTCCCACTCCTCATTCAATTTGAAGTTGTTGAGTTCTTCTTGCATTGCCATCACCCAATCCAGATCTTTCAATGCATTCTCAATCCTGTGTGGTTCCAAAAAGGATACAAAAGAGTAATGTTCACAAAAATTAGCAATTCAAGATCTATTAGTTACTCCCTTTTGGATGTCCCCGATTATGTTGTCAACTGGGTGATCTCTTTGGATGCATTGGTGTACTCTCGGGTGTGGCACTTGTGGTCTTGTATGTTCGTGATCATCTTCTTCTCCCCCTGGATGGTTGCCTTCACTGGTGTGTTGATCATCTTTGTCTTCTTGAGGTTGATATTGTGTAGAAGCTCCCCCTTGATCCATTACTTCCGCATGTAGATCATCTTCTTCATTTTCATTTGGAGATTGCGCTTGTGGTCGAACATCGCCCAACACCATTCTTCTCAATGCTTGACATGGAGCTTCTTCTCTATCTAGCACACATTGATCAATTTGCTCTTCTTGAGAGGCGTTATTTTCATGGAACACTACGTCATGTGCTACTTCAACAAGTCGGAGACCTTGTTGAAGACACGATAGGCGTAAGAGTTCGAATCATAGCCAATCAAGAAACCTTCATCAGACTTCATAGCAAACTTTGAAGTCCTAGGCTTCTTGTTCAAAATATAACATTTAGAACCAAAAACTCGAAAATAGGAGATATTCGGCTTGTTACCGGTGAGTAGTTCATATGATGTTTTCTTGAGTAGGCGATGAAGATAAAATTGATTTATGGTGTGACAAGCGGTGTTGACCGCTTCAGCCTAAAATCGGTCCGAAGTTTTGTACTCATGAAGCATTGTCCTCGCCATCTCAATGAGGGTTCGGTTCTTCCTTTTCGCTACTCCATTTTGTTGAGGGGAATACAGTGCTGAGAATTCATGATTTATCCCTTCTTCGTCTAGGTACTCCTCAACTTGGGTGTTTTTGAACTTCGTGCCATTGTCACTTCGTATGTTCTTGATCTTCAATGAGAACTAATTTTGGGCACGCTTGAGAAACTTCTCGAGGGTTCCTTGAGTTTCTGTTTTATCATGCAAAAATACAACCCATGTGAAGCGTGAGAAATCATCAACAATTACTAAGCCGTATTTATTACCGCTGATGCTTATTTAAGCAATAGGACCAAATAGGTCCATGTGAAGTAGCTCGAGCGGTCTTGTCATTGTCATGATGTTCTTCGTGGGATGAGGTGCTCCTACTTGATTCCCGGCTTGGCACACGCTACAAGTCCCGTCTTTCTCAAAAATGACATCCTTCAAACCTTGGATGTGATCGCCCTTAAGGAGTTTTTGAAGATTCCTCATACCAACATGTGCTAGCCGTTTATGCCACAACCAACCCATGTTGGTCTTTGCGATCAAACATGTGTCTAGTTCAGCTTTATCTTTGTTGAAGTCAACAAGATAAAGCTTTTCTTTCAACACACCCTTGAATGCAACCTAGTCATCACTCCTTCTAGAGACAGTCACACCCTCATTAGTAAACAAGCAATTATAACCCTTGTCACATAATTGAGATATGGACAGAAGGTTATAATCTAAGGAGTCAAGATGCAAAACATGAGAAAGCGTGTGTTGAGATGATATTGCAATTTTACCGGTACCGAGCACCCTTCCTTGACTATTGTCTTCGGAATAGATGCCCTCACTTGGATCTTCATTTACTTCATACTCAACGAACATCCTTATTTCTTCGGTCAGTGGTTGGTGCATCCACTATCTAACACCCATTTCGATCCACCGGAGGAATAGTCCTGTAAAAACAAGTTATGCTTTGGTTTTAGGTACCCAAGCTTGCTTGGGTCCTTTGAGGTTAGTTACAAGTGATTTGGGCACCCACACATGGCACTTGGTGTTCCCATGGTGTGGCCCAACATATTTGGCATACACTTTACCAAAGTTGCTTTTCATAAGAACATAAGATGCATCAAAGGTTCTAAACAATAGTTGTTGCTCATATGAATTAGCATGTTTGGACATGTCAACATTATTAGCCTTTCTAGCTTGAGGGGAGTTTCCGTTGATAAAGTCAATGCGCTCCTTGTTATTCTTATGGCTTCAAGCATTTTGCTTTTCACCATAAGAATACCCAATGCCATATTTGACATTAGGAAGCCTTGTGGTCAAGTATGCACTGTGTGCATACTTGATCTTCTCCTTGTCAAATATGCCACTACGGGAAGGATGCTTGTCCTTTACCAAGTTTGACTTATCCTTTAAGTTAGTTTCAACTTTAGCACATGTACAAGTAGTAGCAGCTTCAGATTTTAGGTGTTGGGAATGTGAGCTTGAAGAGGATGAAGGGTCACTTTGCTTGAGTGACTCAACTTGTACTTCAAGGATCTTGTTAACTTTGGTCAAGTTAGCAAGTTCATCTTAGATAATTACATTTGAGTCGCTTAACTTCAAGTAATCTTCCTTGCTTGAAGCTAATTCAAGCTCTAGTGACTTTCTTCGCTCCTTTTTAAGTTCAAGGAGCTTTTTGATCTTAAGATACTCCTCCTTTTGAAGGATGATCAAATCTTCTTGGTGATCAACAAGCTCCTCCTTATCAATAAGTTTATCCATTAAGAATTTCATTCTTGCGGCAGTTTTCTTATCAAGGCCAACAAGCATATCTTCCTTATCACTATTGGCATCACTATCGGTAGAGTAAGAATGTGAGGAGGAAGACTTAGATGTTATCTTTCTTTTACCTTCCCTTGCCATGAGACAGGTGTCATTGTTCTTACTTGCACCCATAGTTGGGAAGAGGGTGGATTTCTTCGTTGTCTTCTTGATGGCTATGCTAGCCATCTCCTCTTCTTCTTCGGACGAGGACTCATCATTTGAGTCTCACTCCTTTCCTAGGTGAGCCTGTCCAGCTTGCTTTTTCTTCTTGATGAACTTCTTAGGTTGAGGATTTGCTTCCTCGGTCTTCTTCTTGTTTTCTTCATAAGGGCAATCAACTATAAAGTGGTCATATTCACCATAGTTATAGCATGCCCGCCTCAACTTTGATCTTGATTTATCTTTGTATTTTCCTTCATTTTGTTTACCCCCTTGTCTTCTTTTCATCATCCTTTTGAATTTGTTCATGAATAGGATCATGTCTTCTTCATCTATGCCGCTGCTCTCATCATCGCTGTCATCTTCTTCTTGGGCTTGTCGAGCTTCTTTAGTCATGGGCTTGCAAGTGGATTTCAAGGCGACCCCATTCTTCTTTGCCAAGGTGAGGTCGGCAATTTCCTTGACATATTTTGCTTGCTTCTCCATCATCTCGAAATTGATGATCTTCCCGAGCAATTTGTCCGGGGTCATTTTCTTGTACCCGGGGCTTTCTCTAATCATCGAGCACAAGGTAACATTGCGAGGCATGAAAGCTCTAAGAATGAGCTTCACCACCTCGTGATCATTCCACTTCTTGCTTCCAAATGCTCGAACCTAGTTGATGAGAGTCTTCAATCGGTTAGACATGTCTTGCAGTGAATCATCTTCTTCTAATGCGAATCTTCACAATTCGCCTTCGATCATCTTAATCTTAGCTTCTCGCACATGACGATTGCCTTTATGTGCTGTTTGTAGTGTATCCCATATTTCTTTAGCAATTTCGAGTTCATCCACCTTGGTGACTCGTCTCGACTCAAAGATGATGTGATCACCACTGTAGCTTGAGCATTTCGATGAATCGCTTGCTCTTGGCTTGGTGTTAACTCTTCATCGTCGTGTGGGATATATATACCTGTACAGACTATATGCCACAAGCTTGGGTTAAGCGAGATTAGCTGCATTTTCATGTTTTGCCTCCTCATAGAATAATCGTTGTCGTCAAAGTGTGGGGCTTTTCCTAGAGGGAATGACAGGTAATGATTGTTATTAGAAGTCAAACGACGATAACTAAAAGGATATCAGGAGTAGTCAGTGTGACTACTCCCCTTCTTCCTCTTCTCGTCCTCGATTTTCATCTTGCCTTTGGAGAGAGATTTCTTTCTTAGGAGCGCCTTGAGTTCAAGCGTCTCCTCATCATCATCCTCGATGTTCTGAATGGCGTCAAGGAGCTTCTCCAATTTCTAATCCTTCTCATCTTCAACCTTCTCTTGGTTGAGGCTCTTGTGCACATCCTTCATGTCTGACATTTTCCCTTCGAGCGATTAGTCTTCTTTTGAAGAGTCCTGCTCTGATACCAATTGAATGTGGCCTCGAGGGGGGGGGGGTGAATAGGCCTTTTTGAATTTTATTAGGAACCTGCAACACTCAGCAACTTGATCAAATACCGATAAATCGGACTACTCGGTAGTGTGCGGACTAGTCCGGTGCTTACGGACTAGATCGATCAAGTTTGATTGATGATCTCGATCCAAGTACTCTACACAGCGGAAATTAAGATGTAACTAGAGTATGATGCTTCAATTAAACTGAGGATAGCACAAGGTAACCTTAGTTTCAAATTTTGAAGTAATTTGACTACGATCAATTAAACCCTAGATGCAATGAACAATAAGCACAAAGTGAAGACACAAGATTTTTATCCCGTGGTTTGGTTCCCACGAAGGCAACCTATGTCCACATTGAGGAGCCCATGAAAGGACCGGTTCTTCATCAACCCTACCTTCGTCGAATCACCACAAAGGCCAATTCTCTTCCACTATAACAACGGGGTAAGATAATCGGGTTCAAGGGGCCTTCTCACAAGTTGAGGGCTCCCCAAGATTACAAATCAAAACACCACCAAGACACACTCGTAAGATATGCAATGAAACAACAAGAGTGTGTGAGAGAATCAAACCCAAGAGCTCAAAACTTGAAGAATCGTGTCTCTCCTCTGATCTAATGTTAATCCTCAAGGATTTGATCTTTCTTGTGTTGGATTGTGTGGAGAGACGTGTTTTCTATGCTCTTGGAGGGTGTGACAGCACAAGGGGTCGATAGTAATCGTAATTGGGCCGTGCACCTCTATTTATACTAGGGTTTCCAAGAGTTACCGTTAGAGTTTTCAAAATCCGGACTAGTCCGTGGTGGACTCCGGACTAGTCCGGTGTGCGGCGTGTGGGAAACCCTAAGTGTCATGAATTATCGGACTTGTCCGACCAGGGTCGGACTAGTCTGTTTTTTGTCTATGGAAATGTTCAGACTAGTCCGGCACATATCGGACTAGTCCGGTGGTGGTGAAACCCTTTGTGAATTGGGGACAAGTCCGCACTTGGAGGACTTGTCCGATTTTAGTCAGAGGGTTTTTCGGACTAAGTCGGTCATATATTGGACTTGTCCGATTTGGGTCAGAAGCATATCGGACTATTCTGAGTTGATATTGGACTTGTCCGATTTCGTGCAAAGCTGTGAAGTGTTGAGGACTAGTCCGCACTGGGCAGGACTAGTCCGATCTTAGTCAGAAAGATATTGGACTAGTCCATGGTGATATCGGGCTAGTCCGGTCTGTGTAAACCTAGACTGTGCAGACAAGTCCGCACTGGGAGGACTTGTCTGATTCTGAACAGAGGGATTATCGGACTAGTCCGGGGTATATCGAACTAGTCCGGAACTGTATGAATTTGTGTAGTGAGAGGATTAAAATATGCTTTGAGCTCTTAGGGTGTGTTTCTCCAACACACTCCATACACAAAGATTATTCTATTCATCTCTTTAGCTCTTTCCAACTTGATTTCTCACTCTCCTTTCTTTTTGCGCTTTCTCCATGTTTTCATTAAAACCTGCGCTCATCTCAACAATGTGGTTAGGATCTCATTTGTTTGTAATAAATCAACCAAAACCACAAGGGATGCCTAGATGCACTTTCAGATTTTATCTACATGTATACAACAACAAGTGAACATTCATCTCTTCAAGAAGAACTAGAAGATAAAACAGTGGAGGAAAGCCTTGGATTATGAATTTCATGCTCTAGAAAAGAACCAAACGTGGCACCTTGTTCCAAGACAGGGCATAAGTAATGTAATTGACTCTAAATGGGTGTTTAAGATCAAAAGACGCGCAAATGGCACAGTTGACAGATATAAAGCCCGTTTGGTTGCCAAAATTTTAAACAACGTTACGAGATTAATTATGAAGACGCATTTAGCCCGGTGGTCAAGGCAGCGACTATTCGAATTGTACTCTCCACAGCCGTCTCTAAAAGGATGGTGTATACGACAACTAGACGTTTTGAATGCTTTCCTCCATGGCACATTGGAAAAAGTCTATATGAGTCAACCCCCAGGGTATGAAAATCCATCCTATCCTCATTATGTTTGCAATTTAGATAAAAGCTATTTATATGTTAAAACAAGCTCCACGGGCATGGTACTCTAAATTAAGTGCACGTCTTGTTCAACTCGGTTTTTCAGCTTCAAAGGGGGATACATCACTATTTATTTGTAATACTAATCATGTGACTGTTTTCTTTTGATATATGTTGATGATATAATTGTTGTGATCTCCTCAGAGAAGATAGTGGAGTCACTACTGAACAACCTGAGGAGGGCCTTTGCGTTGAAAGATCTAGGGACACTTCATTATTTTCTAGGCATGGAAGTTGTGCACACAAAAGAAGGTATTCTTCTCAACCAAAAGAAATATGCAATTGAGATATTAAGGCTCCCTTTGGATTGAGGGAATTGAAAAACACGGGAATAGGAAAAACATAGTAATTGAGATTGTATGTTTTTGCAATCCTATAGGAATTGAAAATATAGGAATTGAGATGAGAAGCCCTTTGGCAGCATCATAGGAAAAACAAGGGTACTTGTAACATGAGCAAGGAAAGAAAAAAGAGGTCCAAGCTCATGTTACATTTCCTACAAAATTTAGCAAAGGAATCCATTCCTACAGAAAAAATCCTTTATTTTTACTGTGAGCCAAATGGTCATGTAGGAAAAAATTCTTTACAAATCCTATCCTTCAAAATTCCTTTACCATTCTTTCAATCCAAAGGGAGCCTAAAAAAGGATGGCATAGAGAAGTGCAAGCCCGTGAGCACACTGTTGTGTGTATCTGAGAAGTACTCGTTGCATCTGGGTGAGAAACTTGGTGATCAAGAAGCAACGAAGTACAAGAATTTTGTTGGAACTTTGCAATATTTAACATTAACACACCTTTAACATTAACATGTCGGGACTTGTCTTTCTTGGTAAATAAAGTTTGCCAGTTCCTTCAAGCGCCAACTACAGTACACATGACTACAGTAAAAACAATATTAAGGTATGTAAAGGGAACCCTTGCACTTGGGATTTCTTTTCTAAAAGATAGCTCTTTGCAAGTAAATGCCTTTTCAAACGCCGACTAGGCAGGATGTTCCGATGATAGAAAATCCACTGGTGAGTTTGCTATTTATCTTGGATCCAATCTAGTTTCATGGAGTGCGAGAAAGAAAAACACAATATCTCGATGTAGCACAGAGGCAGAGTATAATGCAGTGTCAAATACAACAACTGACTTGATCTGGGTACAAACTATACTAAAGGGGCTTGGTCTAAAACAAGATGAAACACCATGTCTCTGGTGCCACAACCTTGAGCAATATATATGTCCGCAAATCCGGTTTTCCATGCCAGAATGAAACACCGAAAATTGATTTTCACTTTGCCAGGGAGAGGGTAGCGAACAAACTTCTTCAGATTAAATTTATATCATCCAGAGACCAGGTAGTAGACGGCTTCACCAAAATGTTACCTGTAAAGGGCTTTGCTAATTTTAAGCGCAATCTCAATATGAGGAGTTGAGATTGAGGGAGAATGTTGAAATACTAAGAAGACGTGACAGGACATATCACCAATAGAGTTTCAGATCAAGGTTGAGCTACGACACGAGCTACTGCACTTCGGTTGAAGATCAGGTGTAGAGCAAGTGTAGTCTAGAACATTTAGTTAAGATTGCATGTAATCATTATCTACTGTTATCTCTTTGTTTATCTAGGATTTAAACGTGATCGGCCACACGTGTTTATCTTCAATGTATCGGGACGCACCATGTACTGGTTATATAAATGATCAACACATAAAGCCAAGGTCTTCGAGTTTGAAGACTTGGCCTTCCTCCTAGTTGAACATATTTCAACAGTCGTCATGGTGTCTCTCAATCATTGACTTGTCGGACATGCTCTTGCCGCCTTCAAGCAGCTGATCACCTTCGTAAGCACGAGTTATGACACATCCAGAAGGATTTGGATTGTCACTGCAATATGCTCAAAGCGTTGCAGAATGCTTCATAGCAACTTCACAACCGCTTTGGACTCTTGTTCCACCTTCCCGAGCATCATGAGCTGCAACACTATGCCGCTTAGGATGAGGGAGAAGTCATTCATGCTCTCACCATCTTGAAGGTTGCGAGGTTGAACTCCTAGTGCAACTGTAGTTCTGTCGACCTCTTGATGCGGTCATCACCGACTTGCATGCTTTTGATCACTTCCCAAGCCTTCTTTGTCGATCTCTTCTCATTGATCGTGGTCACCATCTCCGTCAGCATCCTCCTCTGCATCTGACCACTGCCCAATCATATTACAACCAATGGTCAGTCCTCCCAAATGCACATATTTTAAATTTGAAAACCACTGGCTATGAATGCCAGGATTCCAAGATTGTGTAAATCTAGCATGGGAGAAACCAGTACAACTTCAGCATACCCCTATGATGGTCCTGCACATTACACTCTGTCGTGTTGCGAAAGCACTTAGGATTTGGGCAAAATCATTAATCCTGCAAGGTAAGCTAGCACTAGCTATTTGTCGAGAAGTCATCTTGAGGCTTGAGGAAGCTCAGGAGATCAGGCTACTTACAACAGAAGATGTAGAGACCAAGAATCTGCTTCAAAAGCGCACGCTAGGGCTAGCAGCGATTGAAAAGTCCAGAGCCAAACAGAGATCACGCATAAACTGGCTCAAAAAAGGGATGCCAATACTAGCTATTTTCACGCGGTGGCCAATATACGGAAACAGAGGAACTTTATTCAGAGCCTAGAAAAGGAACAAAGAATAGTTAGCACACGGGAGGAGAAGCATGAAGCAATATTTGAGCATTTTTCCAACCATATTGGAACGCATAGCCCCCACAGCCATGGGCTGAACCTATGCAATCTCAACTAGCATCCACAAGATCTCCATTGTGGGGACAGGAATCCCGACCTCCAAGGATCTCATTGATTGGTGTCGTGCGATGCAACACCTAACAGTATACAAGAAAAGAACGAGAATAAAATACAATACCACACCTTTACTTATAACACAACAGAAGTTTTACAATACTAGGCGAATAGGAAAAGAGAACTATACATCATAGCCACGCTCTCGGCACTAGCTATGCAAAAGCAAAGTCATCCATGCCTTGGATACTTCACACTAGCAACACCCAACTTACGGCGGCGTGTAGGGTTCCCACTCGGCTATAAACCCTGGAGGGGGTGCATCCTCGTCATCAAACCCGTCATCAGTCGTATAATCTGCAAAAACTTGTTGACTGCAAACATGAGCATAAGGCTCAACAAGACTAACCCGTCTCACAAGACATATGCATGGGTGAATACTAAGCATGGGTAAGGAAAAGCATAAAGGACACACCTACAATTGGATCCTTATAGTAATGTTTTAAGTAGCACATGACATTCTGCAGACATGACACATCATAGATTCCACAATCAAACAAGAAATGCTTTGCCGATGATATGACATGCCCAAAGCACATAATGGTATTACAGATAAAGTATGGGGAAACTGTAAACTTTTAATTGTGCTATCTCTAAGCCATACAAGGTTACAAAGCAATTATAATTCAATACATCATATTCTCCTGACTTCTACAGTATTTACTACGTCAGGACACAATGAACAAGTGGTACTCTATTACCGCGAGGGATGGTGATTGCAATCAGGACACACCTGGTCAACACGACACATACGCACTTTCGGAAGCGCCAGCAAGTACTTACAGCAGCACCTACATAGCACTTCAATACTAGTCGTATATGGCCACCTTTCACCAAACACTCGAATGTCGAACCGGTCGATCTGTCACGAGCAGGAGGTCACCGCGTGGGGCGTACTCTGACATGCCCACCAGCTGATTTACACCTCGTTGCCCTCAACCTACGCCTATAAAATGGAATGGTATGCCTCGACAAACCAGTATCAAGCTACGTCAGTTTGCTGGAGCCCATTTCTCAAGTATGTCACCGGTACAATTCAAGCTTGTCCAGTGGGGCCGCACATGAATCAGTCCTCAATCGACACAAGCAGGGCTACGCACGTGAGACCACGTCTCGGTGCATCCTACCCGCTGCTTGGTCTCAATTTAATATTCATAAGCCATTTCTTGATCCAATCCATCCGTGTGATAAAACCCTATCTCGTGAGTAGATTCCCACTACTCGACTTCTATCGGATTCCTATGAATCTAAGCACGGCAGTTACTACATGAGTTTGTGAGCTATTCTAACCACTCCCTGGTTTCTTTGGTCATGCAAGTGGATGTCAACACCTTAAACGTAATGCACAAACATCTGAAAGACGTAAGGTGAATCAAAACTGCAAAGACACCGTAAGGAACTTAAATGCAAACCGGGGCTTGCCTGAATGTGAGTCTGAGTCTATGTTAGTTTCCGGCAGCTGGACTTCCAAAGCTTCCGGCTACTCCTCAACTTCAGTTACTACACGTTATGCATATACTATATATGAATGACTTTGAAAATAAATAATATGTTCAAGGTCACAAGCTAAAATCTTATGAAACAACTAATATTATGATCTTAATTGGCTTTAGAACTTTTATGGTAGATACTAGGGACTATAGCGGAGACTCTTGCAAAGAACAAGAGATAATCAAAGGAGTTTGTTGTCTCTAAATATTATGGTAAGCAATAACCTTCTCTAATTTTTGTTTGAAATTCTAGAGGTCTATCATGGCTACCAGTGGTTGTACCATGTAGAGGGGTTCCCACTGGTTCTAGGAAAATTTGTTTCACAATTTTCTAAAAATTTTACGGTGTTATATTGAATTTAGAAGTTTGGAAATTTTCTGTACAATTTTTAAATGAATTTGGCTATTTATATGTGCATAGAGAATACACAGGTGATCAGACCATGCAAATGAAGTATAATAACCCTGAACTTTTTACTGGAGTTCAAGGATATTTAAATGAAGGTCATGGAAAATTTTGGTAATTTTCCAAAGAGCAGAACTATAGGAATTAATTTTATAAGTATTTTTTATGTGAATTATAGAGAAATTCATATAAACTTTCATACAAATCCAATTGTACCACTGCGAATTATTCTTCATGCTGGTTGTAACAAAATTTATTTGGGAATTTTCGGACAATTTTACTAGGAGTTATGGATTTTCCAAGTTGGGGCAAAATCTTGAATAAAATTCCAAATGGAAAATATTTGAATAAAGGGTTGGGCCCATGTATTTGAAATGGGCCAATCGGGTTGAAGCCGTATGGGGGGCACAGAATCAACCTGCGTAGCCGCATGCAATCCATGGCCGCAGCTGATTCAGGAGCGCCTTCCTCTCACTGACGATTGGGCCCCACGGAGTCATTGTCTACCTCTCGCCGCACGCGCAATCGCGGCGGTGCCTTGCCGGAGCTCTCGCCGCCCATCGATCCAAGGCATAGCTCCTCACCAAACTCGCCACCTAACCCTATTTAGAGGCGCTGAGCATGCCGGTGGGGTCAGCGCACGCCGGCGATGGCCAGAATGGTTTGCGCGATGGCGGCAGCGGCGATTAGGGTTTCGGTCAGATCGATCGAGCCCTACGGTGGGCCAAACCGATCGGGAAGACCTCGGGAAGCTTCATGGAAGCATGGGGGAGATGTCTAGGGGACGAAAATGGCGTGTAAAGGTCGGCGAGTTCACCGGTGAGCCGTCGGAGTTCTATAAAGGCGGCCACGAAAACTCGATTCCCGACCAAATTACTCGATGGGATGCTATAATTTTTTGTCTTCAACTGCGTATGGAGGTCTAGTCCCTAATCCTTAACTGGATTGAAAATGTTTGCATGTACAAACGGAATTAGACGCGAAGCTGTCACAGCCTAAATTTTAGCAAATGATAAAAATCACTCTGAATTAAAACTTTTGAACAAACTTGAATAGACAAACAGAAATGATCAAACGAATGACCGAAAATCTGATATTCTTAAAACTAATTTTGATTTCATCATGAAGTAAATATAAACATATACATCTTATTCAAAATATAGAATTTATATGCATTAGATAAATTGGAAGTAATTAAATAGATATAGCGTCACATATATGCATAGGTATACAGGTGTGTAAGTTTATAAAATTAAATATAAGAAATAAACCAAGAAAGAATATACCTAACCGATGAAGTAACAACCTATTTAAATATAAATTTACTTAAATATGAATCGTTCCTAAATCAAAACCCAATTCAAACTTAAATTCAAATTGAAAACAAAATGCCGAATTAAGATTAAAAAAAGAGGAAAACAATTTTTTAAGAGAGGGGTTTAAATCCAAAGAAAACTTGAATTCGAAATATCCAACTGGTTCTAAATTTAAAATCAAATTAAACTATAAAGATTAAAGAGAAAACTCAACTCCCCTCTGGGCAGGGCCCATTTCCTCTCTCGTTTTCTCCTCCAAGCATGCGGCTCGCTCCCCTTTTTCTCACTCGGCCGGGCCCAGCAACTGTAGCGCTGTCCCCTACCTTCGGTTTCCCTTCTCAGCTCGACACCTGCTCCGCCTCTCCCGCGATGGAACGCCGCTCGGCAACGCCCTGCGCCATGCTGCGCTTAGCCACCCGTCACTCACCTTTCGGCGCCAAATCATAGCCACTGTGACCGGAGCACGACACCCTGTCGCATTGCCTCTATCACTGCTGCCAAATCATAGCCACCCACGCTTAGAACACTTGTTTCTTGGCCACCTAGAACCGTACGGAGTAGATCCCGACGACCCCTCGCTGGTGCCGCCGCGCTCCATGGTTGCCGGCGAGATAGGAGCTTGTTCAGCTCAATCCGCCTTGCCCGTTAGACTTCCCGTAGCCTGTAGGTGGTACACGTATGTCGCGGCATGGTGGAATGCCTTCGGGAGTGAGGACACAACGCGCCACCGTCTTCTCCGCTTCCGTCGGCCATCGCCTGCCACCGTTGAGTAGTCCCTGAACTAGCCGAGTACTCCAGAACCATCCTCGCACCCTAGAACACGCGTTTGGCCACTTGGTTGGAGGAGATCAGGCGCCATAGCATGCAGCCCGTAGGAACACTGCCGCGCCGCCGCCCTTCCCAGTCTCCGGTCGCCCCGGGACCCCTTCCATTGCAACTTAGCGAACGCATAGCACCGTCGGACTCTCGCACACGCGTACTGCTAACCAAACTCTTCGAGAACCGTCCCTATGTGCAGCCTTGCCCGAAGCTACCGCCTCTAGCCGCCTGCGCTGACGCACGCCGCCTTGGGCACCGTCACGGCCAGGGCAAGCCGTCGGAGGGGATCACTGACTCTCTGCACGCGCTCCTGGCAACTTTGTTGGAGGGGAGACCGCGCCTTTCTGCCGAGCCGCCGCCGGCGAGCTCCCGTGGCCGCCGTTCCCGCTGCCTCCCCTGTTCAGGCCCCATGCGCCTACATGGCGCTTGTGTGGTGCAAACGTGGCTGCCACCTAGGCGTCACCTCACCACACCCCGCCACTTGGCGCGTAGGTTGGTTCCCTCTCTGGTAGACTCGGTTCATGTAGACCACTTACCTAGCAGCTTATAGTCCAGGCCCTCGGTCCACAGCCTGGTACAGAAAATTGGCTAACGTGTGGGTCCCCCTTGTCATCCACTGTGCACAAGCTAAATTAGTTCAGGTACAAGCACGAGCTAACTGTCAGTCTTGGCCCACTAGCCAGCCTCCAATTGACTGTCAAAATGCTAAGCCTACCCAGGTTTCGTACACAGAAATGAACAAACCGCATTTCCTTGTATTAGAAAAATCTGGAAAAGTCCCTAAAAATTCTTAATTGCTTTTGGAACATAATAGGATTGATTCATGGTATGAATTGCTGGTAGATACTGTGTTAAATATTATTAGTTTACAAAATGAATTAATCAATTAGGAAATTGAAGAGGAATTATGTTAGGCTTTACAAATAATTTTTCTAGGGAATTCCCTAAAAATTATTTGATGACTATTAGAATATAAAAATATTAATTAGAGACACAAATAAGATTTGGGAAATGTGAGACTAATTATCAGCTGATAAAAATCATTTAATTAACTAGGGAATTGAGAAAATGTATATTTAGCCTTCTAAATTGAGAAATCTTCCACAAACAAATATAGGAAAAGTGTTAGGAATATCAGCAGACACCTATAATATAATAAAAAGTAATACTCAACCAACATAGAATATGGAGTGGTCGAATAATTATACTCCTTATAGGGAATTGATTAAATTACTGATAGTTAGTGGAAAATCCAAATAAACAAACTCCCTCACAGATAA
This sequence comes from Tuctoria greenei, assembly GCA_036927565.1. Classification (NCBI taxonomy): domain Eukaryota; kingdom Viridiplantae; phylum Streptophyta; class Magnoliopsida; order Poales; family Poaceae; genus Tuctoria; species Tuctoria greenei. The sequence goes on along the minus strand of JAYESD010000003.1, from coordinate 171,035,352 downwards.
TTACCAAAAAATTGCTAGAAAATACTGCTAGGCGTATATATTATAATGTAAGTACAAATTTGCTCATATAAATTGTAGGTTAGAGAATTCATTAACATTCCCATAGTAAAAATCAAGAAAATATGCATTAATAGTAAAACGCACATAGAAACTCCCAACTGAATGACTTTCCAAAAATGACCTTCTAAATATTTCTAAAGATATGTTATTAAAACTTTTAGAATAGTAAATGATCAAAATAAATTACAGGATAACTGACTAATTATCATCGCCATCATAGAAAGCAATTAGAGAACTAGTAAATAATAGAAAATCACATGGAGACCGTGAATAAAGTAATAAATTCACTACGAACTCCCTGAAGTCCTAATAGCCATATTCTAAAGAAGTTTCAGACCAAGTTGATGACTTTTAGAACACATTAAGAAAATAATAGATTAAGAGATAATATAAGTTAATGAGTCATACACTAGTCCTTGATAAAGATATGGAGCTGGTCCGAGAATAATAGAACCAATGCTTAAACTCTAAAAATAAGTGAGTCTTATATTAGAAGAATTTTAGTGAATATACTATTGCAAAGATAGGATAATCATAAAGAAGTCCCATAGAAGTTATGGCTAACTAGTTGACCATAACATAAGCAATTTATAATATAAACTAGCGAATTAATCATGATAATTATAAACCATGAAAATAACTAAGAAGACCGATAAAATAGTTATAACCTTTCAGTGACCATTTGGTCGACCAATGAAATAGTAGCATTTCCTGACAAGCCACCAGTAGAATTACCTATTCTCCAATAAACCTTATAAGAATCTTAATAACCGTGTTATGGAATGATTGTTCGTATTTATTGGAGTTCTATTTGGATTTATTAAATCTTTATCGATGAATCGTATTTTCTTCGCGTAGCTACGTACTTAGTAATCGGAGAGTTTGCGAAGGAGATATTCAAGACCCGGATCACGAAGAATGAGACAAGGACCTTGGTAAACCACTGTAAAGGCAAGCTCTAACTCCTTGATCACATTTCACCTATACTTTGCAATCGCACCTATGGCCTGTTTTCATTGCATGACTGTATGTCTATTTTAAAATACTGTTATGCTATGAACCACTTGATGTGAGAGCATGAGCTATGTTGATGAATGAATATCGGTGTTAGCTACTAGCCAACGATAAATAGTAACACGATAGTTACATGCTATCAATGGCTTGAAACAAGACACGACATCAGTTATGATAATAGCAGTGACTATCAGAATCCCCTCGTTGACCTTGATAACAAAACCCATTGACAACCTAATAGTTTCATCGCTGCGCTATAGCGGTGATGTGAGCACCTCCTTGTTAGTACTATGCTTAGGAACCCCTGTAATGTTCGCATCGTGAACCACTACACACTGTATACATGATTGTGAAATGTGTTAAAAGGTGTTTGGTGGTGTGAGTTAGGATATGGGTGGGATATTAATGAACTGTGTGTGTAAATGGGAAGGGTGGCCGAGGCGGGTATGGTGATGGGATGTTGAGGGCTCCCTAAGAGGTATACCAGTTGCGGTTGTTTATTCGGTGTAACCATCGACCGATGCTGAGTGCTTCAGTAATAGTCCGATGACCATGTTTTCCGGACTAGCCTTGTGCTATGTACTTCAGTTTAGTTCGAGGCTGTTTGTTCCGAACTAGTCCTCTTGCCAAGGACGGATGGATCCGCCTCACCAATACAAGGACAAGTTCATTTGACCTCAACATAGTGATTTCATACAACCACGGAACCTGTATGGGCAGGACTCACCCTACCTTTCTGGTAACTACCACAAGAGAAAACCTGGAGAGCCATGGAGGACACGGTGGACCAGGAAATAGCACAGAGACCAAGGGTCGTCTGGTGTTTGGGTGGGTAGGAATTGCCCAAATAGCCTCTGGGTCGGGCCGAGGTGTGATTGTGGAGTTACGCGGGGAAGATGGGATGAGTATCATATCATACCCTGGCTAGGTATGCATGGCTTGTGGGTATAGTGTACAAACTCTGCAGAGTCTTAATCTATCTGGATAGCTGTTGTCACAGTATTGGCACACTATGCTTTGGGCTCCTATTTATTAGCATTAGTGCATCTCCTTGAAGTGTGTGTGTGGGTGGCTGAGGCCGCCGTGTTTTGGGAAAGTGTTGGCATGCATGCCGGAGTCATAAGGGCCAGGGGTCTCGAGACTCAACTAAAAGTGAAGGAACTGACGGGATGGTCTGAAACTCCCCCAGGGCCTGCCAACTATAATAATACTGATTCAACTACTTCTCCCACTTATTGCAAAACTCTTTTCAAAGAGAACCTTGCATAAAATGCTTTTCGGTAAAACTAAGATGTATGGCCTCTCCTTGCTACAAGCCTCAATGCATTAAACACCCCCCCCCCCCCCTTGAGTAGTGTTAGGGCTTGCGCAGTACCTTATGTACTCACTCTTTCTTTATATGTGGTTTTATCAGAAGACAAAGAAGCTAAAGCATGTGAGGATGATGATTAGGTCTAGTCCTACTTCCCAAGTCTGCCTATTGGGCATGGTACCGTTCTGCTCCGCTGTTTTGAGGATTTATCAATTTTGGTGGTCATCCCCGACCACATCCAATGTAAAATAGATCATGTTTGTAAGACTTATATTGATTATAAATAAACAATCATTGTATGGATCTCGATCTTTTCTATTGTGTGTACCAACTACTGATCCAGTGATTGGTACGGGATGCACAATTGGACTCTCGAAAGGCGGGTCCTGACAGAAGCCTAGCATCATCGCTCGGACTAAGCCGAGAGGAAAAATGGAATCTCTACTTCGATGGGAAATGACAGTGGATGGGGTTTCACCTTGATGAAGAGGGTGTCCTGGCGCTCAGTTCGTCTGTTGACGTCGAAGCGCGAGATGGCCTAGGCTGGCGGCACCACGGTGGACAGAGAGTGACGTCCTCAGTGGTCCAACGATGACGGCAGCGGAACTTCAAAATAAAGGCCAAACAAGGGACAATATGATGAGCCAAAATCGTGAGGATGGTAGAGCACAACCTGGGCTTCATGTTTGCTTTTTGCATCAAAGAGAAATAAGGCACGGAGGCGGCACTCACCGGTGAGGAACGGAGGCGGCGCTGCTCTGTTTTGCGGGAGAGGGGACAAGTGAGTGGCGAAGCTATCCGCGTCGATGCCGCGAAGAAGGGACCAGGGGGGAGATAAGGAGGCCGCGGGGGTGTCCTCAATCTGGCAAGCAGCTTGCTAGAGCCTTGCATGCGCGCGGTGTTGAGAGGAGCGGCGTCGGAATTGCGGCGGCAGAGCACTCACGTAGATGGCTCTGTGACCGGTGGGTCCCACTGCCCCTTGAGCCTATCCCTTCTCTGCAACTTAAATTCTCTTACCAGACTTGATCCAAAAATCCTATATCTTTGTGGAGAAGCCAAACAAAATGTGTAGAGTCAGAATTTGAAATTAAATTTCAAATTTGGACAAGTTTCAATTGGAATTCAAATTCAAATTTGAATTTGAATGAAATTCAATGGAGTCACTGAATTAAATAGCGAATGAGCTTCAAAAATTATGAAACTTCTTGGATAAATCAAGCAAGTCATGCTGATGATGATGGTGTGTTCAAATTTTATGTTCAAATAAGTTTGAACAGAATTCACCCTTTGAACCTAATTATGGCTTGAATTTGCTAAGTGTCTCAAATAAAATAGCAATTGGAATTTACAATTCTTGAAACTTGGTAGGAAGGCTATTTGGAACATTATGAGGCCATGGAAAATTGTATAGTCTCAGATTTGAATATTTTGACAGGGCCTATATGTACAGTGATATATTCAGATTAATTTGAATTTATTTAGTACTGCATAGAGTTTGCCCTAGCAAAAATCCATTCAATAAAATCCAAAATTTGCAGGGAGGCCACTTGAATTATCCTAGGGTCATTTGTGAAGTCCAATCCCCATGTTAATAACATTTAACATGAGTAAAAGAATTATTTTTGATGATATCAAGTTCATGTGTATAACCATAATTGATCTTTACTATGGTTGAAAACAAACTAGTAACTGAACTTCGTATTAAGGAAAAACTGGGATTTTACATCCACCATCTGGATCGCCCGATAGCTGAAGAAGAAGTAACTACGGTTATCCAAACCTTGCCGAAAAACAAGGCGCCAGGCTCAGACGGGTTTAATGGCAAGTTTCTAGTTGCATGTTGGGAGATCATTAAATCGGATTTTTAAAAAGCAGTGGATCAATTCAATCAGTTAAACACGCAGGGGCTGAACATGCTCAATCAGGCAAATGTAGTGCTCATCCCTAGAAAGCGGATCCGAGAAAGGTAAGTGACTATCGGCCAATCAGTCTTACACATATATTTGCAAAAGTGATCTCGAAAGTACTAGCCAATAGATTAACGTCTGTACTTGACAAGAACATATCAGTCAATCAAAATGTCTTCATCAAGAAAAGATGCATACAAGACAATTTCATGTTTGTGCATCGAGCTATCAGGCACTTGCATCATAAGAATATATCAGCGCTTTTTGTCAAACTATATATCTCTAAGGCGTTCGATACTGTGAACTGGGCTTATCTTCTAGACAACATGAAACATTTGGGATTTGGGCAAAGGTGGAGAGACTGGATTGCTGTCCTTTGGGGCACTTCAAGCTCCTCTTTCCTGTTAAATGGTGTTCCAGGAAAGAAGATTGTTCATGTACGTGGGGTTCACCAAGGGAACCCGCTCTCACCTATGCTTTTCCTTCTCGCCATGGAACCCCTCATCAAGCTCTTTCAAGTAGCACAGCAGCAAGGCCTTTTGGGCGAGCTCCCTGGACTCAAAGACCATCTTCGAGTGTCGTTGTACGCGGATTACGCTGCAGTCTTTTTGCGGCCTCTAGAGCAGGACATGCTGGTCACCAAAAAGATTCTACAAATATTTTGGAAGGCCACATGGTTGGTAACCAACTTGGAAAAGACAAAGGTATATCCCATCCATTGTTCTGATGATGTATTGCAAGGTATTGGCGAACACCAGTTGGCCCTGTCTTCATTTCCTTGCTCCTATTTGGGAATTCCCCTACACACCGGAAGGCTAAACCAGTCCACGGTTCAACCAATGAAAAATCAAATAGGGGCAAAACTTGCAGGGTGGCGAAGGAATTTATTATCTTATGCAGGTCGAGACATCCTGATCAAGTTGGTTTTATCATCAGTCCCAATACTTTATGACGATATACAAGCTGCCGAAGTGGGCAATCAAGGCCATTGACCGCATCAGAAGATCTTTTCTCTGGAAGGGAGATGATCCAGATCAGGTGAAGGGAGGAAGATGCCTGGTAAAATGGAAAGTATGTATGAGGCCTAAAAAATGTGGGGGGGGGGGGGGCTAGGTATTAAGGACTTATCAAATTTTGGCAGGGCATTGCGCCTGCGGTGGTTGTGGCATAATTGGGATGAACGAGAAAAACCCTGGAAGAATTTAATCAAGTATCAGGACACCTCTGATAGGAATTTATTCTTCACCTCCACTATCGTATCAATTGGAAATGGAAAGAACACTCCCTTTTGGGAGGCTAATTGGGTCAATGGAAAGGAACCATGCAATTTGGCCCCCGCCCTTTACAGAAAGGCGAAATTTAAGCACCAAAGCGTTGCCAAGGAGTTGTCCCACTCAAACTGGATCAGCAACTTGACCTCAATAAGTACTGAAGAAGAGTTGTATGAGTTTGTCATGTTAGCCATGGCGTTATGCGATGTGCGGTTGACCTCAGAAAAGGACCATATCAGGTTGCAGTGGACCTCCAATGGGATATTTTCAGTTGCGTCAGCATATGAAGCTCAGTGTGCAGGAAGCATTGGTTGCTCATGGGCTGACTGTGTATGGATGGCAGCGGCGCAACCCAAATGTCGTTTCTTTGCATGACTTGTTGGACACGGTAAAATACTTACTGCTGATAATCTACTGAAAAGGAACTGGCCTTGTGATCCTATCTGCTCCTTCTGTTTATGCTTCTCTGAGACTGCGAACCATATTCTCTCGCAATGCAATTATGTTGAAGCAGTCTGGCATAAAGTCATGGACTCGCTCCTCATCCCTGTAGCACATCGTGAGGTCATTACCGAAGGGGCGATCCCATGGATATCCAACATTACATCATCAGACTTTGTTGATCAGAAGCACAAATATGCTGGTGTTCTAATTTCGTTCTGGTGGCAGCTATGGAAAGAATGCAATCGTTGGATTTTTCAACAGGTAGAGTCCTCTTATACGCTGGTAGCCAAACTTACAATAGAGGATATATCAATGCCGAGTCTAGATGGTGATCCGGTGTGAATGAGTTAAGTGTTCTGGTAATATGGGGTGAGTGAGTTAAGTGTCCTGGTGGTATAGAGTGAGTGAGTTAAGTGTTACATGTCGTTGTAAACAAAGTGTACTATAGTTGTATTAGGACCCCTCTTCTTCTTAATGAAAGGCAGAGCTCCTGCCACTTTTTCAAAAAAAAAATACCATCCCCGTCAGCAAGACGCTAACCAAAATGTTTATACCATCATGTCCTCATGCTCGTCTCTTCTCAACTGTCTTTAACAGTGTTCGTGTCTTGAGTTTTATCTTCATAATGATTGCCCACTAAGCGTAGTTGGACTTCATAAGAATAGGGTAGCTAGTCGTAATTCTCACCTCACGAACCACGCAAACACCTTTCACGGCACTGTTCCTGTCGCCGCCTATACGTGCGCTCTCGTCGGGGCCGCACACTGGACTGGTTGTGGATGTTGATTCTTCCGCCATGTCACACACCTCTTCTCCCGGATCCAGCACAACTTTGATATCACGAATGTTGGATCTACGGTAATCTCCTGTCACGCTCGGTCATCGTAAAGATGAACAGACGCTAGTCACATGTACGCCAGGATCAGTTGAATCGTACATGCATTGACAAAAGTGAAATATCATTACATAGCCATGTTTGAATACATAGATAGTCTTACAATATGACCCGAAGGTCTATAAATACACACCACAAACCTATATACAACATCTAAACAATTCACATAACCCAAACTACAGCGGAAGCATAAATAGATAACTAGGGCTCCATCTTCACAAGCAGTCACGCGAAGGATCGCCAGCCTAGACCAAGTCCTCCAGGTTGACGAAGAAGTCTTCCGGTGCCGCTTCTTCTTCATATTATAATGGAAAAGTAAACACTTGAGTACATAGAGTACTCAGCAAGTGTGGGAAGGGAATGGCATGATTGGCTAGAGCAAGGATAGGCCAATTATGGCTTAAGCACTATGCTTAGAACCTAACCTTAGCTTTCAATTATCAACATCATAATCCAAGAAATAATCCAACACATATTAATGATGATAAATATAACTTGAATCATGAATAACCACCATTTCCCAACCATGAGCTAATTATGAACTGGCCCCAAGCCGCTCTTGTCTGTGAGCACGGCTGTCATGACTGTTTTACCAAATCTCTGCAGAGAGTGTACCCTTTACCCACAAGCAGTGATTTCATCCCTTGTTGCCAGGTGGACTAAGTGAACCTCCCTGAATGCCCGTGTTAGCTAACCACATTACACACTTCCTTTGGTGTGAGGCCAGGAGATCACTACATGGTCTTTACAAAGGTACTCCCGACTAGTTCTAGCCCTCTAAGGTTTCCACCACTGAGGCATTTCCAGAATAACCGTCCGCATCAGAGCCCCCTCTTGAGCCTTGCGGTTCCCAGGGCAGTACCCCTGCATCATTCCCCGCACCATCCAACTACTGGCATTTCATCGGGAGAAACCTAATTAATTGACCAAGCTGCCCGATCTCAGTCTCGTGGTGGTAATATAAAGCTTAGTGGCTTCCTCCATAAACCGGTCCTTAGAATCCGGTGGTGCCAAACCCAATCCCGTGTCTTGTGCAAACTGCACCATGCCAAAACTATCCAACCACCAGATTCCTATCCACTACTATTGTGTGTCCATCACAATTAAAGTAATCATAAAGTTTAACATGTCACATTTGTATGAAATCCCATTCGCAATGTCTAAGCATGGCTAAGCATAATTAATACCTATCTACTTCCCAACCCAAATCAGGTGATAATGAATTATATGGAACAAGGCATGTAACATGAAATAGGACATCATTTTATTTAGCATGCATCTAACTAAAATCCTAAAATTGGTACAAGATGGTCAAGGGCACTTGCCTTCATCAAAGACTTGATTGTTGGTGAAGTCTTGGTCTTGGAGATTAAAGTTGGGGTCGTAGTACAACTCTAAATATATTGCCCAAGCATGGCAAGAAGAAACAAAAGCTAAATAAGTAAAGAGCACACAATACATGGCATCACAACATACACATAGGCATAAAATTCTATACTAATGCGTCCCTACGAAGCATTTATTATTTTACATAACCAAAATATGCATTTTATATTTATCTTACATTTTTAGGATTTATTATGGCCTAAAATCATTTTTAATGAATTTTCTATGGACAAAATATATTTTAAACATTTTAAATAAATTTTCCATGGTCAAAATATAGTTTATTTGCACTCTACAAATTAATTACATCATAAAAATATTCTATACAAATTTTTCCTACTGTTTTTACATTTATTTACCATTTTTATCTATTTTCTACACATTAAATACTCTTTTAAACAATATTTAGCAATTAAATTAAGCCTTAGGGACTTCCTAGTAAATTTTCCTACACTGTACAGGGGTTAAATCAATAATTCTACAAATTTCCAGGGGCTAGATTGCTTAATTAAGTGATTAAATCCAATTCCAGAGAGTCCAGGGGCTAGACTTGTATTCCAGCAGAACCCAGGGGGTAGCCCGCAAGAATCCAGGGGCTTCGGTGCAAATGCGAAGGCAGGAAAATTGAATTGAATGTGGGCCGTTGGATTTGAAATGGACGCACGGGATTTAAAACGGCTGAACCGTTACGGCCTTCTAATCTTGGTCGTTGATCCCCAACCGAAGGATGGGATTGGGCCACGTCGCCCTATAGCCGGCGCCAGCACCTTGCGCGGCGACGCACGACGGCTGACGATGGCGACCTCGCCGGCGTTGGCCGGAACGGCCAAAATCTCGCCGATTCTATGCGCAATCTACAGCAAACTAAAGAGGGGAAGAAGGGGAGCATACCTATGGGGTTTTCGGGGTGCGAAATAGACCAGAAGGTAGTCGACGACGAGGACTTGCAGCGAACGGCGGCAGCTCCCATCGATTCCGATGAACCCTTGACGTTCTCTCCACACAAATCTGCCTGGCGTGCTCCTAGCGACAAGGCGAAGAGGTTAGGGCGGAGGGGAGAGTAGAGCAACCGTCGAGGCATCGGGAACACGCGAGACAGACCTTCGCGACGGTGCGGTTAGGGTTTGGGCATGGGGAAGAAGAAATAGAGGGAGAAGGTGGGGTTTTATAGGGGAAATGAGTGCGGCGGTTGATGGCACATGCGTAGGGAGTTCCTCGGGGTGAATCGGCGTTGGGTGAGGCGGTTGGAGGGGGGTTAGCGCGGCGCGGGCGCCGGAAGAGGGAGGCGGCAGTTGCTCCCTGGAAGGGATTACAGGTGGGGTCCCTAGGGCAGAGAGAGAGGAGAGGAGGGGAGTTAGCTGGGCCGCGGGTGAGGGGAGGGGAAATTGGGCCGGGGTGGGAATTTGGCCCAGGGAAGGGTTTTTATCTTTTTCTTTTTCTTTTTCCTTTTCTTTTCTTTGGATTTCATTTCAAAGTCAAATTTCAACAAATTCTACTCGTTTGAACTTCAAAATTCACACAAAAATGCACACTTGAATGTACTATGGTTTGATCAATTTTATTTACATAAAATATGGATGTTACAAATCTACCCCTCTTAAAGGAATCTCGCCCTCGAGATTCGGACGTCCTAAGAGAAAAGATGAGGGAATTCAGCCTTGAGATCTTCTTCGCTTTTCCATGTTGCTTCTGACTCCGAGTGATGTTTCCATTGCACCTTACACATGCGAATGACTTTGTTTCTGGTCACTCTTTCTGATGTCTCAAGTATCTTGACAGGTTGTTCCACATACGACAAATCTTCTTGTACATCTACTGCTTCCATAGGTAACTGCTCTTCAGGCACTCTTAAGCACTTCTTAAGCTGCGATACATGGAACACATTATGTACATCTGATGAGTGCGGTGGGAGCTCAAGCTTATAAGCCACTTCACCTCGTCGTTCTAATATCTTGAACGGACCAACGTAGCGGGGTGACAACTTTCCTCTTATTTTAAATCTTCTCAACCCTCTCATAGGTGACACCTTCAAGTACACATAATCACCAACCTCAAATGTTAGATCACGTCTTCGAGTATCCGCATAACTCTTCTGTCTTGTTTGGGTTGCTTTTAGATTCTTCTGAATTTCTTGTACTTGTCTTTCAGCCTCTTTCAATACATCAGGCCCAAAAACTTGACTTTCCTCAGTCTGATTCAAAAACAACGGTGTCCTACATTTCCGCCCATTCAATGCTTCAAAAGGAGACATCTTCAAGCTGGCTTGATAATTGTTGTTGTAAGAGAATTCGGCATATGGCAGATTCTTATCCCAACTTTGGCTATTCTTTAGAGCACACGCTCTTAAAATGTCTTCTAATATCTGGTTGGTACGTTCTGTCTGACCATCAGTCCGAGGATGATACGCCGAACTGAAATTTAAACGGATATCCATTGATTCATGCAACTTCTGCCAGAATCTTGAGGTAAATTGAGTGCCTCGATCTGAGATAATCTTCTTAGGAACTCCATGTAAACATACGATCCTGGAGATATACAGTTCCGCCAACTTGGGACCATTGTAAGTTTCTTTCACGGGAATAAAGTGGGCAACTTTAGTCAAACAATCCACTATAACCCATATAGAATCATATCCAGACTGTGTCCTTGGTAGTCCCACAATAAAACCCATGTTGATTTCTTCCCATTTCCATTCTGGCACTTTGATTGGTTGCAATAACCCTGCCGGTTTTTTATGTTCCGCCTTAATCAATTGACATGTATCACATATGGCCACATATTCTGCTACATCCCGTTTCATTCCATGCCACCAATATCGATCTTTAAGATCTTGATACATCTTCGTGCTTCCGTGATGAATAGAGTATGATGAGTCATAAGCTTCTCTTAATATTAGTTCTCTAATCTCCTTTATATCTGGAACACAAATCCTCTTTCCAAGCCATAGGGTTCCTTGTTCATCCTCTCTAAAGTTCGGAGCTTTTCCTTTCTTCATTAATTGCTTGATCTCCTTGATCTTCTCATCATTCTTTTGTCCTTCTTGTATATCATGTTCAAGGGTTGAATCCACTTCCATAGCAACTGCTTCAGTACTAGTCACTAGGCATAAGTTTAATCTTGCAAATTCTTCACATAACTCGGGTTGAAGAGCTTGTACTGACAAATTATTGCATTGTCCTTTTCTTCTTAGAGCATCAACGACCACATTAGCCTTCCCTGGATGGTAGTTGATTCCCACATCAAAATCATTTATTAACTCCAACCAACGACGTTGTTTGAGATTAAGATCTGGTTGTGTGAATATGTACTTCAAGCTCTTGTGATATGTGTATATTTCGGTTCTTTTTCCCATTAAGTAGTGTCTCCATATCTTCAATGCATGGACAACAACTGCCAGTTCTAAATCGTGGGTTGGATAATTCCTCTCATGTTTCCGAAGCTGTCTTGAAGCATGTCCTCCTTGCATTAAGACACATCCTAAACCATGACCAGATGCATCACAATAAACTACAAACTCTTTCTGCATATTAGGCATCACCAATACCGGTGCACTAGTTAACCTCTTCTTCAACTCAGCAAAGCTCACTTCACATTCGGGGGTCCACTTGAAAGCAACTCCTTTCTCAAGCAATTTGGTTAGTGGTCGAGAGATCTTTGGAAATCCCTCAATGAATCGACGATAATAACCAGCCATGCCTAAGAATCTTCGTATATCATGTACACTCTCAGGTGTTTCCCATTTCAGGACATTAGCCACTTTGCTGGGATCCACTGTTATACCTCCTTCAGATATGACATGACCCAAAAATGATACTTCCTTTACCCAAAACTCACACTTACTAAGTTTGGCATATAGTTGGTGTTGGTGAAGCTTCTGTAGAACCATCCTGATGTGCTCCTCATGCTCTTCTTCAGTCTTGGAGTAGATAAGTATATCGTCGATGAACACCACTACAAACTTGTCCAAGTACTCCATGAATACCTTGTTCATCAGATACATAAAATATGCGGGAGCATTGGTCAATCCAAATGACATAACTATATACTCATATAGTCCATATCGAGAGACAAATGCAGTCTTGGGAATGTTTGAGGGTCTAATCTTCAGTTGGTGATAACCCGAGCGAAGAACAATCTTAGAGAACACACACGCTCCTCTCAACTGATCAAACAAATCTTTGATTCTTGGTAGTGGGTATTTATTCTTGATTGTTACCGCATTTAAGGCACGGTAATCTACACACAACCTCTGGGTATCATCCTTCTTAGGTACAAATATAACTGGTGCTCCCCAAGGCGATGAGCTAGGACGAATATATCCTTTTCCCAGTAAATCCTCAATATGATACTTTAGTTCAGCTAATTGTTTAGCATCCATTCTATACGGCCTCATAAATATTGGGGCCGTGTACTAACTCAATGATAAACTCAATCTCTCGATCGGGGGGCATACCTAGTATGTCATCTGGGAATACATCCGGAAACTCACTCACAACCCTGATGCCTTCTGTACTCTCAAGATGGTTGAGTTGTACAACTGCCTCTTGTGTCTGATCTGGTTGGAACTCCAGTGTAATGCCATCTGGGTGTGTTAAGCAAACTGTCCTAGTTGCACAATGAATTACTCCTTGATTCTTTGTTAGCCAATCCATTCCTAGAATGATGTCTAATCCTTGCGAGTCCAACACTATTAGGTTGGCCCAAAAGACTACCCCCCTTATGTTTATACTCACTTTACGTCATAGTTGCCTTGCCACCATCTCTTCTCCAGGAGAGTTTATCAGCAATGGCCGATTCAAGAATGTAACTACCATGTCATGCTTCTTTATGAAATCTTTGGATATAAATGAATGTGTAGCACCCGAATCAAACAATACTGTGGTGGGGTGGGAATTAGCAGAAAACATACCGATCACCACATCAGGTGCTTCCTGTGCTTGCTCTAGTGTCACATGATTGACACGTCCCGGTGGGTTCTGCTGCTTCTTTGGACAATTGTTGGAGTAATGTCCCCATTCTCCACACTCGTAGCACTGAACTTCTGCAGCATTATTCTGGCCCTTGTTACCTCCTGGTTGATTTCTTGGGGGTTGACCATTGGGGCGGTTAGCTAGTGCTGAAGGGCATGGTGGTTGCATCTGCTGGCGAGGGGGTTGCATTAGCTAGCGTGGAGGCTGTTGTTGCTGGCGCATCTGCTGATTGTAGGGTGTGGGTGGCCTGAAATTGGGGTTTGGGAATCTCTATCCCGAGTAGTTCATAGGGCGAGTCATGGGTGTTGCAGGCTGAGGGGCGAAACGAGGGCGTACATTGCTACTAGAGGCATGTCCCAGAGCCAATTTCCTTTTCCTTTCATCATCATCCGGTTCCTTCTTAGTCATCTCCACTTCAAAAGCCTTGTCAAGCAATTTCTAAAAGTCGCTGTAGTAACTGGAAGACATGGCGAACTTCAACTCCTTGTCCAGTCCATTCTTGAAACAGAACTGCTTCTTGGAATCAGTATCCACATCTGTCGGTGCATAGAGAGATAACTGTGTGAATGCATTCAAGTAGGCTCGCACAGTCATACGGCCCTGCTTTAACATGAGGAACTCCTCGCGTCTTGCTTGGACTTCTCCCTCAGGTACAAAGTGATTGCGGAAATTAGTCCTGAATTCTTCCCAAGTGATGTTCTCCGGACTCCGGTGGGCTTCAGTGAAGGCGGTCCACCAGTCGGCTGTAGGTCCCTGGAGTTGATGAGAGGCTAATAGTACCATCTCTCTTCCTTCACATTGTATGAGCCTCAATCTGCTTTCAACCGTTCGAAGCCAATCATCGGCATCCATTGGTTCACTGACTGTGGCAAAGGTGGGTGGATGAGTGTTAAGGAAGTCCCTTAGAAAGGACCTGGGTGGAAAAGGTGGTGGTGGTGGAAGGTTGTATTGTGGTGGTGGTGGTTCTTGCTGCATGTTAGTAACTATCTGGGTAAGGTTATTGAGCAGTTGGGTTTGAATTGCCATCATCTGCTGCATCTGTTGCGCTGCTTGGGCTCCTCGAGCACCCCTACCATTCCATCATGGCAATCCTCCAAATCCATCATCTTGGGGCACAACACCCCTTCCACGACCTCTGCCTCTACCAGCCATCTGTATAGGGAATAATTGAAACTTTAGGATAATAGATAAGGTATAGAAGGGTACGCTAAGGTAAATGGTCCCAACTACATGCATCAAGGGAAACATATATATATATATATATATATATATATATATATATATATATATATATATAGCAAGCAAATTCATTAATCAACTAGTGCGGATGTGGACAGGATGCCGAAGCATTCCACAACTCACGTCGCACACACACACACACACAACATGAAGCAAACTACTAATACAATACCATAGATAACACAACTCAAGACTAGAGAGGGCGTAGCTACATGCTCCTACATACTTAGGGTAGGTGTCCTGAGTCGTCCAACAGGGTAACAAGTCTACTCCTACTCGTCGGGGTCCTCGTCGGAGTCCTCCGCGGTCTCCTCCTCCGGGTCCTCCTCCTCCGGGTCCTCTCCCGATTTCACGGGTGAGTTCTCACGACGATCTAGAGAGTCTGGGTCCCAAGGCTTAGTGTCCGAAGCATACTCAGGAGAGTTTGGGTCAGCTGCAGTGATCCTCCCGTAGCGTCGACGAAGCTACTCGTAGCGGTCAACAAGGTCCCTGCTATCCTGAAGCTCCTACTGACAACGCTAGAGTCGTGAAGACAACTCCACAACGTCGTCCACCAGCCTCTCACTCTGAGCGAGGTACAGATGCCCCTCGACGTTACATCCAGTGAAGTCGGCTGTGCCACTAGGGCGCTGAGGAGTGTACGCGTGCTCCGTGCGCTCGACGGAACCTGTGGGCGTGACTCCAGTAGGTAGTTGCCTCCCACCTAGCATCCTCCTCAGCAGCATGTTGGGAGCTCCTCCAAGTCGGAGAGTAGTGTGAGTGCAGCAGCTCCGAGTCGTAGTAGACCGACAGCTAGGTAGTCCACTCCAGTCCACCAGTAGAGGGTACAGAGATCCTGGTGGTGTGGTAGACAAAGTGAACACGGTACTCACGGTACCCCACAGCACGAAGGAGAGAGTAGAGACGAGTACGCATCCTTGATGCAGCATGTCCAGAAGAGATCAGCATTGTCTCCCTCCTGGGTGTGTGAGGTGCGGAGCGGCTGGCTAGGGCGTGGTGAGGAACACTACCCCCAGTCGACTTACGGGCCGTCTGCTTGGTGCGCACCATCTACAAACATTTGAAAAGAAGAGAGTGAGATCAATAATCAATAAATTAAGTTAGAATAAAAACAATAAGTACAGCAAGATAAGAAGTACAAGGATTGAGATGGAAAGCACAAAGTTTTGGAAATACTATTTTCTATGAAAATAGTATAGTCCTTATTTTCAACCATTTCTAACTAGGCTTGCGTACGGGCAACACGGCTTTGATACCACTCTGTCACGCCCGGTCATCGTCAAGATGAACAGACGCTAATCACATGTACGCCAGGATCAGTTGAATCGTACATGCGTTGAAAAAAGTGAAATATCATTACATAGCCATGTTCGAATACATAGATAGTCTTACAATACGACCCGAAGGTCTACAAATACACACCACAAACCTATATACAGCATCTAAACAGTTCACATAATCCAAACTACAGCGGAAGCATAAATAGATAACTAGGGCTCCATCTTCACAGGCAGTCGCGCGATGGATCGCCAGCCTAGACCAAGTCCTCCGGGTTGACGAAGAAGTCTTCCGGTGCCGCTTATACTTCATATTCTAATGGAAAAGTAAACGCTTGAGTACATAGAGTACTCAACAAGTATGGGAAGGGAATGACATGATTGGCTAAAGCAAGGATAGGCCAATTATGGCTTAAGCACTATGCTTAGAACCTAACCTTAGCTTTCAATTATCAACATCATAATTCAAGAAATAATCCAACACATATTAATGATGATAAATATAACTTGAATCATAAATAACCACCATTTCCCAACCATGAGCTAATTATGAACTGGCCCCAAGCCGCTCTTGTCCGTGAGCACGGCTGTCATGAGAGTTTTACCAAATCTCTACAGAGAGTGTACCCTTTACCCACAAGCAGTGATTTCATCCCCTGTTGCCAGGTGGACTAAGTGAACCTCCCTGAATGCCCATGGTAGTTAACTACATTACACACTTCCTTTGGTGTGAGGCCAGGAGATCACTACATGGTATTTACAAAGTACTCCTGACTAGTGCTAGCCCTCTAAAGTTTCCACCACTGAGGCATTTCCAGAGTAACCCTCCACCTCAGAGCCCCCTCTTGAGCCTTGTGGTTCCCAGAGCAATACCCCTGCATCATTCCCCGCACCATCCAACTACTAGCATTTCATCGGGAGAAACCTAATTAATTGACCAAGCTGCCCCATCTCAGTCTCGTGGTGGTACTATAAAGCTTAGTGGCTTCCTCCATAAACCGGTCCTTAGAATCCGGGGGTGCCAAACCAATCTCGGGTCTCGTGCAAATTGCACCATGCCAAAACTATCCAACCACCAGATTCCTATCCACTACTATTGTGTGTCCATCACAATTAAAGTAATCATAAAGTTTAACATGTCACATTTGTATGAAATCCCGTTCCCAATGTCTAAGCATGGCTAAGCATAATTAATACCTATCTACTTCCCAACCCAAATCAGGTGACAAGGAATTATATGAAACAAGGCATGTAACATGAAATAGGACATCATTTTATTTAGCATGCATCTAACTAAAATCCTAAAATTGGTACAAGATGGTCAAGGGCACTTGCCTTCGTCGAAGACTTGATTGTTGGTGAAGTCTTGGTCTTGGAGATTAAAGTTGGGGTCATAGTACGACTCTAAATATATTGCCCAAGCATGGCAAGAAGAAATAAAAGCTAAATAAGTAAAGAGCACACAATACATGACATCACAACATACACATAGGCATAAAATTCTATACTAATGCGTCCCTACGAAGCATTTATTATTTTACATAACCAAAATATGCATTTTATATTTATCTTATATTTTTAGGATTTATTATGGCCTAAAATCATTTTTAATGAATTTTCTATGGCCAAAATATATTTTAAACATTTTTAATAAATTTTCCATGGTCAAAATATATTTTATTTGCACTCTACAAATTAATTACAGCATAAAAATATTCTATACAAATTTTTCCTACTGTTTTTACATTTATTTACCATTTTTATCTATTTTCTACACATTAAATACTCTTTTAAACAATATTCAGCAATTAAATAAAGCCTCAGGGACTTCTTGGTATATTTTCCTACACTGTACAGGGGTTAAATCAATAATTCTACAAATTTCCAGGGGCTACATTTCTTAATTAAGTGATTAAATTTAATTCCAGAGAGTCCAGGAGCTAGATTGACAATTCTAGGGGCTAGACTTGTATTCCAGCGGAACCCAGGGGGTAGCCCGCAAGAATCCAGGGACTTTGGTGCAAATGCGGAGGCGGGAAAATTGAATTGAATGCGGGTCGTTGGACTTGAAATGGACGCACGGGATTTAAACGGCCGAACCGTTACGGCCTTCTAATCTTGGCCGTTGATCCCCAACCGAAGGCTGGGATTGGGCCACGTCGCCCTGTAGCCAGCGCCAGCACCTTGCGAGGCGACGCACGGCGGCCGACGGCGGCGACCTCACCGGCGTTGGCTGGAATGGCCAAAATCTCGCCGATTCTATGCGCAATCTACAACAAACTAAAGAGGGGAAGAAGGGGAGCATACCTCGGGGGTTTTCGAGGTGCGAAATCGACCAGAAGGTAGTCGGCGACAAGGACTTGCGGCGAACGGCTGCGGATCCCGTTGATTCCGATGAACCCTCGGTGTTCTCTCCACGCAAACCTGCCCAGCGTGCTCCTAGCGACAAGGCGAAGAGGTTAGGGCGGAGAGAAGAGTAGAGCAACCGTGGAGGCGTCGGGAACACGCGAGACAGACCTTGGCGACGGTGCGCTTAGGGTTTGAGCGCGGGGAAGAAAAAACAGAGGGGGAAGGCAGGGTTTTATAGGGGAAATGAGTGTGGCAGTTGATGGCACGTGCGCAGGGTAGTTCCCTGGGGTGAATCGGCGTGGGGTGAGGCGGTTGGAGGGGGGGGGGGGGTTGGCGCGGCGTGGCGTGGGCGCGGGAAGAGGGAGACAGCGGTTGCCCCTGGAAGGGATGATAGGTGGGGTCCCTAGGGCAGAGAGAGGAGAGAAGGGGAGTTAGCTGGGCCGCGGGTGAGGGGAGGGGAAATTGGGCCGGGGTGGGAATTTGGCCCAGGTAAGGGTTTTTATCTTTTTCTTTTTCTTTTCTTTTGATTTGATTTTAAATTCAAATTTCAACGAATTCTACTCGTTTGAACTTTAAAATTCACACAAGAATACACACTTGAATGTACTATGGTTTAATCAATTTTATTTACATAAAATATGGATGTTACATCTCCTCTCCAGAATTGTTGTTGAACTTGCCGTTGAAACTGGTATGCATGATCTCCTTGTGTACGTGCACGTGAAGCACATAATTGGTTGCAAGGTCCTATGTACACATGCGCCTGGAGAAACGAAGAGGAGCAAAGTGGTTCTGCACCGGAGGTAACAGAATCAATTTGATATGAAGATTGGTCTGGTTTGCTGCTATGCGTGCAGGTGGAAAGGAGAGGAAAGCTCGAGGGGGCGGTTGATAACAGGGGAAGGGGAGCTGCTAGCTATGTATAGCTTAATTTACAAATAATTTTCATTGTAAGGACTCTCTAATCCTTATATAAATCTATAGCAGATAATTCTATCTCTATTTTTAAAGCTATTTTATTCTTATCTAATCTAGAGTCATTGTGCATAATGCCTTGTTGCCAAACATAGGGAAAAAAATTCCCTGCATCCGGTATCCACTAGAGCGGGCATGCATACCGGACTCGGATACGCTCCACGTGGAATCGTCACCAATCTAAAAGCTTCCCATGGGATCGAAGCTATCTCCTCGGCTCATCGCCCAGGATCGCCTTCGGCTCCCTTTCGTTCCTAGCTGCCGTCCTGAGAAGGAAGACGAGGGAGTCTTCCTCTTGCTGCCGGAGAATCACGTCAAGCAGATCCTAATCTTGAACGTCGGCGGCTGCGACGGCATAAGCACTATGCTTCTCCCTGCGCTCCTGGATGATGCTACCAATTGTGCACTCGACTCGGCCATGGTCCCTTCCCATGTTGTCACGCACGGTGCCGCTGAGCCACCGGACCAGCTGTTGGACGATGGGAACAGGTCGGGCAGGCTGAACCCTCCCATCAGCGTCGCCATCACGTCGAGCTCCCAGAAATACTACTGCTGC
The DNA here is from genome assembly GCA_036927565.1 of Tuctoria greenei. Lineage (NCBI taxonomy): Eukaryota > Viridiplantae > Streptophyta > Magnoliopsida > Poales > Poaceae > Tuctoria > Tuctoria greenei. The sequence continues at coordinate 171,015,697 of JAYESD010000003.1, read as the reverse complement.
TGCTGGCACTTGCCGTCGAACACCGCCCTGGCAACGATGTTGTTGGTGAGCGCACTAGTACAATAAGCCTCATCACAGGCGGCTCCAAACCTATTATCACAAACAGCTTTTAAAACTGCCTGAAACAAAGAGCCTGTGATAATCCGCAATTTCACAGGCGGAGAAGTGATACCGTCTGTGAAGACACATTATCATTGGCGGTTCTTTACTTAGGCTAGCCGCCTGTGAAGACACATTATCATAGGTGGTTCTTTACTTAGGCTAGCCGCCTGTGAAGATATTTTATCACAGGCGGGTCATGCAGCATATATAACCACCTGTGATAAATGTCTTATCAGAGGCGGGTATTGAAGCATAACTAACCGCCTATGATAATGGTGTTATCACAGGCGGACGTTTACCTACATCAGTCGTCTGTGAAGACCTTTTAACGCAGCCGATTTCTACCATAACAGTCACCGCCTGTGAAAATTAGGTTATCACAGATGGTTCTTTACTTGTATCTAGCCGCCTGTGATAATTGTTTTTCACAGGCATGCCTAGCCGTTGGTTAATAACCGCCTGTGATAAGGTATAACCTATGCAATACTACTGCTGTTATTTCTAATTTCCAGGTCAATTCAATATAATCACAGAACAAAAAACAACAATATCATCACAGAACAAAGCTCAACAATATTATCATCACAGAAGTCAATTTTACTAAAACAATATACATATGTACAAGTTACAGATACAATTCATCTCAAAGTTTACAAGTTTTCACTAAAAACTGTTTCTATTGGCATAGTCGCTAAGTTCTGGCACGTCAGCTGCTGCACAATTCTCATCAAAGAATTTCCCTTTTTTGTGCAAAATTTCACGACGAATGAACTGACAGAGTTCAGCAGCAATCCTGTCGGCTCCTCCACTAGGAATACTTCTACAAATCGGCCATTCTTCATTTAGATTCTTCGTGTGCTGCAATATAACACATAACAAGGTTTAGAATGTATTGGTTTGAACAATCTCAAAGTATAGATCAAAGTGAGAGTATACATGAATTTATTTGGTATTTTTGGAGCAGTTGTACTATGAGCAATTAAATTTTAAAGTTGGAATCAAAATATGAAAATAATATTTCTGGTAATATTGAACAGCAGAGAATATAAGCATTAAACTATGCTAGTTACAATGAAAATGAAACACAAAAGTAAAAAAATAAGGTATCGACATTAAGGATAACTTACATCCTCACGATTCACTCTATATACGCCGGCGGTCCGAAGATGCTCGCATACATAATACCCGCATAAGAAACTCCCAGCAGGCTGCTTCGGACAAGCATAATACGTTTTAGTGTCCAATGCATTCGTATTAGGAGGTCTCTGACCGCCAAGCTGTTCCGCATAAAACCGCCAAGCGCTGTAATACAAGAAATGTCATATAAAACTTGTCAACACATTCTAAATGTGCATAAATTAAAATTATTGAATAAACGTACAGTTTCAAAATGGAAAGGAAATCTTTGTAACGATCTGGTGAGAAATCGGCCGAGTCCAAGACTGTTGCCAGTCCATGCATTGGCTTGATGAAGATCATTATGTAGTGATTACTGCAAACATACAAACACATGTGTTAACAATTACCAATAATTGCTATTTCAATGTCATGTGTCGAACTTACTTGAAGTGGTACGGAGCCTTTACGAGGTCTTTGCCGTCTCTGACAAAGTTAAAAATCGCATGTCCTATGTAAGCTGCGACTTCTGTCTTTCAATTCTTCTTAAGTTTTGCGATTAATTTGTCAAAATCTTTTTTTTTTCATGTGTTTGTACTGTGCTAAGTCTCGATTCGCCTGGACATCGAATAGCGACTTTGCAATCCTAGTAGGGTCAAGGATACCTGTCTTGCGCTCCAACTTTTCATTTTCCATGTATTGCATCCTATTGAAGAAGTCCAGAATTGTTATAATCTCATGAAATGCGTATGAGTGTAGTAAGAAAAGCAAATACAAAATATTAGAGCACTTACAAGCACCAAACGAGCAGCAGGTTGATTTTGAGCATGCCCTGATGGAAAAGGGCATGCAACTCTTCAAATAAAATGACTCGTCTATCCACTCCAGTGCTCCAGAATGCTTCTTTTGGAATACGAAATGTGACGCAATTAAGACCATATTTTGTGCTGGCAGTGATGTACCACTCATGCATTCTTCTGAGCTGGACGGGTTGTTTGCTAAGTTGTACGAATGTCATGAACGACTTCCCATTCTTAAATTCAGGAGGAACATCCTCAAGCTTGTATATTGGAACTCCTGGTTTAACTAAAGCCGTCCACCGATTATAGATGACACCGTCTTCTTCCCACTCCTCGATATCTCCTAATGACGGCTCATGAGAAGAACGAGATGCACTCGGTTTTATAATATTTTCCTTCACAGTTTCCAAATATTTTGACACTTCTGACGAAGGTTTCTTATTTTCGTATGGAGTAACTTTGATAGGCACTGATGATCGAGGAGTAGTCGTCGGAAGTTGGACACTGGCTTGTTGTTGAACCTGTTGTTCAACTGATTGCTCTTTACTCCCAGCAGTTGGTTCTAGTACTACTTCAAGCTGTTGCTCAACTGGTTGCTCTTTACTAGCAACAGCTTGCTCTGGTACTGCTTGAAGATGTTGTCAACCTTGTTTCTCTTGGATATCATCCTTGCTGAGACATAGGGGGAGCGGATCTTCCTGGACTGGGAGTGGATCTTCATGCACTTTCGCCTTAGAAGATGGGATTGCAGTATTTGGAGATGCGACGGGGCTAGAAATTGACTCATCGTCCAACACGATATCGCATCGGTGCCAAAGGATTAATTGGTTGATAGCCTGCCCCAGAGTCGCGATCCCCTCAGGTGTGACGTGGTCTATTTCATAATCTTCATAATCATTATCAATGATCTGAAGAACTTGCACCACAACATAATACAACGGAAGTGGATTCCCGTTGAATCCACAATCAGGCTTTGCCATAGCAGTGGCAACCTGTTTGGTTTTGTTCCCTGCTCTGCCTATCAGGACAAGAAGACGACAAGATTTGTCATTAGCAATATCATCGACAGGGAACTTATGGGTTGACCCTAAGCCTGGCACGGAACCAACGCTGCTAGGGTAGGCAGTTGGAGATACTAATTGCTCCTTTTGCACCGGAACCATCACTGTACTCGGTGCCACTAATTGTCCTGATTGTCTAGGTTGTTCCATTATTTCTTGCATATTTTCTTTGACCTTATGAGCAATCGTTTCATCAAGTGTTTTCTTAAACTTCTCACGTCTTCTATATGTGTCTTTATCTTTAGGGAAACCATCTAGCCAAGACATTTGAGAAGAGATCGCTCGAACCCGTCCGCTGTGTTCAGGGTTTCCTAAGATAGCGGTAAGTTGGTCATTCTCCCTCTTCGGCTTGAAGAGACCCTTCTGTTGCTTTTCAATCACTTATTTCATTTTATCCTCTACTTCATTCAGAGAGTCGGGCTTTTCAAGTTTGCCCTCGCTGGTCAAACCTGACCGAGCAAAGACCCAGTGTTGAGTTCGCTCATCGCACCCTTCTCATGGGTGAGGATTGCCCTTACTTGTAATTTCGTCTAATATCTTATTCCATTTCTGGACTTTGGGGGCATATTCGGCAGACCCCAAGCGATGATGGTATTTGTTCTTTTTTGCAAGCTCTGACCTAGTTGCACTTAGAGCTTTAGCATCAGGTGTGCTCTTTTGACGAACAAACTCTTGCCACTGAGCTTGTGTGATTTTTCCCATCTTCCTCGGGCTAGGGACCTTATCGTCCTTAACATAAGAATTCATTTCACTCTTCCAGCATCAAAACTTCTTACTGCAAGAGACCAATGTTGCTTTCTTTACAGCTTATTCTGTGCCTTTTGGGAACTTGAATTGTTTCTTTATCTTTTCCCACAACTCATTCTTGGTCTGCTCGGGTGATTTCCTCCAATTCTCTGTTGTGATCGGCACAACCTCCCTAACAAGAAAACCGCATGCATTACAGTACTTGGTAACTGAATCCAATGGTTCTTGGGGAAGCCCACCTGGACCGACCCTTGTTATGTACATGATGCGGTCCAATGGACCCTGTCGGTGGTTTTGATCCGGCAGATCTCCTGACACTACTAAAGTGTTTGCGGAGTTTGAAGTTCGGTGTGGGCGCGCGGAGATTCAAGAAGGTGCAATTTAAAATGAACAGGAGACACAAAGGTTTACGTGGTTCGGGCCGCCTGATCGTAATACCCTACTCCACGGGATGTGTTGGTGTTGTATTGGATGTATGGACTCAAAGATCAGATCAGAGCAGGTCAGATCAGTCTAGAGAGTGTAAAGTGAGCGCGTGTCATATGTATCGTCGGCCTATCCTTTTATAGTACCAGGACAGGCCGTTACAAGTTGTCCTGGCCCGACATGTGGCCCCGGCGGTTACTAATATTAATACACAATTGATGCGCTTAATTATCCTTAATGACCGAGTTACGGGCTTTGACAGCACCGTTACTGGTAATTAAGGTCGTCCGATCGTGTGTCATTAATATAGTATTAATGACACTTAATCGGGTCTTGAAGTCCTTGATTCCCCTTTGAAGATCCGGAGCCGTTGTGGAGTCTACCGGAGGTTTAAGGCTGAAGATCCGACGGTTGGACACGTGGAAGCTCCGGAACATACTGTGGGGAACAGATAGGTCCGGTGCCACCAGACACGTGTCAGTTCGGGAGCTTCCCTCGGTCTAGGGTTAGGTTCGGGGGTGCCATTTTGGTACATAGCCCGGAGCTACCCCCTGGTGGGCGGTAGCTCTGGTTCGATGGTACACGTGGCGACCCTGGGACTAACCATGTTGGGGAAGCGGGTCCGTTTATGTCTGACATGTGGGCCTCCGAAGGTCTTCAAATCAAGTAGATGACATTCCCTTGAGATCTTTGCAATCTCAAGGGGTATACGGTACCCTGGGTACCGACATACCTTTATTGGGACCTCGTTGCCCTCGTTTCCGCTTGAGTGAAGCTGAGGATTCATCCATTGGAGATCCTTCTGCGGTTTTAGGAGCCGATGTCACCTCATTGTCTTCGCGATTAATCTAGGTAGAAAAAAAATATAAGACTTCGTATACTTGACAACCAACATTAACTTGAACTTCTGAAGTTAAGATTCGTGATCCATACCTTGTCGGCAGGATCATATTCCGGGTCTAGATCCACTGAAGTATTTTTAATTTTTATATTTGGAAAAGGATCCGATGGACTGTGATAGGAGCCTGAACTGCTGGAGTCAGTAAACTCCATATTGTTTTCTTTGTCGTTACTACCAGGACCAATCTTCTTAGGGCTTTCCATGCTAGATCTAATAAGACAAAAAATCTAATAAATGGCATATTAACTCTACATGAAGTGTTGCATGAAGAAAAAGATGGAAGCATTCTAGGATTTGATAAGGCATTCTAGGGTTTAAGGCGACTGACCAAAAGGTTCCTATACATTGCGAGGGTGACAAGCATGTTAAATTTGATCACCAGCAATGGCAGTTTTATCTTTTTATTCTAAATAGGCTAGCTTCATTCAGAGTGGCGACCACGTTCTTGAGGTTTACTAGGCGGCGCCTAGCTCCGGACCTATAACTGATCAAGCAAGGGACAAAAAGAAAATCCTCCAGCCTTTTTCTAGTATCAAGAATCGCAAAGTGTGGCACTTGGATTTGGATGGTGAGGTGAGCCGAGGCGAGGTAGCTGCAGGCGAGAAGAGACACTCTTTTTTGAATCAATGTGTGTTCATAATTTGATGAATGCCTCATATGTATATGAGCATTTAGTTAGAATTGTGGATAATTTGAAGTTTGACATGTTGGAATGCTTTTAAAAAAATTAAAAAACATTCATACATGTATAAATTATACAAATATGTTCATACCATCAATTTTGAGTGAAGGGAACCTTTTTTATGAGATAAAAAAATGTGAATAATATGTGAGTAGCAATTAATTTGATATTTACCAAAACATTACAATGTCATCTATACAAGTTTTAAAAATATTTTGTTCAGGTGTTAGATGTTAATTTTATACAAATGTAGAAGAAAGAATCATAAAATTTGGACACAATTTGCAGAATATAAACATGTTTGAGTATTTATATTGGAATCTAAATAAAAAAGAAGCAAGGCATAAGGAAACTGAAGAACAGTATCGGGCATTATCTCAGACAGTTGGTAAGTAATACCCGCCTGAGATAAACATCTTCTCAGACGGTTATTAATTACCAACCGCCTGTGAAGATATTTACTTCTTCCTAATTAATATTCTTGATTAAATGTGAGTCCTTTAAAAAGGCAAAATTCCACTTTATTGTAATATTATTGATAGGTAAAGGTTACCATTAAATTTCACTTCATAAATTCTTTGAAATTGGTCAGAACATAAAAAACATACAACAAATGATATTTTTCATTTTTCTATCTTGATGAATATAATGTTTTTTCATTTATTTTTTCAGTGGACATTTTTACTCATCATATTAACCTCTATGAATTTTTTCAGATTTTTTTTAATTTTTTTTGAATCAATGTGTGTTCATAATTTGTTCAATGCCTCATATGTATATGAGCATTTAGTAAGAATGATGGATAATTTGAAGTTTGACATGTTGGAATGCTTTTAAAAAAAATTAACAAAATGTATACATATTTAAATGATACAAATATGTTCAGTCAAATGTAGAAGAAAGAATCATCGAATGTGCCTGTGAAAGTCCGTGCGCGACCTTTTTTTCCCGAGGCGCGACCTTTCAATGCGCGGTAAACCAATTGCTCCATCTACCACTCTGCGCGGCACCCTTAGTAAAGAACAGTATCGGGCATTATCTCAGGCGGTTGGTTAGTAACACCCACCTGAGATAAACATCTTCTCAGGCGGTTATTAAGTACCAATAGACTGTGAAGATATTTACTTCTTTTAATTAATATTTTTGATTAAATATCTTTTCATGTGCTTGGTAAGTAAAACCCGCCTGAGATAAAGTTAAAAACCGCCTGTGAAAAATTGACGTCTATATAAGGACCCCTCACCGCAGTCAAAACGCAACCCTAGAGAATTTATATCGATGCCGCAAGGCTGTTGAATTTCCCCTACGCCGCGTCGCCGCTCCGCCGCCCAGCCCATACTGTCGCGCCGCCGCTCAACCCCGCACCGCCACTTCTCCACCCAGCTCGCCCACCGTGTTAACGCCTCCCCACCGTGCTGACGCCTCTGCAAGGTAAATGCAGTTTCCTTACTTTTTCTTTGTATATTTTCATTAGCTGATAAGCTGTTAGTTTTGTGTGTTCTGGTATATGGATTTTGTCCTTTTGCATGTGTAAGCACTGTATGGATTGTGTTCTGGTATATTGATGTATGGACTATATGGATTGTTTCCTTTTTGTGTGTTCTGCTAGTTTGGTCTTTTATGTATTGATGTATGGACTATATTGTAATAAGCTTATTGTAGTTTGTACCTATTATGTGACATAAATATGATGTTTAATTAACAGATGCTATTGTAATATATATAAGATGCTATTGTTTAATTAACAGATGCAAGGTAATGTAGTTTCCTTACTTTTTCTTTGTATATTTTCATTAGCTGATAAGCTGTTAGTTTTGTGTGTTCTGGTATATAGATTCTATCCTTTTGCATGTGTATGGACTGTATGGATTGTGTTCTGGTATGTTGGATGGGATCCGACGTCAAGATATAACGGACCGGATCCCACCCTGACCTAGACCATGTTGTTGGGCTTGTTTCCCCCATGACTTCAATGCTTCACCCCCGATTGCTGCTCTCGACGCCTTCGACTCCGTCCGCCTCAAGCTGCAGTAGGGTTGGGCGTTGGCGACCATACCTCCTCGTTGCCAGGTGACATCAATGGTGGCAGGATGCAGAAGCCAGCGAAGTGGCAAAGTGGAGCCATGCCACGCTCTAGCAGCGCGCCTCTCCATCGTGTCAGGTCGGGGGCGGCGGCAAAAATCCACCCATACCCGTGAGTATAATTGCCATCCCTAGATCCCACCCAAATCTAGCCCATGCCACTGGGCCTGTTTGCCCCACGACTTCAATCCTTCACCCCCGCTTGTTGCTCCTGATGCCTTTGACTCCGTACGCCTCAAGACGTCGCCCGTCTCATACATTAGTCGCCCTAATCATACTTGTTATGTCTCTGTAAATTCATTTTATAGAAGACCTTTAGAGAATATTTCTGGCCAAATTTTGTAAATCTGACAAAAATTCTATTATTGAAGCATGGACCGTCGAGCGTGGATGTATAACATGCCAAGACTCGATCCTATGTACATTCATAATGTTGCAAATTTTATTGAAGCATCCAAGAGACATGCGAAGTTGCAAAAGATAAATGACATATTATGTCCATGTATCACTGCGAAAATAAGATTGCTTGGACAGATACTATAGTAATCCAATCTCATTTGGTGAAAAGAGGTTTCAAAAATAACTACACAATATGGACAGAGCATGGTGAGTTAGATACACATGATGTGGATAAAGATGATGAGAGAGGTTCAGATGATGATAATGTTCATATCGATGGTGGTAGTGACAATCAAGTTGGTGATGATGATGATGAGTTCGATTGTGAGGAGATGTTGCGTCACATTGAACCATATGTACTGACTTCTATGGGAGCAAGCAAAGGTTTAAGTAAAATGGAGACATTGCAGAATGCGGCGAAGGAGCTTTTATATGATGAATCAAACGGTTGTGATAAAGAGTTTACTACATTGCGTGCAGTCTTAGAGCTACTAAAGTTGAAAGCTACGCACGGATGGTCCGATTGTAGTTTCTCTGATCTTTTGAATCTCCTGGCAGAAATTCTTCCAAATCCAAATAAACTGCCTAGAAGCACTTATAAAGCGAAAAACTTCTTTGCCCGATGGCACTAGGTGTGACAAAAATACACGCTTGTGTGGACCATTGTATTCTGTATCGCAAAGAGCATGAGCTCACAACTAGATGCCCCATTTGTGGTGTCAGTAGATATAAGAAGGACTACAATCACCAATATGTTACCAACATGAAAAAGACTCAGAAGAATAAGAAGTTTATTATTGGTCCTGAAGGTGACGATAATCATACTTCTGGCGATGCAGACGGGAAGAATAAGAGAAATATTCCAGCCTTGGTGATGTGGTACCTTCCGATAATTGATCGCTTGAAGCGTTTGTTCTCAAACCCTAGGGAGGCTTAACTTATGCGTTGGCATTCGAGCAATGCAAGAAGAATGAAAAACATATACGACACCCTGGTGATGCAACGCGGTGGACAAATTTTGATATTCAGTATCCAGAATTTGCGAAGGAAATCAGAAATGTGAGGTTTGCCTTGGGTACAGATGGAATGAATTCGTTTGGTGAAAAAAGGAGCATACACAGCACATGGCCGTGGTCTTAACGATGTACAACCTACCGACGTGGTTGTGTCACAAAAGGAAATATATCTTATTATCTGTTCTTATCCAAGGTCCAAAACAACCCGACATCGAAATTGATGTGTTCTAGGAACCTTTAATGGAAGATATGGCGAAATTGTGGAATGAAGGTGTACGTACATGGGATGAGTACAAGTGGTAGTATTTCACGCTAAGAGCAATGATATTCATTACCGTGCATGATTATCCCGGACTGTTTACATTATCGGGACAAATGAAAGGGAAGAAAGGTTGTGTTAGGTGCGTGGATAGAACTGGATTTCTGTACCTCACATCATCCAGAAAGACGGTGTACATGAGACATCGACGGTTCTTGACAGAGACACACAAGTATAGGAAGATGAAAGAACAATTTGATAACAAAATCGAAAAAGATACTGCACCGAAACTTTACAGTGGAAAACATGTGTTTGAAATGGTCGAGAACATTCATATTGCTTTCGGTAAGCGAAAAAATAGTAAAGGAATTAAGATAAAGAAAAGTACATCTTCGGATGATACAACTGACATGGCTTTCAAGAAACAATCAATTTTTTCCAAGTATCTTCCGTATTGGAAGAATCTGGAATTTTGCCATAGTATTGATTTGATGCACGTTACAAAGAATGTATTTGACAGCATCATTGGGACCTTGCTGGACATGCCGAGGAAAACAAAGGATGGATTAAATTCATGTATGGACCTAGTAAATCTTGATTTGAGACCAGAGCTTCATTCAGTAGAAAAGGCGAACAGGAAGCATTACCTTCCCCTAGCCAGCTACAACTTGATGCTAGAAGAGAAAAAAGCAATTTGTGAATGCTTGCGTGGGATCAAAGTGCCCACGAGTTTCTCATCCAATATCCGCAAACTAGTCTCGATGAAAGACTTGTCTTTATTCGGTTATAATTATCACGACTGTCACATGATGATGACAGTTTTCCTTGCCATTGCAATAAGAGTAATCAAACCTGAGCATATAAAAGTTGTCATCACACGTTTGTGTTACTTCTTCAATGCATTATCGCAAAAGGTGATAGCACATGAAGATTTAGACTATCTGAAAACATACATCGTCGAGACAATGTGCAAGCTTGAGATGTCTTTCCCACCATCCTTTTTTGATATGCAAGTACACCTAATCATACATCTTGTTGATCAGATAAAAGCATTGGGGCCACTATATTTACATCATATGTTTTCGTTGGAGAGATATTTAGGAGTATTAAAAGGTTATGTGCGGAACCGTGCTCACCCAGAGGGTTCCATTATGGAAGGATACACCACTGAAGAAGTGACTGAGGGTTGCGCTAATTACATCAAACATGGAAAATCGATAGGTGTGCCTATACCGGTACATGAGGATAGACTACGTGAATGTACACCGTGCACATTTTGGTGTACTACAACAGCTCGCAATAGCTGAGTCGTACATCGAGGAACACCAAATTGAGCATCGTGATAAAAACCAAGACCGCACAGAGGACTGGATCATGAAAGAGCACAGAAGATGTTTCACTGAATGGTTAATGGACAAAAATATATCATACGGAAACACTATAGAAGAGGCAACAATGAAGAAGTTAGCTTCTGGCCCATTTGCTTTGGTGACATCATGGCAATCATATGACATCAATGGTTATACATTTTACACTAAATAAAAAGACGGTAAGAGTGTTGCACAAAATAGTGGTGTTCGTATTGAGGCTTATGATTCACAAGGGCAGAAGACCACATACTTCGGGTTCATAGAGGAAATATGGGAACTCGATTATGGTGAAAGAATGGTAATGCCCGTATTTATGTGCCAATGGGTCAAACATTCTGATGGTTTGAAAGTGGACAATTATGGGCTGACACTGGTAGACTTGAATAAAGTGGGTTACAAAGATGACCTGTGGCTTCTCGCTGATAATGTTGCACAAGTTTTTTTATGTTCGAGATCCAGAAACTGAGAAGTTGCACGTAGTTGTTTCTGGAAAGCAAAATATTGTCGGGGTTGAGAATGTGGGAGAAAATGAAGAGGAATATAATCAGTATGAAGAGATGTACCTTTTCACCAAACCAGAAAACATCAAGCGTGTAGAGAGAAGCATTAAAAAGAATTTGAAATCCTATATACGAGAAGATGTCAATGCCAGGAAAAATGTATATAGCAATGTGAGATGATATATATTGTATATATTTGTATCTTCTGAAATTAACTTAGAACAATGTTCTATTTCAGCTTTAGATAGCATGTTTCGAACATTATTAAATTCAGCTTTTGTTTCGAGCTCCTGTCAAGCTAATCCCTTCACAGCAAGCTCTTGTAGATGCAAGTAACACCCGAGACTCATCATTTGGATTGTTAAAAGCTTCAATTGAAGTTTGACGATACTTCCCGTGAATTTGAGGGCTTGTTTGGATAGGAGTACACCCAAACAAGCCCTGCAAGATTTCTTTCTCTTCTCTCCATTTTGATAACTTATGAAGATGCTACTTTATCAGTTCTAATGGCTGAATATATTGACTACAAATCAGTACCATCTCTCTTAGTGCTTTACACAAGCGACAAAACGTACAACTTCAATTACAAATCTTGTTTGTACCATTTTCATATGAATTTGACCTTAATCTTTCAAGCATATATTTATCAATAATTGAAGCTTCCTCATCAGACATGTTAATGACAGTTAGAAGGGAAGGGTGTGTTGAAGCTAACGAAATCTCAACAGCACTGAAGACAGAGAGATGCTGCATATGATTGACAATGTCCTAGTTAGACAACATGAAGCTATGATGATAGCCTTCAACAACATGAAAAGTGATGCCAAGCTTATGCTTGCATCAACCAAGACATGCTATGAGGGTATAACACTTGTTGGTGCAAGCATAACCTTGGCGAAAATCAGAAATCACGCCACCATTGATTACTCTGAAGGCGCCATGGATTACTCTGAAGTTTACCGAGTACGCATAGAGAAAACTTCAGAGTAATCCATGGAGGCTTTAGAGTAATCCACGGTGGCCTTATTTCTGATTTTGGCCAAGGTTATGCTTGCCCTAACAAGTGTTATACCCTCACAACATGCCTTGGTTGATGCAAGTATAACTTTGGTATCACTTTTCATGTTGTTGAACGTTATCATCATAGCTTCACGCTGTTTAACTTAGACATTGCCACTCATGCAGGATCTCTTTATCTTCAGTCCGATTCAGATTTCGTTAGCTTCGACACATTCTTCACTTATAACTGCCATTAACATGTGTGATAAGGAAGCTTCACTTATTTGATAAATCTATGCTTGAAAGATTAAGATTAAATCCCTATGAAAGTGTAAAAACAAGATTTGTGATTGAAGTTGTTCGCTTACTCGCTTGTGTGAAGTACTAAGAAAGTGGGTACTGATTTTTAGTCAATATATTTAGGCATTAAAACTGAGAAAGGAGCATATTCCTAAGTTTTCAATTGGACAGGAGGGAAAGAAATCGTTCAAATGGATGGGAAAATCCTTCCAAGGATCGTCAGGCTTCAAATTGATGCTTTCAACAATTCAAATGATGAGCCATGGGTGTTACTTGCATCTACAATAGCTTGTTGTGTAGGGATTAGCTTGACAAGAGCTTAGCAGCATCAGAGGCGGTTATTTAGTACTAACCGCCTGTGAAAAATTTAAAAACCGCCTATGAAAAACTGACGCCCATATAAAGACCCCGTGGAGGCACGCCTCTGCCTAGTCCCACATCGCGCCACGAGGTACCTAAGTAAATTCGCATAGTTTCCTTACTATGCATTGCATGCTACCTTTTTCTTTGTATATATTCATAAGCTGCCAGTTTTGTGTGTTGGTATATGGATTGTGTCCTTTTGAATTTGTGTACATATGCGTTTGGACTCAATAATATGGAAGTTTGGAAGTTTGGTCTTTCAGATAATGATGCATCGGGCGTGTAGCCGATTGAAGGAGGAGCGCTTGGCGTGGTGCAAGAACCATCCCCATGTATGTACATATGGCACACCGGTCGCATGGTTGTATATACATATGTATCTGTAATGGACTGATGAACTTAACTGTAGTTTGTTTTTCCGTCTTGTTTTTTTTTGGTATTTTCAATTTCTCCGCGTAGGGTTTCTCTGTGAAGCCTGAATCGGGAGATTTATTGAAGTGGCAGTGCATCGTCCCCGGTAAAGAAGGGGTAAGTCATGAAGAACAAGCACGATATGAGTTTAATCATCGTCCTCCTATTAATAAATTTCTTTTCTATAATGAATGGGAAGATGGTTACTACCCCCTGACAATCTCCTTCTGAGGACTATCCCTTGGTGCCTCCAAGATGCGCCTTTCCAATTGGGTTCTTCCATCCAAATGTCCATCGTTCGGGAGCACTCTGCATCGGGATTCTTGATCAAGAGACTGTAAGATAGACCTATTTTGTTCATGTAATTATTACATATACTTATTGTCGAACTTATTTGAACTGGTTTCTTATATTACTTAAATTATATTTTGTAGGGGTGGTGTAGTGCCTTTACAATCAAAACTATACTACTTGAAGTTCAGCGTTTGCTGCATCAGCCAAATGTGCCTGATGTTGAAAATGATTGTTATAATCTACCTATCAAGGTTAGATGACACTTTGACTTAGTGACCAATGTAGGTTATTCATTCCTCTTTCGATATTTGTTAATTTAAATAATGTCAATATTTTCAGGATCCAGCGGAATATAAGAGACGTTTTCGGAAGCAAGCATGACGGTACAATTTAGATTGATCGATGGGAGCTTCATCGTTGATCTACAATGAATGTAGCATGATTTTTGTTCAGTGTGTAAAGAAATTATCTTTGAACAATTGTAAATCCTCTAATGGTGTATTATCACAATTAAGCCAGCCTCACTGGTGATCGAGCATTTCCTATAATGCATTACTGTACTAGTATCCGCTCATCTGTGTTTTTTCCTGATACAATTTTCCCTGCAACGACTACATACGGTTGTGATAATTGCAACAACTACATCACTGTAATTTCAATGAAAACTGCTTGTGATAATTGAACAACTACATACGGTTCTTAAACAATGACCGCCGCTGAAAATACATGATCTTCTCATGCTGTTGTTAATTAAGAACCATCTGTGAAGTTCATTACATTATAGGCGGTATTAGTTAAGAACTGCCTATGAAGATCATGTATTTACCCAGGCGGTTGTTTCTTAAAATCCACCTGTGAAGTTCATTGCATTACAGGCTGTTATTAATTAAGAACCGCATGTGAAGATCATGTATTTATCCAGACGGTTGTTCTTTAAAATCCGCATGTGTTGTTCTTTCATCACAGGCGGTTATTATATCATTCGTCATAACAGTCGCATATTTTTAAGTATCGTCTGTGTTTAAAAATTTAAGGCGCCTGTAAAAATGCTTTTTGTAGTAGTGGCGGTTGGCCACTGCAGCGGCCAGCGAAGCAGCTGACTTCTGGGCGATGGACGAGACGAGGCGCACATACTCGGCCTCCCTGATGCTTTCCATGTGTCGCACATGCCTCGCGCTGAGCAGCTCGACAACGCAAGCCCTGCGCATCTGCCACCAGTACTCACCGTAGAGCGCGATGATGGAGCTCTTACCGCCGCAGCTGACGATGTCCAGTGTGACGCCTCCGTCGGTCGCACGCATAAGATGAACGCTCGGGCTCACCTGGAGCCGAGCTGCCGCGGCCCGAAGCGGCTCCTACGCCTGATCGAGTCTTGGTCGATCGTCCTTCAATCTTTGAGATCCGTGACAGCTGACGTGGAGCAAATCCAGAAAGGTATGCATGGTGCCTCCGGTGCATACGGTATCCAGAAAATTCGCTTTCCGTAGGACCCTGCCCTGGACTGGATCACGCTGAAGTGCCCCTGGCCGGCTCGCCTGCACAATAGAGAGATCAGCCAACACTCTGGCCTGCTGGTATGCTCGCTGGCATCTCCTTTTTTTCTCGTGGCCTAAGAGAAGAAAATAAAAAGGAAACAGAGAGAAAAAACAAAAACTGAAACAGAAAGAAAGAATATAAAAAAACTAAGAATACAACCAAATAGATATCAAATTAGCCATGTCAAAATGTGGAAGTCTAAAGTATATGGTCCTAAAAAAGCAAGGTTACTGCCACTAACCAGCCCTTCGTGGTACGAGCACGTACACACAAAGCATAAGTGGAAGACTAAATGACCTGTACAAGATATGCACCAGTGCATTATTAAAGCACTTCCTTCGTTCCTAAATATATAACGTTTTGGAAATTAAATTTAGTTCTCGAAACATCATATATTTGGAAATAAAAGTACTAGACTATATAATATTTAGATTTAAAAAATCTTCATTTAATCTTACAAATCCTAGGTATGCACAAACATACGCGGCAACCGGCTCCACCCCTGACATGCATGTTGGACGCGTGTGGTGATGACCCTCGACCCGTCGCGCACGTCGGGCGCGGACTTGATCTGGTCGGTCTCCTTTTGCTGGGGAGGAGTCACTGAAAGGGCGCGGTCGTACTGATGCCGCTGCAGGCGGGCCGTGCATGCTCCGCCCTACAGCCGGGGTACGTGGCCGCAGCCCGCTACCCCTTCATCCGTAGGCGCGCGGCACAAGCGCTGGCTTAGCCGAAGAGCTAAGAAGCACCGACGCGTCGCTCATCGATGTCAGGTTGTCAGCTTGTGGTCCGATGCAGCTGCCCGCTGGTATACTCGCCGACGTCTGATGTCGCTCAGTTCGGCAGGAGGGCGACTTCGTCTTTCAGTGTGGCTTAAGGTAGGAAAAGAAAAAGGATAAATCAAGAAATACAGAAGGCAATAAAATAGTGTTAATTCTGATTACCCTTAGGATCATTATCATCAACATCTAACCGGAAGGTCTTAGGTTTAATCAACATGAACAAAGCTCCTAACCGACTAAACAATCAATCAATCTAGCAATTGATCTATAGACTAAAATTAGGGGATCGAAGTGAGAGGCGGCGTTTACCTTCAGAGGGGGCACTTGACGCCATTGGGCTCAAGTGCAGTGGAGAGTCCGACGGGTGGAAGACGATGGAGGCGCAGGCGATGATGGCGGAGCCAAAATATGATTAGCTGTGGCGGGGGCCTCGGGAATGTGTGTACTCGCGTATCTATGCCCTAAGGTCCCCCTAGTACTTATAGCGCGTGCGAGGTGGGGGCGCACGGTACGAGTCCGTTGCACCCCCGTACGAAGCGCGCCTGGCTGAGATGGACTCGGTCGTGGGTTGTTGTCCCACACCCATTTCTTACGGGAGATTCTAACGGGAAACCCTGGTTGAACCGGGATCACCCCTAACATTCTCCCCCTTGATCTCGGGACAACTTATTTCTTACTTACTCAACTTACTCTTACTTAATTACTAAACTTATGTATATTCCCTTTTGCTTTGACATAAGGGGCATGACACAACAAAAACAACCATTTACGTACTGTTTGACTCGAAGACCACAATATGTCTCACAATTAGAAATATCCTTATAATTAGGTGTCCCCTTAGTGTCCAAGATTTGTTTCATAGGCTCTCCCCTAATCCCATGCCGGCTACGTGTTCTCTGAACACATTGGGAGGGAGACCCTTAGTTAGCGGATCTGCAAGCATTTGATTAGTTCTTATATGCTCGAGACTAATTGAATTATCATGGATTCTCTCTTTTACAACATAATACTTAATGTCGATGTGTTTGACAGCACCACTCGACTTGTTGTTGTGAGAGTATGTCACTGCTGGCTCATTATCGCAGTACAACTTAAGTGGTTTATAAATGTCGTCTACCACTCTTAGATCGGGAACAAATTTCTTAAGCCAAGATGCCTGTCCAGTGGTCTCATAACAAGCTATGAACTCAGCATACATTGTGGACGATGCAGTTATAACTTGCATGGAGCTTCCCCATGATATAGCTCCATTTGCGAGGGTGAATATATAGCCTGATGTGGATTTCTTAGTATCCACACAACCCGCGTAATCTGAATCTGAGTAACCCACTATTTCTAACGGGTCTGACTTACTATACTTTAACATGGGGTTCTTAGTACCCTGAATGTATCTTAGAGCCTTCTTAAGTGCTTTCTAGTGGTCTAAACCTGGATTACTTTGATATCTACTAAGCATCCCAGTCACAAAAGCTAAGTCAGGGCGCGTATATGTTTGAACATACATTAAGCTTCCGACAGCAGAAGCATACGGAATTCCTCTCATCTGATCAACCTCATACTGATTCTTAGGCAATTGCGATTGTGAAAATTTGTCACCTTTAACTATTGGGACAGGCGAGGGCTTACAGCCTTGCATATCGTACTTTCTGAGTACGCTTTCTAAGTATGCCTTCTGAGATAATCCTAATATCCCTTTTCTTTGATCTCGGTGAATCTCAATTCCTAGGACATAGGAAGCTTCACCTAAATCTTTCATCTCAAAGTTTGAGGATAAACACTTCTTAGTTTCTAAGAGTAGGTTGACATCACTACTTGCCAGTAGTATGTCATCTACATGTAGTATTAGGAAAATAAATTTTCCATTCTTAAACTTAGCATAAATGCAGTTATCCTCCTCATTCTCCTTATACCCAAATTTTCTTATCGTCTCATCGAACTTTTAGGTACCATTACCTTGAAGCTTGCTTAAGTCCATAAATAGACTTCTTCAAGTGGCATCCCATATGTTCCTTATCCTTAATGACAAAACCCTTTGATTGAGCCATGTAGACGTCCTCATAAGGATCCCCACTGAGGAATGCCGTTTTTACATCCATTTGATACAATTCTAAGTCGTAATGCACTACTAATACCATGATAATTCTAAAAGAATCCTTAGATGATACAGGAGAAAAGGTCTCATTATAATCGATACCCTCCCGTTGAGTGAATCCCTTAGCCATAAGCCTAGCCTTATACTTTTCGATCTTCCCTTTGGAGTAACGCTTAATCTTGTAGACCCATTTACAGCCTACTGTTTTGACTCCCTTAGGAATCTCTACTAAGTCCCAGACTTTGTTGGCATTCATAGATCTTATTTCATCTTCCATGGCTTTACGCCATTCGGACGAATGAGGTCTACTCATGGGATCCTCAAAAGAGGTGGGATCATCCTCCATCTGAATTTCTTCACTTAAATATAATTGATAATCACTTGGAATTGCCGATCGTCTTACTCTTTGTGATCTTCTTATTTGTGCATCATTTGAGGGTTGAGGTTGTTGTTGAACCTCATCTTGTTCGACCACATCCTCAACAAGCTGAGGAGGTGGAACCTCACTTATTTCTGTTGTGGTGGACGGAGGTGCAACGACAGGCGTCGTGTCACTAGTGGCAGGCACCTGTGGCACAACGATAACAGGTAGGGTGAAATAAGGTTCTTGAGTCACTGGAGCGGGTATACTAATCCGCTCCTCCTCAAGATCTATTTCACGTTGCACGGTGCTTCCCCTGATCATAGTGCCCTCTAAAAACACGGCATGTCTTGTTTCAATAAACATAGTGTGTCTAACTGGACAATAGAACCTAAATCCCTTACTCTTTTTAGGATAGCCAATAAAATGACAACTAATTGTTCTAGAATCCAGTTTTCTTAAGTTCGGGTTGAACATCTTAGCCTCAGTTGGATATCCCCACACGTGTAGATAGTTCAGTGAGGGCTTACGTCCCGTGCACATTTCATATGGTATCTTAGGTACTGACTTAGATGGAACACGGTTAAGTACGTGAATGGCGTTCTTTAAGGCCTCCATCCACAAACTAATTGGTAGTGTAGAATAGCTTAACATGCTTCTTACCATGTCCATAAGCGTACGGTTTTTCCGTTCCACTACATTGTTATACTGAGGTTCGCCCGGTGTAGAATACTGGGCTACTATGCCATTTTTCTGTAAAAACCTTGCAAAAGGTCCAGGGACATGGCCATAAGGGGTGTGTCGACCGTAGTACTCACCTCCACGGTCAGACCTTACTACTTTAATCTTAACGTCGTGCTGATATTCTACTTCAACCTTAAACATCTTAAACTTATCCAACGCTTCGGATCGCTCCTTGATTGGATAAATATAGCCATAACGACTAAAGTCATCTGTGAATGTTATGAAAGAATCATAACCATCGACCGATGTCACAGGAAAAGGTCCACAAATATCTGTGTGGATTATTTCTAAGACTCCTGTGCTACGTTTGGCTTTTTTCTTAATAGTCTTGGCGAATTTTCCTTTAATTCAATCAATGCATTCCTCCAAATCTGAAAATTATAAGTGTGGAAGAATCGATTGAGATACTAATCGTTCAATCCTCCCCCTAGAAATATGGCATAAACGACAATGACATAATTTCGACGAAGTATCTAAATCGCTTCTTTTGCGCTTATTACGTCCTAAGTCGTTCTTAGACGAAACTTGATCATTACTTATAGCATATACATTCTCGTGAGTGGAAAACAAGTAGAGCATGTCTCGTCAGAAGGCAAGACCAATAATCTCATTATTATAACTGATAGAACACTTATCATTACCAAAATGACAAATGTATCCTGAATCATCCAAACACGAAACTGAAATCAAGTTCCTTTCTAATGAAGGGTGTCGATACCCTGGGTACCGTATACCCCTTGAGATTGCAAAGATCTCAAGGGAATGTCATCTACTTGATTTGAAGACCTTCGGAGGCCCACATGTCAGACATAAATGGACCCGCTTCCCCAACATGGTTAGTCCCAGGGTCGCCACGTGTACCATTGAACCGGAGCTACCGCACACCAGGGGGAAGCTCCGGGCTATGTACCAAAACGGCACACCCAGACCTAACCCCAGACCGAGGGAAGCTCTGGAACTGACACGTGTTTGGTGGCACCGGACCTATCTGTTCCCCACAGTATGTTCCAGAGCTGCCACGTGTCCAACCGTCGGATCTTCAGCCTTAAACCTCTGGTAGACTCCACAACGGCTCCGGATCTTCAAAGGGGAATCAAGGACTTCAAGACCCGATTAAGTGTCATTAATACTATATTAATGACACACGATCGGATGACCTTAATTATCAGTAACGGTGCTGTCAAAGCCCGTAACTCGGTCATTAAGGATAATTAAGTACATCAATTGTGTATTAATATTAGTAACCGCTGGGGCCACATGTCGGGCCAGGCCAACTTGTAACGGCCTGTCCTTGTACTATAAAAGGACAGGCCGATGATACATAGGACAGGCGCTCACTCTACACTCTCTAGACTGATCTGACCTGCTCTGATCTGATCTTTGAGTCCATACATCCAATACAACATCAACACATCCTGTGGAGTAGGGTATTATGCTCAGGCGGCCCGAACCACATAAACCTTCGTGTCTCCTGTTCATTTTAAATTTCACCTTCTTGAATCTCCGTGCGCCCACACCGAACTTCAAACTCCGCAAACACTTTAGTAGTGTCAGGAGATCTGCCGGATCAAAACCACCGACAGTTGGCACACCAGGTAGGGGCGCCTGAGATTTCAAGAATGGTGAACTCAGCTGCTGGATCATCCAATGGTCATCCTGCTGTTCAAGCTGCTGCGGGCAATCCCTCCAATATGCAGCCACCAGGAGGAACCTCAGTGCTAGCAGGAGTCACACTTCCACCACCGCCGCCTCCACCAGCAAATGAAGTTGGGCAGCGCGATGGTGCACCGGCGTCAATCACTGCGTCGGCAAATCATGACAACCCGGAACATGCGCTCCATGCAGCACGTGCTCTCCTTCAGTGCCCACCACCTCCGGGCGCATCTCGGGATGCAATGGAGTAGTGGAGGGCCGATGTGGAACACTTGGTTGCAGCAGCAGCCGACCGCATCAGCAACCAGGGTCCTCCTCCTTCAGGACGGGCCCCGTCGCAGCGACGGACCTTGTCTGGCAGACTTGGTCCGCATGTTTCCAACAACAGGAGACGTGCTGCGTCACAGCAAGTGACGTCGTTGCCCTCCAAGGCGCGACGCACTCACACAGTATCAAGGCTTTCAACTCATGACCTCCGGGCAGAGCTTGATCGCCGATACCGTCAACAAGACGGCCGAGTCCATATCGAGCATGCTCGTGAAAGACGAGAAGCTCAGGACATTCCTGCTCCTGAAGGAGTCGGAGGAGGCTGTTCAGCCCTGACCATGCATCAGCGTATGGTCAAGTGGCCACAGAAATTCCGGCCTCACCTACCGGAGAAGTTTGAAGGGACCGTTAATCCCGTCGAATTTCTTCAGATTTACTCCACTGCTATCCTGGCAGCTAGAGGAAATGAGGTCGTAATGGCCAACTATTTTCCAGTGGCTTTAACTGGGTTCGCCTGATCCTGGTTTATGAGCCTTCCACCCAACTCCATCAACAGTTGGGAGGAGTTGTGCCGGCAGTTCACCGCCAACTTTGGGAGTTCATACACCCGACCAGGCACCGAACTGGACCTTTTTGCAGTCTTGCAAAAAGGGGGAGAATCCCTGCGATCATTCATCCAGAGATTCTCTCAGGTATGAAACACTATCCCTTCTATCTCTAGCGCTTCTGTCATTGTGGCATTTAGACATGGCGTACGGGATAAGAAGATGTTGGAGAAACTGGCGATCAAGGAGATCACCAGTGTCACGGAACTCTTCAGCTTGGCTGACAAATGTGCCAGAGCTGCAGAGGACCGTGAAATGCACTCCAAACCACCTCCAGAGGATCACAAAAAATTCTCCAAAGGGGAAGCCACAACCTCCGGGAGTGGCAAGAAGAATAAAAAGACCAACGGCAAGAAGAAGTCATTGGCCGGCGCATCTAATGTTGCAGCTGCTGCAGCTCCGGGTGGCCGGGAGCCACGCCCCGAGAAGCGACCTCGACCGTCTTCTGAAGACGGTGGCAAACCCAAGGTGTGGTGTCCAATTCATAAGACGGACAATCACAGTTTGGAAGACTGCCGGGAGGTCCAAAACCTTGTCGAGCGCTACAACAGGCGCCGGGAAGAAGTTCCTTTCTGACAGAGGGAAGGAAAACAAAAAGTTGACGAAGCTTCGGCTGAAGAGGAGTTAGGTTTTCAAGATCTCAAAAAGGTCCTGAAGGCCGTCTACACCTCTATCGACGATGATTCTAACGTCTCTGACAACGAGCATTGGAAGACCATGAACACCATATTTGGTGGATCATGGGACATCACGTCCTATCGCGTCCTCAAGACAATGCGTTGGGACATGGCCGCTATAGCTCCCACAGCCAGGGCGGAGCCTCATCGAAAGTGGATGGACACAGCCATCACTTTTGATGCTTCGGACTGCCCTCGAAGCATGGTTGGAGCAGGCCAGTTACCTTTGATGGTATCTCCTACCATCAATAACATTCAGCTCCACCATGTTATGGTAGACGGAGGTTTGGGGCTGAACCTCATAAGCTTCGAAGCTTTCACCAAGCTTCAGCTCCGACCTTCGGACCTTCATCCCTCCCGACCTTTCTCCCGAGTAGGTCCAGGAGCCATTACCCCACTTGGTGCTATTACCCTCCCCGTTACCTTCAGGACCCGGAAGAAGTATCGCACCGAGAAGTTGGTCTTTGACGTTGCTCAGATCAACTTACCCTTCAATGCCATCTTGGGAGGCCTGCCTTGTACAAATTCATGGCAGCTGCTCATTATGGCTACCTGGTGTTAAAGATGCCAACACCAGTAGGCGTTCTCCGAATCCGCGGAGATCGCATTGCTGGAGTAACTGCTCTAGAAGAACTTCATGCGCTTACTACGGCGCAAGAGGAGGACTCCAGGCAGGAACAAGCTCCAAAACCCCCGAGCATTCGTCAGCGAGGCTCGACTTCTGCACCTCGTGTGCAGCCAAGCGGCGACACCGACATTCCCGTCAAAGTCGTCCAAATCGGTTCCGATGCCGCTCAGACCACCCGTATATCAGGAGGACTGAATGACAAATAGGAACTCTTGCTCATCGCTTTCCTCCGGGCTAATGTCGACGTGTTTGCCTGGCAACCATCACAAATGCCCGGGATCCACAGGGAAGTGATTGAGCACAATCTGAAGATCTACCCTGGCGTCCGGCCCGTGCACCAGAAGCCTCGGAAGCAATCTGTAGAGCGACAGAACTTCATTCGGCAAGAAGTGAAGAAATTGCTCGAAGACGGATTCATCTGAGAAGTCTTCCATCCGAAATGGCGGGAAGCTTCGGATGTGTATTGACTACACAACACTAAATAAGGCATGTCCAAAAGATCCATTCCCACTACCTAGAATAGATCAGATAGTGGATTCCACCTCCGGGTGTGAATTACTGTGTTTCCTAGACGCATATTCTGGGTATCATCAAATCAGAATGTCTAGGGACGATGAAGAGCATAACTCTTTCATCACAGTAGATGGATTGTACTGTTATACAGCCATGCCATTTGATCTCAAGAATGCAGCTTCAACCTTTGTACGAGCTATGTACAAAAATTTTGAAGAACTCATTAGAGACATAGTGGAAGTGTACGTCGATGACATCGTGGTCAAGGTCAAAAACAAGGAGTCACTCCTTGACACCTTGCAGGTTGTCTTCGATAAGCTGCGGGTCACCCGCACGAAGCTAAATCCAGACAAGTGTGTCTTCGGGGTTAGCTCCCGAAAACTTCTTGGTTTCCTGGTAAGTCACCGGGGCATAGAAGCTAATTCGGCGAAGATCAAAGTCATTGAAGACATGCGGCCACCAGCCCGCATCAAAGATGTCCAAAAGCTAATTGGATGTCTAGCAGCCCACAGCCGGTTCATTTCAAGACTGGCGGAACGGGCACTACCCTTCTTCAAGTTATTGAGGAAGTCCGGACCATTTCAATGGTCTGAAGAAGCAAAAAAGGCATTACAGGAGCTAAAACAGTTCCTCACCACCCTACCAACTCTGGTAGCTCCGAACCCTGGTGAGCCTTCGCTGCTTTACATTTCAGCAACTTACGAAGTCGTCAGTATGGTCCTGGTTGCAGAGAGACCAGAACTACCCCATACTCAGGAATCCAGACCCCTCCAAGAGGGTCCGGAGAATCCTGAAAGCAAGTTTGGGTCCCAGTTCCCAGACTTGAGTCCACAAGAAGTTACTTCAGAAGACACAGACCCCTCCGGGAGGGTCCAGGTCGCTTCTGAAGAAGCTCCGGGTCCCTACAACAAAGACCCAGAGGTCCGCGAAGAAGGTCCGGATCCCTCCGGGAGGATCTGGATCAATGAAGAGGAAGCTTCGGGCCCCTCCAGGAGGGTTTGGACCATCCAGCGCCCAATTTACTTCATCAGTGAAGTACTTTATGATGCCAAGACTCGATACCTAGAGGTGCATAAGCTGCTCTATGCAGTTCTTATTGCCTCCAAGAAGCTTCGCCATTACTTTCAAGCTCACAAGATTTCAGTGGTGACTTCTTACCCACTTCGAGCAATCTTGCATAATCCCAATTCAACTGGGAATATTGAAAAGTGGGCAGCGGAATTGGCCGAATTCGATCTCGAATTCATTTCAAGGCAAGCAATCAAGAGTCAAGCATTGGCAGATTTTGTGGCGGAATGGACTCCCTCTCCATCAAACCCTGGGGGCCCCAGTGAGCAGAAGTCGGAACACAAGGCTCCGGTCTTCACCCAGCCTCAATGGACCCTCTGCTTCGATGGCTCCATGCAAAAGCAGGGGGCCGGAGCTGGAATCCTTCTCCTCGCACCAACCGGGGAGAAGGTAAAATACATGGTACACCTTGACTTCAAGGCGACCAACAACATGGCGGAGTACGAAGCACTCATCTACGGACTAAGGGTGGCACGGTCATACGGTGTCAAGCAACTGTTGGTCAAGGGAGATTCACAGCTCATCATTAAGCAAGTGAAGGGTGAATGCTCCTGCAACAATCTCCAGCTAGCTGCTTACCTCCTTGAAGTCTAGAGGCTTCAGAAGGACTTCGAAGTCCTAGACCTCCACCATGTCGATCGTGCACATAACGCTGAAGCCGACGAACTCTCGACGAAAGCGTCAACCGGAGCTCCGGCTCCAGACGGAACTTTTGTCCAGAGGTTGTCAAAACCCACAGCTCAGCCTGCCAAACTGAGCGAAGGGGGCGAGATCAGCATCCCGAAGCTGACGATCCCGATGGCCCTGTTACCATGGCAGCCATCAAGGGTCGTAGGTGCTGTCGGAAGCTCCGAGCAACCCATCACGCAAGACTCAAATGCTCATGTTAGCTCCGATGCATGGATCTCGGAGATCCGGAGCTACTTGAAAGACAACATCCTTCCTGACGATGATGTATCCGCTGACCGGATAGTCAGATTGGCTAAAAGATACACGTTGGTAGACGGGGATCTCTACCGGTGCGGTGCCAACGGCGTCCTAAGTGCTCTAGAGTGTCCATTCTACCTAGGCTTGCGTCCTACGGTCAACCTGGCTCTGATACGAATTTGTGGCACCCGGTTCCGAATATGAACCAAGCGTAACGTATATGTGTGACCAGGAAGTTCATCACACATATACGGTTGCATCACAAACGATTTACAGAATTTAACCACGTCTTAACTATTAAATAAGTACTTTATTACAATAATCCAATAGTTCACAAATGATAAAACTCTAAATAATGCAGCGGAAAATAAACTAAGCAGCACGACTCCATTCCACAGGCAATTGACAGTGGTACGCAACCTAGTACTCCGCGTGATCCTCAGGGTACTCCCAATTATCTCCAGTAGCTGTTGGGGGGGGATTGCAAGGGTGAGTACGTGTCGTACTCAGCAAGTGTGGAAATAGATGACATGTGGCTAAACAAATGATTGGAATAAATTGGCTAATTGCAAAAAAGTACATTTCATAAACATGTAAAAGCGGCCTATCATGTCTATGTGAATTTATTTCCCTTCATGACCCAAGTAATTATCATACCATAAATCCAACAGTTCTCATTTATCATCGCAATCCATTAATACCAGTCAACCATAAAATTAATACCATATGCCAATTTCATAATCTCTCATGTACCGACAATACTCAAGTGACAACCCAAAACCATACCAACCATCCCAAAATTCCAAGTCCAATTCTAATCATGTAGGTCATCCAGGTGCTCTTAACCGGGAGCACGGCTATCATGATAGTTTTTAACACTCTGCAGAGGTTGTACCACTTTACCCACACGTTCGTGATTTCATCACCTTTATGTGACTAAGAAACCTCCATTATGCCGTCTCACACTTCCGTAGGTGTGTGGCCAAGAGATCACAAAATAGCCTTTCAAAGGGGACTACTAGTATGTACGGGCCCACTAAGGTTTCACCGGCAGGCTTGAATCTCCATTCTCCCACCCACGGGCCCCCTCGTGTGCCATGCGGATCCCAGGGCAGTCCTCCTCGACTCCCATTCCCCGCGCCATCCAATGGTCCATACAATACTAGCAGCGCTCCTAATTATTCAGCTACGCCGCACCCATACTTGGCCTTGTGGTGGCACTGTTGACCTGGCATATTCTCGCATGAACCGGTCCTTAGATCTAAAGCAAGCAACCCACCATATCATCCAACCCATCCACAAAACCATGCTTGCTTAGATCTCCTAAATTCCAGGTTGCTAAATTAATCATCATCTTATGACCATCCCAAGTTGTCGTAATTAAAGTTGTCAACCACATTATTTAAGTTACCCATAACCCATGTAGCGATGCGGTGCAAAAATAAAAATACCCATACCCGACTCATCGTGTATATCCCGGCGACAAGGGGTGGCAAACAACGCTAGTAAACTCCTACGTATGGGTTTCCCATCATATTGACACAAGCATGCAAGTTTTCAAACAAAACATTTAATAAAACGGGATCAATATGATCAAGGACACTTGCCTTGCTCCGACGGATGGGGTTGCTCAAGCGCTTCAAAGTCTTGATTTTGGAAATCCTCGTATGCGGCCTCTTGAGCACGTTCCTCTACGCGTGATCATACATACAAGAAAATACATACAATTCAATATGATGCACACAAAATAATCAACATGCAATGACATGTATGCATGCACAATTCAATAATTAATTTACTACGGTTGTTTATTAATTAGATGCAACTAGTTCATACGCGTTCATATGAGTTTACGGGGGTTTTAGCGGGGATTAATGTTGCTGAAAATAAAAAGACGGTGCTACTACGATCAAACTACGTCTATTTGATTCAATATATTCGCTAAAATTCGCATCGGAACGTGGCCTACCGTAGATGTGATGGCTTCGATGATCGCGGGATGGGGACGATGCGTAGATGAAGTAGATGCGCAAGGTCCTCCGGCGCCACGACGACGACGATGCGATGGCGACAACGATCTCCAGCGGACGGTGGCGCCCTCTTTTTTTTCTTCCTCTTCCTCCTCTTTTTTTCCCTGGCGGCGCAGCCCTCTGGTCCCTCTTTTTTCTGTACCGGCGGCTAGGGCTTTCTTCTCTAGAAGGCGGCGGCGTTTTCCTGGGATCAGGAAAATACGATAACTTTCGTACATTTATATAGGCGGGGCGCTAGGGCACGCGATCGGTGGTCTCCCGATCGGCGACGGAACGCACGGCCGACTCGGCCACAGTGCGAGGTCCGCGGGGCCAGCTAGCGTGCGCGGCGGCTCGGTCGGCATCGGGCGCGTCGGGTGCGGCCAGGGGTCGGGCGTGCGGTGCGGCCAGGCGGCGGGGTCGCGCGCTGCGCGCGGTTCGTTCGGGTGCGCGGGAGTTAAGGCGGCGGGCGGTGCGGGGCCCACGCGGCGGGGTCGCGGTGCGGGTCAACGCCAGGGCGAGCGACACGGGTAGGCCGGCTCGGCCAAGTGCCGGCTGGCGGTTTGCCCGGAAGGTTCCAGGGAGAAGCAAAGCTTCCCCAGAAACTTCCGGAAGTTTCCCGAGACTTTTTTTTTACATAATCAAATGTCAATATATATTATTATATGTGTATTTTTTCTATTCATTCCGTAATACATGTTTTATATTTTTATTTTCATTTTCTCTATTAATGTTTAATGCATGAATATATATGCAATGTGATGCATGATGCAAAGAATTAGGGTGTTACATACTCCCGACTAGTGGTAGCCCTCTAAGGTTTCCACCACTGAGGAATTTCCGGAGTAACCCTCTGCCTCAGAGCCCCCTCTTGAGCCTTGCAGTTCCTAGAGCAGTACCCCTGCATCATTCCCTACACCATCCAACTACTAGCATTTCATCGGGAGAAACCTAATTAATTGACCAAGCTGCCCCATCTCAGTCTCATGATTGTACTATAAATCTTAGTGGCTTCTTCCATAAACTGGTCCTTAGAATCTGGTGGTGCCAAACCGAATCCCGGGTCTCGTGCAAACTGCACCATGCCAAAACTATCCAACCACCAGATTCCTATCCTCTACTATTGTGTCCTTCATGATTAAAGTAATCATAAAGTATGATTTGTCACATTTGTATGAAATCCCATTCCCTATGTCTAAGCATGGCTAAGCATAATTAAAATATATCTACTTTACAACCCAAATCAGGTGTCAAGGAATTATATGGAACAAGGCATGTAATATGAAATAGGACATCATTTTATTTAGCATGCATCTAACTAAAATCCCAAAATTGGTACAAGATGGTCAAGGGCACTTGCATTCTTCGAAGAAATGGTTGTTGCTGAACTCTTGGTCTTGGAGATTAAAGTTGGGGTCGTAGTACGACTCCAAATATATTGCCCAAGCATGGCAAAAAGGAATAAAAGCTAAATAAGTAAAGAGCAATACATGGCATCACAACATACACATAAGCATAAAATTCTATACTAATGCGTCCCTACGAAGCATTTTATTATTTTACATAGCCAATATATGCATTTAATATTTATTTTACATTTTTAAGATTTATTTATGGGCTAAAGTCGTTTTTATTGAATTTTCTATTGCCAAAATGTATTTTAAACATTTTTAATAAATTTTCCATGGTCAAAATATATTTTATTTGCACTGTACAATTTTATTATAGCATAAAAACATTTTATACAAATTTTCCTACTGTTTTTATATTTGTTTATCATTTTTATCTACTTTCTACACATCAAATACAATTTTAAACAATATTCAATAAATAAATAAGATACCAGGGGCCAACTTATAAATTTCCTATACTGTACAGGGGCTAAAAGTATAATTCTATGAATTTCTAGGGGCTAGATTGTTTAATTTATTGATTAAACCCATTTCCAGAGAGTCCAGGGGCTAGTTTGACAATCATAGGGGTTAGATTCATATTCTAGTGAAGTCCAGGGGGTAGCCCGCAAGATTCCAGGGGCCTCGGTGTAAATGCGGCTGCGGGAAAAAGGGAATTGAATGCGGGCCGTTGATTTTGAAACGAATGCGCGAGATTTAAAATAACCGAACCGTTATCTATGATCTAATCTATGCTGTCGGTCTCAAACCAACGGTCGAGGTGCGGCCACGTCGCCCCGGCGGCGCTGACCTCGCAGGACGTGTTGTCCGTAGGACGCAAGCCTAGTTAGAAATGGTCGAAACTAAGGACTATACTATTTTATTATAAAATAGTATTTCCAAAACTTTGTGTTTCCCCCTCAATCCTTGTGTTTCTTACCTTGTTGTACCTATTGTTTTTATTCTAACTTAATCTACTGATTATGGATCTCACTCTCTCCTTTTCAAATTTTTGTAGATGGCGTGCTCCAAGCAGATGGCACGCAAGTCGACTGGGGGTCGTGTTCCTCACCACGCCCTAGCCAGCCGCTCCGCACCTCACACGCCCAGGAGGGAGACATTGTTGATCTCTTCTGGACGTGCTGCATTGAGGATGCGTACCCGTCTTCGCTCCCTCCTTCGTGCTGCGGGATACCGTGAGTACCGTGTTCGCTTCGTCTACCACACTACTAGGATCTCCGTACCTTCTACTGGTGGACTGCAGTGGACTACCCAGCTGTCGATCTACTATGACTCGGAGCTGCTTCACTCACACTACTCTCTGGCTTGGAGGAGCTCCCAGCGTGCTGCTGAGGAGGATGCTACGTGGGAGGCGACTACCTACTGCAGTCACGCCCACAGGTTCCGCCTCGAGCGCACGGAGCACGCATTCACCCCTCAGCACCCTAGTGGCACAGCTGAATTCACTGGACATGACGTCGAGGGGCCTATGTACCTCGCTCAGAGCGAGAGGCTTGTTGATGACATTTTGGAGTTGTCCTCACGACTCGAGCGTTGTCAGCAGGAGCTTCAGGACAGCAAGGAGCTCATTGACCGCTACGAGCAGCTTCGCCGGTGTTACGGGAGGATCACTGCGGCTGACCCGAACTCTCCTCAGTACGCTTCGGACATTGAGCCCTGGGATCCAAACTCTCCGGATCGTCGCGAGCACTCACCTGTGAAATCGGCAGAGGACCCTGAGGAGGAGGACCTGGAGGAGGAGACCGAGGAGGACTCCGACGAGGACCCCGATGAACAGGAGTAGACTTGTTACCCTGTTGGATGACTCAGGACACCTACCCATAGTATGTAGGAGCGTGTACCTACGCCCTCTCTAGTCTTGAGTCGTATTATCTATGG
The DNA here is from genome assembly GCA_036927565.1 of Tuctoria greenei. Classification (NCBI taxonomy): domain Eukaryota; kingdom Viridiplantae; phylum Streptophyta; class Magnoliopsida; order Poales; family Poaceae; genus Tuctoria; species Tuctoria greenei. The sequence continues at coordinate 170,984,717 of JAYESD010000003.1, read as the reverse complement.
TATTGTATTAGTAGTTTGCTTCATGTTGTGTGTGTGTGTGCGACGTGAGTTGTGGAATGCCTAGGCATCCTGTCCACATCTACGTCATTTGTATATAGGCTTCTTAGTGTGTTGTGCGAGTTGTGGAATGCATTAGCATCCTGTCCACATCCGCACTAGTTGATTAATGAATTTGCTTGCAATATATATATATATATATATATATATATATATATATATGTTTCCCTTGATGCATGTAGTTGGGACTGTTTATCATAGAGTACCCTTCTATATCTTGTCTAGTATCCTAAAGTTTCAAATATTCCCTATACAGATGGCTGGTAGAGGAAGAGGTCGTGGAAGGGGTGTCGTACCCCAAGATGATGGATTTGGAGGATTGCCAGGATGGATGGGTAGGGGTGCTCGGGGAGCCCCAGCAGCGCATCAGATGCAGCAAATGATGGCCATTCAAACCCAACTGCTCAACAACCTTACCCAGATTGTTACCAATATGCAGCAAGCACCACCACCCACCTTTGCCACAGTTAGTGAGCCAATGGATGCCGATGATTGGCTTCGAGCAGTTGAGAGCAAGTTAAGGCTCATTCAATGTGAAGGAAGGGAGAAGGTACTATTAGCCTCTCATCAACTCCAGGGACCTGCAGTTGACTGGTGGACTGCTTACACTAAAGCCCATCAGAATTCGGAGAACATCACTTGGGAAGAATTCAAGACCAATTTCCGTAATCACTTTGTGCCAGAAGAAGAAGTCCAAGCGGGACGTGAGGAGTTCCTCATGTTAAAGCAAGGCTGTATGATTGTGCGGGCTTACTTGAACACATTCACACAGTTATCTCGCTACGCACCAACAGATGTGGATACGAATTCCAATAAGCAGTTTCGTTTCAATAATGGACTCACCAAGGAGTTGAAGTTCACCATGTCTTCCAGTGATTACAGTAGCTTTCAGAAATTGGTTGACAAGGCCTTTGAAGTAGAGAGGACCAAGAAGGAACTGGATGATGATGACAGGAAGAGGAAATTGGCTCTAGGACATGCCTCTAGTAGCAATGTATGTCCTCGGTTCGCCCCTCAGCCTGCAACACCCATGACTCGCACTATGAACTCCTACTCGGGGCAGAGGTTCCCAAACTCCAACTACAGGCCACCCACACCCTACAACCAGCAGATGCGCCAGCAACAACAGTCTCCACACCAACCAATGCAACCTCCTCGCCAGCAGATGCAACCCCCTCGCCCTTCAGCACCAGCTAACCGTCCCAATGGTCAACCACCAAGGAATCAATCAGGAGGTAACAAGGGACAGCACAATGTTGTAGGAGTTCAGTGATCGGTATGTTTTCTGCTAATTCCCACCCCGCCACAGTATTGTTTGATTCGGGTGCTACACATTCATTTATATCCAAAGATTTCATAAAGAAGCATGACATGGTAGTTACATTCTTGAATCGGCCATTGCTGATAAACTCTCCTAGATGGGAGATGGTGGCAAGGCATCTATGCCCTAAAGTGAGTATAAACATAAGGGGGGTAGTCTTTTGGGCCAACCTAATAGTGTTGGACTCACAAGTATTATACATCATTCTAGGAATGGACTGGCTGACAAATAATCAAGGAGTCATTCACTGTGCAACCAGGACAGTTTGCTTAATGCATCCAGATGGCACTACAGTGGAATTCAGGCCAGATCAGACACAAGAGGCAGTTGTATAACTCAACCATCTTGAGAGTACAGAAGGCATCAGGGTTGTGAGTGAGTTTCCGAATGTATTTCTAGATGAATTACCAGGTATGCCCCCTAATCAAGAGATAGAGTTTATAATTGAGTTAGTACCTGGAACGGCCCCAATATATAAGAGGCTGTATAGAATGGATGCTAAACAACTAGCTGAACTAAAGGATCATATTGAGGAGTTACTGGGAAAAGGATATATTCGTCCTAGATCATCGCCCTGGGGAATACCAGTTATATTTGTACCTAAGAAGGATGGTACCCAGAGGTTGTGTGTGGATTACCGTGCCTTAAATGCTGTAACAATCAAGAATAAATACCCACTACCAAGAATTGATGATTTATTTGATCAGCTGAGAGGAGCATGTGTGTTCTCTAAGATTGATCTTCGCTCGGGTTATCACCAGCTGAAGATTAGACCCTCAGAAATTCCGAAGTCTGCATTTCTCTCTCGATATGGACAATATGAGTATATAGTTATGTCGTTTGGATTGACCAATGCTCCCACATATTTTATGTATCTGATGAACAAGGTATTCATGGAGTTCTTGGACAAGTTTGTAGTGGTGTTCATCGACGACATACTTATCTACTCCAAGATTGAAGAAGAGCATGAGGAGCACATCAGGATGGCTCTACAGAAGCTTCGCCAACATCAAGTATATGCCAAACTTAGTAAGTGTGAATTTTGGCTAAAGGAAGTATCATTTTTGGGTCATGTCATATCCGAAGGAGGTATAGCAATGGATCCGGGCAAAGTGGCAGATGTCCTTAAATGGGATACACCTGAGAGTGTACATGATATACGAAGATTCTTAGGCATGGCTGGTTATTATCGTTGGTTTATCGAGGGATTTTCAAAGATCTCTCGACCACTAATCAAGTTGCTTGAGAAAGGAGTTGCTTTCAAGTGGACCCTCGAATGTGAAGTGAGCTTTGCCAAACTGAAGAAGAGGTTAACCAGTGCGCCAGTATTGGTGATGCCTGATATGCAGAAGGAGTTTGTAGTTTATTGTGATGCATCCGGTCATGGTTTAGGATGTGTCCTAATGCAAGAAGGACATGTTGTAGCCTATGCTTCAAGACAACTTCGTAAACATGAGAGGAATTATCCAACCCATGATTTAGAGTTAGCAGCTGTTGTCCATGCATTGAAGATATGGAGACACTACTTAATGGGAAAAAGAACCGAGATATACACAGATCACAAGAGCCTGAAGTACATATTCACACAACCAGATCTGAATCTCAGACAACATCATTGGTTGGAGTTAACAAATGATTTTGATGTGGGAATCAACTACCATCCAGGGAAGGCTAATGTGGTCGCTGATGCTCTAAGTAGAAAGGGACAATGTAATAATTTGTCAGTAAAAGCTCTTTAACCCCAGTTATGTGAAGAGTTTGCAAGGTTAACTTATGCCTATTGTCTGGCACTAAAGCAGTTGCTATGGAAGTGGATTCAACCCTTGAGAGTGATATACGAGAAGGACAAAAGAATGATGAGAAGGTCAAGGAGATCAAGCAATTAATCAAGAAAGGAAAAGCTCCGAACTTTAGAGAGGATGAACAAGGGACCCTATGAGTTGGGAAGAGAATTTGTGTTCCGAATATAAAGGATATTAGAGAGTTGATACTAAGGGAAGCTCATGACTCATCATACTCCATTCATCCTGGAAGCACGAAAATGTATCAAGATCTTAAAGATAGATATTGGTGGCATGGAATGAAACGAGATGTGGCAGAATATGTGGCCATATGTGATACATGTCAATTGATTAAGGCGGAACATCAAAGACTGGCAGGGTTATTGCAACCAATCAAAGTGCCAGAATGGAAGTGGGAAGAAATCAGCATGGATTTTATTGTGGGATTACCAAGGACACAATCTGGATATGATTCTATATGGGTTATAGTGGATCGTTTGACTAAATTTGCCCACTTTATTCCTGTGAAGGAAACCTACAATGGACCCAAGTTGCCGGAACTGTATATATCTAGGATTGTATGTTTACATGGAGTTCCTAATAAGATCATCTCAGATTGAGGCACTCAATTTACCTCAAGATTTTGGCAAAAGTTGCATGAATCAATGGATACCCGTTTAAATTTTAGTTCGGCATATCATCCTCAGACTGATGGTCAGACAGAACGCACCAACTAGATATTAGAGGATATGTTGAGAGCGTATGCTTTAAAGAATAGCCAAAGTTGGGATAAGAATCTGCCATATGCCAAATTCTCTTATAACAGCAGTTATCAAGCTAGTTTGAAGATGTCTCCTTTTGAAGCATTGTATGGGCGGAAATGTAGGACACCATTGTTTTGGAAACAAACTGGAGAAAGTCAAGTTTTTGGTCCTGATGTATTGAAAGAGGCTGAAAGACAAGTACAAGAAATTCAGAAGAATCTAAAGGCAGCCCAAACAAGATAGAAGAGTTATGCAGATACTCGAAGATGTGATCTAACATTTGAGGTTGGTGATTATGTGTACTTGTAGGTGTCACCTATGAGAGGGTTGAGAAGATTTAAAGTAAGAGGCAAGTTGTCACCCCGCTACATTGGCCCGTTCAAGATATTAGAACGATGAGGTGAAGTGACTTATCAGCTTGAGCTTCCACCACACCTGTCAGATGTACATAATGTGTTCCATGTATCGCAGCTTAAAAAGTGTTTAACGATGCTGGAGGAATAGTTACCTATGGAAGCAATAGATGTACAAGAAGATTTGTCATATGTGGAACAGTCTGTCAAGATACTTGAGATAGCAGAAAGGGTGACCAGAAATAAAGTCATTCGCATGTGTAAGGTGCAATGGAAACATCACTCAGAGGCAGTAGCAACATGGGAAAGAGAAGAAGATCTCAAGGCCGAATTCCCTCATCTTTTATCTTAGGACGTCCGAATCTCGAGGGCGAGATTCCTTTTAAGGGGGATAGAGTTGTAACACCCATATTTCATGTACATAAAATTGAACAAAAGTATAGTACATTCAAGTCTGCATTTTTGTGTGAATTTTTAACTTCAAACGTGTAGCAAACGTTGAAGTTTGAATTTGAACTCAAATCAAAAGAAAAGAGAAGGAAAAAGAAAAAGAATAAAACCCCCTAATGGGCCAAAACCCCACCCTGGCCCATCTCTCCCCTTTTCCGCCCGCAGCTCAGCGAGCCCCCTCCCTCTCTCACTCTCTCTAAACCACCGACCCCACCTCTCATCACTTCCAGGGAGCAACCATCGCCTCCCTCTCCTTCCCGCGCCCACGCCGCACACCCCTCTCCAACCACTTCTCCCCGCACCGATTCACCCCGAGAAAACCACCCTTCGCACGCACTGACAACCGCCGCACGTGCCTCACCTATAAAATCCCACCCTCCCCCTTTCTTTATTCCTCTCCGCGCTCAAACCCTAGCCAACCGCCATTCTCGGTACGTTGCGCACGTTCCCAACGATCTAGTGCATAACCTTCACTCCTTCCTTCTCTAACCGTGTTTCCTTGTCGTTGGGATCACACCGGGCAACTTGGTGCGGAGAATTAGCCAGGGATTCGCCAAGTTCGACGAGTGCCGACGCCAACCGCCGCTGCCTCTCGTCGCCGACCCCTCTCTGGCCGATTTCGCGCCCCGAAACCCCCCAAGGTAAGCTCCTCTCTCTCCCCTCTTGCGTTTAGGGTATACCACGCATAGGATTAGGCTACGTTTGGCCGATTTGGTCAACGTCACCGGTGCGACGTGGCCGCACCTCGACCGTTGGTTTGAGACCGATGGCCTAGATTAGATCGTAGATAACGATTCGGTTATTTTAAATCTCGCGTGTTCATTTCAAAATCAACGGCCCGCATTCAATTCCCTTTTTCCCGCCGCCGCATTTACACCGAGGCCCCTGGAATCTTGCGGGCTACCCCCTGGACTTCACTAGAATATGAATCTAACCCCTAGAAATGTCAAACTAGCCCCTGGACTCTCCGGAAATTGGTTTAATCAGTAAATTTAACAAACTAGCCCCTGGAAATTCATAGAATTATACTTTAGCCCCTGTACAGTATAGGATGGTATCCTATTTATTTATTGAATATTGTTTAAAATTGTATTTGATGTGTAGAAAATAGATAAAAATGGTAAATAAATATAAAAACAGTAGGAAAATTTGTATAAAATGTTTTTTATGCTATAATAAAATTGTAGAGTGCGAATACAATATATTTTGACCATGGAAAATTTATTAAAAATGTTTAAAATACATTTTCGCCATAGAAAATTCAATAAGAATGACTTTAGCCCATAAATAAATCTTAAAAATGTAAAATAAATATTAAATGCATATTTTGGCTATGTAACATAATAAAATGCTTCGTAGGGACGCATTAGTATAGAATTTAATGCTTATGTGTATGTTGTGATGCCATGTATTGTGTGCTCTTTACTTATTTAGCTTTTATTTCTTTTTTCCATGCTTGGGCAATATATTTATAGTCTTACTACGACCCCAACTTTAATCTGCAGGACAAGACTTCAGGAACAACCAGGTCTTCGAAGAAGGCAAGTGCCCTTGACCATCTTGTACCAATTTTAGGATTTTAGTTAGATGCATGCTAAATAAAATTATGTCCTATTTCATATTACATGTCTTGTTCCATATAATTCCTTGTCACCTGATTTGGGTTGGGAAGTAGATAGGTTTTAATTATGCTTATCCATGCTTAGACATTGGGAATGGGATTTCATACAAATGTGACAAATCATGCTTTATGATTACTTTAATCATGAAGGACACAATAGTAGAGGATAGGAATCGGTGGTTGGATAGTTTTGGCATGGTGCAGTTTGAACGAGACTCGGGATTGGGTTTGGCACCACCAGATTCTAAGGACCGGTTTATGGAGGAAGCCACTAAGCTTTATATTACCACCACGAGACTGAGATGGGGCAGCTTGGTCAATTAGTTAGGTTTCCCCCGATGAAATGCTAGTAGTTGGATGGTGCGGGGAATGATGCAGGGGTACTGCTCTGGGAACCTCAAGGCTCAAGAGGGGGCTCTGAGGCAGAGGGTTACTCCGGAAATGCCTCAGTGGTGGAAACCTTAGAGGGCTAGCACTAGTCGGGAGTACCTTTGTAAAGACCATGTAGTGATCTCCTGGCCACACACCTACGGAAGTGTGAAATGTGGTCGATCACCATGGGCTACATGGTGGTTTACTCAGTCCACCTGGCAACAAGGGATGGAATCACTGCTTGTGGGTAAAGGGTACACTCTCCGCAGAGATTTGGTAAAACTATCATGACAGCCGTGCTCACGGACAAAAGCGGCTTGGGGCCAATTCGTAATTAGATTATGATTGGGAAATTGTGGTTATTTATGATTCAAGTTACATTTATCATCATTAATATGTGTTGGAATATTTCTTGAATTATGGTATTGATAATTGAAAGCTAAGGTTAGGTTCTAAGCATAGTCTTAAGCCATAATTGGTCTATCCTTGTTCTAGCCATTCATATCATACTCTTCCCACACTTGCTGAGTACTCTATGTACTCAAGCGTTTAATTTTCAATTAGAATATGAAGAAGAAGCGGCACCGGAAGATTTCTTCGTCAACCTAGAGGACTTGGTCTAGGCTGGCGTTCCTTCGCGCGACTGCCTGTGGAGATGGAGCCCTATCTGTCTATTTAGTCTTCTGCTGTAGTTTGGACTATGTGAATTGTTTTAGATGATCTAAATAGGTTTGTGGTGTGTATTTGTAGACCTTCGGGTCATATTGTAAGACTATTTATGTACTCGAACATGGCTATGTAATGATATTTCACTGTCGTCAACACATGTACGATTCAACTGATCCTGGCGTACATTTGATTAGCATATGTTCATCTTTTCGATGACCGGGCGTGACAACATGCCAATTAGCTTCTGAATCTCCTCCGTCTTACAGGCATATGTCAATGTGCTGACGACCTCGTCATCAATCTCGAAGAAGATGGCATGTGACCTCGTCAAAATACCATAGTGTGTCCTAGGGGCCGCCATGATCACTGCTGAGGTGCTAGAAGATGCATGCCTCCACCATCACCACTAGTGGCGGTCCACATCTAGGACTCCTCTATTTGGCACGTCCCAACATAAGACATCTTTACACACAAAGGTACCGACCTCCTCAGCCATCGCTGTTTGTGCCTCTGCCCTTGGAGAGGCACTCCATAGAACAATGGTCTCACTTCCCGCATCTCCGACAGTTATCTTGAGCTCCCTTCCAGGCTGAACCAATCTTTGTGTGCTTACAATCACCTAATAAGCTGCATCACGGGTGCCCCCACCTGGCTCCCATCTTCAACGAATCGTGAGCTTTGCAGCAACCCTCTTCTCCTTGTGGCTCCCACTCCTCCTGAGTGAGCATCAACTTGTCGTTGTTAAAATACTAAGATGACGTGACAGGACGTATCACCAACAGAGTCCAGGATCAAGGTTGATCTACGGCACGAGCTACAGCACTACAGTTGAAGATCAGGAGTTGACCAGGCGTATTCTAGAACATTTAGTTAAGATTGCATGTAATCTTTATCTACTGTTATCTCTAGTTTATCTTCTATTTTAGTTAGGATTTAAACGTGATTGGAAACATGTGTTTATCTTCAATGTACCGGGCCGCACCATGTACTGGTTATATAAATGATCAACACGTAAAGCCAAAGTCTTCGAGTTTGAAGACTTGGCCTTCCTCCCAGTTGAACATATTTCAACATGGTAACTAGAGCTTAAGAAATCTCCACCAAAAAGTTCAAGAAAATGGCGATGTCATCCTCCTCATCGGCGATAGGATTCAATAACCTTTCACATCATGTGGAGAAATTAACCAAAGAAAACTTTCTTCTCTGGAAAGGGCAAGTATTGCTGGCGATAAGAGGGGCTCAACTGTATGGCCTGCTCAATGGTACCGTCATGAAGCCAGAGGCAGAGGTGACGGTGCAAAAGAGGGAAGAACCGAGAGGGTTCCAAACCCAAGATTCCAGACGTGGATGGTACAAGACCAGCAGCTTCACAGCTACATCAACTCGACTCTTTCTAAGGAAGTACTAGCGCGGGTAGCTATGTTCTCATCTGCAGCTGAAGTATGGCATGCCATACAAGAAAGTTTTGCTTCACAGTCTATGGCACACATTATGCATCTTTGTGCCAAACTCTTTAGTACAAGGAAGGGAGAGATGTATGTGGCGGTTTACTTTGCAAAAATGAAGGAATACACAGATGAGATGGCTTCGGCTGTTAAGAAACTTTATGATGATGATGTAGTTTCTTATATACTAACCGGGCTTCATGCAGACTATAACTCGCTTGTTGAGAATGTGAGCACCAGAGTAGATCCAATTACTGTCTCAGATTTATTTGCTCAACTCCATCAACTGAGGCTAGATTAGAGAGGCAAAACCCCTCTAATCAGTACCAGAACAGCAATGGTAATCAATATCAAGTCAACACAGCATCAAGGGGCGGTTTTCAAGGAAGAGGAGGAAGAGATGGTGGAAGATCTAGATGTTGACGTGGTAGAGGCCGCGGTTCAGCTGATGGACCTCGGCCAATATGCCAGATTTGTGAGAAGATAGGCCACACTGCAAATAGATGTTACAAAAGATTTGACAAAGAATTCAAGCTTGAGGAGAAGTCAGCAAATAACACCATGACCTCTTATGGTGTGGACACAAATTGGTGTAGGGTACGGGAGCTACTAACTGCATTACAGGAGAGATGGACAAATTATCAACCAAAGAAAAATATGGTGGTCAAGAAAAAGTTCACACCGCGAATGGGTCAGGTATGAGAATCAATTATATTGGCTCCTATACTTTAAATACCCCTACACGTCCATTGTATCTTTCCAAAATCCTCCATATTCCAACCACCAAGAAAATCAAGTTTCTGTTCATAAGCTAACATCTAATAATTCCATCTTTCTTGAATATCACCCTCATTACTTTCTTGTGAAGGATCGGGATACAAGGAAAGTTCTTCTTCAAGGCAGGTGTGAAGGAGGGTTGTACCCGTGGCCATAATTAGAGAATTATTCCTCCTCCTAGTGTGCTCTCATGTCCACCAAACCATTTCTAGAGTTGTGGCATGATAGGTTAGGTCATCCCTCGATGATTATAGCCAATAAAGTCATTAGTCAAAATAAGCTTACATGTTCTTTGGAGTCCAGTAAAGGAGTGTGTAATGCATGTCAGCAAGGCAAAAGCCACCAATCACCTTTCCCTAAGTAATCTAGTGTCTCTCAAGCACCACTACAACTTGTATTTTGGATGTTTGGGGTCTTGCTCCTACATCAGTCAGGAGAAAAATTATTATGTGAGTTTTATAGATGACTTTAGTAAGTTTACATGGATCTATATCATTATAAATAAATCTGACGTGTTTTCCAAGTTTCAAGAGTTTAAGAAACAAGTTGAAAGAACTCTTGATAAAAAGATCATCGCTATTAAAACTGATTGGGATGGAGAGTATCAGGAGCTAAATGAATTATTCACCCAAATCGGAATAGTGCATTAGGTTTCTTGCCCACACACTCATCAACAGAATGGTGCCACAGAGAGGAAACATAGGCACATAGTGGAAGTTGGTCTCTCTCTACTAGCTCGAGCGTGTATGCCCTTGAAATTTTGGGATGAGGCGTTTGCTACCACCTCATGCCTCATCAACAGAACACCCTCTTGAGTTATAAGTTTCAGCACCCCGCTAGAAAGGTTGTTCCATACCAAACCAGACTACTCTCGGCTAAAAATGTTTGGTTGTGCATGCTTGCCGAACTTGAGAGAATACACAAACCACAAACTATCCTTTAGATCTAAGAGGTGTGCCTTCTTAGGGTACAACCCCATTCACAAAGGCTACAAGTGCCTGGACATGAGCACCGGTCGAGTATACATCTCATGAGATATGGTGTTTGACGAAACCGTTTTTCCTTTTGATACCCTCCATCCAAATGCTGGTGCTATTCTTAAAAATGAGATTTGTATCCTTCATCCCATGTTGCTGAATCGTGTAAAGGCATGTTGGGGAAGAGGAACAATATACTGATTCTCATATCTTGATTGATTCGGGTGATTTCTGACCAAAACAGTGCAAGTATCCGTGATTGCATGCAGGTTGAGGAAGCCGTGGAAAATCAAGGCGCGAGATCCGAATGAGATCCGATCAGAGAAGCATCCTTGGATCCAGCGCTGCAGCAGAGCCTCCGGCGTGCGGCTTCAGGACCTGCGCGCGAGACATGCGCTGCCCCCGAGGCTGTCAGGGAGAATCTGCACTAGCACCCGGAAATTGCTCCAATCTCGTCTCCAATGCGTCTGGGACAGGTGTCGCCCGAGGATACGTTTGCAGCAACGTCGACTCAGCAGCATCTGTGCCTGCTCCTTTGGAGACCGTGCCGCCATGCACGTACCAGAGACTCCAGAACCACCACGTCCTGTAACTCACTCTTAGGATAACATTTCAAATCCCAGAAAATTTTGGGATGGTTTTGAATGTGGCCTAGAGGGGGTGAATAGGCCTTTTTGAATTTTAGTTAGAACCTGCAACACCCAACAACTTGATCAAATACCGATAAATCAAACTAGTTTGGTAGTGTGCGGACTAGTCCGGTGCTTGCAGACTAGATCGATTAAGTTTGATTGTAGGATCGAAGAGCACGTGAGAAGCTACCAGAGGGGGGGTGAACGGTAGATTTAAAAATCTTATGCAGCGGAAACAATTAAACCCCAAACCCTTTTGGCAGAAAAATGATCTGTTAAAGAAATCGTGTGTGAGACTAATCTAAATGTGTTTCACCGTGACAAAAGTGATGGATATCAGAGAGAATCAAGTCACGAAGACAACACAAAAAGAATCACTCAAATCCTTCGAGAAAAACTCAAGTTATGATCGAATGATCAAACAAAGGTCAATCTGCTCTACCCGAGAAAAAATAGTTCTGGAATGCTGCAAAGAAACTCGTGTAGATCATAAACCACAAATCCAATGACCGTGAAATTTTGACAGATGATAGACAATTAAGTTTTGAAGACAACCCATAAAGAATCACGTCAATTAGATCTGTAAAACTCGAGTTATGATAAAACCACCGACGAAAGGTAGTGCTGTCCAGAAACTCGACGAGTAAAACTTGTCTGGAACAAGTCGGACGAACAAGGCAAAAAAGTTCCCTCAAACTACGAATTTTATTCAATAGAACACAAGAGGAACAGCCCCAAAGTCGTCTACACCGAGCTCTGGGCTCCCTTGCTTATATAACCAAGCCCTTAGGCCAACCCAATATCAACTAGGACTCCAATCCTACTCAGATCACGAATCGTAACTTTCCATAACTGCTCAAGATTCTTCTATACGCAGATAGAAGCAATCTCAAGACTTCCAAACACCTTAGGATCGTATCCCACATTCCTAAACAACTCAAATTCGTGACACACACGAAATCCTAACATAACCAACTCGATACTTTCCATACCGAGCCATAACCGACTCCGCCGCAGCCAAAGTCATCAACCGGTACGATCCGATCCTTCCAACCAGATCTTCCCATCCATAAACCATCTTCGGAACCATATTGCCACGTCATGCACCGCATGCATACGTTCAAACATCTTCCTTCGACGTCCAGTAACCTTCATATGCACCGCCCTTGATTCAGTCATCCTGCGCGACCTCCTAATCAGCTCAACCACAGTTCCTCCCGAACTTGGTTGTTGGAACCTCATCTCCTCCCTGAGACTAGTCCAACGGATCCTGTCACCAGCCATGACTTGAACTCAAGCAACACCTGCACATGAATAAACAATCAATCCATACGAGCCCAAGTCCTCGACTTGACTCAAGTTAGTTCCGAACACAACACCTTATGTGAGAACCTCACATAAGCATGTTGCAAAACCACAGTAACATGATATCATCCATATCAACCAAAACGCTCCAAAAACTTAGCAAATGAATACTAAGCAATCTTTCCAATAATGTAAAGCAAGTACGAAACATTGCAAATGAAAAGCAGAAGTATCGCGGTCAAGTTCCGGACCATCCCACAGCAAGCCGGAGCTTGACCCGGAGCTTACCAAAACTAGTACAACCGAGCTCCCGCCGGAGCTTACAAAACTAGCAGGACCTAGCGCCGGAGCTAACCAGAACTAGTCGGAACTAGTATTCCCAAAAGCCGGAGCTAGAAAAATCAACTTCGGAGCTTAGCAAAAGCATGCCGGAGCTATCAGATATATGCCGGAGCTAAAAAAGACATGCCGGAGCTAAAGATAGAGCTCACTGGAGCTAACCAAAGCTAGTCGGACCTTACCAAGAAGTCGGACCTAGCATCTAACGTAGCCGGAGCTACCCAAAACAAGTCGGACCTATGGTCGGACCTTGCTATAGCTCGGAGCTAGAGTCAGACCTTGATAAAAAGGTGTTTTGGTGATATTTAAAACTTTTATCATCAAAGCCAAGTGTATTCACTACAAGCCAATGTATTCAGCACACATAGGTCTTACAATCTCCCCCTTGATGAATGCATTGGCAACACCATTTAAAATCCTAACATTGGCTTATTCACATAAATGTTTTGAAGGCAATTTCTCCCCTTTTGTAAATCAAACGTAAAATGAGAAGAAAAATTATCCCATATTATCTCTCCCCCTTTTATTATCTCTCCTTATGCACATATCCTCTTTCTCTTCATGCTTATCTCTCCCCCTTTGACAATGTATTCAGCAAGTCATGAGCATATAAACAAATTATCTCTCCTCTTTAGTTGTTATGAGCATATTATAACATATACATATAAACAAAGCTCATCCAAGTCATACTATCAAGTACTTCACATTATCACATCAATGAAATACATAAAGTAGTGTAAGCCATGCTAGAGATCATATGTAATTTTCAATTTAAGCAAGTCATGATCTCACAAACTTAACTATTTCAAAACCTGAAAGCATGACACCAGTTGCTGCATTTTATTATTTTTCAAAGCATAAATTTAGATCATATGATATTTGCAAGAGATTATATGCGCATCTGCCTTATTCTAACCAACCAAGCCAAGCCTATGTCATTTGACAATCAGAAGCTTAAGGACATGGTTTTAGTCATACACAACTTCTTCCAAGTTCATATCTAAGTGCAATGACAAGCCATCTCAAAAGAAGAAGTGCAATGCATGCATATTCTCTTGATCTTTTCTCAATTTATATTTGTTCATAAAAACTCAACATGTGAGTTGATTACTTGATTAATTCTTTATGATCAAAAGCACTTGTGAACATGTAACAAGTTCAAAACAGCAAGAAAGTTCGACCATGACAAGTTTTAGTGTAAGTAATTATTCCAATTACTGGACATGGCAAAAACTACAAAATGTATAACACGAGTAATGTAGTAAGAACTTTCAGCATGTAAAGGGAATCACAAAGTCATATATGTATGAAATACTATGGTCATATTATTTTTATTTTAGATTCACACATAGACTTCCCAAGTTTCAAAAACTCCCCCTCAATTTAAGCCATGAGGATGCATAACCCCTATTTCACTACGAATGAAACAAAAACGAGTGAAATCCAAAGGTTTTGTAAAAATGTCAGCCAATTGATGTTCGGTATCTACATGGTGAAGCACAATGTTTCCTTTTTCAACATTATCTCTAAGAAAGTGATACCTAATGTCAATGTGCTTAGTTCTAGAATGTTGCACGGGGTTTTTAGCAATGCAAATGGCACTAGTGTTATCACAGAACAGTGGAACACTATCTAGATCAACCCCATAGTCCTTAAGTGTTTGAACAATCCAAAGAATTTGTGAGTAAGCACTAGCAGCAGCTACATATTCAGATTCGGCTGTGGATTGTGCAACTGAATTTTGTTTTCTAGAGGACCAAGCAACAAGAGAATTACCAAGAAAATGACAACCACCAGAAGTACTTTTCCTATCAATCCTAAAACCCCCAAAATCAGCATCTGAAAAAGCTTTCAAAGTAACAGTTGAGGAAGAAGGAAGAAAAATGCCAAATTCTTGAGTTCCATGTAAGTACCTGAGAATCCTTTTGACGGCTTGACGATGTGAAACACGTGGGGAAGCTTGAAACTGTGCACAAAGACATACGCTGAATTGTATGTCCAGTCTTGATGCTGTGAGGTACAAAAGTGATCCGATCATGCTTCTATATTCTTTTTGATTCACATATTCACCATCTTCATAAAGTTCAAGTGTTGTTGCTGTTCCCATTGGTGCCTGAAGAGGCTTAGTTTTGTTCATGTTGAAGCGCCTTAGGAGGTCTTTGGTATACTTCGTTTGATGCACAAAGGTACCCTCCTTGGTTTGCTTGATTTGCAGCCCCAAAAAGTAAGTGAGTTCACCCATCATACTCATTTCAAATTCAGAACTCATCATTGCTGAATACTTGGACACAAGATCATGAGAAGCGCAACCAAAGATAATATCGTCCACATACACTTGAACGAATAATGAGTCATTGCCATGTTTAAGCACAAAAAGAGTTTTATCAACCTTGCCCATGGTAAACCCCCTTTCAAGTAAGAATGTATTTAACCTATCATACCATGCTCTAGGGGCTTGTTTGAGACCGTATAAGGCTTTGGACAGTTTGTAAACATGATTAGGAAAATCTGGATTTTCAAAACCCGGTGGTTGTTTGACATAAACCTCCTCATCTATGTAGACATTAAGAAAAGCACTTTTAACATCCATTTGAAACAGTTTAAAACCTTTAGATGCAGCAAAGGCTAACAAAATTCTTATGGCTTCTAATCTAGCAATGGGAGCAAAAGTTTCATCAAAATCTAGACCTTCAACTTGAGTGAAACCTTGAGCAACCAACCTAGCCTTATTCCTAACCACAACCCCATCCTCACTTTGTTTATTTTTATATACCCATTTAGTTCCAATTAAAGTGTGACCTTGAGGTGGAGGTACAAGTTTCCAAACATTATTTCTTTCAAAATTTTCTAACTCTTCTTGCATGGCAATAATCCAAGATTCATTAGTGAGTGCGTGTGATATATCTTTGGGTTAAAAAGAAGCAACAAAAGCAGAATGAGCATAAGAGTTTGGATCGCAAAACATGGACCGTGTGACTCGTTCGTGCAAGCTTCCAATCATCTGTTGTGGGGGATGACCTTTGTAAAAACGTAGGGGAACAGATGTCTCACAAGCTTCTTCTTCATTAGGTTCATCGTAGATTGATGAGCTTGTGACTTGTGGACGATCAGGACCAGCATAGGTGATAGCCGGAGCTTGTTCAATGTCCGGAGCTGGACACATGTCAACTTCGGAACTACCAGGCAGTATCACCGGCTCTTCTTCATCTTCGAAAATACCCTCCCCCTGAGGATACAGATCTGGTCCTACAACACCGGAGCTAGTACCTGGGCTAGCTTCATCAAAAGACACTTCACAAGTCTCCACAATTTTGTTAGTGTCAAGTAAAATTACACGGTAGCCTCTAGTATGAGATGGAAAACCAAGAAACATGCCATCAATGGATCTAGGTTCAAATTTATCAAGGTTACCATGTTTTTTAACAAAGCATTTGCAACCAAAGACCCGAAAGTGTGTAACACTAGGCCTATGTCCAAACCGAAGCTCATATGGTGTTTTACCTAGCTTAGCACGCAAGAAAACACGATTTGAGACATAACAAGCGGTTGCTAACGCATCAGCCCAAAATTTCCTAGGAGTTTGATATTCATCAAGCATAGTCCTAGCCATCTCAACTAAGGTTCTGTTCTTTCTTTCTACAACACCGTTTTGTTGAGGTACATATGGTGAAGAGAATTGATGATCTATTCTATTTTCAGCACAAAAGTGATCAAAAGATTGATTTTTAAATTCAGTTCCATTATCACTTCTAATTGCTTTTAATGATCCTGGGTGATCAATTGATAATCTAAGAAATAAAGTTCTAAAGTGACTAAAAACTTCATTCTTAGACGCCATAATGTAAACCCAAGAGTATCTAGAATAATCATCAACAATAACAAGAACATACCATTTACCTCCGAAGGATTGAACACGTGAAGGTCCTACGGTGTCATGATGCAAAAGTTGACATGGTTCAGTTGTCATGATTATTGTGAGAGGAGTATGTGAACCTGCAACCATCTTAGCATGTCTACAAGAAGATCACACAATTTCTTTGTCCCCTTTAAGCTTAGGCAGCCCACGTATGCGAACAAGAGCACTAACACGCGTTAGGTGATCAAAGCCTACGTGACCAAGTCTACGATGCCAAAAATATAAGTCCTTTGAATCATTAGCAACTAGACACCTATGCTTAGAGGAAGACATATCAAAATCAGCTTTAAAAACTCTTCCAAACCGAGACATGTTAAAAATAAGCTCACTATTTGAACCTATAACTTTACAGCAATTTTTATTGAAAATAATTTCTAGATTTTCATCTAGCAATTGTGAAACAGAAAGAAAGTTGTATTTCAAATTTTTGACAAGTGCCACATCCTTCAAAGTGTAGTGATCATTTACTCTAACCGAACCCTTAGCAATTATAGGAGTTGAAGAATTATCGGCAAAAGTAACATTTTCTACACGTGACACAAAAGAGAGGGAGGAGAACCAATCTTTGTTACCGGTCATGTGGCGTGAGCAACCTGAATCCACAATCCAAATGTTCTCCTTCCTCAAAGGTGTAACCTACATAAAAGCACAATACGTCGATGACTCAATACTGGGGTTAGTCAAAAGGCATTTAGGAATCCAGTACTGAGTCACGCGACGTGCAGCAGGAAAAACACGTGAAAGCTAAGACAAAACAGCAGGTTTATGAGTCAAAGTTTGAGATTTTTTATTCTTAACTCTTTTAGCACAAGAACCAGTAGCTCTGGAGGTAAAAGCAGCAGTTCCAAAAGACAAGGCTGAAGCTCCGGAAACAAAAGCTGAAGTTCCGAAGGAAACAACATAAGGTCCGGGAGCTCTCGGAGCTATCGGAACTATCAGAGCTGCTTTTGCGGATTTCTTACCAGACGGTCCGGAAGCTACCTTTTCAAAATTCTGACTCACTAAAGCAGGTTGTGTTTTTCTAATTGCATGAAAGTTATGAGATCTTGCAACCATTCTTTCCCTTTTTTGTTGTTTAGCTAGTCTATAACAAAAATCTATGACATGACCATCTCTACCACAGAAGGTACAATGAAATTTAACTTTGTGTTCATGTCTAGATGAGCAAGCAATATTTTTATTTGAAACGGAATGAGACAACACTCCTGCAGATTTGAAAACCACTCCTTTTTGTTTAGGAACTGTTTGAATCAAACCACTTCCTAATGACTTCACAATTTTAGGTGGATGTGCCTTAGCATGAGCATGAGAATCAAAACCTAAACCAGTTTTATTATTGCAAGACTTGGAAGAATTTAGCAGCAAGTTTAGGTTCTTATTCCCATTACAAAACCAATCTAATGTCCTATGCATGTCATCAAGTTTATTGGACAGATCAAGGCAATTTTCACATGAAGTTTTTCCTTTTAGTTTGCAATTTGAACAAAATTTAACTTCATGAGAACGTAAAGCATTGTTCAATATAGAAATTTCATTCATAGCATCCTGTAGTTTCTTATCAAGATCCTCACAAGTAGAACAATGCAAATCAATTGTAGAACAGCTAGCATCTTTCAAGTTTTTATCATGAAGTGCAGCAAGCTCTTTGTTCTTTTCAATTTCATTATCAAGTCTATCCAGAGTGGAGGAGTGTGCACTTCTTAATGTGGACAATTGTTCATAGATTAAGTCACATGAGGGACATGCATCATCACTAGGAATCAAAGTTTTTAAATGGTTAATTTCAGATTCTAGTGATTCAATTTTAGCAGCATTATCCCTAAGCTTTTTGTCCTTTTTCTTGACAATAATAGTTGCACGAGAAATAGCATCACACATTTCATTGCAGGTAGAACATACCTCTTCATTGTCGCTGTTGTGTTCTGCCTCCTCCATACTTGATCTTGACTTGCCCGCCATAAAGCACAAGTTTGCCAAATCATCTTCATCTTCATCACTTCAAATGTACACGTCACTTGAACTGAACTCTTGAAGTGCGGTGATGAAACTGTTGATCATCTTGCGTCCTATGGTACCTTTCTTATTCTTCTTGTTAGAATTTCCAGAGGAGGTCCAGACCTTGCTTTGTTTTTCTTCCCGGGTGGTCGGACCTGAAAGGTTAGGGCATTATGTACGAAAGTGTCCTGTTTTACCACATTCAAAACAACGTTGAGGTCCGGAGCTTCCTCTCCTTCTAGTTCTCACATTTTGCAATGCTTTTCAGAATCTAGTAGAGATGAGTGCCAACTCCTCTTCTGGAAATTCTTCGATCTGCTCCAGGGTTAGTGAGGACAACAAAGCAAGAGTATTGCAAGATGATGATTGGACGGAGCTAGACATATCACGTTGTGAAACAAATGCAATAGACTTATTGGGGT
This sequence comes from Tuctoria greenei, assembly GCA_036927565.1. NCBI lineage: Eukaryota > Viridiplantae > Streptophyta > Magnoliopsida > Poales > Poaceae > Tuctoria > Tuctoria greenei. Next base: position 170,965,521 of record JAYESD010000003.1, on the reverse strand, counting down.
TCTTACGTGAGATTATGTCAATTTCATGAGTTTTTAACTTGGAATATAGCACATCTAAAGTAAGTGAACTCATGATGGTAGATTCACGAATAGATGTGACTTTCATCTCCCAAATTGACATATCTAATGCACTTAACAATTGCCTAGCATTTTCAGCATCTGAAAAATTAACATTGACACTACGCAAGTTGTTGAGAATTTTATTGAAACGAGCAAAGAGGTCATCGATAGACTCACCTGGTTGCATCTCAAAGCGCATATATTCCTTTTTGAACATATCTTGTTTTACCTCCTTGATTGTGTTGGAGCCTTCATGATAATCACAGAGAGCTCTCCAAACATCGTATGCTGATCGGAGGTGCACGACACGATCAAAGTCGCTTTGAGTGAGTCCTTGGATGATCAAGTTTCGGGCTTTGTTGTTGTTGTCGACGTCCCGTAGGTTTGTGGCCATGACTTGATTATTAGGTGGCACTTCATAAGTCTTATACACCTTCTCCCACATTGCAAAGCCTTGTGCCTGGATAAAAGCCTCCATGCGTGCCTTCCAAACCTGAAAATCAATACCAGCAAACACACAAGGTTTGGCAGAATACTTCTCCATGATGATTAGTCAAAAACACGTGCAAATCACAAAGATTAGAGCACTGTGGCTCAGATACCAATTGTAGGATCGAAGAGCACGTGAAAAGCTACCAGAGGGGGGGGGGGGGTGAATGGTAGATTTAAAAATCTTATGCAGCGGAAACAATTAAACCCCAAACCCTTTTGGCAGAAAAACGACCTGTTAAAGAAATCGTTTGTGAGACTAATCTAAATGTGTTTCACCATGAAAAAAGTGATGGATATCAGAGAGAATCAAGTCACGAAGACAACACAAAAAGAATCACTCAAATCCGTCGAGAAAAACTCAAGTTATGATCGAAAGATCAAACAAAGGTCAATCTGCTCTACCCGAGAAAAAACAGTTCTGGAATGCTGCAAAGAAACTCGTGTAGATCATAAACCACAAATCCAATGACGGTGAAATTTTGACAGATGATATACAATTAAGTTGTGAAGACAACCCAAAAAGAATCACGTCAATTGGATCTGTAAAACTCGAGTTATGATAAAACCACCAACGAAAGGTAGTGCTGTCCAGAAACTCGACGAGTAAAACTTGTCTGGAACAAGTCGGACAAACAAGGCATAAAAGTTCCTTCAAACTACGAATTTTATTCAATAGAACACAAGAGGAACAGCCCCAAAGTCGTCTACACCGAGCTCTGGGCTCCCTTGCTTATATAACCAGCCCTTAGGCCAACCCAATATCAAGTAGGACTCCAATCCTACTCAGATCACGAATCGTAACTTTCCATAACTGCTCAAGATTCTTCTATACGCAGATAGAAGCAATCTCAAGACTTCCAAACACCTTAGGATCCTATCCCACATTCCTAAACAACTCAAATTCGTGATACACACGAAATCCTAACATAACCAACTCGATACTTTCCATACCGAGCCATAACCGACTCCGTCGCAGCCAAAGTCATCAACCGGTACGATCCGATCCTTCCAACCAGATCTTCCCATCCATATACCATCTTCGGAACCATGTTGCCACGTCATGCACCGCATGCATACGTGCAAACATCTTCCTTCGACGTCTAGTAACCTTCATATGCACTGCTCTTGATTCAATCATCCTGCGCGACCTCCTGATCAGCTCAACCACAGTTCCTCCCGGACATGGTTGTTGGAACCTCATCTCCTCCCTGAGACTAGTCCAATGGGTCCCGTCACCAGCCATGACTTGAACTCAAGCAACACCTGCACATGAATAAACAACCAATCCATACGAGCCCAAGTCCACGACTTGACTCAAGTTAGTTCCGAACAAAACACCTTATGTGAGCACCTCACATAAGCATGTTGCAAAACCACAGTAACATGATATCATCCATATCAACCAAAACGCTCCAAAAACATAGCAAATGAATACTAAGAAATCTTTCCAATAATGTAAAGCAAGTATGAAACATTGCAAATGAAAAGCAGAAGTATTGCGGTCAAGTTCCGGACCATCCCACAGCAAGCCGGAGCTTGACCCAGAGCTTACCAAAACTAGTACAACCAAGCTCCCGCCGGAGCTTACAAAACTAGCAGGACCTAGCGCCGGAGCTAATTAGAACTAGTTGGAACTAGTATTCCCAAAAGTCGAAGCTAGAAAAATCAACTTCGGAGCTTAGCAAAAGCATGCCAGAGCTATCAAATATATGCCGGAGCTAACAAAGACATGCCGGAGCTAAACATAGAGCTCACCGGAGCTAACCAAAGCTAGTCGGACCTTACCAAGAAGTCGGACCTAGCATCTAACGTAGCCGGAGCTACCCAAAACAAGTCGGACCTATGGTCGGACCTTGCTATAGCTCGGAGCTAGAGTCGGACCTTGATAAAAAGGTGTTTTGGTGATATTTAAAACTTTTATCATCAAAGCCAAGTGTATTCACTACAAGCCAATGTATTCAGCACACATAGGTCTTACATTGATCGATGATCTCAATCCAAGTACTCTACGCAACAGAAATTAAGATGTAACTAGAGTACGTTGCTTCAATTAAACTGAGGATAGCACAAGGTAACCTTAGTTTCAAATTGTGATGTAATTTGACTACGATCAATTAAATGCTAAATGCAATGAACAATAAGCACAAAGTTAAGACACAAGATTTTTATCCCGTTGTTCGGTTCCCACAAAAGCAATCTACATACACGTTGAGGAGCCCACGAAAGGATCGGGTCTTCACCAACCCTACCCTCGTCGAATCGCCACAAAGGCCAATTCTCATCCACTATCACAAAGGAGTAAGAGAACCGAGTTCAAGGGGCCTTCTCACGAGTTGAGGGATCCCCAAGATTACAAATCAAAACACCACCAAGACACACTCGTAAGATCTACAATGAAACAAAAAGAGTGTGTGAGAGAATCAAACCCAAGAGCTCAAAACTTAAAGAATCGTGTCTCTCCTTTTATCTAATATTAATCCTCAAGGATTTGATCTTTATTGCATTGGATTGTGTGGAGAGACGTGTTTTCTAGGCTCTTGGAGGGTGTGACGGCGCAAGGGGTCGAGAGTAATCATAATTGTCTTGTGCACCTCTATTTATACTAGGGTTTCCAAGAGTTACCATTAGGGTTTTCAAAGTCCGGACTAGTCCGTGGTGGACTCCGGACTAGTCCGGTGTGCGGCGTGTGGGAAACTCTAAGTCTCCTGAATTATCGAACTTGTCCGCCAGGGTCGGACTAGTCCGTTTTTGTCTCTGGAAATGTTTGGACTAGTCCAGCACATATCAATCTAGTCCGGTGGTGGTGAAACCCTTAGTGAATTGGGGACAAGTCCACACTTGGAGAACTTGTCCAATTTTAGTCAAAGGGTTTTCGGACTAAGCCGGGCATATATCGGACTTGTCCGATTTGGATCATAAAGATATCGTACTAGTCTGTGGTGATATCGGACTTGTCCGAATTCGTGCAAAGCCGTGAAGTGTTGAGGACTAGTCCGCACTGGGCAGGACTAGTTCGATCTTAGTCGGAAAGATATCGGTCTAGTTCGTGGTGATGTCGGGCTAGTCCAGTCTGTGTAAACCTGGACTGTGCAGACAAGTCCACACTGGGAGGACTTTTCCGATTCTGAACAGAGGGATTATCGGACTAGTCTGGGGTATATCGGACTAGTCCGGACCTGTATGAATTTGTGCAGTGAGAGGATTAAAACCAACTTGATTTCTCACTCTCCTTTCTTTTTGCGCTTTCTCCATGTTTTCATTAAAACATGTGCTCATCTCAACAATTTGGTTAGGATCTCATTTGTTTGTCATAAATCAACCAAAACCCACAACGGATGCCTATATGCACTTTCAATCTCCCCCTTTTTGGTGATTGATGACAACCAATTGAGATTTCACAAATATGATTAAAAATCCAGAATTTTCATAAAGTGTGCACATATGAGTTTGGAACAAATTGAGCAATGAAAACATAAGGCATATGTGCACTCTTTATGGTGGGGTGCAAGACTACATGTGCGTGAGCAATAATTGTGATGAGAATGAAACAGTTGAAATAATTATCTCAACATCAAGCATATATGTCAATTCCAGAGCATAAGCACATATTGTAGCAAATCATCATCACATATTTCATAAATATAACTTAGAGGCATAAGCATAGTCATAGCACCACATTACAAGAACAAAAGCATGAGAGAACACAGACAAAGTTTTACAACCCAAAATAAGCACGAATAGAGCTCTCCTCACAACCTACAGCTACACTTAGTGACTCCCCCTGAATCTCTCCCCTTTTTGCATCAAGACACCAAAAATAAGGAGGGGAGGGATCTAGTGCCTTCATTCCTCGCCGTCGATCCTTTCCTCATCTTCATCTTCATCTTCAGGCTGTGGAGGAGGAGGAGGAGCGGATCCACTCGAAGTGCCCCCAATGCCAAAGTAAGCAAGCTCAGAGGGAGTCAAAGGTCCAGGCTCAGTGAAGTCAGATGCGGAGTCATCCAAGATAATTGGAGATTCGATGGGCTCAGTCTCAAGCTTCTGACAGATTTGCTTGACATTTTGCTTTATATATCTCATATCATCCTTCCTTGCCTTGTTCAGCTTATGAATTTTCACTTCGTCCTTCTTGCATGAGCTAAAGATGGCGGCCAAGTATTTCAAGATTCCACTAGGAGACCCTTTTTTAGGAGGGGCCCTAGTGGCGGGAGCAGTCCTCGCATATCCTTGAGCTCTCCTTGGAGCCTCTTCACTAGACACTGGGGATGGAGTAGCTGGGGGAGTAGCTTGAGTAGGCTTCTGAGGCCTCAGGGGAGTGTGCTCCACATCCTTCACGAACTCGATTCCTATGACCTTCTCAATCATGAACATGAGGTAGGGCGCATAGCCACAGGAACGGTTTGGTGTGCAGGAGATATTAACCATATCATTCCAAATATAGTCGAAGATATCAAACTTCCGATTCTTTCTAATCACCTTCATTAGGGTCCTCAAGTACCCTTGCACACTTCCTGCATCCTCATCTTTTGGAGCTATGGTCTTCTGGAGGACTCTGTTGAGAACCATGAAGAATGGCTTCATGTTCTTGGTGGAAGGAGGATTGAACTTCAGGCTAGTATCATAGAGGAACTCCATCTTATCCTTCCCCAAGACACCAATGTTGTGGATGGTTAGCTCATTGTTGCAGGTGTCTTCTAGGTGAAGCAGTCTTGCAAACTCATCATAAGTAATGGTGTACTTGGATCCACGAGTCATCCATGTCACCCTCTCCTCTTCATCACTAGCAAAATAGCAGGTAGCATAGAATTGGGCTATGACTTCATCATTCCAGTTGCACCTGAAAGCAAACAAGTCTTTAAGCCCATGCCTCTCCACAGCTTGTATCACTTCATCAAAGGAAGGGCAGCTCTTCCTCTCAACGTGATTCCAGTCAATCAACTGGCTGTGGACAACCGGAGTCTTCATTGTGAGGTACACTGAGCTGTAGTAATCCGCGTGAAAATTACTCCAAAATCTGGCATCGGCTGGCTTCTTGGATTTGCTGTAACAATCCACCATTCTTAGCTTGGAAGTTGTATCGCTTCCCTTGCCATTGAACTTCTCGTCGGAGGGGTCCCTGTTCCCCTGTCTTGGTGCATTCTTCTTGAGAGGGCCAATCGGGCCCGATGCAATTCCCTTTCCCTTGCCCTTAGCTTGGCGAGGAGCTGTCGAGCTAGAGCCAGCTGCATCCTTGACTTTGGACGCAGGCTTCTTGGCTAGAACCTCGCGCCGCACCTGAGGTGGAGAAGGTGCTGGCTCAGAGGGACGCTCTTGGTGCTTCTTCCCCGTCGACCCCATAATCAGAAATTTCATCATTGGAGCTCGACATTGTCCTGAGAAGGGAATATACAATGTATGGATAAGAATTGATGGCAAGGAAGTGCATTGCGTAGTTGGAAATTAGGGTGAGTTCAGATGAAAACCAGACTTGTCCGGATTTCAGGTACGAACTAGTCCGGGGGACCGGACTTGTCCGTACAGGGACCGGACTAGTCCGGTGTTCATCACTTTGAAACCTAACTGGACGATCAATGGTAATTCCCAATGCAAAAATAGCTTAAGATAGATGTAATACAGCAAGGAGGCATGTATTATCTGGAAGAAACTAAGCTATTTGATCCAAAGTGAAAGAAATCAAAGTTTCTAGGGTTTGGGAGGAAATTTATCAAAATTCTTCGATTGTTGAAGATGGAGTAGTTGGGGGTGCATAAAATTCTGTGCTCTTCAATCCCCTAGCAATGGAGATCGATTTCCACCCAAACTTAAAGGGATATGATGGAGAAATCGCCAAATCTCCTTGGTGGTTCTCGAGTGAAGAAAGAGAATGTGAGGTGAGTTGTGAGGGTGAAGTAGATTAGGTTTTGGCAGAGGCTAGGGTTATGGAGTCGAAAAATCGAACTAGTCCGTGGTCAGCCGGACTGGTCCGTGGTCGGCCGGACTAGTCCGGACTACCAGACCTCTGCGGACTAGTTTGCAGTGTGCGGACTAGTCCGGATAACCACGGACCAGTCCGTGGTCACTAGAACAGATATAATTAGCCTATTCTTATATATTCGAAGGTTCTTATAGAGAAAAATAGGGGCAAAACACACAAAAATATTGATGAATATGATCAGTAAACATACAACATTCAAGCTATGATTATAATTCACCAAGATCAAGTAATTGAAATTGTTTTTCAGAGAAGATAGAGAGAGATGATTTTCAGAACACAATCAATAGATTTTGAATATGCCATACAGGTATGCAAGTTTTCAAGCCACGTTCTGAGCATCTAGGATATTTAGTTCATTTAGGAGCTCGCAAAAACATTTTTTATCAAGTGCCTTGGTAAAGATATCGGCTAGTTGTTTTTAAGTGTTGACATGGGAAATGGATATGTCTCCTTTCATTGAGTGGTCTCTAAAAAAGTGATGCCGGATGTCTATGTGTTTGGTCCTAGAGTGCTCAACGGGATTATGGGCAATTTTAATGGCACTCTCATTATCAAAAAGAAATGGAATATGGATCATATTGTAATCGTAATCCCTTAGAGTTTGTCGCATCCAAAGGATTATGCACAACAACTCCCGGATGCAACATACTCCAGTTCGGCTGTGGATAAGGCAATGGAATTTTGTTTCTTGGAGGACCAAGAAACTAGGGATCTACCTAGGAATTGGCATGTACTGGAGGTACTTTTTCTATCTACTTTGCACACGGCATAATCTGCATCGGAGTATCCAATGAGATTGAATTTGGAACCTTTAGGATACCAAAGGCCTAGGTTGGGTGTGTGAACTAAATATCGCAAGATTCTCTTGTTGGCTATTAAATGACACTCCTTAGGATTGGCTTGAAATCTTGCACACAAGCACACACTCAACATAATATCAGGCTAGATGCACATAAGTAAAGTAGGGATCCAATCATGGAGCAATGTACCTTTTGATCCACACTTGGTCCGTCTTCATTGAGATCCAAGTGTCCATTTGTTGCCATGGGAGTCTTTATGGGCTTCGCCTTGTCCATTCCAAACTTCCTGAGTATGTCTTGAGTATACTTGGTTTGGCTTATGAACGTCCCTTCCTTTTGTCGCCTCACATGGAATCCCAAGAAGTATTTTAGCTCTCCCATCAGGGACATCATGAACCTATCTGTCATAATCTTACTAAATTCTTCTCAAAAGGATTTGTTAGTTGAACCAAATATAATGTAATCAACATAAATTTGACAAATAAAAAGATCATTGTCAATGTGCTTTGTAAACAACGTATAATCTGCTTTCCCAATTTTAAAACCATTCTTAATTAAAAAATCTCTAAGGCACTCATACCAAGCTTTAGGAGCTTGTTTGAGGCCGTAGAGAGCCTTAGGTAGTTTGAACACACGGTCGGGGAACTCTTGATCTTTGAATCAGGGGGGTTGCGCCACGTACACCTCCTCCTTGATTGGTCCATTGAGGAAGGCGCTTTTCACATCCATTTGATAGATCTTGAAATCATGGTGAGTAGCATATGCAAGTAATATTCTAATAGATTCAAGTCTAGCTACGGGAGCAAAGGTTTCATCGAAATCCAAACCTTTGACTTGTGAATACCCTTTGGCTAGAAGTCGTGCCTTGTTCCTTGTCACCACCCCGTGTTCGTCTTGCTTGTTGCTGAAGACCCATTTGGTGCCGATAGCGTTGAACTTGGATCTTTTGACTAGTTCCCAATCCTCATTCAATTTGAAGTTGTTGAGTTCTTCTTGAATTGCCATCACCCAATCTAGATCTTTCAATGCATTCTCAATCCTGCGTGGTTCCAAAAAAGATACAAAAGAGTAATGTTCACAAAAATTAGCAATTCAAGATCTAGTAGTTACTCCCTTTTGGATGTCCCCGATTATGTTGTCAACTGGGTGATCTCTTTGGATGCATTGGTGTACTCTCAGGTGTGGCACTTGTGGTCTTGTATGTTCGTGATCATCTTCTTCTCCCCCTGGATGGTTGCCTTCACTGGTGTGTTGATCATCTTCGTCTTCTTGAGGTTGATCTTGTGTAGAAGCTCCCCCTTGATCCATTACTTCCGCTTGTAGATCATCTTCTTCATTTTCATTTGGAGATGGCGCTTGTGGTCGAACATCGCCCAACACCATTCTTCTCAATGCTTGACATGGAGCTTCTTATCTATCTAGCACACATTGATCAATTTGCTCTTCTTGAGAGCCGTTATTTTCATCGAACACTACGTCATGTGCTACTTCAACAAGTCGGAGACCTTGTTGAAGACACGATAGGCGTAAGAGTTCGAATCATAGCCAATCAAGAAACCTTCATCGGACTTCGGAGCAAACTTTGAAGTCCTAGGCTTCTTGTTCAAAATATAACATTTAGAACCAAAAACTCGAAAATAGGAGATATTCGGCTTGTTACCGGTGAGTAGTTCATATGATGTTTTCTTGAGTAGGCGATGAAGATAAAATCGATTTATGGCATGACAAGCGGTGTTGACCGCTTCAGCCTAAAATCGATCCGAAGTTTTGTACTCATGAAGCATTGTCCTCGCCATCTCTATGAGGGTTCGGTTCTTCCTTTTCGCTACTCCATTTTGTTGAGGGGAATACAGTGCTGAGAATTCATGATTTATCCCTTCTTCGTCTAGGTACTCCTCAACTTGGGTGTTTTTGAACTTCGTGCCATTGTCACTTCATATGTTCTTGATCTTCAATGAGAACTCATTTTGGGCACGCTTGAGAAACTTCTCGAGGGTTCCTTGAGTTTCTGTTTTATCATGCAAAAATACAACCCACGTGAAGCGTGAGAAATCATCAACAATTACTAAGCCGTATTTATTACCGCTGATGCTTATGTAAGCAATAGGACCAAATAGGTCCATGTGAAGTAGCTCGAGCGGTCTTGTCATTGTCATGACGTTCTTCATGGGATGAGGTGCTCCTACTTGATTCCCGGCTTGGCACACGCTACAAGTCCTGTCTTTCTCAAAAATGACATCCTTCAAACCTTGGATGTGATCGCCCTTAAGGAGTTTTTGAAGATTCCTCATACCAACATGTGCTAGCCATTTATGCCACAACCAACCCATGTTGGTCTTTGCGATCAAACATGTGTCAAGTTCAGCTTTATCTTTGTTGAAGTCAACAAGATAAAGCATTCCTTTCAACACACCCTTGAATGCAACCGAGTCATCACTCCTTCTAGAGACAGTCACACCCTCATTAGTAAACAAGCAATTATAACCCTTGTCACATAATTGAGATATGGACAGAAGGTTATAATCTAAGGAGTCAACATGCAAAACATGAGAAAGCGTGTGTTGAGATGATATTGCAATTTTACCGGTACCGAGCACCCTTCCTTGACTATTGTCTTCGGAATAGATGCCCTCACTTGGATCTTCATTTACTTCATACTCAACGAACATCCTTATTTCTCCGGTCATGTGGTTGGTGCATCCACTATCTAACACCCATTTCGATCCACCGGAGGAATAGGCCTGTAAAAACAAGTTATGCTTTGGTTTTAGGTACCCAAGCTTGCTTGGGTCCTTTGAGGTTAGTTACAAGTGATTTGGGCACCCACACATGGGACTTGGTGTTCCCATGGCGTGGCCCAACATATTTAGCATACACTTTACCAAAGTTGCTTTTCATAAGAACATAAGATGCATCAAAGGTTCTAAACAAAAGTTGTTGCTCATATGAATTAGCATGTTTGGACTTGTCAACATTATTAGCCTTTCTAGCTTGAGGGGAGTTTCCGTTGATAAAGTCAATGCGCTCCTTGTTATTCTTATGGCTTCTAGCATTTTGCTTTTCACCATAAGAATACCCAATGCCATATTTGACATTAGGAAGTCTTGTGGTCAAGTATGCACTGTGTGCATACTTGATCTTCTCCTTGTCAAATATGCCACTACGGGAAGGATGCTTGTCCTTTACCAAGTTTGACTTATCCTTTAAGTTAGTTTGAACTTTAGCACATGTACAAGTAGTAGCAGTTTCAGATTTTTGGTGTTGAGAAGGTGAGCTTGAAGAGGATGAAGGGTCACTTTGCTTGAGTGACTCAACTTGTACTTCAAGGATCTTGTTAACTTTGGTCAAGTTAGCAAGTTCATCTTTGATAATTACATTTGAGTCGCTTAACTTCAAGCAATCTTCCTTGCTTGAAGCTAATTCAAGCTCTAGTGACTTGCTTCACTCCTTTTTAAGTTCAAGGAGCTTTTTGATCTTAAGATACTCTTCCTTTTGAAGGATGATCAAATCTTCTTGGTGATCAACAAGCTCCTCCTTATCAATAAGTTCATCCATTAAGAATTTCATTCTTGCGGCAGTTTTCTTATCAAGGCCAACAAGCATATATTCCTTATCACTATTGGCATCACTATCGCTAGAGTAAGAATGTGAGGAGGAAGACTTAGATGTTATCTTTCTTTTACCTTCCCTTGCCATGAGACAGGTGTCATTGTTCTTACTTGCACCCATAGTTGGGAAGAGGTTGGATTTCTTCGTTGTCTTCTTCATGGCTATGCTAGCCATCTCCTCTTCTTCTTCGGACGAGGACTCATCATTTGAGTCTCACTCCTTTCATAGGTGAGCCTATCCAACTTGCTTTTTCTTCTTGATGAACTTCTTAGGTTGAGGCTTTGCTTCCTCAGTCTTCTTCTTGTTTTCTTCATAAGGGCAATCAACTATAAAGTGGTCATATTCACCATAGTTTTAGCATGCCCGCCTCAACTTTGATCTTGATTTATCTTTGTATTTTCCTTCATTTTGTTTACCCCCTTGTCTTCTTTTCATCATCCTTTTGAATTTTTTTTCATGAATAGGATCATGTCTTCTTCATCTATGTCGCTGCTCTCATCATCGCTGTCATCTTCTTCTTGGGCTTGTCGAGCTTCTTTAGTCATGGGCTTGCAAGTGGATTTCAAGGCGACCCCATTCTTCTTTGCCAAGGTGAGGTCGGCAATTTCCTTGACATATTTTGCTTGCTTCTCCATCATCTCGAAATTGATTATCTTCCCGAGCAATTCGTCCGGGGTCATTTTCTTGTACCCGGGGCTTTCTCTAATCATCGAGCACAAGGTAACATTGCGAGGCATGAAAGCTCTAAGAATGAGCTTCACCACCTCGTGATCGTTCCACTTCTTGCTTCCAAATGCTCGAACCTTGTTGATGAGAGTCTTCAACCGGTTATACATGTCTTGCGGTGACTCATCTTCTTCTATGGCGAATCTTCACAATTCGCCTTCGATCATCTTAATCTTAGCTTCTCGCACATGACGATTGCCTTTATGTGCTGCTTGTAGTGTATCCCATATTTCTTTAGCAATTTCGAGTTCATCCACCATGGTGACTCGTCTCGACTCAAAGATGATGTGATCACCACTGTAGCTTGAGCATTTCGATGAATCGTTTGCTCTTGGCTTGGTGTTAACTCTTCATCGTCGTGTGGGATATCTATACCTATACAGACTATATGCCACATGTTTGGGTTAAGCGAGATTAGCTGCATTTTCATGTTTTGCCTCCTCATAGAATAATTGTTCCTGTCAAAGTGTGGGGCTTTTCCTAGAGGGAATGACAGGTAATGATTGTTATTAGAAGTCAAACGATGATAATTAAAAGGATATCAGGAGTAGTCAGTGTGACTACTCCCCTTCTTCCTCTTCTCGTCCTCGATTTTCATCTTTCCTTTGGAGAGAGATTTCTTTCTTAGGAGCGCCTTGAGTTCAAGCGTCTCCTCATCATCATCCTCGATTTTCTGAATGGCGTAAAGGAGCTTCTCCAATTTCTGAGCCTTCTCATCTTCAACCTTCTCTTGGTTGAGGCTCTTGTGCACATCCTTCATGTCTGACATTTTCCCTTCGAGCGATTAGTCTTCTTTTGAAGAGTCCTGCTCTGATACCAATTGAATATGGCCTCAGGGGGGGGTGAATAGGCCTTTTTGAATTTTATTAGGAACCTGCAACACTCAGCAACTTGATCAAATACCGATAAATCGGACTACTCGGTAGTGTGCAGACTAGTCCGGTGCTTGCGGACTAGATCGATCAAGTTTGATTGATGATCTCGATCCAAGTACTCTATACAGTGGAAATTAAGATGTAACTAGAGTATGATGCTTCAATTAAACTGAGGATAGCACAAGGTAACCTTAGTTTCAAATTTTGACGTAATTTGACTACGATCAATTAAACCCTAGATGCAATGAACAATAAGCACAAAGTGAAGACACAATATTTTTATCTTGTGGTTTGGTTCCCACGAAGGCAACCTATGTCCACATTGAGGAGCCCACGAAAGGACCGGTTCTTCATCAACCCTACCTTCATTGAATCACCACAAAGGCCAATTCTCTTCCACTATAACAACGGGGTAAGATAACCGGGTTCAAGGGGCCTTCTCACAAGTTGAGGGCTCCTCAAGATTACAAATCAAAACACCACCAAGGCACACTCGTAAGATCTGCAATGAAACAACACGAGTGTGTGAGAGAATCAAACCCAAGAGCTCAAAACTTGGAGAATCGTGTCTCTCCTCTGATCTAATGTTAATCCTCAAGGTTTTGATCTTTCTTGCATTGGATTGTGTGGAGAGACGTGTTTTCTATGCTCTTGGAGGGTGTGACAGCACATGGGGTCGAGAGTAATCATAATTGGGTCGTGCACCTCTATTTATACTAGGGTTTCCAAGAGTTACTGTTAGGGTTTTCAAATCCGGACTAGTCCGTGGTGGACTTCGGACTAGTCCGGTGTGCGGCGTGTGGGAAACCCTAAGTGTCATGAATTATTGGACTTGTCCGACCAGGGTCGGACTAGTCCGTTTTTTGTCTATGGAAATGTTCGGACTAGTCCGGCACATATCGGACTAGTCCGGTGGTGGTGAAACCCTTTGTGAATTGGGGACAAGTCCGCACTTGGAGGACTTGTCCGATTTTAGTCAGAGGGTTTTTCGGACTATGTCGGTCATATATTGGACTTGTCCGATTTGGGTCAGAAGCATATCGGACTAGTCTGAGTTGATATCAGACTTGTCCGATTTCGTGCAAAGCTGTGAAGTGTTGAGGACTAGTCCGCACTGGGCAAGACTAGTCCAATCTTAGTCAGAAAGATATTGGACTAGTCCATGGTGATATCGGGCTAGTCCGGTCTGTGTAAACCTAGACTGTGCAGACAAGTCCGCACTGGGAGGACTTGTCTGATTCTGAACAGAGGGATTATCGGACTAGTCCGGGGTATATCGAACTAGTCTGGACCTGTATGAATTTGTGTAGTGAGAGGATTAAAAATATGCTTTGAGCTCTTAGGGTGTGTTTCTCCAACACACTCCATAGACAAAGATTATTCTATTAATCTCTTGAGCTCTTTCCAACTTGATTTCTCACTCTTCTTTCTTTTTGCGCTTTCTCCATGTTTTCATTAAAACCTGCACTCATCTCAACAATTTGGTTAGGATCTCATTTGTTTGTCATAAATCAACCAAAACCACAAGGGATGCCTAGATGCACTTTCAGATTTTATCTGCATGTATACAGCAACAAGTGAACCTTCATCTCTTCAAGAAGCACTAGAAGATAAAAGAGTGGAGGAAAGCCTTGGATTATGAATTTCATGCTCTAGAAAAGAACCAAACGTGGCACCTTGTTCCAAGACAGGGCATAAGTAATGTAATTGACTCTAAATGGGTGTTTAAGATCAAAAGACGTGCAAATGGAACAGTTGACAGATATAAAGCCCGTTTGGTTGCCAAAATTTTAAACAACGTTACGAGATTAATTATGAAGACGCATTTAGCCCGGTGGTCAAGGCAGCGACTATTCGAATTGTACTCTCCATAGCCGTCTCTAAAAGGATGGTGTATACAACAACTAGTCTTTTTGAATGCTTTCCTCCATGGCACATTGGAAAAAGTCTATATGAGTCAACCCCCAGGGTATGAAAATCCATCCTATCCTCATTATGTTTGCAAATTAGATAAAAGCTATTTATATGTTAAAACAAGCTTGAAAGTTGCCTAGAGGGGGGTGAATAGGCTAATTGACCTGCAAATGACTTAATAAAACGAGGTTAAATCACAGGGGGCGGACTAGTCCGGTCTGGGGACGGACTAGTCCGGTCAGCCTGCGTGAAGAACCCTAAAAAGTGTTTCTAGCAAGTTTTAAGGGGATTTTCTCGAGGCTACAAGTGAGGATATGTTTGAGACAAGTTTAGAGACTATCAACACAAGAGTGAGTCAAGTTTTAACAAGATTAAGCAATGTGAGGCACAAGACAAGACTAGCAACCCTAGAGCTAAGTATGCAATAAACAAAATGCGAAGAACACGGAGACACAAGGATTTTATCACGAGGTTCGATTCCACATAAGAATCTACGTCCCCGTTGAGGAGTCCACAAAGGACCGGGTTCACCAACCCTTCCCTCACCAAGTTTACCTCACGGGCCTAACTTGGTTCTCCACTATCTCAAAGTGCGAATACAAGATTCGTTAGGGCTTCTCACAATCTGAGGCTCCCACACCACAAAGATGATCAACAACACAAAACACACTCAACACACAGCTCACAAAGACTCAATGAGTGCAAGAGATCAAACCGGGAGCACAAGCGCAATGTTCTTCCTCTTCTCCACCTCACTAAACCCTAATCCACACGAGAATTAGTTTTAGAGGGAAAGTTGGCAAGAAAAGAGGCTTAAGAGTGCTCCAAGTTGGCTGTGGCGGCCCTAGGGTTCAAGAGTGTTCAAGGGTTGGTTCAAAAGAACCCAGGGGACCTCTATTTATAGAGGTCTCAAGCCCATACTGCTGACTTCAGCAGAAGGGCGGACTAGTCCGGCCTCAGGCCCGGACTAGTCCGGCCTAGGGGACCACTGACCTCTTGTCAGGCCCCGACAGCTGACACGCTATCATCACACTACCCGCCAAACTTCAAATTCAAACGGTCACTTCAACAACGGACTAGTCCGGTCACCACCGGACTAGTCCGATCTCACACAGAGCCTTTTGCTCCGTGTGAAAACGGACTAGTCTGAGGACCACGGACTAGTCTGGTCCTCCCAGACTTAGTCACAGAAGCACCTTCAACTCGCCTACCCGGACTAGTCCGGCCCCACGGGCGGACTAGTCCGTTCTCACTCAGGACCTCTTGGTCCGGACTCAAACGGACAAGTCCGTGGTTTTGAGACTTAGTCTCCAAAAACCACTCACTGCTACCCGGACTAGTCCGACCACGAACGGACTAGTCCGATCTCAGTCAGACCCTTCTGGTCCGGCCGAATACGGACTTGGCCGGCCAGGGGCGGACTAGTCCGGCCACCTGCACGGACTAGTCCGGCCCTACTACCAGACTACTTATCCACTTTTTTCACTCAAGGGGTTTGACCTCTAAACTACTTTGAGCTCCCAAACTTGATCTCAATGCACTTTACACACGCACCCTCCTATTTCTATGGCTAGTCTAACTCAACACGCTAGAAACCCTAGTTTCTACGCTTCGAGTTGACTCCGTTTCCTTCCTTTTCCTTTTTGAGGGTTTGCGTCTCCGATCGAGTCCACACCTGTGCTAAGATCACTTGAGCTCATTAGCGACTTAATTGTCGTCATCAATCATCCAAAACCCACGGAGAACCTAGATGCACTTTCAATCTCCCCCTTTTTGGTGATTGATGACAACACATTAAGTCCTTCAACAATTAAGAGTATTAAAATTGGTTTTCATAACTTGTGTGCGTATGAATGACTCCCCCTCAATGTATGCAACATGTAAAAGAGGTGGAGGAGATCTTTCATACCCACACATGTTATGGTGGGGTGCCTACGTGATGTGCTCAACAATTGTGACAAGACATAAAGAGCATCAATATAATCAAAAGATTGACACTAAGAGCATTATATTGATATTAAACAACATTAACAAGTCTTGCACAAATGTAAACATCCAAGAGCATGCATGAAAGTGTTACAAGACAGGTCCACAAACCACAAGCACACTCACAAAAGATTAACTTCCCCTTAACTCTCCCACCAAAAAGGAAAAGAAGGGAGGAAACTAAGACCTAAGAACTAGTCCTCGTCTTCGCCACTTCCACTCTTCGTGGCCTCGGAATCTTCTACGTCGTCCTCATGATCATCGGCGTCGTCGTCGTCATCGTCGGAGTTCCTTGTCGAGGGAGCAGCCCGAGAGGAGCTTCCATCTTGGAGTTGGGCGAGCTCATCGGCGGTGAAGTTGGGGAATAGAGTGATCTCCCCATCACTCACCTCCGGAGAGGACATCGGGACCTCCAGCTTGTCGCACACCGCCTTATGATATCTTTCCTGACGCTTGTGTGCCCTTTGAGCGCGGATCTCTTGCTTCCGGCAGGAAGTGAAGATCGCCTTGAAGCATTTGAAGAAGGCACTCGTTGATTGAGGAGGAGGCGGAGACGGAGGTGCCACATGGCGAGATGGAGGATCTGCATTCTTGCGACGAGGAGGAACAGGTACATTCGGGGGCTTCTGAGGACGAAGCGGGCGATGCGACACGTCCTTGACGAAGGTCACGCCCGACACCTTCTCGATGAGGCACATGATGTAGGGGGCATACCCGCAAGCACGGTTGGGGGTATGCGAGATGTTGAAGATGTCGTAGAAGATGTAATCGACGAGGTTGAACTTCTCTTCCCCATCAACCAGAAGTAGCAAGTGCCTCAAGTTCCCTTGAATTACCCCAGCATCACCGTCCTTCGGTGCTATCGTCCTTCTGAGGATTCTGTTCATAATGCTATAGAAGGGCTTGATGTTGCGGGCGAGGCCGGCATCAAATGGAATGTGACTTGGATACATATATGCTATCTCTTCACGGTCCACGGCCTTGAGGTTAGAGATTATAATCTCATGATCCATGTGTGCCTCAAGCCCTAGAATCTTGGCGAATTCTGCGAAAGTGACTGAGTACTGCTCACCATGTGTCATCCAAATAATTCTTCTGTCACCTGAGGTGGTGAAGTAGATGGTGGAGTAGAACTCCAGAATCACTTCGACATTCCAGTCATACTTGAAACCCATGATCTTCTTGAGGTCATGGCGCTCAGTAGCTTCGATGACAGCGTCAAAAGCAGAGTGTTGCTTTTTGGCCATGTAATCCCAGTCAACCCATTGAGCTTCTATTACCGGCTTCTTCATCTGCTGATATACTAGCCGGTAGTAGTCACAATGAAAGTCACACCAGAACCTGGGATCTGCCGTGCTCCTCTCAAACTTGTAGACCTTCTCGGTCCTCAGCCTCCTGGCTTTTTCAGCCCCTTTTCCATGAAACACATTGGCACACAACTCCTTCTGCCTGTTGGAGTTCCTTTCTGGTGTGTGAACCTCAAGGGGGCCAATGGAAGTGGCCTTACCTTTCTCCTTGATCACCACACCTCCAGCTGCCTTCTTTGCTGACATCTTGACAGCTGGCTTCTTCTTCACCGGCTCGACACGAGCCGGGGCCTTTCCCTTCTTAGGGTCACGCTCGACCCTAGGCTCAGCTTCCATTTGGGCTGGCTCCTTGCCCTTCGCTTTCTCGCCAATGGTGACGAGCTTCTTTCTCTTGGGGGCATTGGCCTCAGCGGCCCTGGAGTTGTGAGCCTCCCTGTCTTCCCTTTTCTTCTTCCGCAGCTCATTGAGGGACTCTGCGGTTGCTCGAGCTATGGCTTCTTCCTCATTGTAGATGCTTGCGGCAACTTTGGAGGCTTCGAGTGCCTTCAGCCGTCCCTCTTCCTTTGCCTTTTGCGCCTCTATGATCGCAGCCTTGGTCCTTGCCTCGACAATTTGAGCTTTGGTTCGCCCCTCGGGGTTTGGGACGAGGAGGGGAACGCTCCGAGTTTGACATGCTGCGGAAAGCATAGAGAAAGGAAGGTATGAGTCCAAGGAGAGAGAGCATTGCGGAAAAGATCTCGAGAAAAGAATAGAAGTAGGGTTTGCCCTGTGCAAACCGGACTTGTCCGCCCTAGGGGCAGACTAGTCCGCTGGGCGGACTTGTCCGCCAGGGGCCGGACTAGTCCGGGTTGCGCAGAATGAACCCTAACCCTAATCGATTCATCGAAAAATCATCGAATCAGCGTGCAATACTCCTAGGCTATGATCGCAAGGGTATATGGAGCAACATTAATGAAGGTGTTCCTATCAAAAACTTTAAGAATCAAGAATGGGGCTAGTTTTTGAAGGACGAGGGAATACCTTCTCAAATCCGCTTGAATCGACGAAATTGGAGATGGATCGCGAATGTGGAGCACGGGGAAGTGATCCCTCACTCCCAAAGACTCCGATGCGTGGATTGGAGTCGACATTTGGAGGTTGGAGTGCAAAATCGCCGATGGGGGGGGGGGGGTTGCTAGCGTGTGGAAGTGAGAGAGTCAAGTGAGAGAGAAAGAGGTGGGGTCTGGGCCGCCTGGGGGTTTTAAGTCCCCGAGGGCCGGACTAGTCCGGTGCCAGGACGGACTAGTCCGGTGAGCGGACCAGACGCGGACTAGTCTGCCTCCGGACTAGTCCGGCCTCAGAGCGGACTAGTCCGGTATGCGGACTAGCCGCAGACTAGTCTGGACCCGGACTTGTCCGTCCAAGGGGCGGACTAGTCCGGTCCGACTGGGCTGAAAAACTGTATTTTAGAGCTTTGCCCTCCAATCATTTGTCCTTTTGGACAACAAGCAATGCAAACATGATTATTGAAGATAAATATGACACAAACATGATCAATTTTCAAGAAAAAGTTTTCTCAAACAGATTTTGAAGAGAAATCACGATAGAGAAGAGTTTTTCGAAATAGCTCAAAAAGTGAGAAATGTGGTTTAAGCCACATTCCTAGAATCCAAAATGTTGAGCTCACTTCTTAGCTCACAGAAACGCTTCTCATCAAGAGGCTTGGTGAAGATATCCGCGAGTTGATGTTCCGTCCTCACATGAGAAATTACAATATCTCCCTTCATTGAGTGATCTCGCAAGAAATGGTGTCGAATGTCTATGTGTTTGGTCCTAGAGTGCTCCACCGGATTATGGGCTATCTTGATGGCACTCTCGTTGTCACACAAGAGTGGAATGTTGCGCAAGTTAATCCCATAATCCCTAAGGGTTTTTCGCATCCAGAGAAGTTGTGCACAACAACTTCCGGCTGCAACATATTCCGCTACGGCGGTGGAGAGAGCAATAGAGTTTTGCTTCTTGGAGGACCAGGACACTAGAGATCGACCCAAGAATTGGCATGTACCCGATGTGCTCTTCCTATCAACTTTGCACCCGGCATAGTCCGCATCGGAATATCCAATGAGGTTAAACTTAGATCCTTTGGGGTACCAAAGTCCTAGGGAAGGTGTGTGTACTAGATATCTCAAGATCCTTTTAACGGCGGTCAAATGACAAGACTTAGGTGCCGCTTGAAAGCGAGCACACATACACACACTTAGCATGATATCGGGCCTAGATGCACAAAGATAGAGAAGTGAACCAATCATAGACCTATATAACTTTTGATCCACACTTGGACCATCCTCATTTAGGTCTAGGTGTCCATTTGTCCCCATAGGGGTTTTGATGGGTTTTGCCTTATCCATGTCAAACTTCCTTAGAATATCTTGTGTATACTTAGTTTGACTTATGAACGTCCCTTGTTTGAGTTGTTTTACTTGAAATCCTAGAAAGAACTTCAACTCACCCGTCATGGACATTTCAAACCTCTCCATCATTATCTTGGAGAACTCATCACAAAACACCTTATTTGTGGAACCAAATATGATGTCATCCACATATATTTGGCACACAAAAAGATCTTCGTTGAAGTGCTTTGTGAAAAGGGTATAATCCGCTTTGCCTATCCTAAAACCATTTTCAACTAGAAAGTCTCTTAGACACTCATACCAAGCTCTAGGAGCTTGCTTGAGGCCATAAAGAGCCTTTCACAATTTGTAAACATGGTTAGGATAGTCTTGGTCTTCAAACCCTGGAGGTTTCTCTACATAAACTTCTACCTTGATTGGGCCATTAAGGAATGCACTCTTAACATCCATTTGGTAGAGCTTGAAGTCATGATGAGTAGCAAAGGCTAGTAATATCCGAATTGACTCAAGCCTAGCTACAGGAGCAAATGTCTCATCAAAATCCAATCCTTCAACTTGTGAGTACCCTTTTGCCACAAGTCGTGCCTTGTTCCTAGTTACCACGCCATGCTCATCTTGTTTGTTGCGGAACACCCACTTGGTTCCAACAACATTAGCTTGTGGGCGCTTGACAAGCTCCCAAACCTTGTTCCTTTCAAAGTTATTGAGCTCCTCTTGCATGGCAACTAACCAATCCGGATCTCTTAAGGCATCTTCAACCTTATGGGGTTCCAAGGATGAGACGAAGGAGAAATGCTCACAAAAGTTTGCAACACGTGAACGTGTTGTAACTCCTCTTGTGATATCTCCTAGAATGTTGTCAACGGGATGATCCCGTTCAACACTTTGATGAACACGAGGATGCGGAGGTTGAGCTCTTGAATCACTTGCTTCATCTTCTTCACTTTGGTCTCCCCCTTGATCCAAGCCTCCCCCTTGATCTCCATTCCCATTGTCATTTTGGGGAGTATCTAGTGGATCTCCAACTTGTCCAATGGGGGTTTGACCTACTTCATAATGATGATGGTCACTTGGGCTTTGAGATGGTTCTTGTGGGCGAACATCTCCCAGTGCCATTCTCCTTAGAGCTTCTAGTGGAGGTTCCTCTTGATCAAGGGCATGTTGATCAACTTGCTCCACTTGAGAGCCATTGGTTTCATCAAACACCACGTCACGTGCTACTTCAACAATTCCGGAGGATTTGTTGAACACACGGTACGCATGAGTGTTTGAGTCATATCCAAGCAAGAAACCCTCATCGGACTTTGAAGCAAACTTCTAAGTCCTAGGCTTCTTGTTGAGGATATAACACTTGCTACCAAAAACACGAAAGTAAGAAACATTGGGTTTCTTACCAACGAGAAGCTCATAAGGAGTTTTCTTGAGAAGGCGATGAAGGTACAATCGGTTTACGGCGTGGCAAGCGGTGTTAACCGCTTCCGCCCAAAACCGGTCCGATGTTTTGTACTCATCTAGCATCGTCCTTGACATCTCAATGAGCGTCCTATTCTTTCTTTCGGCAATTCCATTTTGTTGAGGAGAATAGGGAGCGGAAAACTCATGCTTGATGCCCTCCTCATCTAGGAACTCTTCTACTTGCATGTTCTTGAATTCGGTGCCATTGTCACTCCTCATAGCCTTTATCCTTAAGGTGAACTCATTTTGAGCTCTCCTTAGGAATTTCTTGAGGACACTAGGGGTTTCACTCTTATCATGCAAGAAGAACACCCAAGTATATCTAGAGAAGTCATCAACGATGACTAGACCATACTTGTTGCCACCGATGCTAATGTAAGCAATGGGGCCAAAAAGATCCATATGGAGTAACTCCAAAGTTCTAGTTGTCATCATGACATTCTTAGAGGGGTGTTGAGCTCCTACTTGCTTTCCCGCTTGGCACGCACCACATGGCCTATCCTTTTCAAATACCACATCCTTTATGCCACGAACGTGCTCTCCTATAAGGAGCTTTTGAAGGTTCCTCATTCCAACATGGGCAAGCCTTCTATGCCAAAGCCATCCCATGTTGGCTTTCGCCATCAAGCATGTGTCAAGTTGAGCCTTATCAGTGCTAAAGTCCACAAGATACAGCTTTCCCTTGAGCACTCCCTTAAAGGCTATTGAGTCATTACCCTCTCTCAGAGCATTCACACCCTCACTAGAAAAAACACACTTATATCCTTTATCACAAAGCTGTGATATGGATAGGAGATTATAGTCTAGGGAATCAACATGCAAAACATTAGATAAAGTATGCGAAGAGGAGATAGCAATTTTACCGGAGCCAAGGATTTTCCCTTTGCTATTATCCCCAAAGAAGATTCCTTCACTTGAGTCCTCGTTCTCCTCATACTCTATGAACATGCTCCTCTCTCCGGTCATGTGGTTGGTACACCCGCTATCCAACACCCATTTCGATCCACCGGAGGAGTAAGCCTACAAAACAAGTTTATGCCTTCCTTTTAGGTACCCAAGCGGAGTTGGGTCCTTTCACGTTAGTAGTTAGGCATTTGGGCACCCACACGCAAGGCTTGGGGCTCTTGCGGAGTGGCCCAACATCTCTAGCAAACACTTTGCCGTGTTTGTTCCTCTTTAGCACATAAGATGCATCAAAATCATGGAATAGAGGATGCGATTCAGATTTAGGCAATTTGTTGCTAGAGGGTGAGTTCTTTTCAATTTTAGTTGGGGATGAACTCCCCTTAACAAAGACAATCATGTCTTTGCCATACTTGGAGGTTTTGGCGTTATGCCTTCCACCTCTAGTATAGCCAAGACCATCCTTGACATGGGGAGGTCTTGTGTTGGTGTATGCACTTCGTGCATACGCCACCTTCTCCTTGTCAAAGATGGCACCCTTAGGTGCTTGCTTGCCTTGTGCTGAGTTGAGTCCATCCTTAAGCTTAAGGATTAAGTTAGAGCACTTGCAAGGCGGAGTTGCATTGGATGAGGCCTTTGAGAAGGTTGAGCTCTTAGAGGAAGAGGCTACATTGTTCTTGAGAGACTCAACTTGAGTCTCAAGGATTTTGTTAACTTTTGACAAGTTCCCAAGTTCATCCTTGAGCTCAATTGTTTTCTTCTCAAGACTTGAACACGTTTTCTTACTTAGAGCAAGTTCGTGTTCCAATGCCTTGCTCTTCTCTCTTTCGAGCTCAAGGAGTTCATCAAGCTCTCGACATCTCTCCTTCTCAAGGATGAGCATGTCCTCTTGTCTGTTGATGAGATCCTCCTTCTCAAAGATCTCATCCATAAGCAACTTCATCCTACGCAGGGTGCTTTTGCTTATGTCCTTAAACATGTGCTCATTTTCACTAGCGCTATCAAATTCATCTTGCGAGGAAGTTGTGGAGGAGGGATGAGATGTTACCTTTCTCCTTCCCTCCCTTGCCATAAGGCAAGTAGGTTTGTAGTTGTCGTTGAGGTTGGGGAAGAGCTTGCTTCCCTTGGAGCTCCTCCCGATGGCTATGGTAGCCATCTTCTCCTCTTCTTCTTCGGAGGAGGACTCATCGTTAGAGTCCCACTCCTTCCCCAAGTGGGCTTTCCGGAGGGCCTCTTCTTCTTGAAGAATTTCTTATCTTGAGGCTTGCCCTCCTTCTTCTTCTTCGCTTCTTCATGTGGGCAATCAGCGATGAAGTGCCCATACTCGCCACAATTGTAGCAATACCTTTTTGATTTGGGCCTTGCTCTTTCCTTCCCTTTGCCCTCATGGTTGTATCCACCTTTCTTCCTCCTCATCATTCTCCTGAATTTGTTGATGAAGAAGGCCTCTTCCTCATCGGTGTCGAGGCTCTCCTCATCACTTTCCTCTTGCTCCTTTGAAGAGGGTGTTGCCTTGAGTGCAACGTTCTTCATCTTGGAGGCAGTGAACTTCTGAAGGTCGTTGTAGAAGAGCGCCTCCTTCTCCATGATCTCGTGGTTGATGATCCTACCAAGGACCTCCTCCGGGGTCATTTGAGTGAACCTCAGGCTTTCTCGAATCATGGAGCAAAGAGCGATGTTCCTAGGCATGAATTCCCGGATCATCCTCTTCACAACCTCGTGGTCGGTCCACTTGGTGCAGCCATATGATCGGCTCTTGTTGATAAGTATCTTCAACCGGTTGTACATGTCTTGGGGGGATTCACCATCCAAGATGGCGAATCTCCCAAGCTCTCCTTTGATGAGCTTGATCTTGGCCTCCTTGACCACCCGATTTCCTTCATGCACCGTCTTGAGGGTGTTCCATATGTCTTTGGCCACCTCAAGGCCATTGACGCGGTTGAACTCATCTCTTGAGAGAGATGAGATAATCACATCCGCAGCTTGAGCGTTGCGGTGGATGAGGATGGCTTGTTCTTGAGTGATGTTGTCCTCATCCTTCGGAATCTCCACCCCGGTCATGACAATTTGCCACAACGCCGGGTTGAGTGACACGAGGTGGATCTTCATATTATGTTTCCACATCCCGTAATCAGTTACATCGAATTGGGGAGGTTTCCCCAATGGGATGGAGAGATAGTGGTTGTTGGCGGCAAGGCGTTCATAGTTGAACCCTTGTCGGTTGTAGTTGACTCCGCCACTACCACTTGATTGGTTCGACGGATCGATCTTGGAGATGTTCAGCTTCTCCCGGAGCTTCGCCTTGAGTTGGCGAGTCTCCTCATCGTCCGTTGGCTTATCTTGATAGGCCAGCGTCTCCTCACGGGTTGCCTCGTAGTTGCTGCTCGAGGCGTCGTCATTCACCACTCCGGCCATCTCTCCGAGTTGTTAGACTCTTTGTGGAGAGTCCTGCTCTGATACCAATTGAAAGTTGCCTAGAGGGGGGGTGAATAGGCTAATTGACCTGCAAATGACTTAATAAAACGAGGTTAAATCACAGGGGGCGGACTAGTCCGGTCTGGGGGCGGACTAGTCCGGTCAGCCTGCGTGAAGAACCCTAAAAAGTGTTTCTAGCAAGTTTTAAGGGGATTTTCTCGAGGCTACAAGTGAGGATATGTTTGAGACAAGTTTAGAGACTATCAAGACAAGAGTGAGTCAAGTTTTAACAAGATTAAGCAATGTGAGGCACAAGACAAGACTAGCAACCCTAGAGCTAAGTATGCAATAAACAAAATGCGAAGAACACGGAGACACAAGGATTTTATCCCGAGGTTTGATTCCACACAAGAATCTACATTCCCGTTGAGGAGTCCACAAAGGACCGGGTTCACCAACCCTTCCCTCACCAAGTTTACCTCACAGGCCTAACTTGGTTCTCCACTGTCTCAAAGTGCGAATACAAGATTCATTGGGGCTTCTCACAATCTGAGGCTCCCACACCACAAAGATGATCAACAACAAAAACACACTCAACACACAGCTCACAATGACTCAATGAGTGCAAGAGATCAAACCGGGAGCACAAGCGCGATGTTCTTCCTCTTCTCCACCTCACTAAACCCTAATCCACACAAGAATTAGTTTTAGAGGGAAAGTTGGCAAGAAAGAGGCTTAAGAGTGCTCCAAGTTGGCTGTGGCGGCGCTAGGGTTCAAGAGTGTTCAAGGGTTGGTTCAAAAGAACCCAGGGGACCTCTATTTATAGAGGTCCCAAGCCCATACTGCTGACTTCAGCAGAAGGGCGGACTAGTCCGGCCTCAGGCCCGGACTAGTCCGGCCTAGGGGACCACTGACCTCTTGTCAGGCCCTGCTGACTTCAGCAGAAGGGCGGACTAGTCCGGCCTAGGGGACCACTGACCTCTTGTCAGGCCCCGATAGCTGACACGCTATCGTCACACTACCCGCCAAACTTCAAATTCAAACGGTCACTTCAACAACGGACTAGTCCGGTCACCACCGGACTAGTCCGATCTCACACAGAGCCTTTTGCTCCGTGTGAAAACGGACTAGTCTGAGGACCACGGACTAGTCCGGCCCCAAGGGCGGACTAGTCCGGTCCTCCCAGACTTAGTCACAGAAGCACCTTCAACTCGCCTACCCGGACTAGTCCGGCCCCACGGGCGGACTAGTCCGTTCTCACTCAGGACCTCTTGGTCCGGACTCAAACGGACAAGTCCGTGGTTTTGAGACTTAGTCTCCAAAACCCACTCACTGCTACCCGGACTAGTCCGGCCACGAACGGACTAGTCCGATCTCAGTCAGACCCTTCTGGTCCGGCCGAATACGGACTTGGCCGGCCAGGGGCGGACTAGTCCGGCAACCTGCACGGACTAGTCCGGCCCTACTGCTAGACTACTTATCCACTCTTTTCTCTCAAGGGGTTTGACCTATAAACTACTTTGAGCTCCCAAACTTGATCTCAATGCACTTTACACACGCACCCTCCTATTTCTACGGCTAGTCTAACTCAACACGCTAGAAACCCTAGTTTCTACGCTTCGAGTTGACTCCGTTTCCTTCCTTTTCCTTTTTGAGGGTTTGCGTCTCCGATCGAGTCCACACCTGTGCTAAGATCATTTGAGCTCATTAGCGACTTAATTGTCATCATCAATCATCCAAAACCCACGGGGAACCTAGATGCACTTTCAAAGCTCCACGGGCATGGTACTCTAAATTAAGTGCACGTCTTGTTCAACTCGGTTTTTCAGCTTCAAAGGGGGATACATCACTATTTATTTGTAATACTAATCATGTGACTGTTTTCTTTTGATATATGTTGATGATATAATTGTTGTGAGCTCCTCAGAGAAGATAGTGGAGTCACTACTGAACAACCTGAGGAGGGCCTTTGCGTTGAAAGATCTAGGGGCACTTCATTATTTTCTAGGCATGGAAGTTGTGCACACAAAAGAAGGTATTCTTATCAACTAAAAGAAATATGCAATTGAGATATTAAGGCTCCCTTTGGATTGAGGGAATTGAAAAACACGGGAATAGGAAAAACATAGGAATTGAGATTGTATGTTTTTGCAATCCTATAGGAATTGAAAATATAGGAATTGAGATGAGAAGCCCTTTGGCAGCATCATAGGAAAAACAAGGGTACTTGTAACATGAGCAAGGAAAGAAAAAAGAGGTCCAAGCTCATGTTACATTTCCTACAAAATTTAGCAAAGGAATCCATTCCTACAGAAAAAATCCTTTATTTTTACTGTGAGCCAAATGGTCATGTAGGAAAAAATTCTTTACAAATCCTATCCTTCAAAATTCCTTTACCATTCTTTCAATCCAAAGGGAGCCTAAAAAAGGATGGCATAGAGAAGTGCAAGCCCGTGAGCACACTGTTGTGTGTATCTGAGAAGTACTCGTTGCATCTGGGTGAGAAACTTGGTGATAAAGAAGCAACCAAGTACAAGAATTTGGTTGGAACTTTGCAATATTTAACATTAACACGCCTTTAACATTAACATGCCGGGACTTGTCTTTCTCAGTAAATAAAGTTTGCCAGTTCCTTCAAGCGCCAACTACAGTACACATGACTGCAGTAAAAACAATATTAAGGTATGTAAAGGGAACCCTTGCACTTGGGATTTCTTTTCTAAAAGATAGCTCTCTGCAAGTAAATGCCTTTTCAAACGCCGACTGGGCAGGATGTTCCGATGATAGAAAATCTGCTGGTGAGTTTGCTATTTATCTTGGATCCAATCTAGTTTCATGGAGTGTGAGAAAGAAAAACACAATATCTCGATGTAGCACAGAGGCAGAGTATAATGCAGTGTCAAATGCAACAACTGACTTGATCTGGGTACAAACTATACTAAAGGGGCTTGGTCTAAAACAAGATGAAACACCATGTCTCTGGTGCCACAACCTTGAGCAATATATATGTCCGCAAATCCAGTTTTCCATGCCAGAATGAAACACCAAAAATTGATTTTCACTTTGCCAGGGAGAGGGTAGCTAACCAACTTCTTCAGATTAAATTTATATCATCCAGAGACCAGGTAGTAGACGGCTTCACCAAAATGTTGCCAGTAAAGGGCTTTGCTAATTTTAAGCGCAATCTCAATATGAAGAGTTGAGATTGAGGGAGAATGTTGAAATACTAAGAAGACATGACAGGACATATCACCAATAAAGTTTAGGATCAAGGTTGAGCTACGGCACGAGCTACTGCACTTCCGTTGAAGATCAGGTGTAGAGCAAGTGTAGTCTAGAACATTTAGTTAAGATTGCATGTAATCATTATCTACTGTTATCTCTTAGTTTATCTAGGATTTAAACGTGATCGGCCACACGTGTTTATCTTCAATGTATCGGGACGCACCATATACTGGTTATATAAATGATCAACACGTAAAGCCAAGGTCTTCGAGTTTGAAGACTTGGCCTTCCTCCTAGTTCAACATATTTCAACAGTCGTCATGGTGTCTCTCAATCATTGACTTGTCGGACATGCTCTTGCCGCCTTCAAGCAGCTGATCACCTTCGTGAGCACGAGTTATGACACATCCAGAAGGATTTGGATAGTCACTGCAATATGCTCAAAGCGTTGCGGAATGCTTCATAGCAACTTCACAACCGCTTTGGACTCTTGTTCCACCTTCCCGAGCATCATGAGCTGCAACACTATGCCGCTTAGGCTGAGGGAGAAGTCAATTACGCTCTCACCATCTTGAAGGTTGCGAGGTTGAACTCCTAGTGCAACTGTAGTTCTGTCGACCTCTTGATGCGGTCATCACCGACTTGCATGCTTTTGATCACTTCCCAAGCCTTCTTTGTCGATCTCTTCTCATTGATCGTGGTCACCATCTCCGTCAGCATCCTCCTCTGCATCTGACCACTGCCCAATCATATTACAACCAATGGTCAGTCCTCCCAAATGCACATATTTTAAATTCGAAAACCACTGGCTATGAATGTCGGGATTCCAGGATTGTGTAAATCTAGCATGGGAGAAACCAGTATAGCTTCAGCATACCCCTATGATGGTCCTGCACATTACACTCTGTCTTGTTGCGAAAGCACTTAGGATTTGGGCAAAATCATTAATCCTGCAAGGTAAGCTAGCACTAGCTATTTGTCGAGAAGTCATCTTGAGGCTTGAGGAAGCTCAGGAGATCAGGCTACTTACAACAGAAGAAGTAGAGACCAAGAATCTTCTTCAAAAGCGCACGCTAGGGCTAGCAGCGATTGAGAAGTCCAGAGCCAAATAGAGATCACGCATAAACTGGCTCAAAAAAGGGGATGCCAACACTAGCTATTTTCACGCGGTGGCCAATATACGGAAACAGAGGAACTTTATTCAGAGCCTAGAAAAGGAACAAAGAATAGTTTGCACACGGGAGGAGAAGCATGAAGCAATATTTGAGCATTTTTCCAACCATATTGGAACACATAGCCCCCACAGCCATGGACTGAACCTATGCAATCTCAACTAGCATCCACAAGATCTCCACTGTGGGGACAGGAATCCCGACCTCCAAGGATCTCATTGGTTGGTGTCGTGTGATGCAACACCTAACAGTATGCAAGAAAAGAACGAGAATAAAATACAATACCACGCCTTTACTTATAACACAACAGAAGTTTTACAATACTAGGCGAATAGGAAAAGAGAACTATACATCATAGCTACGCTCTCAGCACTAGCTATGCAAAAGCAAAGTCATCCATGCCTTGGATACTTCGCACTAGCAACACCCAACTTACGGCGGCGTGTAGGGTTCCCACTCGGCTATAAACCCTGGAGGGGGTGCAGCCTCGTCATCAAACCCGTCATCAGTCGTATAATCTGCAAAAACATGTTGACTGCAAACATGAGCATAAGGCTCAACAAGACTAACCCGTCTCACTAGACATATGCATGGGTGAAAACTAAGCATGGTAAGGAAAAGCATAAAGGACACACCTACAAGTGGATCCTTATAGTAATGTTTTAAGTAGCACATGACATTCTGCAGGCATGACACATCATAGATTCCACAATCAAACAAGAAATGCTTTGCCGATGATATGACATGCCCAAAGCACATAATGGTATTACAGGTAAAGTATGGGGAAACTGTAAACTTTTAATTGTGCTATCTCTAAGCCATACAAGGTTACAAAGCAATTAAAATTCAATACATCGTATTCTCCTGACTTCTACAGTATTTACTACGTCAGGACACAGTGAACAAGTGGTACTCTATTACCGCGAGGGATGGTGATTGCAATCAGGACACACCCGGTCAACATGACACATACGCACTTTCGGAAGCACCAGTGAGTACTTACAGCAGCACCTACATAGCACTTCAATACTAGTCGTATATGGCCACCTTTCACCAAACACTCGAATGTCGAACCGGTCGATCCGTCACGAGCAGGAGGTCACCACGTGGGGCGTACTCTGACGTGCCCACTAGCTGATTTACACCTCGTTGCCCTCAACCTAGGCCTATAAAATGGAATGGTATGCCTCGACAAACCAGTATCAAGCTACGTCAGTTTGCTGGAGCCCATTTCTCAAGTATGTCATCAGTACAATTCAAGCTTGTCCAGTGGGGCCGCACATGAATCGGTCCTCAATCGACACAAGCAGGGCTACACACGTGAGACCACGTCTCGGTGCATCCTACCCGCTGCTCGGTCTCAATTTAATATTCATAAGCCATTTCTTGATCCAATCCATCCGTGTGATAAAACCCTATCTCGCGAGTAGATTCCCACTACTCGACTTCTATCGGATTCCTGTGAATATAAGCACGGCAGTTACTACATGAGTTTGTGAGATATTCTAACCACTCACTGGTTTCTTTGGTCATGCAAGTGGATGTCAACACCTTAAACGTAATGCACAAACATCTGAAAGACGTAAGGTGAATCAAAACTGCAAAGACACCGTAAGGAACTTAAATGCAAATCGGGGCTTGCTTGAATGTGAGTCTGAGTCTATGTTAGTTTCCGGCAGCTGGACTTCCAAAGCTTCCGGCTACTCCTCAACTTCAGTTACTACACGTTATGCATATACTATATATGAATGACTTTGAAAATAAATAATATGCTCAAGGTCACAAGCTAAAATCTTATGAAACAACTAATATTATGATCTTAATTGGCTTTAGAACTTTTATGGTAGATACTAGGGACTATAGCGGAGACTCTTGCAAAGAACAAGAGATAATCAAAGGAGTTTGTTGTCTCTAAATATTATGGTAAGCAATAACCTTCTCTGATTTTTGTTTGAAATTCTGGAGGTCTATCATGGCTACAAGTGGTTGTACCATGTAGAGGGGTTCCCACTGGTTCTAGGAAAATTTGTTTCACAATTTTCTAAACATTTTACGGTGATATATTGAATTTAGAAGTTTGGAAATTTTCTGTACAATTTTTAAATGAATTTGGCTATTTATATGTGCATAGAGAATACACAGGTGACCAGACCATGCAAATTAAGTATAATGACCCTGAAATTTTTACTGGAGTTCAAGGATATTTAAATGAAGGTCATGGAAAATTTTGGTAATTTTCCAAAGAGCAGAACTATAGGAATTAATTTTATAAGTATTTTTTATGTGAACTATGGAGAAATTCATATAAACTTTCATACAAATCCAAATGTACCACTGCGAAGTATTCTTCATGATGGTTGTAACAAAATTTATTTGGGAATTTTCGGACAATTTTACTAGGAGTTATGGATTTTCCAAGTTGGGGCAAAATCTAGAATAAAATTCCAAATGGAAAATATTTGAATAAAGGGTTGGGCCCATGTATTTGAAATGGGCCAATCGGGATGAAGCCGTATGGGGGGCACAGAATCAACCTGCGTAGCCGCACGCAATCCATGGCCGCAGCTGATTCGGGCGTGCCTTCCTCTCGCTGACGACTGGGCCCCACGGAGTCATTGTCTACCTCTCGCCGCACGCGCAATCGCGGCGGTGCCTCGCCGGAGCTCTCGCCGCCCATCGATCCAAGGCATAGCTCCTCACCAAACTCGCCACCTAACCCTATTTAGAGGCGCTGAGCATGCCGGTGGGGTCAGCGCACACCGGCGATGGCCAGAATGGTTTGCGTGATGGCGGCAGCGGCAATTAGGGTTTCGGTCAGATCGGTCGAGCCCTACGGTGGGCCAAACCGATCGGGAAGAGCTCGGGAAGCTTCATGGAAGCATGGGGGAGATGTCTAGGGGACGAAAATGGCGTGTAAAGGTCGGCGAGTTCACCGGTGAGCCGTCAGAGTTCTATAAAGGCGGCCACGAAAACTCGATTCCCGACCAAATTACTCAATGGGATGCTCTAATTTTTTGTCTTCAGCTGCGTATGGAGGTCTAGTTCCTAATCCTTAACTGGATTGAAAAATGTTTGCATGTACAAACAGAATTAGACGCGAAGCTGTCACAGCCTAAATTTTAGCAAATGATAAAAATCATTCTGAATTAAAACTTTTGAACAAACTTGAATAGACAAACAGAAATGATCAAACGAATGACCGAAAATCGGATATTCTTAAAACTAATTTTGATTTCATCATGAAGTAAATATAAACATATACATCTTATTCAAAATATAGAATTTATATGCATTAGATAAAATGGAAGTAATTAAATAGATATAGCGTCACATATAAGCATAGGTATACAGGTGTGTAAGTTTATAAAATTAAATATAAGAAATAAACCAAGAAAGAGTATACATAACCGATGAATTAACAACCTATTTAAATATAAATTTACTTAAATATGAATCATTCCTAAATCAAAACCCAGTTCAAACTTAAATTCAAATTGAAAACGAAATGCCGAATTAAGATTAAAAAAAGAGGAAAATAGTTTTTTAACATAGGGGTTTAAATCCAAAGAAAACTTGAATTCAAAATATCTAACTGGTTCTAAATTTAAAATCAAATTAAACTATAAAGATTAAAGAGAAAACTCAACTCCCCTCTGGGCAGGGCCCATTTCCTCCCTCGTTTTCTCCTCCAAGCATGCGGCTCGCTCCCCTTTTTCTCACTCGGCCCGGCCCAGCAACTGTAGCGTTGTCCCCTACCTTCGGTTTCCCTTCTCAGCTCGACACCTGCTCCGCCTCTCCCGCGATGGAACGCCGCTTGGCAACGCCCTGTGCCACGCTGCGCTTAGCCACCCGTCACTCACCTTTCGGCGCCAAATCATAGCCACTGTGACCGGAGCATGACACCCTGTCGCGTTGCCTCTATCACTGCCGCCAAATCATAGCCACCCACGCTTAGAACACTTGTTTCTTGGCCACCTAGCACTGTACGGAGTAGATCCCGACGACCCCTCGCCGGTGCCGCCGCGCTCCATGGTTGCTGGCGAGATAGGAGCTTGTTCAGCTCAATCCGCCTTGCCCATCTTCTCCTCTTCCGTTGACCATCGCCCGCCGCCGTTGAGTAGTCCCTGAACTAGCCGAGTACTCCAGAACCATCCTCGCACCCTAGAACACGCGTTCGACCACTTGGTTGGAGGAGATCAGGCGCCATAGCGTGCATCCCATAGGAACACTGCTGCGCCGCCGCCCTTCCCAGTCTCCGGTCGCCCCGGGACCCCTTCCATTGCAACTTAGCGAACGCATAGCACCGTTGGACTCTCGCACACGCGTACTGCTAACCAAACTCTTCGAGAACCGTCCCTATGTGCAGCCTCGCCCGAAGCTACCGCCTATGCGCTGACGCACGCCGCCATGGGCACCGTCACGGCCCGGGCAAGCCATCGGAGGGGATCACTGACTCTCTGCACCCGCTTCCGGCTACTTTGTTGGAGGGGAGACCGCGCCTTTCTGCCGAGCCGCCGCCGGCGAGCTCCCGTGGCCGCCGTTCCCGCTGCCTCCCCTGTTAAGGCCCCATGCGCCTACATGGCGCTTGTGTGGTGCAAACGTGGCCGCCACCTAGGCGCCACCTCACCACACCCTGCCACTTGGCGCGTAGGTTGGTTCCCTCTCTGGTAGACTCGGTTCACGTAGACCACTTACCTAGCAGCTTATAGTCCAGGCCCTCGGTCCACAGCCTGGTATAGAAAATTGGCTAACGTGTGGGTCCCCCTTGTCATCCACTGTGCACAAGCTAAATTAGTTCAGGTACAAGCACGAGCTAATTGTCAGTCTTGGCCCACTAGCCAGCCTCCAATTGACTGTCAAAATGCTAAGCCTACCCAGGTTTCGTACACAGAAATGAACAAACCGCATTTCCTTGTATTAGAAAAATCTGGAAAAATCCCTAAAAATTCTTAATTGCTTTTGGAACATAATAGGATTGATTCATGGTATGAATTGCTGGTAGATAATGTGTTAAATATTATTAGTTTACAAAATGAATTAATCAATTAGGAAATTGAAGAGGAATTATGTTAGGCTTTACAAATAATTTTTCTAGGGAATTCCCTAAAACTTATTTGATGACTATTAGAATATAAAAATATTAATCAGAGACAAAAATAAGATTTGGGAAATGTGAGACTAATTATCAGCTGATAAAAATCATTTAATTAACTAGGGAATTGAGAAAATGTATATTTAGCCTTCTAAATTGAGAAATCTTCCACAAACAAATATAGGAAAAGTGTTAGGAATATCAGCAGACACCTATAATATAATAAAAAGTAATACTCAACCAACATAGAATATGGAGTGGTCGAATAATTATACTCCTTATAGGGAATTGATTAAATTA
Organism: Tuctoria greenei; assembly: GCA_036927565.1. Lineage (NCBI taxonomy): Eukaryota > Viridiplantae > Streptophyta > Magnoliopsida > Poales > Poaceae > Tuctoria > Tuctoria greenei. The sequence goes on along the minus strand of JAYESD010000003.1, from coordinate 170,930,826 downwards.
CTGATAGTTACTGGAAAATCCAAATAAACAAACTCCCTCACAGATAATTACCAAAAAAATTGCTAGAAAATACTGCTAGGCGTATATATTATAATGTAAGTACAAATTTGCTCATATAAATTGTAGGATAGAGAATTCATTAACATTCCCATAGTAAAAATCAATAAAATATGCATTAATAGTAAAACGCACATAGAAACTCCCAACTGAATGACTCTCCAAAAATGACCTTCTAAATATTTCTAAAGATATGTTATTAAAACTTTTAGAATAGTAAATGATCAAAATAAATTACAGGATAACTGACTAATTATCATTGCCATCATAGAAAGCAATTAGAGAACTAGTAAATAATAGAAACTCACATGGAGACCGTGAATAAAGTAATAAATTCACTACGAACTCCCTGAAGTCCTAATAGCCATATTCTAAAGAAGTTTCAGACCAAGTTGATGACTTTTAGAACACATTAAGAAAACAATAGATTAAGAGATAATATAAGTTAATGAGTCATACACTAGTCCTTGATAAAGATATGGAGCTGGTCCGAGAATAATAGAACCAATGCTTAAACTCTAAAAATAAGTGAGTCTTATATTAGAAGAATTTTAGTGAATATACTATTGCAAAGATAGGATAATCATAAAGAAGTCCCATAGAAGTTATGGCTAACTAGTTGACCATAACATAAGCAATTTATAATATAAACTAGCGAATTAATCATGATAATTATAAACCATGAAAATAACTAAGAAGACCGATAAAATAGTTATAACCTTTCAGTGACCATTTGGTCGACCAATGAAATAGTAGCATTTCCTGACAAGCCACCAGTAGAATTACCTATTCTCTAATAAACCTTATAAGAATCTTAATAACCGTGTTATGGAATGATTGTTCGTATTTATTGGAGTTCTATTTGGATTTATAAAATCTTTATCGATGAATCGTATTTTCTTCGCGTAGCTACGTACTTAGTAATCGGAGAGTTCGCGAAGGAGATATTCAAGACCCGGATCACGAAGAACAAGACAAGGACCTTGGTAAACCACTGTAAAGGTAAGCTCTAACTCCTTGATCATATTTCACCTATGCTTTGCAATCGCACCTATGGCCTGTTTTCATTGCATGACTGTATGTCTATTTTAAAATGCTGTTATGCTATGAACCACTTGATGTGATAGCATGAGCTATGTTGATGACTGAATATCGGTGTTAGCTACTAGCCAACGATAAATAGTAACACGATAGTTACATGCTATCAATGGCTTGAAACAAGACACGACATCAGTTACGATAATAGCAGTGACTATCAGAATCCCCTCGTTGACCTTGATAACAAAACCCATTGACAACCTAATAGTTTCATCGCTGCGCTATAGCGGTGATGTGAGCACCTCCTTGTTAGTACTATGCTTAGGAACCCCTGCAATGTTCGCATCGCGAACCACTACACACTGTATACATGATTGTGAAATGTGTTAAAAGGTGTTTGGTGGTGTGAGTTAGGATATGGGTGGGATATTAATGAACTGTGTGTGTAAATTGGAAGGGTGGTCGAGGCGGGTATGGTGATGGGTGTAAAACCCCACTTTTATGGCATGTTAAGTTCATATGGGTTTTGTGATCAACTATTTTGGATATCCAATATAATGGTACACATGAACTATGCCATCCAAAACTTTTCTTGCACTCTTTGTTAGATTCTTTTATCATGGGTATTAGACTTCACCATGAATCCAAATTATATTCTATTCACCTTTTTAAGAATAAGAATTTTTGGATAAGGATTAGTAAGCAATGCACAATGAAGCCCTAATAAGCTCTAAACCAAATATTCAAATTAAGGGCTCTAAATTTTTCTATGAGCTCCTAAATTCCTCAATAGCATGCTTACAAAGTTTCAAGATTTTAGAAACTCATCTACTATTTTTATTGAGGTGCTTGGCAAATTTGAATCAAATTCAAATCTGAATTTTTAATTCTTCTCCAACTTCTTTAAACATAAGAATTGAGTTCACCATTGTGTTCAGAATAATTCATTTGCCATCTCCACAAAATTTCATGATTTTTGGAGTTGATCTTCTATTTTTAAATGAATTAGTAACTGAACTGTGGGGAAAATCACTGGACAGTGGGCCCCACATGTCAGCTCCTCTTTTTAAACGGATCAGCTCAACCCCGCCACCTCTTCACCGCCGCGCCCCCGCTCGACACCGCGCGCGCGCATGCAGCTCCAGCGAGCTGCCTGCCTGCTCGCCGCGGCCCTATAAAAGGCCGGCCGAAGCTCCCTTTACTCCTCATCCCCGATCACAGCTCCACTGCCTCGCAACTATTCTTCCGCCGCGCGCCATCGCCGCCGCTCGCCACTGCTCCGCGGCGTGCCGCCGTTCCGCGCCGTTTCAAGCCAAGCTCCAAAGAGCAAAAAGGTACGCCTGATCAAACTCTAGCTCATGGTACAAACCGTTTCCCTTATCGTTGAAGCTTGAGTGAGTTATTGTTCGTTTCCCCTACGGCCGAGAGTAGATAACTAGCTATGATTTCATGTCAATTCCTTTTCGGCAAGCAATCATCCTTTGCAATTACTTAGAGACAGTTTCTATAGGCCCTAGCGCTCCTGTCTGAGCAAAAACCTTTAAGAATCATCAAGCAACGGCTCTGAATTTCGAGTTTTGCTCGCCGCCGGTGAGAAAACCTCGGTTCACCGTCGAACTCATGATTCCCGGCAACTCACTCCCCTTCTGCGCCCATATCCTTGAACTCCATCATCCCAGAAAGGTTTTGGAGCAATTCCCAAGTGATTTGAGCTACTCTATAGAGAGTTCTATGTTGCCCGAGCGCTCATCGCCGCCACCGCCGTCGCACGACCTTTTCCGGCGAGCTTCAAGACCCACTGACCTCACCATCGTGCTCAGCGACCCCAAAAACCCCCAGGCGGCAAGTTTCCGCGAATCTGGTGCGTTGGATTGGCCGGCGGCGAGCTCGCCGGCGAGCCACCGTCGCGGGTGCCGCTCCGCGCGAGCACCGGCCCGAGGTAGACGATGACCCCATCGGGTCCCACCTGCCATTCACTGCGGGATCACGGTGCGGCTGAGATCTAGTGTGGCTGCGCGCTTTAATTCTGTGGACCCCGGTGCTGTCTCAACCAGAATGTGCCACGTGGTCTTTGGGATATATTTAATTCCAGAAATTTATCCAAACTTCTAAATTGAATATCTTTCTGTAGGATACTCCAAAAATCTTCAAACAAATTTTGTTCGAAAGCTCTTGAGCTCTAGTTTCTGTCAATACCAATTAGGTTCTGTGGAACTCAGAGTTAAATTCTGTAGAAAATAATCTTTCCTAATGCAAATGCAATTTTTCCACACAAGATATCTACGGGAAAATTCCCCAAAATTCACATAAAATTTATTGTCCTATTCTTGATTATCAGGCAAAGTTTGGGAGCCATAGCACCTGTTTAACTCTTTGTATAATTCCATTTCCTTTTTCAGTTATTGAATTTTCACAGCTATTAGGTTACTTTATTAGGTCCCAAAATTTTACTGAGTCTTCCTTTAGTCATACCCTAGCTCCTGTTAAAGTCTTGGATTTAATTAACCTACTATACTAGTCCTAAATCAGTTACAAAGTAAATATTGATTTAATGTCTAGAAACTCAATTATAAAGTAAATCCAGAAATTCTTGCCGAATTAGAAATACAATAACTCCTTCCCCACAGCTTAGAAAATTATGAAACAAATTTTGCTAAGACCAGAACCACTCCCTCCATCTTGATTATCAACTGTTAGCTAGGTTCAAGCTACAGTTTCCTCTCGGAAATTTTTGGAAGTTGATTGCTTGCCATACTTTCGGAGACCACAATCTGCTATGATCATCTCCTGTTCTTTGCAAGAGCCTTGATCATATTCCCTAGTATCTACCATCGAAGTTCCAAAGCCAATTAAGGTCCCTGTCATATAGTGATCACCATGAATTAATTTATGGTCTTAAAATAAATAAACTTCAAAGTCATTTATATATCCATGTTATCTGCAGATCGTATAGTGACCGAAGTCGAGGAGGAGCCAGAGGCCTTGGAAGAGAACCTTCCAATTTTTAACTCAGAACCTGACCTGCAACAAGGCAAGCCCCGGTTTGCATTTAAGTCGTTTATAAACTTTTGCTTTATCACTATGATGAGTAGTATATGAATTGTGCATTACGTTTAGGGTGAATGATACTCCACATGCATGACCAAAAATCCCAGGGTTTATGTGGCTCGAGTTACAGTTTGACCTGTAGTAACTGCTTTGCTAATGCATAGGAAATCCGGTAGAAGTCGAGTAGTTGGAATCTACTCGCGAGAGATGTATCTCACAGGATTGGTTGGATAGCAAATGGCTTATTATAATGAAATTGAGACCGGGCAGGGAATGGATAGGAAGCAGCGAGAAGTGAGTCTCGATCGCATAGCCCTGCCTGTGTCGATTAAGGCCCGCTTCGTGTGCGGCCCCTTCGGACAAGCTTGAGTTGTACCGGCAATATAATGGACATATGGAATCCAATAAACTGATGTAACTTGACAACTGGGATGTTGAGACCCATTAACTCACCATCGATAGGGGTGGGTTGAGGACAGTAAGGTGTAAATCGGTCGGCGGACACATGAGGTGTTCCGTGCGGAGACCTTCTGTTTGCGGAGGTGAGACGGGCTCAGCATTTGAGTTTCTTGTGAAAGGTGGCCATATACGCCTAGTACTGAAGTGTTATGTAGGTACAGGTGTGCTCGCTGACACTTCCGAACGACGTATGTGTCGTGTTGTCCGGGTGTGTCTTGATTGCAATCACTGTCCCTCGCAGTAATAGAGTACCACTTGTCTGTCGCAGTCGTGACGTAGTAAATACTAAAGAAGTCAGAAAAGTCATATGATATTGAATTATAATTACTTTGCAACTTTGTTTGGTTTAGAGATAGTATAACTAAAGATTTACAGTTTCCCATACTTTAGCTGTAATAGCATTATGTGCTTTGGGCATGTCATATCATTGGTAAAGCGTTTCTTGTTTGATTGTGGAGCCCATGATGTGCCGTGCCAAGAGAATGTCATTTGCTACTTAAAACTTGATTATAAGGATCCACTTGTAGGCGAGTTATTTATGCTATTCCTTACCTATGTTTAGTGTCCCCGTGCATCTGTCTAGTGAGACGGTTAAGTCTTGCTGAGCCTTATGCTCACGTTTGCAGTTAACGAGTTTTTGCAGGTTATCCTATTAAGGATGGGTTTGACGATGAGGCAACACCCCCTCCAGGGTGTACAGCCGAGTGGGAACCCTGCACGCCGCCATAGTTTGAGTGTTGCTAGTGCTGAGAGCGTAGCTATGGTATGTATATATTTCTTTACATCCGCTAGTATTGTGAAAACTTCCGCTGTGTATTAAATAAAAGACTTGGTCTTGTACTTTATTCTGGTTCTATTCTTGTAAACTGTTGGGTGTCGCATCGCACGACACCACCCAATGAGATCCTCGGATGTGTGGACTCCGGTCCCCACAGACATGGTATCAGAGCTTCGTTGGGAACAGTGTATCGGAAAAGAACATATTTTCAAAAATTAGGAACTTGAGTGAGGAAATTAGTTATATGCCTTTATAAGGAGTATTATTAGTATAAGATATAAAGGTGGAAAACTAACTATGTGTTATTATATTCTGTAACGACGCCCCGACATCAGGTAAGAGGTAAGGTACGCCACCGAGAGCGGATCAATCTCGGTAAGCTCAGCATACGAGAGGTGGTATGTGAAATTTCCGTGGCATGGCACGGAAAGTCAATATGAGTCTTTGAAACTTTCCATGTTTCTGAGAACATATGACACGCGGTACCCCAGCGTGACACAAAGTTAGAGGGAAACCCCGTCGGGTGGTGTGTGACCCGATAGTGTGTTCTCATATCTATGAGAACATGCGAACACGTATGCCCGAGCGTGTATAAGCCAGATTGTACGGGAGTCTTTGCTGTACAGACGTATTTACAGCCATGTACCTCGAGGCATGACTTCGCTCGAGGGCGACTCACTCCAGAGTCGTATGCTTTTACTTTCAAATATAATTGTATATTGTGGTTACCTGTTCTGTTTCCCCGCCGCCGTACGGCGTGCCTGTGCCAGGGGATTGTTTGCTTTCTGCAGGGATACTAATTTCGGTAGAGGACCGTGTAGAAACCGTTTGCGAGAGAACGATATAGGAACCACCTATAGACGTAACCGGATGTACCGGATAGAATTTCCTTTCGTGAGGCACGTAGTACCGTCAGTATCAAACATGATACTAGACCCTCCCCACCGACAGAATGGTTGCATTGTGTTTTGAGAAAGTCCGACTATCAGATACTGATAATTTCGGGCTCAACTTGATAAGGTAGATCGAACCAAGATTCTTGCTTTCTGGTAGAAGTGGCTCAACTTCGCCAGGTTGTAATCTTGATTAGCAATTAGATAACATAAGAGTATCCTACATGGATGGAAAGCTCGTGAAGGTCTCTCCAACTTTTCCGTTGACCATAAAGACAGAAAAGCTTGTTAATCTGTTGAAAACTGGGGTTTACTGTAATTACTCCATATGAACCCACCATTGTACCGTTTCTGTATTCTTGCCATAACTCACTGTAGAAAAATCCACTACCTTATTGGGATATATGTTTGAGAAGGGTAGGTGGAGATTTACGAGTTTGTTATGGGGAGTCTTTCCTGATTTTAATTAGAGTTAACCAAATTGGGAAGTCAGCACAGTGAACTGCATGACTGCTGATGCAAACCAGTCAGTTTTACTGTTAAGTTTTGATAGTTATAACTCCTAATCCAGAACAGTGATATGGTTGCACGTATACATTTCTGGAAAGATTAGGAAATCACCTATCAACCTTATTTACCGCTCCTGACCTGGATCTGGGTATAGCTATGCCTAATTCCATTTGTCGCAAATTTGGTTCCTGCAGACCAGAACTTGGAACAGTTTGCACCAATTTGTGAGTTGATGCATAATACCTTCATGACGAGGTTTTCGTGGTGGGACTACTTTAGTTCTGGATTGTTAACACGATGTTACTCAATGTTTATTTTGACATTACCTCAGTATCTTATCATGATAAACCTGTATTGAATGTGAAGATAAGCCCATATACAGGGGAGGTTCTGTCGAAATTTCCAGAACCCTTGAGTCAACTCAAAACCGGTATAGATTGTTCATACTAGTTCAACAGTGGCTGTATGAGTACAATCTGGAAAGGTTTTGAAGTGTACTACAATTTTTGTATTCAACATAAAGTTTAGTTCTGACTTCTTCTGTAAGAAACTTACGGGTTAATGCAGACAGGTCGGCTGGAACAGAACTGTGATCACTTCCAATTTGCAGCTTTCTTGGATCATTTGATAATGGATAGTTTCTCTGATCCAAACTTATCAGTGATTAAGTTGAATACTTATACTGTGTATTGATATCCTGGTATGCTTGTCCACAGATGGCAGCACCAAGAATTCAGTTGCCTAATGGATGGGTGTTCTCAACATGCACCGGGCACGCCGGTTTCCCGGACGTGTTTGCACGGTTGCTCGGCCAGTTTGGCTATTTGGTGTTACCTAGCTATTGGGGCAAGAAGTTCCAGGAAGGCGGTATGTGGAGTTGCACCATCTACGTCGATGTGCCTGCCGGTCCACCGCACCTCGGATGGGCTCCATACTCCATCAAGATCAAAGGATTGATATTAGAAGAAACATGGAGCTACGCCGCAAGTGTTGCCATAGGGAGGTTTTGCAAACTCCATTACCGTCATCTGGTGGGTACTCCGTATGAGTTCTTTCCAGTTAACGGCAGGGCTTCTGAAGCCTGGGCAACCCGCTTGCTTGCGGAGGTGGGAGAGCATGGTGAAACATCCGCAACAGCCTTAGCGATGTATGCAGCAGCATCACATCGCGAGAAGGGTAATCAAAGGACATGCATAAAAGAATTGACAAACAATCTGAAGCAAGCCATGATGCGAGCAAATCACCTTGAGTGGGCAAATGACGGACTTAGGGATATGATGGCTCCTCTCAATCATCGTTTGAACCTTAGGGAGAATCAGTGGCATGACGCTGTTATGGATTTGGCCGCGTCTCGCCAGGAGACTCTAGAGAGAGATATTGATCTGGAGGCAAGCCTACTCTATGGGCATCAACGGGACACCCAGTTGAACGTGGTGACTGCAGACAGGGATCAGTCCAGAGTAGAGGCTCAGAGCTGGAAGACCAGCTGTGAACAGGCTCAGCAAGAGAATGAGGCCTGGGGGATGTTTATGATACAGGCAGATTGGCAAGCTATGGCTGCCAAGAAGACGTTGATGTTGAACGATGTATCAACTTCTACTCCAGCACCCGTATTAGAGGTGCCTAGCCCTGAAGATGAAGAAGAAGAAGAAGACCCAGAGGAACTTGAATACGTCGAGTAGAGCGTATTGAAGTTAGATGTGGTAGCACTTCCGCCAACACAGGGCAACATATAGTTAAATGGTTGCTAGTGTCTCTCTTTTGTGACCATGTTTGTGTCCTATTAAGAGTAATGGTTGTGGTGTTTAGATAATTAGATGAGTATGACATGTCAGGAAGACCAAGTATGGTAGAGATGTATTTCCATAAAGGGAGTCCATCATTTTGGGTTTACTACTGTAAACTTGGTCATGAGATGGTATATTTTGTATAAAGTTTATGCTTTATCAATATATGTAAATGTTATGCATCGTCTATTATTATCTACCGCATTTCTAAGGGAGGATGAACTTGAGGCAATGGGACTTACCGTGTTAATCATTATATTGCAGTATGGTGCGTACTCGTACAGCCTCAGAGGTGGGAGGGTCTAGTGGAGGACAGGGGGATGGCACACCACCCCCGGGGCAGAATACGCCTCAGACGCAACCACCTCCACCACCTCCAACCACACTCCCCAGGAGTCTCGCGGAGGTTCTCGCTGCAGTGCTCGGCTCGCGCGACGAGCAAACCGAGTTACTGCGGATGTTGGTGCAGCACTCGTCCCGTCGAGGGGGACGACAGGATGATGGACCGCGTCAGCAATTTCAGAGTTCCTACTCTGATTTCTCATCGACACATCCACCGGTATTCAGAGAGGCCGATGAACCGTTGGATGCGGATAACTGGCTCCGCACCATTGAAGGAAAGTTCGGTTTACTCGAGGTAACCGAACAGCAGAAGACGTTGTTTGCAGCGCAACAACTGCAGGGGTCTGCCGGTGCGTGGTGGGCCAATTATCTTGCCGCACACCCCGCAGGCCATGTCGTAAGCTGGACCGAATTCCGGGAGGCGTTTCGCGCCTACCACATCCCTCCCGGGATTATGAGGAGGAAGCTTCAAGAGTTCTTGGAGCTAAGGCAAGGAGGAAGGAGTGCATACGAGTACTCCAAATTATTCAACCACTTGGCCCAATATGCTCAGGACCAAGTGAATACCGAAGATCGGAAGCGGGAATGTTTCTACCGGGGTTTGAACCCCAAGTTGAAGGACAAGCTTGTCCTGTTCAACCGCGGCAGCTTCAACGACATAGTCAATGCCGCTATCATGCAGGAGGACGCTACGCGCGAGCTGTCCTCAGATAAGAAGAAGAGGAGTGTTCCGCAGGGCAGCGGAGGTGGTGCTCCTCAGAAGTACCGTATGGTGTATCGATCACCATCCGGCCAGAGGTGGCAACCGCCATCACGGCCACCAATATCCAGTGGTCGCCAGTTCAGCAACTCCGGATTCCGGCCGCAGCAACAACAGGGGATGGTTCCACGTGCACTTCCACCTCCACCACGTGCACCGGGAATTCGTCCTCCCCTTCGTATTGGCCAAACCCCGTACACGTGTTTCACGTGTGGGCGCACGGGGCACTTCGCCAAGGACTGCCCTCAAGATCGACAAGGCAGAGGGCAATCATCTTACCAGGGGGCCAACCAACCCCGCAACCAGCCCAAGAAGCTAGCCACCAGACCCGGCAACATCCACCACCTCGCCATCGAGGACGTTCCAGAAGGCGCACCCGTGCTCACGGGTACGTTCTCTATCTTCGATCAACCCGTAGTCATACTCTTTGACTCCGGAGCTTCACACAATGTCATTAGTAAATCTTTTGTCGTTAAAAGTCAATTGCCTGTTATCTCCACACAAACTCCATTTGTGATTAGCACTCCAGCCGGGAAAACGGTAACAAATAAATTGGTTCCTAGAATCCCACTTAACCTAGATGGGACCATATATCTTACTTCATTTCTGATATTAGAACATCAAAAGCTTGATATCATCTTAGGTATGGCATGGTTGCAGTACCATGGTGCTATTCTTGATATCATTCCTAGAAAGATTTATCTAAACTCTCCACTCCATCGACCCCAAGTTCTCAATCTTAAGAACACCATTCCATTGGAACCATCTATTCTCAATACCGAGGTTATGGAACTAGAGGATATTCCGGTAGTATGTGAATACCCCGACGTATTTCCTGAAGATCTTCCTGGTATGCCCCCAGAGAGAGATATAGAGTTCAAGATTGAACTTGCACCAGGAACAGTGCCAATTTCAAGACCACCCTACAAGATGGCACCTAAGGAACTTGCAGAACTGAAGGAACAATTAACTGAACTTGAGAGCAAAGGTTTTATTCGTCCAAGTTCATCACCATGGGGTTGTTCTGCACTGTTTGTAGAAAAGAAAGATAAGACCTTGAGGCTGTGTGTAGACTATCGTCCACTTAATGCTGTCACCATCAAGAACAAGTATCCACTACCGCGCATTGATATTCTTTTCGATCAATTAGTGGGTGCTAAAGTGTTTTCGGAGATGGATCTTCGTTCTGGTTATCATCAAATTAGAATCCGACCAGAAGATATATCCAAGACAGCATTCTCAACAAGGTATGGACTGTATGAGTATCTGGTTATGTCCTTTGGATTAACCAACGCCCCGGCTCATTTCATGTATCTCATGAACTCAGTGTTCATGCCGGAATTGGACAAGTTCGTCGTGGTCTTCATTGACGACATACTTGTGTATTCAAAATCCGAAGAAGAACATGCTCAACACTTGCATATTGTGCTTCAGCGATTACGGGACCATCAGTTGTATGCTAAGTTCAGCAAGTGTGAATTCTGGATCAACCAGGTGCCATTTTTAGGGCACATCATTTCAGCAGAAGGTATTGCAGTTGATCCAAGCAAGATCAAGCAAGTCCTCAAATGGGAGTCTCCAAAGTCTGTACATGAAGTCCGAAGTTTCCTGGGTTTAGCAGGATATTACCGGGGGTTTATACCCAGTTTCTCCAAAGTAGCTAAACCAATGACAGAACTTCTGAAGAAAGGACAAAAGTATGTATGGACTGAGGCATGTGAGGCAGGTTTCAAAGCATTGGTGAAACACCTTACAACGGCACCAGTTTTAGCCCAACCAGACACTACCAAAGCATTTGATGTCTATTGCGATGCATCTGGGATTGGTTTAGGTTGTGTGTTAATGCAAGAGCGAAGAGTGATCGCGTATGGATCGCGACAGCTTCGGAACCACGAGCAGCACTACCCGACTCATGATCTTGAACTGGCTGCTGTGGTGCTAGCATTGAAGATGTGGAGGCATTATTTACTGGGTAATTTAGTACACCTCTACACTGATCACAAAAGCTTGAAATACATCTTCACCCAGAAGGATTTGAATATGCGACAAAGGCGATGGTTAGAATTGATCAAGGATTATGAGATTGAGATCCACTACCATCCAGGCAAGGCGAACGTAGTCGCAGACGCTCTGAGCCGCAAGTCCCATATCAACAATCTTTCCATTACCTCGATGGAGGGAAAAGAAGAACTGAGTCTCTACTTGGTTCCATATGGGGCGCTCTACAATCTCGCTCTCATTCCTACCATCAGGGAGGATATTATGGCAGCTCAGAAGGCGGACAAGGGGATGTCACATATTCAGCAAAGAATAAAGAAGGGGGAGATGAAATGCTTCCGAAGTGACGATGAAGGTACCCTCTGGTTTAACGACCGCATAGTGGTACCCCGAAACATGGAACTTCGGAGGAAGATACTGGATGAAGCTCATTTATCCAAGTATTCCATTCATCCGGGAAGTAACAAAATGTACCAAGATTTAAGAAAGAAGTTCTGGTGGACTCGGATGAAGCGGGAAGTAGCTAAATATGTATCCGAGTGTGATACGTTCCGGCGAGTGAAGGCCGACCATATGAAAGCAGCAGGACAGCTTCAACCTTTAAGCATACCAGCTTGGAAATGGGAGGATATCAGCATGGATTTCATTGTTGGGTTGCCTCCCACTCTCCATAAGCACGACTCAATTTGGGTGATCGTTGACCGACTAACTAAGACGGCACACTTCATTCCCGTCAATACCAACTATCGGTCATCAAAGTACGTGGAATTATATATTGCCAGAATCGTGTGTCTCCACGAAATACCCCACACCATCATCTCAGATCGTGGGGCTGTATTTGTTTCGCGATTCTGGGAGCATCTCCACGCTGCGCTGGGAACCAAGTTAATTCGGAGCTCGGCTTATCACCCTCAGACTGATGGTCAGACCGAACGGGTGAATCAAGTGCTTGAGGACATGCTTCGTGCCTGTGCCATCCACCATGGTAGGAATTGGGATGAGCATCTACCATTGGCGGAATTTTCATACAACAACAGTTACCAGACTAGCATCCAGATGGCGCCTTATGAAGCTCTTTATGGCCGGAAGTGTCGCACACCCTTGAACTGGTGCGAATCTGGTGAACGAGTGGTATATGGCATCGACTTAATAAAAGAAGCCGAAGAGAAAGTGCGCATTATTCGAACAAATCTCAAAGCCGCCCAATCTCGTCAGAAGAGCTACGCGGACAAACGACGTCGACCCCTTCACTTCGAAGTTAGGGATCAAGTTTATCTTCGGGTATCCCCCATGAAAGGTATCCATCGATTCGGAGTGAAAGGGAAGCTAGCCCCACGTTTTATTGGGCCATTCGCAATCCTAGCACAATGCGGACCTGTGGCATATCAATTGGAGTTACCACCGTCACTTTCAGGGGTTCATAATGTGTTCCACATTTCCCAGTTACGAAAGTGTCTTAAAACTCCAGCTGATGTCCGTGTAGATGATTTGGAAGCTCTCCAACCAGATCTCACTTATTCCGAGCGTCCAACTCAGATCGTCGATGAGAAGACTCGCACCACAAGAAGCCGCACCTTGCGTTTCTACAAGGTCTTGTGGAGCAACCACAGTGCCGAAGAGGCCACATGGGAAAGCGAGGAGTATCTTAGAACGAACTATCCGGACTTGTTAGCGGCATATGTTCGATAGATCCTTTTTCCTTTACCTTCTTTTGTTATCTCGGGGCGAGATTCTTTTAAGGGGGGGGGAATGTAAAACCCCACTTTTATGGCATGTTAAGTTCATATGGGTTTTGTGATCAACTATTTTGGATATCCAATATAATGGTACACATGAACTATGCCATCCAAAACTTTTCTTGCACTCTTTGTTAGATTCTTTTATCATGGGTATTAGACTTCACCATGAATCCAAATTATATTCTATTCACCTTTTTAAGAATAAGAATTTTTGGATAAGGATTAGTAAGAAATGCACAATGAAGCCCTAATAAGCTCTAAACCAAATATTCAAATTAAGGGCTCTAAATTTTTCCATGAGCTCCTAAATTCCTCAATAGCATGCTTACAAAGTTTCAAGATTTTAGAAACTCATCTACTATTTTTATTGAGGTGCTTGGCAAATTTGAATCAAATTCAAATCTGAATTTTTAATTCTTCTCCAACTTCTTTAAACATAAGAATTGAGTTCACCATTGTGTTCAGAATAATTCATTTGCCATCTCCACAAAATTTCATGATTTTTGGAGTTGATCTTCTATTTTTAAATGAATTAGTAACTGAACTGTGGGGAAAATCACTGGACAGTGGGCCCCACATGTCAGCTCCTCTTTTTAAACCGATCAGCTCAACCCCGCCACCTCTGCACCGCCGCGCCCCCGCTCGACACCGCGCGCGCGCATGCAGCTCCAGCGAGCTGCCTGCCTGCTCGCCGCGGCCCTATAAAAGGCCGGCCGAAGCTCCCTTTACTCCTCATCCCCGATCACAGCTCCACTGCCTCGCAACTATTCTTCCGCCGCGCGCCATCGCCGCCGCTTGCCACTGCTCCGCGGCGTGCCGCCGTTCCGCGCCGTTTCAAGCCAAGCTCCAAAGAGCAAAAAGGTACGCCTGATCAAACTCTAGCTCATGGTACAAACCGTTTCCCTTATCGTTGAAGCTTGAGCGAGTTATTGTTCGTTTCCCCTACGGCCGAGAGTAGATAACTAGCTATGATTTCATGTCAATTCCTTTTCGGCAAGCAATCATCCTTTGCAATTACTTAGAGACAGTTTCTATAGGCCCTAGTGCTCCTGTCTGAGCAAAAACCTTTAAGAATCATCAAGCAACGGCTCTGAATTTCGAGTTTTGCTCGCCGCCGGTGAGAAAACCTCGGTTCACCGTCCAACTCATGATTCCCGGCAACTCACTCCCCTTCTGCGCCCATATCCTTGAACTCCATCATCCCAGAAAGGTTTTGGAGCAATTCCCAAGTGATTTGAGCTACTCTATAGAGAGTTCTATGTTGCCCGAGCGCTCATCGCCGCCACCGCCGTCGCACGACCTTTTCCGGCGAGCTTCAAGACCCACTGACCTCATCATCGTGCTCAGCGACCCCAAAAACCCCCAGGCGGCAAGTTTCCGTGAATCTGGTGCGTTGGATTGGCCGGCGGCGAGCTCGCCGGCGAGCCACCGTCGCGGGTGCCGCTCCGCGCGAGCACCGGCCCGAGGTAGACGATGACCCCATCGGGTCCCACCTGCCATTCACTGCGGGATCACGGTGCGGCTGAGATCTAGTGTGGCTGCACGCTTTAATTCTGTGGACCCCGGTGCTGCCTCAACCAGAATGTGCCACGTGGTCTTTGGGATATATTTAATTCCAGAAATTTATCCAAACTTCTAAATTGAATATCTTTCTGTAGGATACTCCAAAAATCTTCAAACAAATTTTTTTCGAAAGCTCTTGAGCTCTAGTTTCTGTCAATACCAATTAGGTTCTGTGGAACTCAGAGTTAAATTATGTAGAAAATAATCTTTCCTAATGCAAATGCAATTTTTCCAGAAAAGATATCTACGGGAAAATTCCCCAAAATTCACATAAAATTTATTGTCCTATTCTTGATTATCATGCAATGTTTGGGAGCCATAGCACCTGTTTAACTCTCTGTATAATTCCATTTCCTTTTTCAGTTATTGAATTTTCACAGCTATTAGGTTACTTTATTAGGTCCCAAAATTTTACTGAGTCTTCCTTTAGTCATACCCTAGCTCCTGTTAAAGTATTGGATTTAATTAACCTACTATACTAGTCCTAAATCAGTTACAAAGTAAATATTGATTTAATGTCTAGAAACTCAATTATAAAGTAAATCCAGAAATTCTTGCCGAATTAGAAATACAATAACTCCTTCCCCACAGCTTAGAAAATTATGAAACAAATTTTGCTAAGACCAGAACCACTCCCTCCATCTTGATTATCAACTGTTAGCTAGGTTCAAGCTACAGTTTCCTCTCGGAAATTTTTGGAAGTTGATTGCTTGCCATACTTTTGGAGACCACAATCTGCTATGATCATCTCCTGTTCTTTGCAAGAGCCTTGATCATATTCCCTAGTATCTACCATCGAAGTTCCAAAGCCAATTAAGGTCCCTGTCATATAGTGATCACCATGAATTAATTTATGGTCTTAAAATAAATAAACTTCAAAGTCATTTATATATCCATGTTATCTGCATATCGTATAGTGACCGAAGTCGAGGAGGAGCCAGAGGCCTTGGAAGAGAACCTTCCAATTTTTAACTCAGAACCTGACCTGCAACAAGGCAAGCCCCGGTTTGCATTTAAGTCATTTATAAACTTTTGCTTTATCACTATGATGAGTAGTATATGAATTGTGCATTACGTTTAGGGTGAATGATACTCCACATGCATGACCAAAAATCCCAGGGTTTATGTGGCTCGAGTTACAGTTTGACCTGTAGTAACTGCTTTGCTAATGCATAGGAAATCCGGTAGAAGTCGAGTAGTTGGAATCTACTCGCGAGAGATGTATCTCACAGGATTGGTTGGATAGCAAATGGCTTATTATAATGAAATTGAGACCGGGCAGGGAATGGATAGGAAGCGGCGAGAAGTGAGTCTCGATCGCATAGCCCTGCCTGTGTCGATTAAGGCCCGCTTCGTGTGCGGCCCCTTTGGACAAGCTTGAGTTGTACCGGCAATATAATGGACATATGGAATCCAATAAACTGATGTAACTTGACAACTGGGATGTTGAGACCCATTAACTCACCATCGATAGGGGTGGGTTGAGGACAGTAAGGTGTAAATCGGTCGGCGGACACATGAGGTGTTCCGTGCGGAGACCTTCTGTTTGCGAAGGTGAGACGGGCTCAGCATTTGAGTTTCTTGTGAAAGGTGGCCATATACGCCTAGTACTGAAGTGTTATGTAGGTACAGGTGTGCTCGCTGACACTTCCAAACGACGTATGTGTCGTGTTGTCCGGGTGTGTCTTGATTGCAATCACTGTCCCTCGCAGTAATAGAGTACCACTTGTCTGTCGCAGTCGTGACGTAGTAAATACTAAAGAAGTCAGAAAAGTCATATGATATTGAATTATAATTACTTTGCAACTTTGTTTGGTTTAGAGATAGTATAACTAAAGATTTACAGTTTCCCATACTTTAGCTGTAATAGCATTATGTGCTTTGGGCATGTCATATCATTGGTAAAGCGTTTCTTGTTTGATTGTGGAGCCCATGATGTGCCGTGCCCAGAGAATGTCATTTGCTACTTAAAACTTGATTATAAGGATCCACTTGTAGGCGAGTTATTTATGCTATTCTTTACCTATGTTTAGTGTCCCCGTGCATCTGTCTAGTGAGACGGTTAAGTCTTGCTGAGCCTTATGCTCACGTTTGCAGTTAACGAGTTTTTGTAGGTTATCCTATTAAGGATGGGTTTGACGATGAGGCAACACCCCCTCCAGGGTGTACAGCCGAGTGGGAACCCTGCACGCCGCCATAGTTTGAGTGTTGCTAGTCCAAAGTATCCCTGGCATGGAAAACTTTGCTTTTTGCATAGCTAGTGCTGAGAGCGTAGCTATGGTATGTATATATTTCTTTACATCCGCTAGTATTGTGAAAACTTCCGCTGTGTATTAAATAAAAGACATGGTCATGTACTTTATTCTGGTTCTATTCTTGTAAACTGTTGGGTGTCGCATCGCACGACACCACCCAATGAGATCCTCGGATGTGTGGACTCCGGTCCCCACAATGGGATGTTGAGGGCTCCCTAAGAGGTATACCAGTTGCGGTTGTGTATTCGGTGTAACCACCGACCGATGCTGAGTGTTTCAGTAATAGTCCGATGACCATGTTTTCCGGACTAGCCTTGTGCTATGTACTTCAGTTTAGTTCGAGGCTGTGTGTTCCGAACTAGTCCTCTTACCAAGGACGGATGGATCCACCTCACCAATACAAGGACAGGTTCATTTGACCTCAACATAGTGATTTCATACAACCACAGAACCTGTATGGGCAGGACTCACCCTACCTTTCTGGTAACTGCCACAAGAGAAAACCTGGAGAGCCATGGAGGACACGGTGGACCAGGAAATAGCACAGAGACCAAGGGTCGTCTGGTGTTTGGGTGGATAGGAATTGCCCAAATAGCCTCTTGGTCGGGCCGAGGTGTGATTGTGGAGTTACGCGGGGAAGATGGGATGAGCATCATGTCATACCCTGGCTAGGTATGCATGGCTTGTGGGTTAAGTGTACAAACTCTGCAGAGTAATCTATCCGGATAGCTATTGTAACAGTATTGGCACACTATGCTTTGGGCTCCTATTTATTAGCATTAGTGCATCTCCTTGAAAGTGTGTGTGTGGGTGGCTGAGGCCGCCGTGTTTTGGGAAAGTGTTGGCATGCATGCTGGAGTCATAAGGGCGAGGGGTCTGTAGACTCAACTAAAAGTGAAGGAACTGACGGGATGGTCTGAAACTCCCCCAGGTCCTGCCAACTATAATAATACTGATTCAACTACTTCTCCCACTTATTGCAAAACTCTTTTCAAAGAGAACCTTGCATAAAATGCTTTTCGGCAAAACTAAGCTGCATGGCCTCTCCTTGCTGCAAGCCTCAATGCATTAAACACCCCCCCTTGAGTAGTGTTAGGGCTTGCGCAGTACCTTATGTACTCACTCTTTCTTTATATGTGGTTTTATCAGAAGACAAAGAAGCTAAAGCATGTGAGGATGACGATTAGGTCTAGTCCTACTTCCCAAGTCCGCCTATTGGGCATGGTACCGTTCTGCTCCGCTGTTTTGAGGATTTATCAATTTTGGTGGTCATCCCCGACCACATCCAATGTAAAATAGATCATGTTTGTAAGACTTATATTGATTATAAATAAATAATCGTTGTATGGATCTCGATCTTTTTTGTTGTGTGTACCAACTACTGATCCAGTGATTGGTACAGGATGCACAATTGGACTCTCGGAAGGCGGGTCCTGACAGAAGCCTAGCATCATCGCTCGGACTAAGCCGACAGGAAAAATGGAATCTCTACTTCGAGGGGAAATGACAGTGGATGGGGTTTCACCTTGATGAAGAGGGTGTCCTGGCGCTCAGTTCGTCGGTTGACGTCGAAGCGCGAGATGGCCTAGGCTGGCGGCACCACGGTGGACAGAGAGTGACGTCCTCAGCGGTCCAACGATGACGACAGCGGAACTTCAAAATAAAGGCCAAACAAGGGACAATATGATGAGCCAAATGGTGAGGATGGTAGAGAACAACCTGGGATTCATGTTTGCTTTTTGCATCGAAGAGAAATAAGGCACGGAGGAGGCACTCACCAGTGAGGAACGGAGGCGGCGCTGCTCTGTTTCGCGGGAGAGGGGACAAGTGAGTGGTGAAGCTATCCGCGTCGATGCCACGAAGAAGGGACCACGGGGGAAGATAAGGAGGTCGCGGGTGTGTCCTCAATCTGGCAAGCAGCTCGCTAGAGCCTTGCATGCGCGTGGTGTTGAGAGGAGCGGCGTCGGAATTGCGGCGGCAGAGGACTCCCGTAGATGGCTCTCTGACCGGTGGGTCCCACTGCCCCTTGAGCCTATCCCTTCTCTGCAACTTAAATTCTCTTACCAGACTTGATCCAAAAATCCTAGATCTTTGTGGAGATCCAAATAAAATGTGTAGAGTCAGAATTTGAAATTAAATTTCAAATTTGGACAAGTTTCAATTGGAATTCAAATTCAAATTTGAATTTGAATGAAATTCAATGGAGTCACTGAATTAAATAGCAAATGAGCTTCAAAAATTATGAAACTTCTTGGATAAATCAAGCAAGTCATGCTGATGATGATGGTGTGTTCAAATTTTATGTTCAAATAAGTTTGAACAGAATTCACCCTTTGAACCTAATTATGGCTTGAATTTGCTAAGTGTCTCAAATAAAATAGCAATTGGAATTCAAAATTCTTGAAACTTGGTAGGAAGGCTATTTGGAACATTATGAGGCCATGGAAACATGTATAGTCTCAGATTTGAATATTTTGACAGGGCCTATATGTACAGTGCTATATTCAAATTAATTTGAATTTATTTAGTACTGCATAGAGTTTGCCCTAGCAAAAATCCATTCAATAAAATCCAAAATTTGCAGGGAGGCCACTTGAATTATCCTAGGGTCATTTGTGAAGTCCAATCCCCATGTTAATAACATTTAACATGAGTAAAAGAATTGTTTTTGATGATATCAAGTTCATGTGTATAACCATAATTGATCTTTACAATGGTTGAAAACAAACTAGTAACTGAACTTCATATTAAGGAAAAACTGGGATTTTACATCCACCATCTGGATTGCCCGATAACTGAAGAAGTAACTACAGTTATCAAAACCTTGCCGAAAAACAAGGCGCCAGGCTCAGACGGGTTTAATGGCAAGTTTCTAGTTGCATGTTGGGAGATCATTAAATCGGATTTTTTAAAAGCAGTGGATCAATTCAATCAGGTAAACACGCAGGGGCTGAACATGCTCAATCAGGCAAATGTAGTGCTCATCCCAAGAAAGCGGATCCGAGAAAGGTAAATGACTATCGGCCAATCAGTCTTACACATATATTTGCAAAAGTGATCTCGAAAGTACTAGCCAATAGATTAACGTCTATACTTGACAAGATCATATCAGTCAATCAAAATGTCTTCATCAAGAAAAGATGCATACAAGACAATTTCATGTTTGTGCATCAAGCTATCAGGCACTTGCATCATAAGAATATATCAGCACTTTTTGTCAAACTATATATCTCTAAGGCGTTCGATACTGTGAACTGGGCTTATCTTCTAGACAACATGAAACATTCGGGATTTGGGTAAAGATGGAGAGACTGGATTGCTGTCCTTTGGGGCACTTCAAGCTCCTCTTTCCTGTTAAATGGTGTTCCAGGAAAGAAGATTGTTCATGTGCTTGGGGTTCACCAAGGGAACCCGCTCTCACCTATGCTTTTCCTTCTCGCCATGGAACCCCTCATCAAGCTCTTTCAAGTAGCACAGCAGCAAGGCCTTTTGGGCGAACTCCCTGGACTCAAAGACCATCTTCGAGTGTCATTGTACACGGATTATGCTGCAGTCTTTTTGCGGCCTCTAGAGCAGGACATGCTGGTCACCAAAAAGATTATACAAATATTTTGGAAGGCCACATGGTTGGTAACCAACTTGGAAAAGACAGAGGTATATCCCATCCATTGTTCTGATGATGTATTGCAAGGTATTGGCGAACACCAGTTGGCCCTGTCTTCATTTCCTTGCTCCTATTTGGGAATTCCCCTACACACCGGAAGGCTACCCCAGTCCACGGTTCAACGAATGAAAAATCAAATAGGGGCGAAACTTGCAGGGTGGCGAAGGAATTTATTATCTTATGCAGGTCAAGACATCCTGATCAAGTCGGTTTTATCATCAGTCCCAATACTTTATGATGATATACAAGCTGCCGAAGTGGGCAATCAAGGCCATTGACCGCATCAGAAGATCTTTTCTCTGGAAGGGAGATGATCCAGATCAGGTGAAGGGAGGAAGATGCCTGGTAAAATGGAAAGTATGTATGAGGCCTAAAAAATGTGGGGGGGGGGGCTAGGTATTAAGGACTTATCAAAATTTGGCAGGGCATTGCGCCTGCGGTGGTTGTGGCATAATTGGGATGAACGAGAAAAACCCTGGAAGAATTTAATCAAGTATCAGGACGCCTCTGATAGGAATTTATTCTTTACCTCAACTATCGTATCAATTGGAAATGGAAAGAACACTCCCTTTTGGGAGGCTAATTGGGTCAATGGAAAGGCACCATGCAATTTGGCCCCCGCCCTTTACAGAAAGGCGAAATTTAAGCACCAAAGCATTTCTAAGGAGTTGTCCCACTCAAACTGGATCAGCAACTTGACCTCAATAAGTACTAAAGAAGAGTTGTATGAGTTTGTCATGTTAGCCATGGCGTTATGCGATGTGCGGTTGACCTCAGAAAAGGACCATATCAGGTTGCAGTGGACCTCCAATGGGATATTTTCAGTTGCGTCAGCATATGAAGCTCAGTGTGCAGGAAGCATTGGTTGCTCATGGGCTGACTGTGTATGGATGGCAGCGGCGCAACCCAAATGTCGTTTCTTTGCATGACTTGTTGGACACGACCAAAATCTCGCCGATTCTATCCGCAATCTACACCAAACTAAAGAGGGGAAGAAGGGGAGCATACCTATGCGGTTTTCGGGGTGCAAAATCGACCAGAAGGTAGTCGGCGACGAGGACTTGCGGCGGACGGCGGCAGCTCCCATCGATTCCGATGAACCCTTGACGTTCTCTCCACACAAATCTGCCCGGCGTGCTCCTAGCGACAAGGCGAAGAGGTTAGGGCGGAGGGGAGAGTAGAGCAACCGTCGAGGCGTCGGGAACACGCGAGAGAGACCTTCGCGACGGTGCGGTTAGGGTTTGGGCGCGGGGAAGAAGAAACAAAGGGGGAAGGCGGGGTTTTATAGGGGAAATGAGTGCGACGGTTGATGGCACGTGCGTAGGGTAGTTCTCCGGGGTGAATCGGCGTGGGGTGAGGCGGTCGGAGGGGGGTTAGCGCGGCACGGGCGCGGGAAGAGGGAGGCGGCGGTTGCCCTCTGGAAGGGATTACAGGTGGGGTCCCTAGGGCAGAGAGAGAGGAGAGGAGGGGAGTTAGCTGGGCCGCGGGTGAGGGTAGGGGAAATTGGGCCGGGGTGGGAATTTGGCCCAAGGAAGGTTTTTTATCTTTTTCTTTTTCCTTTTCTTTTCTTTTGATTTCATTTCAAATTCAAATTTCAATGAATTCTACTGGTTTGAACTTCAAAATTCACACAAAAATGCACACTTGAATGTACTATGGTTTGATCAATTTTATTTACATAAAATATGGATGTTACAACTCTACCCCCCTTAAAGGAATCTCGCCCTCGAAATTCGGACGTCCTAAGAGAGAAGATGAGGGAATTCAGCCTTGAGATCTTCTTCTCGTTCCCATGTTGCTTCTGCCTCCGAGTGATGTTTCCATTGCACCTTACACATGCGAATGACTTTCTTTCTGGTCACTCTTTCTGATGTCTCAAGTATCTTGATAGGTTGCTCCACATACGACAAATCTTCTTGTACATCTACTGCTTCCATAGGTAACTGCTCTTCAGGCACTCTTAAGCACTTCTTAAGCTGTGATACATGGAACACATTATGTACATCTGACGAGTGCAGTGGGAGCTCAAGCTTATAAGCCACTTCACCTCGTCGTTCTAATATCTTGAACAGACCAACGTAGCGGGGTGACAACTTGCCTCTTATTTTAAATCTTCTCAACCCTCTCATAGGTGACACCGTCAAGTACACATAATCACCAACCTCGAATGTTAGATCACGTCTTCGAGTATCCGCATAACTCTTCTGTCTTGTTTGGGTTGCTTTTAGATTCTTCTGAATTTCTTGTACTTGTCTTTCAGCCTCTTTCAATACATCAGGCCCAAAAACTTGACTTTCCCCAGTCTGATTCCAAAACAACGGTGTCCTACATTTCCGCTCATACAATGCTTCAAAAGGAGACATCTTCAAGCTGGCTTGATAACTGTTGTTGTAAGAGAATTCGGCATATGGCAGATTCTTATCCCAACTTTGGCTATTCATTAGAGCACACGCTCTTAACATGTCTTCTAATATCTGGTTGGTACATTCTGTCTGACCATCAGTCCGAGGATGATACGCCAAACTGAAATTTAAACGGGTATCCATTGATTCATGCAACTTCTGCCAGAATCTTGAGGTAAATTGAGTGCCTCGATCTGAGATAATCTTCTTAGGAACTCCATGTAAACATACAATCCCTTGAGGTTACAAAGATCTCAAGGGAAAGCCATCTACTTGGTTTGAAGACCCTCGGAGGCCCACTTGTCAGACATGACCGGACCCGCTTCTCCAACATGGTTAATCCCAGGGTCGCCACGTGTACAACCAAACCGGAGCTACCGCCCACAAGGGGGAAGCTCCGGGCCACATACCGAAACGGCATCTCCGGACTTAACCCCAGACCGAGAGAAGCTCTGGATCTGACACGTGTCTGATAGCCCCGGAGCTACCTGCTTACCACGGCAAGCTCCGGAGCTGCCACGTGTCAAATCATCGGGCCTTTCAGCTTCTAACCTCCGGAAGACCTTGTAACGGCTCCGGATCTTCAAAGGAGAGCCAGGGACTTCAAGTCCCGATTAAGTGTCATTAATGCCATATTAATGACACTTAAACGGACGATCTTAACACCAGTAACGGTGCTGTCAAAGCCCATTACAGGGTTATTAAGAGCAATTAAGCATGTATCAATACCAGTAACCGCCGGGGCCACATGTCGGGTGAGGCAAACTTGTAACGGCCTGTCCTTGTACTATAAAAGGACAGGCCGACGATACACTCAGGGACGTTCACGGGCGATCATACGCACCCCATACACTCGTGACAAGCTCTTACTGCTAATACAACACCAACACATCCGTGGAGTAGGGTATTACGCTCCGGCGGCCCGAACCACGTAAATTCCTCTGTCTCCTGTGTTAAACTCCAATTCACCTTCTGGAATCTCCGCGCGCCCACACCGAACTTCAAAACTCGCCAATCACTTTAGTAGTGTAGGGAGATCTGCCGGCTCCGACAGTCTACAGTTGGCGCGCCAGGAAGGGGCGCCTGAGATTTTCGAGAATGGTGAACTCTGCTGCTGCATCATCCAACGGCCAACCTGCCGCTCAGGCTGTTGGAGGCAATCCCTCCAATAGGCAGCCACCAGCAGGAGCCTCAGCACTAGCAGGAGCCACACTCCCACCACCATCATCTTCTCCAGCAAATCGTGCTGGGCAACGTGATGGTGCGCCGGCGTCGCTTACTGCGTCGGCGAGCCATGACAACCCGGAACACGCGCTCCATGCAGCGCGTGCTCTTCTCCAACGTCCACCACCTCTGGATGCATCTCGAGATGCAATGGAGCAGTGGAGGGCCGATGTGGAGCATTTGGTCGCAGCAGCGGCCGAACGCCTCAACAACCAGGGTCCTCCTCCTTCGGGACGAGCCCTGTCGCAGCGGCGGACTTTGTCTGGAAGACTTGGTCCGCACGCCTCCAATAGCAGGAGACGTGCTGCATCACAACAAGTGACGTCGTTGCCTTCCGGGGCTCGACGCACTCACACGGTATCCAGGCTTTCGACTCATGACCTCCGGGCGGAGCTTGATCGCCGATACCGCCAGCAGGATGGTCGTGTCCATATTGAGCGAGCCCGTGAAAGACGGGAAACTCAGGACCTTTCTACTCTGGAAGGAGTAGGAGGAGGCTGTTCAGCCCTAGCGATGCACCTGCGCATGGTTAGATGGCCACAGAAGTTCCGGCCTCACCTGTCGGAAAAATTCGACGGGACTGTCAATCCCGCCGAATTCCTTCAGATATACTCCACTGCAATCTTGGCAGCTGGAGGAAATGAGGCCGTGATGGCCAATTACTTTCCAGTGGCCTTAACTGGGACCACCAGGTCCTGGTTTATGAGCCTTCCACCCAACTCTATCAATAGTTGGGAGGAGCTGTGCCATCAGTTCACTGCCAACTTCGGGAGTTCATACACCCGACCAGGCACTGAACTGGACCTTTTTGCGGTCGTGCAAAAAGGGGGAGAATCTTTGTGGTCCTTCATCCAGAGGTTCTCTCAGGTACGCAACACTATCCCTTGTATCTCTAGCGCATCTATCATCGTGGCATTCAGACAGGGCGTACGGGATAAGAAGATGTTGGAGAAGCTGGCGATCAAGGAGATCACCAGCGTCACGGAACTCTTCAGCCTGGCAGATAAATGTGCCAGAGCTGCGGAGGGCCGTGAAATGCACTCCAAACCAGCCTCGGAGGATCACAAGAAATCCTCCAAAGAAGAAGCCGCTACCTCTGGGAGTGGCAAGAAGAAAAAGAAGACCAACGGCAAAAAGAAGCCGTCGGCCGGCACATCCAACGTTGCAGCTGCTGCAGCTCCGGGTGGCCGGGGGCCACGCCCCGAGAAGCGACCTCGACCGTCTTCTGAAGACGGTGGCAAACCCAAAGTGTGGTGTTCCATTCACAAAACGGGCAGCCAAGGTTTGGAAGACTGCCGGGAGGTCCAAAACCTTGCCGAGCGCTACAACAAGCGCCGGGAAGGATCTCCTTTCCGACAGAGGGAAGGGAAACAGAAGGTCGACGAAGCTCCGGCTGAAGAGGAGTTAGGGTTCCAGGATCCTAAAAAGGTCCTGAAAGCCGTCTACACCTCCGTCGATGATGATTCTGACGTCTCCGACAACGAGCGTCGGAAGACCATGAACACCATTTTTGGTGGATCATGGGATATCACCTCTCGTCGCGTCATCAAGACTATGCGGCGGGATATGGCCGCTGTAGCCCCTACAGTCAGGCCTGAACCTCATCGAAAGTGGATGGACACCTCCATCACTTTTGATGCTTCGGATTGTCCCCGGAGCATGGTTGGGGCAGGACAGTTACCCTTGATGGTATTGCCTACCATCAACAACATCCAGCTCCACCACGTCATGGTAGACGGAGGTTCGGGGCTTAACCTCATCAGCTTCGAAGCTTTCACTAAGCTTCAGCTCCGACCTTTGGATCTCCAGCCCTCTCGACCTTTCTCCGGAGTAGGTCCGGGGGCCATTACACCACTCGGAGCTATTACTCTCCCCGTTACCTTTGGGACACGGGAGAAGTATCGCACCAAGAAGTTGGTCTTTGACGTCACTCAAATCAACTTACCATTCAACGCCATTTTGGGTAGACCTGCCCTGTACAAATTCATGGCAGCTGCCCATTATGGATACCTGGTGTTGAAGATGCCAACACCAGTAGGCGTTCTCCGGTTCCGCGGAGATCGCACTGCCGGAGTAACTGCTCTGGAGGAACTCCACGCACTCACCATGGCGCAAGAGGAGGACTCCAGACAGGAGCAAGCTCCGAAACCCCCGAGCATTCGTCAACGAGGCTCGACCTCTGCACCCCGTGTGCAGCCAAGCGGCGACACCGACATTCCCGTCAAAGTCATCCAAATTGGTTCCGAGGCCGCTCAGACCACCCGTATATCGGGAGGATTGAACGACAAATAGGAACTCGCGCTCATCACTTTCCTCCGGGCTAACGTTGACGTGTTTGCTTGGCAACCGTCACAAATGCCTGGGATCCCCAGGGAAGTGTTTGAGCACAATCTGAAGATCTACCCCGATGCCCGGCCTGTGCATCAGAAGCCTCGGAAGCAATCCGTAGAGAGGCAGAACTTCATCCGACAAGAAGTGAAGAAGTTGCTCCAAGCCGGATTCATCCGAGTAATCTTCCATCCAAAATGGCTGGCGAACCCAGTCGTTGTGCCTAAGGCCGGCGGGAAGCTTCGGATGTGCATCGACTACACCACACTAAATAAGGCATGTCCAAAAGATCCATTCCCACTACCTAGAATAGATCAGATAGTGGATTCCACCTCCGGGTGTGAATTACTGTGTTTCCTAGACGCATATTCTGGGTATCATCAAATCAGGATGTCTAGGGAGGATGAAGAGCATACTTCATTCATCACAGTAGATGGATTGTACTGTTACACAGCCATGCCATTTGGTCTCAAGAATGCAGCTTCATCTTTTGTACGAGCTATGTACAAAACTTTTGAAGAACTCATCAGAGACATAGTGGAAGTTTACGTCGATGACATCGTGGTCAAGGTCAAGAACAAGGAGTCACTCCTAGACACCTTGCAGGCTGGCTGTCTTCGACAAGTTGCGGGCCACTCGCACAAAGGTAAACCCGGACAAGTGCGTGTTTGGGGTTAGCTCCGGAAAACTTCTTGGTTTCTTGGTAAGTCACCGGAGCATAGAAGCTAATCCGGCGAAGATAAAAGCCATTGAAGACATGTGGCCACCAACCCGCATCAAAGACGTCCAAAAGTTAACTGGATGTCTAGCAGCCCTCAGCCGGTTCATATCAAGACTGGCGGAGCGGGCACTTCCCTTCTTCAAGTTATTGAGGAAGTCCGGACCATTCCAATGGTCCGAAGAAGCAGAGAAGGCATTCCAGAAGCTGAAACAGTTCCTCACCACCCTACCAATTCTGGTAGCTCCGAACCCTGGTGAGCCTTTGTTGCTTTACATTTCAGCTACTGACGAAGTCGTCAGTATGGTTCTGGTTGCGGAGAGACCGGAACTAACCCACAATCAGGAATCCAGACCCCTTCGGGAGGGTCCGGAGGTTCCTGAAAGCGAGTCTGGGTCCCAGCTCCTGGATTCGAACCCACAAGAAGTCGCTTCAGGAGACCTAGACCCCTCCGGGAGGGTCCGGGTCATTTCTGAAGAAGCTTCGGGTTCCTCCAGCCAGAACCCGGAGGTCCCCAAAGAGAATCTGGACTCCGTCGAGAGGGTCCGGATCAATGAAGAGGAAGCTCCGGACCCCTCCGGGAGGGTCCGGACCATTCAACGCTGTGACACCCGGTTCCGAATATGAACCAAGCGTAACGCATATGTGTGCCCAGGATGTTCAACACACATACACGAGTGATTCACAAATGATAAACAAATAATTACCACAGCTCAAATTATTAAATAAGTACTCTTATTACATAATTCATTATATCCTCGAATACAAGCTCTAATGAATATTAATGATAAGTTCAACTAATGCAGCGGAAATAAATTAACTAAAAAACTAAGCAAACTAAGCAAAGGGATAGCGCAGCTCCATGCAACACCACAGGCAAAGCTGACGGTAGACACGGCCTAGATCTCCACATTATCGCCATTAAACTCACAATTCTGACCTGCAACTGTTGGGGTGGGGGATTGCAAGAGTGAGTACATGTCGTACTCAGCAAGTGTGGAAAGTATGACATGTGGCTTATTCAAATGACGACAATAATAATGGCTAAGTGCTGAAAAGTACAGTAAAACCTTTGAAAAGCAGAATACTATGTCTATGTGAAATAAATCCCATCATATTAACAAAGTATGAACATTATCCAATTATTACTAACATTACCGTTATCCATGTCCAATTACCATAACTCAATTTCATACCCATGACCATAATCCATAAACCAACCATAGCCATTACCAAACCATAACCATCCCAAATCCCAGTTCCAACTCTAATCATGTAGGTCATCCAGGCGCTCATAACCAGGAGCACGGCTATCATGATAGTTTTTAAACACTCTGCAGAGGTTGTACCACTTTACCCACATGTTTGTGATTTTATCACCTTTCGATGACTAAGGAACCTCCATTGTGCCATCTCACACTTCCGTAGGTGTGTGGCCAAGAGATCACAAAATAGCCTTTCAAAAGGGACTACTAGTATGTACGGGCCCACTAAGGTTTCACCGGCAGGCTTGAATCTCTATTCTCCCACCCACGGGCCCCCTCGTGTGCCATGCGGATCCCAGGGCAGTCCTCCTCGACTCCCATTCCCCGCGCCATCCAATGGTCCATACAATACTAGCAGCGCTCCTAATTATTCAGCTACGCCGCACCCATACTTGGCCTTGTGGTGGCACTGTTGACCTGGCATATTCTCGCATGAACCGGTCCTTAGATCTAAGGCAAGAAAACCACCATAACATCTAACCCATCCACAAAACCATGCTTGCTTAGATCACCCATCGTATTGACCAGTTCACCTTAACCAGAATATCATTGATGCATAATTAAATGTGTAGTGTTGTTTACCATCCCAATTAATTAAGCGAAGCGATAAGGTAAAAACCCTTCCCGACTCTCTACCATAATTCCAGGTGACAAGGGTGGTCAAACAAAACTAGTAAACTTCCTACCATAGGGTTCCCATCAATTTGACACAGCATGCAAGTTCGCAAACAAAACATTTAATTTAAAATAGGATCAATATGCTTCAAGGACACTTGCCTTGCTCCGGCGGATGGGGTTGCTCAAGCGCTTCGAAGTCTTGGTTTTGGAAATCCTCGTATGCAACCTCTTGAGCACGTTCCTCTACGCGTGATCATACATACAAGAAAACATGTACAATTCAACATAATGCACACAAAATAATCAACATGCAATGACATGTATGCATGCACAATTTAATAATTAATTTACTACGGTCATTTATTAATTAGATGCGACTAGTTCATACGTGTTCATAAGGGTTTACGGGGATTTTAGGGTGGATTAATGCTGCTGAAAATAAAATCATGGTGCAACTAAATTTAATTTACGCCTACTAGATTCAATACGGTCGCAAAAATTCGCATCGGGAACGAACTCTACCGTAGATCTGACGGCGTGACGGTCGCGGAATAAATGCGAGGCGTAGACGAAATACATGGTGCAGCAGTCCTTCGGGGTACGACGGCGGCGGCGCGATGTCGGTGACGATCTCCGGCGAACGGCGGTGTCCTCCTCTTTTTCTCCCTCTTCTTCCCCTTCTTTTTCTCTTTTTTTTCTTCCCTGGGCGCCTCTGTTTTCTCTGTTCCCGTCGGCTGCTTCCGGCGGCTGGGTTTCTCCAGGCGGCGGCTTCTGGCGGCTGCTGGTTCGTGGGGGAAAAAGAGCCTAGGCCTGGGTCCTATTTATAGGGGCGGTGCTAGGGTACGGCACCGGTATCCGGCTCGGTTGGGAGTCACGCGGCACCGGGAAACGCGGCACGGGAGTCGGACGCGGAAGGGAGAGCGGGAGTTTCGGGAGTATCGGGCGCGCTTGCGGAAAAATCGCGGAGGCGGGGGCCGAATCGGACCGGGCGCTACGCGGGAAGGCCGGGGCTGGGCGCCTCGGGGCGGGCGCGCTTGGGCGGCACGCGGCCGGCTGGGCGCTCGGCGCCTCGCACGCCAGGCGGCGGGCGGGCCCCGCGGGGGCGTCGCGTCAGGGCGGGAGAGGACCGGGGGCGGGGCCCGGCGCTGGCAGCGCAGCGCGTGCTGCGCTCAGGCGGCGCGGCAGGGTGCCAGGCGGCGGTGGGGCCCCCGGGCGAGCGCGCGTGGGAGCGTGGCACCGGGGCGCGGTGCGGAGCGGGCCGGCTCGGCCGGCTGGCCGCTGGCCTGGCCGCCGGGCGGCTCCTTGTTTTTTTTTTATATATATATTATAATATATTTTATTACTTATATTTTATTTATTATTATTTTTTTTTCTTTTTTTTTCTACTTATTTATTATTTATATGTATACATTTATTTATTATATATAATTTATATATATATATTTTTTTCTTTTTTATATATATTATTATTATTTTATATTTATTCCCTAATATATGTTTTACGCTATAATTATTGGTTTCTTTTCTTCCTTTGCCACACGTATTTGTATATGCATATGTTTTATTATTTTTCTTTTATTCTACTAGTGTTTAATGCATGACCATGTATGCAATGCATGATGCGAAAATTTAGGGTGTTACAAACCTACCCCCCTTAAAGTGAATCTCGCCCTCGAGATTCGATAGCGTGGGGAAAAGATGAGGGAATTCTGCCTTCAGGTCTTCTTCACGTTCCCATGTAGCTTCGGCTTCGGTATGGTGTTTCCATTGCACTTTGCACCAACGGATCCTCTTATTTCTCGTGACTCTTTCCTTCATATCCAAAATTTTGATAGGTTGTTCGACATAGGACAAATCCTCCTGAAGTTCTAACTCGTCCATCAGCACTTGTTCTTCCGGTACCCTGAGACACTTCTTGAGTTGAGAGACGTGAAACACGTCGTGTACATCGGAGAGATACGTCGGCAGCTCAAGTCGATAAGCTACCTCTCCTCGCTTGTCCAGAATCTTAAATGGTCCGATGTAACGTGGTGCGAGTTTTCCCTTGACGTTAAACCGTCGCTGACCTCTGATAGGTGACACTTTGAGGTATACAAAATCTCCAACTTCAAAAGTCAGACTCCTTCGCCTATTATCAGCATAACCTTTCTGTCGAGACTGGGCAGCCTTTAGGTTTTCCCGTATTATTTGGACTTGCCTTTCAGCTTCTTGTAACACGTCGGGACCAAACACTTGATTCTCTCCGGTTTCATTCCAAAACAAGGGAGTCCTACACTTCCTTCCGTATAGTGCTTCATAGGGTGACATTTTTAAACTTGCTTGGTAACTATTGTTGTACGAGAATTCAGCATACGGCAAACTTTTATCCCAACTTTTCCTATGCTTTAAAGCACATGCTCTCAACATGTCTTCCAAAATTTGGTTGGTCCTCTCGGTTTGTCCATCTGTCTGAGGGTGATACGCCGAACTAAAGTTCAGCCTTGTTCCCATTGCTTCATGCAATTTTTGCCAAAATCTGGAGGTAAACTGAGAACCTCTATCCGAGACTATCTTCTTCGGTACTCCGTGTCGGCACACAATATGTTCCATGTACAATTCTGCTAGCTTCGCGGTGGTATATGTGGTCTTGACAGGGATGAAATGAGCTGATTTTGTCAATCGATCCACAATAACCCATATTGAATCATAGCCAGACTGAGTTCGCGGTAATCCAACTATAAAGTCCATACCAATCTCTTCCCACTTCCACTCCGGGATCTTCAATGGTTGTAGCAATCCGGCTGGCCTTTGATGTTCAGCTTTAACTCGTTGGCACACATCACAAAGTGCAACATATTCGGCTATGTCCTTTTTCATGCTGGCCCACCAGTAGCATGTTTTTAAGTCCTTGTACATCTTCGTACAGCCAGGATGAATTGAGTAAGGCGAGTCATGTGCCTCCTTCAATATTGTTTCTCGGATATGCCTAACATTAGGTACCACAATCCTCTTTCCAAGCCATAAGGTACCCTGTTCGTCCTCATCAAATCTGAATTCCTTTCCTTCTTGGGTCCTTTCCTTGATTTCTTGTATTTCCTTGTCCTTTGTCTGTCCTTCCCGTATTTCCTGCTCTAATGTTGGGTTGACTTCCATCGTTCCCATCCCATTTATGAATCCAAGGTTCAACCGTTCAAACTCCTTGCATAACTCGGATGGCAGCTCTCGAACTGTGAGTTGATGACTTACTCCTTTACGGCTCAAGGCATCGGCCACTACGTTGGCCTTCCCTGGGTGATAGTTGATTCCCACGTCATAATCCTTGATGAGCTCCAACCATCGGCGTTGCCTCAGGTTCAGATCCGTTTGCGTAAATATGTACTTGAGACTCTTGTGGTCCGTATAAATCTCACATCGGTGACCAAAAACATAGTGTCTCCATATCTTCAAGGTGTGTACCACGGCTGCGAGTTCAAGGTCGTGTGTAGGATAATTCAACTCATGTTTCTTTAGTTGCCTCGATGCATAAGCTACCACTTGGCCTTCTTGCATGAGCACACACCCTAATCCTTGTCTTGATGCATCACAGTATATATCAAAACTCTTGCTCACGTCCGGTAATACTAACACTGGCGCGGTTGTCAATCTTTTCTTTAACTCTTCAAAGCTATCCTGACAAGCTTGAGTCCATCGGAATGCCTTTCCCTTCATGAGTAATTCGGTCATAGGCTTGGCTATCTTGGGAAAATCCTTTATGAATCGGCGGTAATATCCAGCCATTCCAAGGAAACTCCGAATCTCCTTGACATTCTGTGGCGGTTCCCACTTAAGCACATCTTTCACCTTCCCTGGGTCAACTGATACTCCTCCTCCAGAGATAATATGGCCTAGGAAAGAAACTTCCCGTAACCAAAATTGACATTTACTGAACTTGGCATACAAGTGATGCTCCCTCAATTTCTGCAGCGTAAGCCTCAAGTGTTCCTCATGTTCCTTCTCGTCCTTCGAGTAGATCATAATATCATCGATGAACACTACAACGAACTTATCCAGATATTCCATGAAGACCTTATTCATGAGATACATAAAGTACGCAGGCGCATTCGTCAATCCAAATGACATGACGGTGTACTCATAAGATCCATATCGTGTCCGAAATGCCGTCTTGGGTATGTCTGATGGTCTAATCTTCATTTGGAAGTATCCTGACCGCAAGTCGATCTTGGAGAAGATACAGGCACCCTTCATTTGGTCGAACAAATCCTCTATACGGGGCAGTGAGTACTTGTTCTTAATTGTCACTTCATTGAGAGACCTATAGTCCACACACATCCTCTGGGTTCCATCCTTCTTATCTACGAAGAGCACTGGGGCTCCCCACGGGGATGAACTTGGGCGTATAAAACCCTTCTCTAGCTGCTCTTGAATTTGCTTCTTGAGCTCTGCTAATTCCTTAGGAGGCATCCTATACAGCCTCTTAGCTATAGGTGCAGTTCCGGGTATCAACTCAATGGCGAATTCTATGTCACGATCAGGTGGCATACCTGGCAACTCATCTGGGAACACTACCACAGCTCAAATTATTAAATAAGTACTCTTATTACATAATTCATTATATCCTCGAATACAAGCTCTAATGAATATTAATGATAAGTTCAACTAATGCAGCGGAAATAAATTAACTAAAAAACTAAGCAAACTAAGCAAAGGGATAGCGCAGCTCCATGCAACACCACAGGCAAAGCTGACGGTAGACACGGCCTAGATCTCCACATTATCGCCATTAAACTCACAATTCTGACCTGCAACTGTTGGGGTGGGGGATTGCAAGAGTGAGTACATGTCGTACTCAGCAAGTGTGGAAAGTATGACATGTGGCTTATTCAAATGACGACAATAATAATGGCTAAGTGCTGAAAAGTACAGTAAAACATTTGAAAAGCAGAATACTATGTCTATGTGAAATAAATCCCATCATATTAACAAAGTATGAACATTATCCAATTATTACTAACATTACCGTTATCCATGTCCAATTACCATAACTCAATTTCATACCCATGACCATAATCCATAAACCAACCATAGCCATTACCAAACCATAACCATCCCAAATCCCAGTTCCAACTCTAATCATGTAGGTCATCCAGGCGCTCATAACCGGGAGCACGGCTATCATGATAGTTTTTAAACACTCTGCAGAGGTTGGACCACTTTACCCACATGTTTGTGATTTTATCACCTTTCGATGACTAAGGAACCTCCATTGTGCCATCTCACACTTCCGTAGGTGTGTGGCCAAGAGATCACAAAATAGCCTTTCAAAAGGGACTACTAGTATGTACGGGCCCACTAAGGTTTCACCGGCAGGCTTGAATCTCTATTCCCCCCCCCCCCAACAGCTACTGGAGACAATTGGGAGTAACCTGAGGATCACGTGGAGTACTAGGTTGCGTACCGCCGTCAATTGCCTGTGGATTGGAGTCGTATTGCTTAGTTTATTTTCCGCTGCAATTATTTAGAGTTTTATTATTTGTGAACTACTGGATTATTGTAATAAAGTACTTATTTATTAGTTAAGACGTGGTTAAATTCTGTTTATCATTTGTGAATCATTCGTGTATGTGTGTTGAACATCCTGGGCACACATATGCGTTACGCTTGGTTCATATTCGGAACCGGGTGTCACAAACGCCCAGTATACTTCATCAGTGAAGTATTACATGATGCCAAGACTCGATACCTAGAGGTGCATAAGCTGCTCTATGCAGTTCTTATTGCCTCCAGGAAGCTTCGACATTACTTCCAAGCTCACAAAGTCTCGTGGTGACCTCCTATCCACTTCGAGCAATCTTGCATAGTCCCAATTCAACTGGGAATATAGCAAAGTGGGCTGCGGAATTGGCTGAATTTGATCTTGAATTTATTTCTAGACAAGCAGTCAAGAGTCAAGCTTTGGCAGATTTTGTGGCAGAATGGACTCCCTCTCCATCGAACCCTGGGGGCCCCAGTGAACAGAAGACGGAGCATCAAGCTCCAACCTTCACCGAGCCTCACTGGACTCTCTACTTCGACGGCTCCATGCAGAAGCAGGGGGCCGGAGCTGGAATCCTTCTCCTTGCACCGACTGGGGAGAAGGTAAAATACATGGTACACCTTGACTTCAAGGCAACCAACAACATGGCGGAGTATGAAGCGCTCATCTACGGACTAAAGGTGGCACTTTCATATGGTGTCAAGCAACTGTTGGTCAAAGGAGATTCACAGCTCATCATCAAGCAGGTGAAGGGTGAATGCTCCTGCAACAATCTCCAGCTAGCTGCTTACCTCCTTGAAGTCCAGAGGCTTCAGAAGGACTTTGAAGTCCTAGACCTCCACCATGTTCAGCGTGCCCATAACGCTGAAGCTGACGAACTCTCGACCAAGGCGTCAACCGGAGCTCTGGCTCCTGACGGAACCTATGTCTAGAGGTTGTCAAAACCAACAGCTCGGCCTGCCGAACTGAGCAAAGGGGGCGAGATCAGCATCCCGAAGCTGACGGTCCCCATGGCCCTGTTACCATGGCAGCCATCAAGGGTCGTAGGTGCTGCCGGAAGCTCCGAGCAACCCAGCACGCAAGACTCAAATGCTCAAGCTAGCTCCGATGCATGGATCTCGGAGATCCGGAGCTACTTGAAAGACAACATCCTTCCTTACGATGATGTATCCGCTGACCGGGTAGTCAGATTGGCTAAAAGATACACGCTGGTAGAAGGGGATCTCTACCGGCGCGGTGCCAACGGCATCCTAATGCGGTGCATCACAAGGGAAGAAGGCTACGAGCTTCTCGCAGAAATCCATGGAGGCGAGTGTGGGAACCACGCATCTTCCCGCACGCTGGTCGGAAAAGCCTTTCGGCATGGCTTCTACTGGCCTACAGCGCTCCAGGATGCCACTGAGCTGGTGAAGAAATGCGAAGCATGCCAATTTCATGCAAAGCAAATTCATACACTGGCTCAGCCCTTACAAATGATACCTCCTACATGGCCCTTCGCTGTGTGGGGCATGGATATCTTGGGACCCTTCCCAAGAGCCGTCGGAGGTTACAAGTTCCTGTACGTCGCCATTGACAAGGTCACCAAATGGCCGGAAGCAACTCCAGTTGTGACGATCAACAAGCAATCTGCTATCAACTTTTTGCAATCCATTGTAAGTAGATTGGAGTCCCAAACAAAATCATCACTGATAATGGGACTCAATTCACAAGCTCCGCATTCCAAGGATATTGCGAAGACCTCGGCATACAAGTTTGCTACGCCTCCGTAGCTCATCCAGCCAGCAATGGCCAAGCCGAGAGAGCAAATGCTGAAATCCTTAAAGGACTCAAAACGTGCACCTATGAGCGCTTGAAAAAACACGGAGCCAACTGGATCGAAGAGCTTCCGCCCACTCTATGGGCCAACATAACTTCTCCAAACCGGTCAACCGGAGAAACACCCTTCTTTCTGGTGTACGGAGCTGAAGCAATCCTTCCTCCGGAAATCACCTTGGGTTCGCTCCGGGTCCGGACCTTCGACGAAGCCGCGCAGGACCAGCTCCGGCGTGAAGACATAGACCTCCTCGAGGAGGGAAGGTGCCAAGCAGCTGTTCGAAATGCTCGATACCGCCAAGATCTACGGCGTTATCACTAGCGGCATGTACACAACTGACAGCTCGAGGAAGGCGATCTGGTGCTACGGAGAATACTATCCAGAGAAGGGTTAAACAAACTCTCCCCCGGCTGGGAGGGGCCCTTCCGAGTGATCAAAGTATCCCGTCCCGGAAGCGTTCGCTTGGCTACCGAGGATGGGACACCTCTCCCGAATCCTTGGAACATCGAGCACCTCCGTAAGTTCTACACTTAATACCACGGAGGTGGGTCTTAAGTAACTTGGAGTGTATGTTATAGAATCATTGTACAGAGTCGGGTAGTTCCTCCGGGAGAACAGCCGGACCTTTCCCGAAAGGTCCGCAAAGTTCATGCAGCACTTGTCACAGTATCCGGACTAAAAGTGTGGCTAACTACCCTGGGTCAAACGAGAAACCAAACACACTTAGCCTGGTTCCATACCCTAAGAGTGTACTTGTTTCCCCTGTACCCCGGACCTATAATGAAAGACATCTTCATGTGAAATAGACTCCACGTGCATTTATTTTGTACAGGCTCAACATTTTTATTTTTCTCTTTCTTGTCTATAACAAAGACGTGCAATTCTTAAGAAATTTTAAGTCGACCGGTTTATATACGATTCGAATTGTATTGTCAATTCTTTTGGATTCAAATATCGCTCATGGCCAACTCGCCTGAAAGCCGCCAAGCCAATCTAGGGCCGGAGTGTGCTATCGACTTAGACTGGTCAAGCACCCTAAGTACGCCACTCTACCTACACCCCGGCAGGCCGAAGTAAGGCGGGTCCATGAACAGTTGAATCTAAGAGAAAAGGCAACACATCCGGTTGTATTCAAAATCGCGTTCAACTTAAAGTTTTCTTGAGAATCGTAAGCCGCGACGAAATTATAGACAAGGGATGAATTTTTCTATTTTTCTTGACTTAAGTGTGCAGGAAAAATAAAGTCTACGTTGATGGAGAAAAGCCGGAGCTAACTAAGCTCCGACTCCCCCAAGGGGGCCAGCCGTCGACGCTGAGTAAAAGATGGTGAGAAGACCCCGTAAATGGAGTCTGCTGCCAACAAACCAAGTGTTGGCAAAGGTCACTGCCGGAGCTACTCAGCTCCGACACCCCGGAGGACTAACTATCGACGCTCCACGTGTTGATAGAGGCTATCGCCAGAGCTATCAAGCTCCAGCGATGGACAATGCCGGAGCTTCTAAGCTCCGATAACCTCAGGGGACCTTCACTATCGAAGACTTCGGACCTAAAATTCTACAAGTTCGGAGCAAATGAGTCTTCAACAAAACACAATATCCTTTTGGTACATGTTCACAATCAAATTGTGTACATCTACCAGGGCGCCAAGTGAAGATAAAGATGTTGAAGACAAAAAGTGAAATTCTCAAAAATCTGGGGATTTCATTCATCTGGAGACAGGAGATTACATCTGGACACAAGGGATTACAAAATTGAGGAAGAAAAAGAGAAAATACAAGTGAGAGCTAAAGAGATGGTCCTAGACCCTATGGAAGAACTCGGCGACCTTCTGGGCGACCTCCGATACGCTGGCTCGGGTAGCTTCGCCTTCTCCTTCGACAGGGCCTTCAAGCACCAGGTCCAGAGGAAATTGGGGGTTCCGGCTGGTGTAGCACGTCAGCACATATTCTGTGACGTTCCTCGCCAGGGATTGCCCCTCAACCTCTAGTTGGTCCGCGATGACATCGCCCACCTTGGAGAGCTTGTTACCTGCTGCGCTCAACGCCTCTAGCGCAAGGTCCGGCTCCGGCTCCGCATCATCCGGGCGCACGGGGCTGAAACCCATCGGCGTCAGCGCATCATTGGGTTTGCCCAGGAACTCCCAAATCTGTAGGGAGTCCGCCGTCCTCAAGCTCTTCATCTCTTCCAGGGATCTCTTGGCCGCCGTCAGTTCGGAATTCTCACGGGCGAGGCGCTCAACTTCTTTGGCGTTTTGCTGAATCTTTGCAGCAACCCGCCTCTCAAGTCTTCCGAGCTCCTCCTCCCGGAGGTGGATCTTGTTCCGACGATCGACCAGGTCCTTCTCCCTAGCCTCCACTTTTTTCTCCCGGGCAACAAGGGCACACTCGTATTCGTAGAGTTCCTACCCCCGCACCCAGGTCTTCTCCTCTTCCTCTTGGCAGCGCTCTTCCAATTTCTTGGTGCGCTCCTCGAGGCCCTTGTCAGCCAGAGCTACTTTCTCGGCGAGCTCCTCTTCCCTCCTCAGGACGTCATCCCGTAGTTCCAGGAGTTTCTGCTCTTCGTCCTCGAGCCGTCTCTCCCTCTCTTCAAGTGCCTCTTGGCGCTTGATGAGTGCGGTGTTGATGGCCTCAAGCTGTTCGTGCCGAGCATTGGCCGCGTCGTTGGCTGCTTTGGCCTGATCGTGGATCTCCCGGGATTGAGCGTCGAGGGCATGAGTCATGCTCTCCCTGTCATCCAGCTGCTTGCCCCAGTACTCCAGGCGGATCTTCTCCCGCTTGATCCACTCCTTGTCATCCGCTAGCCTCGACTGCGCTAGCTTGGTCTCAAAGTGGAGCCGATTACACCACCGCCTAAGGGTTTGGCGCTCCTCTTCAAGAGCCTTGCTATCGTGGAAGAAGGCCAGTTGGACTTGACGCAGACTCGAGCAGGCGTTGTCGATAGACATCGACAGCGGGATGGGCTCCGGACCTGTTGGGGTCTCCTCCGCTGGTTCCAGCGGGTCTTCACATACAAAAATTGGGTCCCACTCTACGAGAGCGGAACCCTGAGCTTCCAAGGCACTTGGGCCGTCCTCCGGGATGGCCTCAGTCGCCATCGAAGAAGGCCCCGCCGCCAAGTCTTCGTTCACCTCCTCGGGCAGGAGGCCAATGACTTCGCTGGGGTACTCTGGCTCGGCCGCAGGTACCTCCGACGTCGTCGCCACCAGAGCAGGAACTGCTACTGGCTCCGGCCGGGACACCCCTTCCGAGGGAGGATCGAGCTCCATCGCCTCTTCAACCACCGGCTCTATGACCGACGCTCCAACAATAACCGGCTCAGCGGCCGGTGCTTCGGAGGTAGCCGGCTCAACTGCCGGAACTACCTCGACTACCGGCTCACATGCTGGGGCTTCAGTTACCTCCGGCACAACCGTCGGGACTTTAGCAATTTCCGGCTCCGAGGCCGGAACTACTACTTCCTCCGGCTCAACAGCCGGAGCTTCCATCACTGCAGCACCAGGACCCGGAGCTTCAACCTCTGAGACAGGTGCCGCTGGCGTGTCTTCACTCCCGTGGTCCGGCGCTACCACGGGAACTTCTAGGGACGAGTCGAGGTCCATGACCACGACAGCCGGCGCCGGAGCTGTCGCAGCCTCAGCCACCACCTGGGGCGGCACTGGGGCAGGAGCAGAAGCTCCCACGGCCTCAGAGATCATGGATGAGGGTAGAGCTTCACTCCCCTTCTTGGGGACGCTGCAGATGATGGACGAAGAAAATCAACAAACAATCGCTACAATGAAAAAGTCAACCAAGGTAAAGATTAAAAATTACCTTGGAAGGCTTCCGCACCAGCTTGTGCGGAACCTTTTTCCTGGACGTTTCGGGCTGGCCACGGTCGGAGTAGAAGCTCCAGAAGGCCCCCTGGAACTTGTCGCAGATACGGGCGTTTCCCGAGTCGAGGCTCTCCTCGATCGGGAGGAACCCCTGGACCTGGAGGCTCCCACCGTCCCAGGTGCCGGAGTCGTGCGCCCGGAGCTAACACCCCAGGAGGGTTCCACCACGGGGACCGACGCGCTCCGGGAGGATCCCACTGCAGGAACGGTATCATTCCAGAAGGACCCCACTACGGGGACAGTTGCCACGGTGGCAGAAGATCTTCCCCCCTGGGGAGAAGGGACCGAGGCGGAAGTAGCGGGCCTGACGGACCTTCCGTCGGCATGTCACAGCTTCCTCTTCCGGCTCTCCGGCTCATCCGCCAGCTCCTTGCCCTTGCCGACGACCTCGACCCTCGGCTGTGGGGCAGGGGCGGAGCCGTCTTCGGGCATCCCGGGAATCGCCACCCAGGTGGTTGATCTTCTCTCGACGACACCAAGGTCGTCAAGTGCGGGCATCATCCGCCGGAGCTCCCTGCTGAACTCCACTTCCACGTTCAGAGGGAGAAAGGCCGACGGTGGACTCAAGTCATCACCGTCGACGTCGATGCCGTGCTAGAATTTCTTGAGGTGGAACTCCAAGGTCTTCCCACCATGTTGGACTTCAACCCGGTCTCAACCCGGTCCTTGTCCATCACGCTGTTGAGGGCCCAAGCGAGGTTCTCCCTCCTCTTCAGCGGCGCCCACCTGTTGGCCAGGAAATTACAGAATACCGCCTGGGGAGTCAATCCTCCCTCCACGCATTGGCGGATCCTGGTCAAGACGGGGTCGAAAGCTTCCGCCAGCACCGGAACCTCACTCCAGATCGTCGTGTCGATGCCGGGCAGACCGTCGGTCAGCTCCAACCGCTCATGCTCCTCCACCCTGACGACTATCCAATCTTTCTTCCAGTCATTCCACTTCCCGGAGGGGAACGACCGGAGGTACTTGAATGGGCACTTTTTGCGCTTCACAAAGTAGTAGAAGCCAAGGTACTCATTGTTCCGGCCGGTGGTGTGGACGGTGAAGAAGGTCCGGAAGAGTTCGATGAGGGGGGGGATGCCCACCCACATCTCACAGAAGTGGACAAAGATGGACACGAGGAGAATGGAGTGAGGGCCAAGGTGGTATAGCTGCAGACCATAGAAGTCTAGCAGCATCAAGAAGAAGGAAGAAAAAGGTGGGATCAACCCCACCATGGCGTACGAAGAAAAGTACACCATTTCGCCGACGTGCTCCTTCTCGAAGGGGAGCTCTCCGCCGGCATGGACCAAGCGGTTGAAGAAGTCCGAGGACCACCCCATGAGGGCCCGGACCTTCTTCAAATTGTTGTCGATCTTCAAGCGACTCTCGCGCAGACCCAACTCCATCACAGCACAGCTAGGCAAGAGAAGAAGAGCTAAGCACGAGTTTGGAGTTTGAGCGCAAGATCAGATGAGAGGCGTAAAAAACTCCCGACGGTGCGCGCTTTCCTTCTTAAGTAAGCCCTCGCAACGCTTGGATGGAAACCGCGGGGAAGTCAAATATAACATTCAAGAATTCAACCCAGCCGATGACAAGAGGGCCCGGGACCACCCCGACGATCAAGTCGAGGCTCTTACCCAGGCGAACGGTTGTCATCACTCGGCGGGAAACCCAAAGGCTGCGGCCTGACAGGGCGCGCGGAACCGATACGGTTTTCGTATCTGCCGCCTTACAGTTAGATCCTCACGTCAAAGATCTCATCTGCCGCCTGAGGTGCGCCACGCGGCGGGATCTAACTGTAAATCCCTGCCAACGGCACCTCCGAAGACCCTTGAAGACTCAGTTCAAGAGTCGCAAGGATGGACCCACCTCCGACGGAATGACTTCACCCCAGTGATCTCCCTCGGAGGTAGGTCCAGGGGGCCACTATCGGTACCCTAAAAACCGTACACCCCTTGAGGTTACAAAAATCTCAAGGGAAAGCCATCTACTTGGTTTGAAGACCCTCAGAGGCCCACTTGTCAGACATGACCGGACCCGCTTCTCCAACATGGTTAATCCCAGGGTCGCCACGTGTACAACCAAACCGGAGCTACCGCCCACAAGGGGGAAGCTCCGGGCCACGTACCGAAACGGCACCTCCGAACATAACCCCAGACCGAGAGAAGCTCCGGACCTGACACGTGTTTGATAGCCCCGGAGCTACCTGCTTACCACGGCAAGCTCCGGAGCTGCCACGTGTCAAATCGTCGGGCCTTTCAGCTTCTAACCTCCGGAAGACCTTGTAATGGCTCCGGATCTTCAAAGGAGAGCCAGGGACTTCAAGACCCGATTAAGTGTCATTAATGCCATATTAATGACACTTAAACGGACGATCTTAACACCAGTAACGGTGCTGTCAAAGCCCATTACAGGGTTATTAAGAGCAATTAAGCATGTATCAATACCAGTAACCGCCGGGGCCACATGTCGGGCCAGGCAAACTTGTAACGGCATGTCCTTGTACTATAAAAGGACAGGCCGACGATACACTCAGGGACGTTCACGGGCAATCATACGCACCCCATACACTCGTGACAAGCTTTTACTGCTAATACAACACCAACACATCCGTGGAGTAGGGTATTACGCTCCGGCGGCCCGAACCACGTAAATTCCTGTGTCTCCTGTGTTAAAATCCAATTCACCTTCTTGAATCTCCGCGCGCCCACACCGAACTTCAAAACTCCCCAATCACTTTAGTAGTGTAGGGAGATCTGCCAGCTCCGACAGTCGACACTGTGTATATCTCGGTTCTTTTTCCCATTAAGTAGTGTCTCCATATCCTCAATGCATGGACAACAACTGCCAGTTCTAAATCATGGGTTGGATAATTCCTCTCATGTTTCCGAAGCTGTCTTGAAGCATAGGCTACAACATGTCCTCCTTGCATAAAGACACATCCTAAACCATGACCAGATGCATCACAATAAACTAGAAACTCTTTCTGCATATTAGGCATCACCAATACTGGTGCACTAGTTAACCTCTTCTTCAACTCCGCAAAGCTCACTTCACATTCGGGGGTCCACTTGAAAGCAACTCCTTTCTCAAGCAATTTGGTTAGTGGTCGAGAGATCTTTGAAAATCCCTCGATGAATCGACGATAATAACCAGCCATGCCTAAGAATCTTCGTATATCATGTACACTATCAGGTGTTTCCCATTTAAGGACATTAGCCACTTTGCCGGGATCCACTGCTATACCTCCTTCAGATATGACATGACCCAAAAATGATACTTCCTTTACCCAAAACTCACACTTACTAAGTTTGGCATATAGTTGGTGTTGGTGAAGCTTCTGTAGAACCATCCTGATGTGCTCCTCATGCTCTTCTTCAGTCTTGGAGTAGATAAGTATATCGTCGATGAACACCACTACAAACTTGTCCAAGTACTCCATGAATACCTTGTTCATCAGATACATAAAATATGTGGGAGCATTGGTCAATCCAAATGACATAACTATATACTCATATAGTCCATATCGAGAGACAAATGCAGTCTTGGGAATGTTTGAGGGTCTAATCTTCAGTTGGTGATAACCTGAGCGAAGATCAATCTTAGAGAACACACACGCTCCTCTCAACTGATCAAACAAATCTTTGATTCTTGGTAGTGGGTATTTATTCTTGATTGTTACCGCATTTAAGGCACGGTAATCTACACACAACCTCTGGGTATCATCCTTCTTAGGTACAAATATAACTGGTGCTCCCCAAGGCGATGAGCTCGGACGAATATATCCTTTTCCCAGTAAATCCTCAATATGATACTTTAGTTCAGCTAATTGTTTAGCATCCATTCTATATGGCCTCATATATATTGGGGCCGTTCTAGGTACTAACTCAATGATAAACTCAATCTCTCGATCAGGGGGCATACCTAGTAAGTCATCTGGGAATACATCCGGAAACTCACTCACAACCCTGATGCCTTCTGTACTCTCAAGATGGTTGAGTTGTACAACTACCTCTTATGTCTGATCTGGTTGGAACTCCAGTGTAATGCCATCTGGGTGTGTTAAGCAAACTGTCCTAGTTGCACAATGAATTACTCCTTGATTCTTTGTTAGCCAATCCATTCCAAGAATGATGTCTAATCCTTGCGAGTCCAACACTATTAGGTTGGCCCAAAAGACTACCCCCCTTATGTTTATACTCACTTTACGTCAAAGTTGCCTTGCCACCATCTCTTCTCCAGGAGAGTTTATCAGCAATG
Organism: Tuctoria greenei; assembly: GCA_036927565.1. Taxonomy (NCBI): domain Eukaryota; kingdom Viridiplantae; phylum Streptophyta; class Magnoliopsida; order Poales; family Poaceae; genus Tuctoria; species Tuctoria greenei. The sequence continues at coordinate 170,885,942 of JAYESD010000003.1, read as the reverse complement.
GCCGATTCAAGAATGTAACTACCATGTCATGCTTCTTTATGAAATCTTTGGATATAAATGAATGTGTAGGACCCGAATCAAACAATACTGTGGTGGGGTGGGAATTAGCAGAAAACATACCGATCACCACATCAGGTGCTTCCTGTGCTTGCTCTAGTGTCACATGATTGACACGTCCAGGTGGGTTCTGCTGCTTCTTTGGACAATTGTTGGAGTAATGTCCCCATTCTCCACACTCGTAGCACTGAACTCCTGCAACATTATTCTGGCCCTTGTTACCTCCTGGTTGATTTCTTGGGGGTTGACCATTGGGGCGGTTAGCTAGTGCTGAAGGGCGTGGTGGTTGCATCTGCTGGCGAGGGGGTTGCATTGGGTGGCGTGGAGGCTGTTGTTGCTGGCGCATCTGCTGATTGTAGGGTGTGGGTGGCCTGAAATTGGGGTTTGGGAATCTCTGTCCCGAGTAGTTCATAGGGCGAGTCATGGGTGTCGCAGGCTGAGGGGCAAAACGAGGGCGTACATTGCTACTAGAGGCATGTCTCAGAGCCAATTTCCTTTTCCTATCATCATCATCCAGTTCCTTCTTAGTCCTCTCCACTTCAAAAGCCTTGTCAAGCAATTTCTAAAAGTCACTGTAGTAACTGGAAGACATGGCGAACTTCAACTCCTTGTCCAGTCCATTCTTGAAACAGAACTGCTTCTTGGAATCAGTATCCACATCTGTCGGTGCATAGAGAGATAACTGTGTGAATGCATTCAAGTAGGCTCGCACAGTCATACGACCCTGCTTTAACATGAGGAACTCCTCGCGTCTTGCTTGGACTTCTCCCTCAGGTACGAAGTGATTGCGGAAATTAGTCCTGAATTCTTCCCAAGTAATGTTCTCCGGACTCCGGTGGGCTTCAGTGAAGGCGGTCCACCAGTCGGTTGCAGGTCCCTGGAGTTGATGAGAGGCTAATAGTACAATCTCTCTTCCTTCACATTGTATGAGCCTCAATCTGCTTTGAACCGTTCGAAGCCAATCATCGGCATCCATTGGTTCACTGACTGTGGCAAAGGTGGCTGGATGAGTGTTAAGGAAGTTCCTTAGAAAGGACCTGGGTGGAAAAGGTGGTGGTGGTGGAAGGTTGTATTGTGGTGGTGGTGGTGCTTGCTACATGTTAGTAACTATCTGGGTAAGGTTATTGAGCAGTTGGGTTTGAATGGCCATCATATGCTGCATCTGTTGCGTTGCTTGGGCTCCTCGAGCACCCCTACCATTCCATCATGGCAATCCTCCAAATCCATCATCCTGGGGCACAGCACCCCTTCCACGACCTCTGCCTCTACCAACCATCTGTATAGGGAATAATTGAAACTTTAGGATAATAGATAAGGTTTAGAAGGGTACACTAAGGTAAATGGTCCCAACTACATGCATCAAGGGAAACATATATATATATATATATATATATATATATATATATATATATATGTAGCAAGCAAATTCATTAATCAACTAGTGCGGATGTGAACAGGATGCTAATGCATTCCACAACTCGCACAACACACTAACAAGCCTATATACAAATGACATGGATGTGGATAGGATGCCGAAGCATTCCACAACTCACGTCGCACACACACACACAACATGAAGCAAACTACTAATACAATACCATAGACAACACAACTCAAGACTAGAGAGGGCGTAGCTACACGCTCCTACATACTAAGGGTAGGTGTCCTGAGTCGTCCAACAGGGTAACAAGTCTACTCCTACTCGTCGGGGTCCTCGTCGGAGTCCTCCTCGGTCTCCTCCTCCGGGTCCTCTCCCGATTTCCCGGGTGAGTTCTCACGATGATCCGGAGAGTCTGGGTCCCAAGGCTTAGTGTCCGAAGCATACTGAGGAGAGTTTGGGTCAGCTGCAGTGATCCTCCCGTAGGGTCGACGAAGCTACTCGTAGCGGTCAACAAGGTCCCTGCTATCTTGAAGCTCCTACTGACAACGCTGGAGTCGTGAAGACAACTCCACAACGTCTTCCACCAGCCTCTCACTCTGAGCGAGGTACAGAGGCCCCTCGACGTCACATCCAGTGAAGTCGGCTGTGCCACTAGGGCGCTGAGGAGTGTACGCGTGCTCCGTGCGCTCGAGGCGGAACCTGTGGGCGTGACTCCAGTAGGTAGTTGCCTCCCACGTAGCATCCTCCTCAGCAGCACGCTGGGAGCTCCTCCAAGTCGGAGAGTAGTGTGAGTGCAGCAGCTTTGAGTCGTAGTAGACCGACAGCTGGGTAGTCCACTCCAGTCCACCAGTGGAGGGTACAGAGATCCTAGTGGTGTGGTAGACAAAGTGAACACGGTACTTACGGTACCCCGCAGCACGAAGGAGAGAGCGGAGACGAGTACGCATCCTTGATGCAGCATGTCCAGAAGAGATCAGCATTGTCTCCCTCCTGGGTGTGTGAGGTGCGGAGCGACTGGCTAGGGCGTGGTGAGGAACACGACCCCCAATCGACTTACGAGCCGTCTGCTTGGTGCGCACCATCTACAAACATTTGAAAAGAAGAGAGTGAGATCAATAATCAATAAATTAAGTTAGAATAAAAACAATAAGTACAGCAAGATAAGAAGTACAAGGATTGAGATGGAAAGCACAAAGTTTTGGAAATACTATTTTATAAGAAAATAGTATAGTCCTTATTTTCAACCATTTCTAACTAGGCTTGCGTCCTACGGGCAACACGGCTCTGATACCACTTTGTCACGCCCGGTCATCGTAAAGATGAACAGACGCTAATCACATGTACGCCAAGATCAGTTGAATCGTACATGCGTTGACGAAAGTGAAATATCATTACATAGCCATGTTCGAATACATAGATAGTCTTACAATACGACCCGAAGGTCTACAAATACACACCACAAACCTATATACAACATCTAAACAGTTCACATAATCCAAACTACAGCGGAAGCATAAATAGATAACTAGGGCTCCATCTTCACAGGCAGTCGCGCGAAGGATCGCCAGCCTAGACCAAGTCCTCCAGGTTGAAGAAGAAGTCTTACGGTGCCACATATCCTTCATATTCTAATGGAAAATTAAACGCTTGAGTACATAGAGTACTCAGCAAGTGTGGGAAGAGAATGACATGATTGGCTAGAGCAAGGATAGGCCAATTATGGCTTAAGCACTATGCTTAGAACCTAACCTTAGCTTTCAATTATCAACATCATAATTCAAGAAATAATCCAACACATATTAATGATGATAAATATAACTTGAATCATAAATAACCACCATTTCCCAACCATGAGCTAATTATGAACTGGCCCCAAGCCGCTCTTGTCTGTGAGCACGACTGTCATGAGAGTTTTACCAAATCTCTACAGAGAGTGTACCCTTTACCCACAAGCAGTGATTTCATCCCCTGTTGCCAGGTGGACTAATTGAACCGCCCTGAATGCCCATGGTAGCTAACTACATTACACACTTCCTTTGGTGTGAGGCCAGGAGATCACTACATGGTATTTACAAAGTACTCCTGACTAGTGCTAGCCCTCTAAAGTTTCCACCACTGAGGCATTTCCAGAGTAACCCTCCACCTCAGAGCCCCCTCTTGAGCCTTGCGGTTCCCAGAGCAGTATCCCTGCATCATTCCCCGCACCATCCAACTACTAGCATTTCATCGGGAGAAACCTAATTAATTGACCAAGCTGCCCCATCTCAGTCTCGTGGTGGTACTATAAAGCTTGGTGGCTTCCTCCATAAATCGGTCCTTAGAATCCGGTGGTGCCAAACCAATCCCGAGTCTCGTGCAAATTGCACCATGCCAAAACTATCCAACCACCAGATTCCTATCCACTACTATTGTGTGTCCATCACAATTAAAGTAATCATAAAGTTTAACATGTCACATTTGTATGAAATCTCGTTCCCAATGTCTAAGCATGGCTAAGCATAATTAATACCTATCTACTTCCCAACCCAAATCAGGTGACAAGGAATTATATGAAACAAGGCATGTAACATGAAATAGGACATCATTTTATTTAGCATGCATCTAACTAAAATCCTAAAATTGGTACAAGATGGTCAAGGGCACTTGCCTTCGTTGAAGACTTGATTGTTGGTGAAGTCTTGGTCTTGGAGATTAAAGTTGGGGTCGTAGTATGACTCTAAATATATTGCCCAAGCATGGCAAGAAGAAATAAAAGCTAAATAAGTAAAGAGCACACAATACATGGCATCACAACATACACATAGGCATAAAATTCTATACTAATGCGTCCCTACAAAGCATTTATTATTTTACATAACCAAAATATGCATTTTATATTTATCTTACATTTTTAGGATTTATTATGGCCTAAAATCATTTTTAATGAATTTTCTATGGCCAAAATATATTTTAAACATTTTTAATAAATTTTCCATGGTCAAAATATATTTTATTTGCACTCTACAAATTAATTACAGCATAAAAATATTCTATACAAATTTTTCCTACTGTTTTTACATTTATTTACCATTTTTATCTATTTTCTACACATTAAATACTCTTTTAAACAATATTCAGCAATTAAATAAAGCCTCAGGGGCTTCCTGGTATATTTTCCTACACTGTACAGGGGTTAAATCAATAATTCTACAAATTTCCAGGGGCTAGATTTCTTAATTAAGGGATTAAATCCAATTCCAGAGAGTCCAGGAGCTAGATTGACAATTCTAGGGGCTAGACTTGTATTCCAGCGAACCCAGGGGTAGCCTGCAAGAATCTAGGGACTTTGGTGCAAATGCGGAGGCGGGAAAATTGAATTGAATGCGGGTCGTTGGACTTGAACCGTTACGACCTTCTAATCTTGGCCGTTGATCCCCAACCGAAGGCTGGGATTGGGCCACGTCGCCCTATAGCCGGCGCCAGCGCCTTGCGCGGCAACGCACGGTGGCCGACGGCGGCGACCTCACCGACGTTGGCCGGAATGGCCAAAATCTCGCCGATTCTATGCGCAATCTACACCAAACTAAAGAGGGGAAGAAGGGGAGCATACCTCGGGGGTTTTCGGGGTGCGAAATCGACCAGAAGGTAGTCGGCGACAAGGACTTGCAGCGAACGGCTGCAGCTCCCGTCAATTCCGATGAACCCTCGGCGTTCTCTCCACGCAAACCTTCCCAACGTGCTCCTAGCAACAAGGCGAAGAGGTTAGGGCGGAGGGGAGAGTAGAGCAACCGTCGAGGCATCGGGAACACGCGAGACAGACCTTGGCGACGGTGCGGTTAGGGTTTGAGCACGGGGAAGAAAAATTAGAGGGGGAAGGCGGGGTTTTATAGGGGAAATGAGTGTGGCAGTTGATGGCACATGCGCAGGGTAGTTCCCCACAGTGAATCGGCGTGGGGTGAGGCGGTTGGAGGAGGGGGGGGGGGGGGTTGGCGCGGCGCGGCGTGGGCGACGGAAGAGGGAGACGACGGTTGCCCCTGGAAGGGATGACAGGTGGGGTCCCTAGGGCAGAGAGACGAGAGAAGTTAGCTGGGCCGCGGGTGAGGGGAGGGGAAATTGGGCCGGGGTGGGAATTTGGCCCAGGTAAGGGTTTTTATCTTTTTCTTTTTCTTTTTTCCTTTTCTTTTCGTTTGATTTGATTTTAAATTCAAATTTCAACGAATTATACTCGTTTGAACTTCAAAATTCACACAAAAATACACACTTGAATGTACTATGGTTTAATCAATTTTATTTACATAAAATATGGATGTTACATCTCCTCTCCAGAACTGTTGTTGAACTTGCCGTTGAAACTCGTATGCATGATCTCCTTGTGTACGTGCACGTGAAGCACATAATTGGTTGCAAGGTCCTCTGTACACATGCGCCTGGAGAAACGAAGAGGAGCAAAGTGGTTCTGCACCGGAGGAAACAGAATCAATTTGATATGCAGATTGGTCTCGTTTGCTGCTATGCGCGCAGGTGGAAAGGAGAGGAAAGCTCAAGGGGGCGGTTGATAACAGGGGAAGGGGAGCTGCTAGCTATGTATAGCTTAATATACAAATAATTTTCATTGTAAGGACTCTCTAATCCTTATATAAATCTATAGCAGATAATTCTATCTCTATTTTTAAAGCTATTATATTCTTATCTAATCTAGAGTCATTGTGCCTAATGCCTTGTTGCCAGATGTAGGGAAAAAAATTCCTTACATCCGGTATCCACTAGAGCGGGCGTGCATACCGGACTCGGATACGCTCCACGTGGAATCGTCACCAATCTAAAAGCTTCCCATGGGATCGAAGCTATCTCCTCGGCTCATCGCCTAGGATCGCCTTCGGCTCCCTTTCGTTCCTAGCTACCGTCCTGAGAAGGAAGACGAGGGAGTCTTCCTCTTGCTTCCAGAGAATCACGTCAAGCAGATCCTCATCTTGAACGCCGGCGGCTGCGACGGCATAAGCACTATGCTTCTCCCTGCGCTCCTGGTTGACGCTACCAATTGTGCACTCGACTCGGCCATGGTCCCTTCCCATGTCGTCACGCACGGTGCCGCTGAGCCACCGGACCAGCCTGTTGGACGATGGGAACAGGTCGGGCAGGCTGAACCCTCCCATCAGCGTCGCCATCACGTTGAGCACCCAGAAATACTACCGCTGCTGCCGGCACTTGCCGTCGAACACCGCCCTGGCGACGATGTTGTTGGTGAGCGCACTAGTACAATAAGCCTCATCACAGGCGGCTCCAAACCTATTATCACAAACGGCTTTTAAAACTGCCTGAAACGAAGAGCCTGTGATAATCCGCAATTTCACAGGCGGAGAAGTGATACCGTCTGTGAAGACACATTATCATTGGCGGTTCTTTACTTAGACTAGCCGCCTGTGAATACACATTATCATAGGTGGTTCTTTACTTAGGCTAGCCGCCTGTGAAGATATTTTATCACAGGCGGGTCGTGCAGCATATATAACCGCCTGTGATAAATGTCTTATCAGAGGCGGGTATTGAAGCATAACTAACCGCCTATGATAATGGTGTTATCACAGGCGGACGTTTACCTACATCAGTCGTCTGTGAAGACCTTTTAACGCAGCCGGTTTCTACCATAACAGTCACCGCTTGTGAAAATTAGGTTATCACAGATGGTTCTTTACTTGTATCTAGCCGCCTGTGATAATTGTTTTTGACAGGCATGCCTAGCCGTTGGTTAATAACCGCCTGTGATAAGGTATAACCTATGCAGTACTACTGCTGTTATTTCTAATTTCCAGGTCAATTCAATATAATCACAGAATAAAAAACAACAATATCATCACAGAACAAAGCTCAACAATATTATCATCACATAAGTCAATTTCACTAAAACAATATACATATGTACAAGTTACAGATACAATTCATCTCAAAGTTTACAAGTTTTCACTAAAAACTGTTTCTATTGGCATAGTCGCTAAGTTCTGGCACGTGAGCTGCTGCACAATTCTCATCAAAGAACTTCCCTTTTTTGTGCAAAATTTCACGACGAATGAACTGACAGAGTTCAGCAGCAATCCTGTAGGCTCCTCCACTAGGAATACTTCTACAAATCGACCATTCTTCATTCAGATTCTTCGTGTGCTGCAATATAACATATAACAAGGTTTAGAATGTATTGGTTTGAACAATCTCAAAGTATAGATCAAAGTGAGAGTATACAGGAATTTATTTGGTATTTTTGGAGCAGTTGTACTATGAGCAATTAAATTTTGAAGTTGGAACCAAATTATGAAAATAATATTTCTGGTAATATTGAACAGCAGAGAATATAAGCATTAAACTATGCTAGTTACAATGAAAATGAAACACAAAAGTAAAAAAATAAGGTATCGACATTAAGGATAACTTACATCCTCACGATTCACTCTATATACGCCGACGGTCCGAAGATGCTCGCATACATAATACCCGCATAAGACACTCCCAGCAGGCTGCTTCGGACAAGCATAATACGTTTTAGTGTCCAATGCATTCGTATTAGGAGGTTTCTGACTGCCAAGCTGTTTCGCGTAAAACCGCCAAGCGTTGTAACACAAGAAATGTCATATAAAACTTGTCAACACATTCTAAATGTACGTAAATTAAAATTATTGAATAAACGTACAGTTTCAAAATGGAAAGGAAATCTTTGTAACGATCTGGTGAGAAATCGGCCGAGTCCAAGACTGTTGCCATTCCCTGTGTTGGCTTGATGAAGATCATTATGTAGTGATTACTACAAACATACAAACACACGTGTTAACAATTACCAATAATTGCTATTTCAATGTCATGTGTCGAACTTACTCGAAGTGGTACGGAGCCTTTACGAGGTCTTTGCCGTCTCTGACAAAGTTAAACATCGCATGTCCTATGTAAGATGCAACTTCTATCTTTCAATCCTTCTTATGTTTTGCGATTAATTTGTCAAAATTTTTTTTTTCATGTGTTTGTACTGTGCTGAGTCTCGATTCGCCTGGACATCGAATAGCGACTTTGCAATCCTAGTAGGGTCAAGGATACCTGTCTTGCGCTCCAACTTTTCATTTTCCATGTATTGCATCCTATTGAAGAAGTCCAGAATTGTTATAATCTCATGAAATGCGTATGAGTGTCGTAAGAAAAGCAAATACAAAATATTAGAGAACTTACAAGCACCAGACGAGCAGTAGGTTGATTTCGAGCATGCCCCGATGGAAAAGGGCATGCAACTCTTCAAATAAAATGACTCGTCTATCCACTCCAGTGTTCCAGAATGCTTCTTTTGGAATACGAAATGTGACGCAATTAAGACCATATTTTGTGCTGGCAGTGATGTACCACTCATGCATTCTTCTGAGCTGGACGGGTTGTTTGCTAAGTTGTACGGATGTCATGAACGGCTTCCCATTCTTAAATTCAGGAGGAACATCCTCAAGCTTGTATATTGGAACTCCTGGTTTAACTAAAGCCGTCCGCCGATTATATATGACACCGTCTTCTTCCCACTCCTCGATATCTCCTAATGACGGCTCATGAGAAGAACGAGATGCACTCGGTTTTATAATATTTTCCTTCACAGTTTCCAAATATTTTGACACTTCTGACGAAGGTTTCTTATTTTCGTATGGGGTAACTTTGATAGGCACTGATGATCGAGGAGTAGTCGTCGGAAGTTGGACACTGGCTTGTTGTTGAACCTGTTGTTCAACTGATTGCTCTTTACTCCCAGCAGTTGGCTCTAGTACTACTTCAAGCTGTTGCTCAACTGGTTGCTCTTTACTAGCAACAGCTTGCTCTGGTACTGCTTGAAGATGTTGTCAACCTTGTTGCTCTTGGATATCATCCTTGCTGAGACATAGGGGGAGCGGATCTTCCTGGACTGGGAGTGGATCTTCATGCACTTTCGCCTTAGAAGATGGGATTGCAGTATTTGGAGATGCGACGGGGCTAGAAATTGGCTCATCGTCCAACATGATATCGCGTCGGTGCCAAAGGATTAATTGGTTGATAGCCTGCCCCAGAGTCGCGATCCCCTCAGGTGTGACGTGGTCTATTTCATAATCTTCATAATAATTATCAATGATCTGAAGAACTTGCACCACAACATAATACAACGGAAGTGGATTCCCGTTGAAGCCACGATCAGGCTTTGCCATAGCAGTGGCAACCTGTTTGGTTTTGTTCCCTGCTCTGCCTATCAAGACAAGAAGACGACAAGATTTGTCGTTAGCAATATCATCGACAGGGAAATTATGGGTTGACCCTAAGCCTGGCACGGAACCAACGCTGCTAGGGTAGGCAGTTGGAGATACTAATTGCTCCTTTTGCACCGGAACCATCACTGTACTCGGTGCCACTAATTGTCCTGATTGTCTAAGTTGTTCCATTATTTCTTGCATATTTTCTTTGACCTTTTGAGCAATCGTTTCATCAAGTGTTTTCTTAAACTTCTCACGTCTTCTATATGTGTCTTTATCTTTAGGGAAACCATCTAGCCAAGACATTTGAGAAGAGACCGCTCGAACCCGTCCGCTGTGTTCAGGGTTTCCTAAGATAGCGGTAAGTTGGTCATTCTCCCTCTTCGGCTTGAAGAGACCCTTCTGTTGCTTTTCAATTACTTATTTCATTTTATCCTCTACTTCATTCAGAGAGTCGGGCTTTTCAAGTTTGCCCTCGCTGGTCAAACCTGACCGAGCAAAGATCCAGCGTTGAGTTCGCTCATCGCACCCTTCTAATGGGTGAGGATTTCCCTTACTGGTAATTTCGTCTAATATCTTATTCCATTTCTGGACTTTGGGGGCATATCCGGCAGACCCCAAGCGATGATGGTATTTGTTCTTTTTTGCAAGCTCTGACCTAGTTGCACTTAGAGCTTTAGCATGAGGTGTGCTCTTTTGACGAACAAACTCTTGCCACTGAGCTTGTGTGATTTTTCCCATCTTCCTCGGGCTTGGGACCTTATCGTCCTTAACATAAGCATTCATTTCACTCTTCCAGCATCGAAACTTCTTACTGCAAGAGACCAATGTTGCTTTCTTTACAGCTTCTCCTGTGCCTTTTGGGAACTTGAATTGTTTCTTTATCTTTTCCCACAACTCATTCTTGGTCTGCTCGGGTGATTTCCTCCAATTCTCGGTTGTGATCAGCACAACCTCCCTAACAAGAAAACTGCATGCATTACGGCACTTGGTAACTGAATCCAATGGTTCTTGGGGATGCCCACCTGGACCGACCCTTGTTATGTACATGATGCGGTCCAATGGACCCTGTCGGTGGTTTTGATCTGGCAGATCTCCCGACACTACTAAAGTGTTTGCGGAGTTTGAAGTTCGGTGTGGGTGCGCGGAGATTCAAGAAGGTGCAACTTAAAATGAACAGGAGACACGAAGGTTTACGTGGTTCAGGCCGCCTGAGCGTAATACCCTACTCCACGGGATGTGTTGGTGTTGTATTGGATGTATGGACTCAAAGATCAGATCAGAGCAGGTCAGATCAGTCTAGATAGTGTAGAGTGAGCGTGTGTCCTATTTATCGTCGGCCTGTCCTTTTATAGTACAAGGACAGGCCGTTACAAGTTGGCCTGGCCCGACATGTGGCCCCGGCGGTTACTAATATTAATACACAATTGATGCACTTAATTATCCTTAATGACCGAGTTACGGGCTTTGGCAACACCGTTACTGGTAATTAAGGTCGTCCGATCGTGTGTCATTAATATAGTATTAATGACACTTAATCGGGTCTTGAAGTCCTTGATTCCCCTTTGAAGATCCGGAGCCGTTGTGGAGTCTACCGGAGGTTTAAGGTTGAAGATCAGACGGTTGGACACGTGGCAGCTCTGTAACATACTGTGGGGAACAGATAGGTCCGGTGCCACCAGACACGTGTCAGTTCGGGAGCTTCCCTCGGTCTAGGGTTAGGTCCGGGGGTGCCATTTTGGTACATAGCCCAGAGCTTCCCCCTGGTGGGCGGTAGCTCCGGTTCGATGGTACACGTGGCGACCCTGGGACTAACCATGTTGGGGAAGCGGGTCCGTTTATGTCTGACATGTGGGCCTCCGAAGGTCTTCTAATCAAGTAGATTACATTCCCTTGAGATCTTTGCAAACTCAAGGGATATAAGGTACCCAGGGTACCGACAGTGGCCCCTTGGGCCCACCTCTGGGGAAGACCCCTTGGGTGAAGTCATTCCGTCGGAGGTGGGTCCATCCTTCGACTTTTGAGCCGAGTCTTCAAAGGTCTTCAGATGTGCCGTTGGCGATAGTTTTGGAGTTAAGTCCTCGCCGCGTGGCATAACCCGGGTGCGGCAAATGAGATCTTTGGCGTGCAGATCTCACGCAATTAAAGGTAGCCGGATCCCGATACGAAAATCGTATCGGTTTCGCGCGCCTTGTCAGGTCGCCGCCTTCGGGCTTCTTGCCTTCCATGATGACTGTAACACCCTCATTTTCATGCATCATGCCTTGCATACATTCATATACATGTTTAACATTAACCCATAACAAGAGGAACAAGTTTAAAATTGATTTGGAGCAAAACCGCACTTAAAAATGTAGGAAAGTGCGGACTAGTCCGGTTTTACTGAGGACTAGTCCGATTTCTCTCTCTGACTAAAAACGGACTTGTCCGTTTTTGCTGCGGATTAGTCTGATTTTTGGCTCTGGAAACTTTCAGACTTGTCCGATTTTGTGCAGACTAGTCCGATGTTCCATGAATCCTTGAAAATTTGTTAAGTCCCTGGACTTGTCCGGACTAGTCCGGTGTTCCAGCGGACTTGTCCATTTTCCTTTCTGACTAAGATCGGACTTGTCCGATTTTAGGCCAGACTTGTCCGATTTTCTCTCTGGACGACTTCGGACTAGTCCGGTCCTGTCCGGACTTGTCTGATATTTCGTGACTCCGAGATTGACCTTTTGTTTTGCGACTTGTTTCTTGGGTTTCACGTTAAGTGGGCCTAGGGACATCGTGCCCAACTCTTTTAGAGCCCATGTGGGACTCTAAACCGGCCTCTACTCATCCCAAAACTCGAAATCCATCTAACCCTAGCCTCCACCTCTATGTAAACAGCCCCACCCCTTGGTTTGACATCTATTTGCCACTTTTCCACCCACCCAAACCCTAGTTCGTGGGGAGCCACCATCAAGGAGGGAGGAGAAGATCCCAAGCAAGAGGAAGAAGAGGAGGAAACGAAGGAGGATCAAGATCTCCACCAAGTTTCGTCCTTCACCACTAATTCATCTCCAAGTTCATCACCAACCCTAGATCATCAAGATCCAAGTGCTACCTCCATGTTACTTGATTCATTGGAGTTCTAAACACCTGGTACCTTCTGTTATCTTTTCCTTACGTGCATTCAACCCCTAATCTCCAAATTCACGTTGATCTAGAAAACCCTAATCTGCTGATCTCGCAGAGTGCGGACTTGTCCGGTCCCTAGCGGACTAGTCCGATCTTCCTGGTTAAATTGTGTTATATTGACTCTAAAATTTGATCTAATCAACTCTGATCATGTATAAACTTGTTAAACGCTATTAGAATTAGTTAGTTATCATTAAAAGCAATCAAGTAACAAGTTCTACCTTGCATTTGCATCAATCATGCATGTCATATCATATTGAGTAATATTTGTGCACTCGTTGATTGTGTTTCTTGTCTTGTATGTTTATTGTGTGGATTAGACGGATTTGCGCTAGAGAGTGCCGCGGAGGATCTACAGCATCAAGAGTTTGAAGGCTTTGACCCTAATCAACAGCAAGAGCAAGGCAAGTGTCCTTGAAGCATATTGATCCTGTTTTTAAAATAAATGTTTTGTTTGTAAAACTGCATGCTGTGTCAATTTGATGGGAATCTTATGGTAGGAAGTTTACTAGATTTGTTTAACCACCCTTGTCACTTGGAATATATGGTAGAGAGTCGGGAAGGGTTTTTACCTTTTGCTTCGCTTAATCAACTGGGATGGGAATAACTATACCACTCAATTTAATTATGCATGGATGAGATTATGGCTAACATGAACTGGTTAAATATGGTATGGTAATGGGTGATGTAAGCAAGCCTGGTATGTGGATGGGTTGGATGTTATGGTGGGTTGCTTGCTTTAGATCTAAGGACCGGTTCATGCGAGAATAAGCCAGGACTACAGTGCCACCACGAGGCCAAGTATGGGTGCAGCGTAGCTGATTAATTAGGGCTTTGCTAGTGCTGTTTGGACCATTGTGGATGCTCGGGGAAGGGGTAGTCGGATTGGGTTTGTTGATGATAGGTGGGACTACCCTGGGATCCGAATGGCTCAAGAGGGGGCCCTTGGTTGAAGATGTGCTCTGCGGGAGACATTGCCACCGGTGAAACCTCAGTGGCGTCTAAATAGGCTAGTAATCCCTTTGTAAAGGCTATTTTGTGATCTCTTGGCCACACACCAACGGAAGTGTGTAATGTGACCGACGGGTCATGGGCATAAGGGAGGTTCTTAGTCGCCGAAGGGTGATGAAATCACGAACACGTGGGTAAAGAGGTACAAACTCTGCAGAGTTAAATAAAACTATCATGATAGCCGTGCTTCCGGTTATGAGCACCTGGACAACTTCCATGATTAGAGGGTATTTGGTATTGGTAATGGTTATGGTAATGGTTATGGTGATGGTTATGGTTGGTTATGGATTTATTTCTGGTATTGAATATGGTTATTGGCAATGGTGAAATCTGGACTTATGGATGATGGTAGTAAATTCAGTTTGGTATTATGGTATTACTTATGATTATGATGGGTTTGATTCATATAATTATAATATATTGCTTTTCAAATGTTTTACTGTACTTTTCAGCACTTTGCCATTATTATTGTCGTTATTTGAATCAACTACATGTCATACTTTCCACACTTGCTGAGTACGACATGTACTCACTCTTGCAATCCCCCACCCCAACAATTGCAGGTCAGGATTGGGAGTTTAATGGCGATAATGCGGAGTTCTAGGCCGTATCTACCGTCAACTTTGCCTGTGGTGTTATTGGAGCTGTGCTATCCCTTTTGCTTAGTTTGCTTAGTTTGCTTAATTAGTTTATTTCCGCTGCATTAGTTGAACTTGTCATTAATATTCAATGGAGTTTGTATTCGAGGATATTCTGGTTTGTGTAATGAAATTTGGTTAATTAATCTTGTTCTGTGGTAATTTTCTGTATACTCTTTTGTGATTGCACTCGTGTATGTGTGATGAACATCATGGGCACACATATGCGTTAGCTTGGTTCAGTTTTTGGAACCGGGCGTCACAGATTGGTATCAGAGCGAGGTTGACCGTAGGATGCAGCCTAGATAGAATGGACACTTTAGAGCACACAGGAGCACTCAGGAATCGATGTGTTTGCTTGGTGTGCTGTTTGCTATATATATTGCTTGCTTGTGTGCTTAAAAGAGGATTTTGGGATGCTTTAGCATTGCCATGTCCACCTAGGCTAGTGTAGTTAGTTGTTTAGTTTCATATCCCTTGATGCATATAGTTGGGGACGTTCTCTAATTCTTACCTATTGCTTTTCTTCAGATGGTGAGGACTCGCAACCAGAGGGATGGCAATGATGAGGAGGAGAACAATGGAGTGCCTCAGAACAACAATGGACAAGGATCTACTCAGGGAGCTATCAACATCGAGCAGCTATTGGCCATGCAAAACCAGCTCATGCAGACCATGATACAGACTATGGGACAGCTGCAGGCTGGCAATATCAACAATCAGCCCCACATGCCTCCACCGCCACCCCCGCCTCCCCATAACCGGTTGGGAGAGTTTATGAGGACTAGGCCGCCAACCTTTGCTCAAGCTGCAAACCCTATGGATGCGGATGATTGGCTCAAGTCCGTGGAGAAGAAGCTAGCTATTGTCCAATGCAGTGACCGGGAGAAGGTGCTATTTTCTTCTCATCAACTCGTTGGAGCAGCTGCAGATTGGTGGGATGCTTATTGCAATGCTCATGAGAATCAGGAGAGAATTACTTGGGCCGCATTCAAGGAAAATTCTCGTTCTCATTATGTGCCCGAGGGTGTTATGATCTTGAAGAGGCAAGAATTTGAGAATTTAAGGCAAGGAAGATCAATTTTGAGTGAATATCTCAATAATTTCACTCAACTCTCAAGGTACGCGCCTGAGGATATTAGTCGGGACAGCCGGAAGCAATATTTGTTCATGAGAGGCTTGAACAATGAGATCCAAGTACAATTGCTCAATTGTGACTATGCAAATTTCCAGAAGCTTGTGGACAAAGCAATTGTGGTTGAGAACAAGATCCTTGAGATGGAGCAAGAAATCAAGAGGAAGGCGCCGTATCAAGGACAGCAACAAGGAAGTAATGTGCGCCCTCGCTTTGCGCCGCAAAATGCGCCTCATTACAGCTCCTCTATTCCTGCTCAGCGCCCTGGTTATGCACCGCGCCCAACTCAGTTTGTGCAGCAGCGCCCTGTTATGCAAGCACCTAGGCCTCCAATGCCTTATGCACCTCGTGCTGATTTTCCTGGTGCTAATGTTCAAAACCAAACTCGTCCCAATAACTGTGGTGGAGTTAAGAAGTGCTATACTTGTGGAGAAGCTGGACACTTTGCGCATCAATGTCCTAAGTCCGGCCTTGCTCAAGGAAGCAATGCGCCGAGGCAAAACCCAAGACCCAATGGAGGACAGCCACAAGGGAATCGTGGACAGCAGAATTTTGCTCGTGGCAACGTGAACCATGTCTCTACGGAGGATGCTCAACAAGCGGATGACGTGGTCATCGGTATGTTCCTCACCAACTCCAACCCCGCGACTATGTTATTTGATTCTGGAGCATCGCATTCATTCATTGCATCGAAGTATGTTGCCAAGTATAGTTTGCCTATCTCTCATATGAAGTTTGCTCTATTGGTTAAGTCTCCTAGAGGAGAGATGAGGACAAATATAGTATGTCCAAAAGTAAGCCTTAGAATAAGGGGGGTAGACTTCTCTGCCAACCTCATTGTTTTGGATTCTCAAGGGTTGGACATTATACTTGGTATGGACTGGTTAAGGAAGCACAATGGAGTTATTGAGTGTGCCACGAAGACGGTGAAGTTGACCAATGAGGAAGGGATCACCGTAGAATTTGAAGCATCTTAAACCGCACCGAAGCAATTGGAATTGAATCATATGGACGGTGCCGCAATTGAGGAGATTTTGGTGGTGTGTGAATTTTTGGATGTTTTTCCGGATGAGTTGCCAGGTATGCCACCCGATCGAGACATTGAGTTTGTTATTGATTTAATACCTGGAACTGCACCTATAGCCAAGAGGCCGTATAGGATGCCTCCTATGGAATTAGCGGAGCTCAAGAAGCAAATTCAAGAGCAATTAGAGAAGGGTTTTATTCGCCCTAGTTCTTCACCTTGGGGAGCGCCTGTGCTGTTTGTGGACAAGAAGGATGGATCCCAGAGGATGTGCGTGGATTACCGAGCTCTCAACGAGGTGACCATCAAGAACAAGTACACCTTGCCCCGTATAGATGATTTATTTGATCAGATGAAGGGTGCTTGTGTCTTCTCTAAGATTGACTTGAGGTTGGGATACTTTCAAATGAAGATTAGACCATCGGACATACCTAAGACAGCTTGTAGGACACGGTATGGATCTTATGAGTACATCGTGATGTCTTTTGGATTGACAAATGCACCTGCCTACTTTATGTACCTCATGAATAAGGTCTTCTAGGAGAAAGCGATTCATTCCAACCAGTGAGACTAGCTTTTTGATTTAAAGGTGGAGTACTTAGATAAGTTCGTTGTGGTGTTTATTGATGATATTATGATCTACTCGAAGGATGAGAAGGAACATGAGGAACACTTGAGGCTTACGTTGCAGAAATTGAGGGAGCATCAGTTGTATGCCAAGTTCAACAAGTGTCAGTTTTGGTTGAAAGAGGTGCCATTTTTGGGTCATATCATCTCAGGAGGAGGAGTATCGGTTGACCCTGGTAAAGTGAGAGACGTGTTGAAGTGGGAAACGCCGCAAAATGTCAAGGAAATAAGGAGTTTTCTTGGAATGGCTGGATATTACCGTCGGTTTATCAAGGATTTTTCCAAGATAGCCAAGCCTATGACGGAGTTGCTAATGAAGGGAAAGGCGTTCCAATGGACTAAAGCTTGTCAAAATAGTTTTGAGGAGTTGAAGAAGAGGCTGACAACAGCCCCAGTTTTGGTACTGCCGGATGTAAGCAAGAGTTTCGATATTTATTGTGACGCATCAAGACAAGGGCTTGGATGTGTATTGATGAAAGAAGGTCAAGTGGTCGCCTATGCATCAAGACAATTGAAGAAACATGAGCAGAATTACCCCACGCACGATTTGGAACTCGCGGTCGTGGTACATGCATTGAAGATTTGGAGACACAATATTTTTGGACATAGGTGTGAAATTTATACGGATCATAAGAGTTTGAAGTATATTTTCACACAAACGGATCTGAACTTGAGGCAACGAAGATGGTTGGAGCTCATCAAAGATTATGATTTGGGGATCAACTATCATCTAGGAAAAGCCAATGTAGTGGCCGATGCTTTGAGTAGAATGGGAGTAAGTCACCAACTCATAGTTCGAGAGTTACCATCCGAGTTATGCAAGGAGTTTGAACGGTTGAACCTTGGATTTGTAAATGAGATGGAGATGATGGAGTTAAACCCAACCTTGGAACAAGAAATTCGAGAGGCACAAACCACAGATGAGGAGATCAAGGAAATCAAGGAAAGGACCAAAGAAGGGAGAGAATTCAGATTTGACGAGGATGAACATGGTACCTTATGGCTTGGAAAGAGGATCGTTGTGCCTAATGTAAAGCATATTCGGGAGACAATATTAAAGGAGGCACATGACTCGCCTTACTCAATTCACCCTGGTTGTACAAAGATGTACAAAGACTTAAAGACTTGCTAATGGTGGGATAGCATGAAGAAGGACATAGCTGAATACGTAGCATTGTGTGACGTGTGCCAACGAGTAAAGGCGGAACACCAAAGGCCAGCCGGATTATTGCAACCGTTGAAGATTCCGGAATGGAAGTGGGAAGAAATTGGAATGGACTTCATAGTTGGGTTACCACGTACTCAGTCCGGGTATGACTCAATTTGGGTAATTGTGGATCGCTTAACCAAGTCAGCTCATTTCGTCCCCGTGAAGACCAAATATACAGCTGCACGATTGGCCGAAATATACATGGAGCATATTGTGTGTCGACATGGAGTCCCTAAGAAGATAGTCTCGGATAGAGGTTCTCAATTTACCTCCAGATTTTGGCAAAAATTGCATGAAGCTTTGGGAACAAGGTTGAATTTTAGTTCAGCATATCATCCTCAAACGGACGGACAAAACGAGAGGACCAATCAGATTTTGGAGGACATGTTAAGAGCTTGTGCTTTAAAGCATGGGAAAAGTTGGGACAAAAGCTTGCCATACGCGGAATTTTCATACAATAATAGTTACCAAGCAAGTTTGAAAATGTCACCATATGAAGCGCTTTATGGGAGGAAGTGTAGGACACCTTTATTCTGGAATGAGGCAGGAGAAACTCAAGTATTTGGTCCGAACGTGTTGCAAGAAGCCGAAAAGCAAGTCCAAATAATTCGTGAAAACTTGAGGGCTGCCCAATCAAGACAAAAAGGCTATGCGGATAATAGGAGAAGGGAATTAGCCTTTGAAGTGGGAGATTTTGTTTACCTCAAGGTGTCACCAATGAGGGGTCATAAGAGGTTTAACATAAGGGGCAAGCTCGCACCTCGCTATATTGGACCATTCAAGATTTTGGACAAAAGAGGAGAAGTAGCATATAAGTTGGAGATGCCAGCTCATCTTTCAGACGTACATGATGTGTTTCATGTTTCCCAGCTCAAGAAGTGTTTGAGAGTACCAGAAGATCAAGTGCCAATGGAAGAATTGGAACTAGAGGAAGATTTGACGTATGCCGAGCAACCGGTCAAAATCTTGGAAACTAAGGAGAGAGTCACAAGGAACAAGGTCATTAGATGGTGTAAAGTTCAATGGAAGCACCACACCGAAAAAGAAGCGACGTGGGAATTGGAGGATGATCTCAAGAAGGAATTTCCCTATCTCTTCTCTTCCGCGTCGAATCTCGAGGGCGAGATTCATTTTAAGGGGGGTAGGTTTGTAACACCCTCATTTTCATGCATCATGCCTTGCATACATTCATATACATGTTTAACATTAACCCATAACAAGAGGAACAAGTTTAAAATTGATTTGGAGCAAAACCGCACTTAAAAATGTAGGAAAGTGCGGACTAGTCCGGTTTTACTGAGGACTAGTCCGATTTCTCTCTCTGACTAAAAACGGACTTGTCCGTTTTTGCTGCGGATTAGTCCGATTTTTGGCTCTGGAAACTTTCGGACTTGTCCGATTTTGTGCGGACTAGTCCGATGTTCCATGAATACTTGAAAATTTGTTAAGTCCCTGGACTTGTCCGGACTAGTCTGGTGTTCCAACGGACTTGTCTGTTTTCCTTTCTGACTAAGATCGGACTTGTCCGATTTTAGGCCAGACTTGTCCGATTTTCTCTCTGGACGACTTCAGACTAGTCCGGTCCTGTCCGGACTTGTCCGATATTTCGTGACTCCGAGATTGACCTTTTGTTTTACGACTTGTTTCTTGGGTTTCATGTTATGTGGGCCTAGGGACGTCGTGCCCAACTCTTTTAGAGCCCATGTGGGACTCTAAACCGTCCTCTACTCATCCCAAAACTCGAAATCCATCTAACCCTAGCCTCCACCTCTATATAAACAGCCCCACCCCTTGGTTTGACATCTATTTGCCACTTTTCCACCCACCCAAACCCTAGTTCGTGGGGAGCCACCATCAAGGAGGGAGGAGAAGATCCCAAGCAATAGGAAGAAGAGGAGGAAACGAAGGAGGATCAAGATCTCCACCAAGTTTCGTCCTTCACCACCAATTCATCTCCAAGTTCATCACCAACCCTAGATCATCAAGATCCAAGTGCTACCTCCAAGTTTCTTGATTCATTGGAGTTCTAAACACCTGGTACCTTCTATTATCTTTTCCTTACGTGCATTCAACCCCTAATCTTCAAATTCACGTCGATCTAGAAAACCCTAATCTGCTGATCTCGCAGAGTGCGGACTTGTCCGGTCCCTAGCAGACTAGTCCGATCTTCCTGGTTAAATTGTGTTATATTGACTCTAAAATTTGATCTAATCAACTCCGAACCTGTATAAACTTGTTAAAAGCTATTAGAATTAGTTAGTTATCATTAAAAGCAATCAAGTAACAAGTTCTACCTTGCATTTGCATCAATCATGCATGTCATATCATATTGAGTAATATTTGTGCACTCGTTGATTGTGTTTCTTGTCTTGTATGTTTATTGTGTGGATTAGACGGATTTGCGTTAGAGAGTGCCGCGGAGGATCTACAGCATCAAGAGTTTGAAGGCTTTGACCCTAATCAACAGCAAGAGCAAGGCAAGTGTCCTTGAAGCATATTGATCCTGTTTTTAAAATAAATGTTTTGTTTGTAAAACTGCATGCTGTGTCAATTTGATGGGAATACTATGGTAGGAAGTTTACTAGAATTGTTTAACCACCCTTGTCACCTGGAATATATGGTAGAGAGTCGGGAAGGGTTTTTACCTTTTGCTTTGCTTAATCAACTGGGATGGGAATAACTATACCACTCAATTTAATTATGCATGGATGAGATTATGGTTAACATGAACTGGTTAAATATGGTATGGTAATGGGTGATCTAAGCAAGCCTGGTATGTGGATGGGTTGGATGTTATGGTGGGTTGCTTGCTTTAGATCTAAGGACCGGTTCATGCGAGAATAAGCCAGGACTACAGTGCCACCACGAGGCCAAGTATGGGTGCGGCGTAGCTGATTAATTAGGGCTTTGCTAGTGCTGTTTGGACCATTGTGGATGCTCGGGGAAGGGGTAGTCGGATTGGGTTTGTTGATGATTGGTGGGACTACCCTGGGATCCGAATGGCTCAAGAGGGGGCCCTTGGTTGAAGATGTGCTCTGCGGGAGACATCGCCACCGGTGAAACCTCAGTGGGGTCTAAATAGGCTAGTAATCCCTTTGTAAAGGCTATTTTGTGATCTCTTGGCCACACACCAACGGAAATGTGTAATGTGACCGACGGGTCATGGGCATAAGGGAGGTTCTTAGTCGCTGAAGGGTGATGAAATCACGAAAACATGGGTAAAGAGGTGCAAACTCTGCAGAGTTAAATAAAACTATCATGATAGTCGTGCTTTCGGTTATGAGCACCTGGACAACTTCCATGATTAGAGTAATGGTTATGGTGATGGTTATGGTTGTTTATGGATTTATTTCTGGTATTGAATATGGTTATTGGCAATGGTTAAATCTGGACTTATGGATGATGGTAGTAAATTCAGTTTGGTATTATGGTATTACTTATGATTATGATGGGTTTGATTCATATAATTATAATATATTGCTTTTCAAATGTTTTACTGTACTTTTCAGCACTTTGCCATTATTATTGTCGTCATTTGAATCAACTACATGTCATACTTTCCACACTTGCTGAGTACGACATGTACTCACTCTTGCAATCCCCCACCCCAACAGTTGCAGGTCAGGATTGGGAGTTTAATGGCGATAATGCGGAGTTCTAGGCCGTGTCTACCGTCAACTTTGACTGTGGTGTTATTGGAGCTGCGCTATCCCTTTTGCTTAGTTTGCTTAGTTTGCTTAATTAGTTTATTTCCGCTGCATTAGTCGAACTTGTCATTAATATTCATTGGAGTTTGTATTCGAGGATATTCTGGTTTGTGTAATGAAATTTGGTTAATTAATCTTGTTCTGTGGTAATTTTATGTATACTCTTTTGTGATTGCACTTGTGTATGTGTGATGAACATCCTGGGCACACATATGCGTTAGCTTGGTTCAGTTTTTGGAACCGGGCGTCACAATGACACCCGTTCACCTGGGTAAGAACCTCGACTTGATCGCCGGGGTGGTCCGGGGCCCTCTTGTCATCGGCAGGGTGAAATTTTTTAGTAGTATCTTCGAAATCCCTGCGGTTTCCATCCAAGCGTTGCGAGGGCTTACTTAAGAAGGAATGCGTGCACCGTCTGGGGTTCTTTATGCCTCTCATCTGATCTTGCGCTCAAACTCCCAACTTGTGCTTGCTTTTCCTCTCTTGCCTCACTGTGCTGTGATGGAGTTGGGTCTCCGCGAGAGCCGTTTGAAGACCAAAGGTGACCTAAAGAAGGTCCGCGCCCTCGTGGGGTGGTCCCCGAACTTCTTCAACCGCCTGGTCCACGCCGGGGGAGAGCTCCCGTTCTATAAGGAGCACGCCGGCGAGATGGTGTACTTCTCTTCGTACGCCATGGTGGGGTTGATCCCACCTTTTTCCTCCTTTATCTTGATGCTGCTAGACTTCTATGGTCTGCAGCTGTACCACCTTGGCCCCCACTCCATTCTTCTAGTGTCTGTCTTCGTCCACTTCTGTGAAATGTGGGTGGGCATCCCCCTTGCATTGAGCTTTTCCAAACCTTCTTCACCGTCCATACCACCGGTAGGAGTAATGAGTACCTCGACTTCTACTACTTCGTGAAGCGCAAGAAGTGCCCATTCAAGTACCTCCGGTCGTTGCCCTCTGGAAAGTGGGATGATTGGAAGAAGGATTGGATAGTCATCCGGGTGGAGGAGCACGAGAAGCTGGAGCTGCCTGAAGGCCTCCACAACATCGACACTGCAGTCCGGAGTGAAGCTCCGGTGTTGTCAGATGCCTTCAACCCTGCTCTGACCAAGATCCGCTAGTGTGTGGAGGGAGGATTGACTTCTCAGGCAGTATTTTGCAATTTCCTGGTAAACAAGTGGGCACCGCTGAAGAGGAGAGAAAAACTCGCTTGGGCCCTCAACAGTGTGATGGATGACGACAGGCTCGTGACTGGTCTGAAGTCCAACATGGAGGGGGCGACCTTGTAGTTTCACCTCAAGAAGTTTCAGCACGGCATCGACGTTGCGGGTGATGACTTGACCCCGCCACCAGCTTTCCTCCCTCTGAACGTGGAAGTAGAGTTCAGCAGGGAGCTCTGGCGGACGATGCCGGTGCTTGACGACCTCGGTGTCGCTGAGAGAAGATCGACCTCCAGGGTGGTGATCCCTGGGGCTTCTGAAGGTGGCTCTGTCCCTGCCCCGAAGCCAAGGACCGAAGTCGTCGGCAAGGGCAAGGAGCCGGCAGACAAAACTTCGAGCCAGAAGAGGAAGCTGAAGCATGCCGACGGAAGGTTCGTCAGGCCTGCATTCTCTGCAGCAGCTCCTTCTCCCCGGAGGGGGATGTCTTCTACAACTGTGGCGGCTGTACCTGCAGCAGCGTCTTCCTGGGGTGCTAGCTCCGGGCATGCGACTCCAGCACCAGGGCCAGTTGAGGCCTTTGGGTCTGGAGGTCCTTCCCGGTCGAGAGGGGCCTCGGCTAAGGAAATGCTAGCGGCTGCAACAAGTTCCGGGGGGCCTTCCGGAGCTACCACGCCGGCGGTGGCTATGGTCAGCCCAGAACACCCGGGAAAGAGATTCCATGCAAGCTGGTGCGGAAGCCTTCCGAGGTAATTTTTAATCTTTACCTCAGATGGTTGTTTTGTTGTAGTAATTGTTTTTTAAGTTTCTTCATCCATCATCTGCAGCGTCCCAAAGAAGAGGAGTGCGGCTTCGCCCTCAGCCACAGCGACTGAAGCTGTGAGGGCGGAGGCTTCTACTCCTGTCTCGGTGCCGACCCAAGTGGTGGCTGAAGCTGCGGCAGCTCCAGCGCCAGCTGTCGTGGTCATGGACCTCGACTCATCTCTCGAGACTCCCGTGGTAGCGCCAGACCACGGGAGAGAAGATGCGCCAGCGGCACCTGTCTCGGCGGTTGAAGCCCCGGGTCTTGATGCTGAGATGTTGAAAGCTTTGGCTGTTGAGCCAGAGGAAGCAGTGATTCTGGCCCTAGAGCCAGAAATTGTCGAAGCCCCGGCAGTTGAGCTGGAGGTTATTGAAGTCCCAAAGGTTGGGCCGGCTACCTACGAAGCTCCGGCCTTAGAGCCGGTTGACACTGAAGCTCCGGCCGCAGAGCCGGTTGCAGTTGAAGACCTTCCGGCGCCTGAGCTGGTTGAGGTTGAAGCTCCGACCTCAAGGCCAGTTGTTGCGGAGGCATCAGCACTCGATCTCATGGTGGTCGAGGTGCCAACACCCGAGCCACCAGCGGAGGAGGAGCCCAGGCAGGAGCCTGAAGTTGTCCCTGCTCCGGAAGTGATGATAGCAGAGGTGCCTGCTACTAGGCCAGGGTGCCCAGATGAAGTTGCTAGCCCCCTGCCTGAGGGGGCAAATGAAGACCTGGCGGCAGGGCCTTCGGAACCACTTCCGGAGGTTGGAACTTCTTCTGCGGGACCCTCCTTGGTGGCGACTGAGGCTATCCCGGAGGACGGCCCTAGTGCGGTGGAGGCTTAGGGGACCACTCTTGTGGAGTGGGACCCAATTTTTGTAAGCGAGAATACGCTGGAACCAACGGAGGAGACCCCAACAGGTCCGGACCCTATTCCCCTGTCGTTGTCCATTTACAACGCTTGCTCCAGTCTGCGTCAAGTTCAGCTAGCGTTCTACCACGACAACAAGGCTCTTGAAGAGGAGCGCCAAACCCTTAGGCGGTGGCATAATCGTCTCTACTTCGAGACCAAGCTAGCGCAGTCGAGGCTAGCAGACGACAAGGCGTGGATCAAACAGGAGAAGGTCCGCCTAGAATACTGGGGTAAATTATTGGATGACAGGGAGAGCTTGACTCGTGCCCTCGACGCTCAATCCCGGGCCATTTATGAGCAGACCAAGGCAGCTAATAGTGCTGCTGATGATCGCTAAGAAAGGCTTGAAGCCATTAACACTACTCTCATCAAGTGCCGGGAGGCACTTGAGGAGAGGGAGAAGAGGCTCGAGGATGTAGAGCAAAAACTCCTAGAGCTGCGGGATGACGTCTTGAATAGGAAGGAGGAGCTCGCTAAAAAGGTGGCTCTGGCTGACAAGGGCCTCGAGGAACGCGCCAAGAAATTGGAGGAGCATTGCGTTGAGGAGGAGGAGAAGGCCTGGGTGCAAGGGCAGGAACTCTACCAGCAAGAGTGTGCCATCTCTGCCAGGGAGAAGAAAGTTAGGGGAAGGGAGAAGGACCTGGTTGATCGCCGGAACAAGATCTACCTCCTGGAGGAGGAGCTCGGAAAACTCGAGAAGCAGGTTGCTGAAAAGATTCAGCAAAATGCCAAAGAGGTTGAGCGCCTTGCTCGTGAGAATTCTGAACTGGCGGTGGCCAAAAGATCCTTGGAAGAACTGAAGGGCTTGAGGGATGCGGACTCCTTACAGGTTTGGGAGTTCCTGAGAAGAGCCAACGACGCGCTGACACCGATGGGCTTCAGTCCCGTGTGTCCGGATGATCTGGAGCCGGAGCCGGACCTGGCATTGCAGGCGTTGAGCTTGGCGGGTAGCAAACTCTCCAAGGTGGGTGACGTCATCGCGGACCAGTTGGAGGTTGAGGGGCAGTCCCTGGCGAAGAACATCGCAGAGTATGTGCTGACGTGCTACACCAGCCGGGATCCCCGATTTCCTCTGGACCCGGTGCTTGAAGGTCCCGTCGAAGGAGAAGGTGAAGCCACCCGAGCCAACGTGTCGGAGGTTGCTCAGAAGGTCGCCCAGTCATTCCATAGGGTCTAGGACCATCCCTGTACCTCCCACTTGTATTCTCTCTTTTTCTTCCCCAATTTTGTAATTCCTTGTCTCCAGATGAATGAAATCCAAATTTTGTTAATGAATTTCATTTTTTGTCTTCAACACTTTTGTCTTCACTTGTCCCCCTGGTAGATGTACACAATTTGATTGTGAACATGTACCAAGAGGATATTGTGTTTTGTTGAAGACTCGTTTGCTTCAAACTTGTAAAGTGTAGGGCCAAAGTCTTCGATAGTGAAGGCCCCTTGAGGTTGTAGGAGCTCAGAAGCTCCGGCATTGACTACCTTCGGAGCTCGGTAGCTCCGGCAATAGTTCCTATCAACGCGTAGAGCATCGATAGTTAGCCCTCCGGGGTGTCGGAGCTTAGTAGCTCCGGCAGTGACCTTTCCCAATGCGTAGTTTGTCGGCAGCAGACTCCGTTTGTGGAGTCTTCTCACCATCTTTTATTCTGCGTCGACGGCTGGCCCCCCTAGCTTTATCGGAGCTTGGTTGCTCCGGTGATGCTCGTTTTCAATGTTTAACATCGATTACAAGCCACCTAGGGGGAGTCGAAGCTTCGTCAGCTCCGACTTTTCTCCATCAACGTGGATTCTTTATTTTTCCTGCACACTGAAGCCAAGAAAAATAGTAAAATTCGCTCCTTGCCCATAACTTCGTCGCGGCTTATGATTCCCAAGAACATTTTAGGTCAAACACAATTCTGAATACAACCGAATGCGTTGCCTTCTTTCTTCCGCATCCAATTATACTTGGACCCGCCTTACTTCAGCCTGCCGGGGTGTAGGTAGAGTGGCGTACTTAGGGTTCTTGACCAGGCTAAGTCGATAGCACACTCTGGCCCAAGATTGTCTTGGCGGCATTCAGGCGAGTGGGCCATGAACAATATTTGAATCCAAAAGAATCGACAATACAACTCGAATCGTATATGAACCGGTCGAACTAAAATTTCTTAAGAATTGCACATCCTTTTTATAGACAAGAAAGAGAAAAATAAAAAATGTTGAGCCTGTACAAAGTAAATGCATGTGGAGTCTGTTTCACATGAAGATGTCTTTCATTATAGGTCCGAGGTACAGGGGAAACAAGTACACTCTTAGGGTACAGAACCAGGCTTAGCGTGTTTCATTTCTCGTTTGACCCAGGGTAGCTAGCCACACTTCTAGTCCTGAGACTGTGACAAGCGTTGCATGAACTTTGTGGACCTTCCGGGAAAGGTCCGGCTGTTCTCCCGGAGGAACTACCCGACTCTGTACAATGACTCTATAACATACACCTCAAGTTACTACAGACTCACCTCCGTGATATTAAGTGTAGAACTTACGGAGGTGCTCAATGTTCCAAGGATTTGGGAGAAGTGTCCCATCCTCGGTAGCCAAGCGAACGCTTCTGGGACGGGATACTTTAATCACTCGGAAGGGTCCCTCCCAGCTGGGGGAGAGTTTGTTTAACCCTTCTCTGGATTGTATTCTCCATAGAACTAGATCACCTTCCTCGAGCTGTCGGTTGTGTACATGCCGCTGATGATAGCGCCGAAGGGCTTGGCGGTATCAGGCATTCCGAACAGATGCTTGGCACCTTCCCTCCTCAAGGAGGTCTAGGTCTTCACGCCGGAGCTGGTCCTGCGTGGCTTCGTCAAAGGTCCGGACCCGGAGTGACCCCAATGTGATTTCCGGAGGAAGGATTGCTTTAGCTCCGTACACCAGGAAGAAGGGTGTCTCTCCAGTTGACCGGTTTGGAGTTGTCCTGTTGGCCCATAGAGTGGGCGGAAGCTCTTCAATCCAGTTGGCTCCATGTTTTTTCAAGCGCTCATAGGTGCGCGTTTTGAGTCCTTTCAGGATTTCAGCATTTGCTCTCTCGGCCTGGCCATTGCTTGCCGGGTGAGCTACGGAGGCGTAGCAAACTTGAATGTCGAGGTATTCGCAATATCCTTGAAATGCAGAACTTGTGAATTGGGTCCCGTTATCAGTAATGATTTTGTTTGGGACTCCAAATCTGCATACGATGGACTGCAAAAAGTTGATAGCAGATTGCTTGTTTATTGTCACAACGGGAGTTGCTTCTGGCCACTTGGTGAACTTTTCAATGGCGACGTATAGGAACTTGTAACCTCCGACGGCTCTTGGGAAAGGTTCCAAGATGTCCATCCCCCACACAGCGAAGGACCATATAGGAGGTATCATTTGTAGAGGCTGAGCCGGTGTGTGAATTTTCTTTGCATGAAATTGACATGCTTTGCATTTCTTCACCAGCTCAGTAGCATCCTGGAGTGCTGTAGGCCAGTAGAAGCCATGCCGGAAGGCTTTACCGACCAGCGTGCGGGAAGACACGTGGTTCCCACACTCGCCTCCATGGATTTCTGCGAGGAGCTCGCAACCTTCTTCCCTTGTGATGCACCGCATTAGGACGCTGTTGGCACCGCGCTGGTAGAGATCCCCTTCTACCAACGTGTATCTTTTAGCCAATCTGACTATCCGGTCAGCGGATACATCATCGTCAGGAAGGATGTTGTCTTTCAAGTAGCTCCAGATATCTGAGATCCATGCATCGGAGCTAACTTGAGCATTTGAGTCTTGCGTGCTGGGTTGCTCGGAGCTTCCGGCAGCACCTACGACCCTTGATGGCTGCCATGGTAACAGGGCCATCAGGACTGTCAGCTTCGGGATGCTGATCTCGCCACCTTTGCTCAGTTCGGCAGGCTGAGCTGTGGGTTTTGACAACCTCCGGACAAAAGTTCCGTCAGGAGCCGGAGCTCCGGTTGACACTTTCGTCGAGATTTCGTCGGCTTCAGCATTGTGGGCACGCTGGACATGGTGGAGGTCTAGGACATCGAAGTCCTTCTGAAGCCTCTGGACTTCAAGGAGGTAAGCAGCTAGCTAGAGATTGTTGCAGGAGCATTCACCCTTCACTTGCTTAATGATGAGCTGTGAATCTCCCTTGACCAGCAGTTGCTTGACACCGTATGACCGTGCCCCGTAGATGAGTGCTTCGTACTCCGTCATGTTGTTGGTCGCCTTAAAGTCAATGTGTACCATGTATTTTACCTTCTCCCCAGTTGGTGCAAGGAGATGGATTCCAGCTTCGGCCCCCTGCTTTGCATGGAGCCGTCGAAGTAGAGGGTCCAGTGAGGCTGGGTGAAGACCGGAGCCTTGTGTTCCGGCTTCTGCTCACTGGGGCCCCCATGGTTTGATGGAGAGGGAGTCCATTCCGCCACAAAATCTGCCAATGCTTGACTCTTGATTGCTTGCCTTGAAATGAATTCGAGATCAAATTCGGCCAATTCCGCTGCCCACTTTGCAATATTCCCAGTTGAATTGGGATTATGCAAGATTGCTCGAAGTGGGTAAGAAGTCACCACTGAAATCTTGTGAGCTTGGAAGTAATGGTGAAGCTTCCTGGAGGCAATAAGAACTGCATAGAGCAGCTTATGCACCTCTAGGTATCGAGTCTTGGCGTCATGAAGTACTTCACTGATGAAGTACACTGGGCGCTGGATGGTCCGGACCCTCCTGAAGGGGCCCGGAGCTTCCTCTTCATTGATCCGGATCCTCCCGAAGGGATCCGAACCTTCTTCAGGGACCTTCGGGTCTTTGTTGTAGGGACTCGGAGCTTTTTCAGAAGCGACCTGGACCCTCCCGGAGGGCTCTGGGTCTTCTGAAGTAACTTCTTGTGGACTCAAGTCTGGGAACTGGGACCCAGACTTGCTTTCAGGAACCTTCGGACCCTCCCAGAGGGGTCTGGATTCCTGAGTATGGGATAGCTCTGGTCTCTCCGCAACCAGGACCATACTGACGACTTCGTCAGTGCTGAAATGTAAAGCAGCAAAGGCTCACCAGGGTTCGGAGCTACCAGAGTTGGTAGGGTGGTGAGGAACTGTTTTAGCTCCCGGAACGCCTTTTCTGCTTCTTCGAACCATTGGAATGGTCCGGACTTCCTCAAACTTGAAGATGGGAAGTGTCCATTCCGTCAGTCTTGAAATGAACCGGCTAAGGGCTGCTAGACATCCAGTCAGCTTTTGGACATCCTTGATGCGGGCTGGTGGTCGCATGTCTTCAATGGCTTTGATATTCGCCGAATTAGCTTCTATGCCCCGGTGACTTACCAGGAAACCAAGAAGTTTTCCGGAGCTAACCCCGAAGACACACTTGTCTGGGTTTAGCTTCGTGCGGGTGACCCGCAGCTTGTCGAAGACAGCCTGCAAGGTGTCAAGGAGTGACTCCTTGTTCTTCACCTTGACCACGATGTCATCGACGTACACTTGCACTATGTCTCTAATGAGTTCTTCAAAAGTTTTGTACATAGCTCGTACAAAGGTTGAAGCTGCATTCTTGAGACCAAATGGCATGGCTGTATAACAGTACAATCCATCTACTGTGATGAAAGAGGTATGCTCTTCATCTTCCCTAGACATTCTGATTTGATGATACCCAGAATATGCGTCTAGGAAACACGGTAATTCACACCCGGAGGTGGAATCCACTATCTGATCTATTCTAGGTAGTGGGAATGGATCTTTTGGACATGCCTTATTTAGTGTTGCGTAGTCAATACACATCTGAAGCTTCCCACAGGCCTTGGGCACAACGACTGGGTTTGCCAGCCATTTCGGATGGAAGACTTCTCAGATGAATCCGGCTTCGAGCAATTTCTTCACTTCTTGCCGAATGAAGTTCTATCGCTCGAAGGATTGCTTCCGAGGCTTCTGGTGCACGGGCCTGGCGTCAGGGTAGATCTTCAGATTGTGCTCAATCACTTCCTTGGGGATCCTAGGCACTTGTGATGGTTGCCAGGCAAACACGTCGACATTAGCCCAGAGGAAAGCGATGAGCGCGAGTTCCTATTTGTCATTCAGTCCTCTCGATATACGGGTGGTCTGAGCGGCATCGGAACTGATTTGGACGACTTTGACGGGAACGTCGGTGTCGTCACTTGGCTGCACACGAGGTGCAGAAGTCGAGCCTCGCTGACGAATGCTCAGGGTTTTGGAGCTTGTTCCTGCCTGGAGTCCTCCTCTTGCGCCGTAGTAAGCGCATGAAGTTCTTCCAGAGCAGTTACTCTGGCAGTGCGATCTCCGCGGATCCGGAGAACGCCTACTGGTGTTGGCATCTTTAACACCAGGTAGCCATAATGAGCAGCTACCATGAATTTGTACAAGGCAGGCCTACCCAAGATGGCATTGAAGGGTAAGTTGATCTGAGCAACGTCAAAGACCAACTTCTCGGTGCGATACTTCTCCCGGGTCCCGAAGGTAACGGGGAGGGTAATAGCACCAAGTGGGGTAATGGCTCCCGGACCTACTCCGGAGAAAGGTCAGGAGGGATGAAGGTCCGAAGGTCGGAGCTGAAGCTTGGTAAAAGCTTTGAAGCTTATGAGGTTCAACCCCGAACCTCCGTCTACCATAACATGGTGGAGCTGAATGTTATTGATGGTAGGAGATACCATCAAAGGTAACTGGCCTGCTCCAACCATGCCTCAAGGGCAGTCCGAAGCATCAAAAGTGATGGTTGTGTCCATCCACTTTCGATGAGGCTCTGCCCTGGCTATGGGAGCTACAGCGGCAATGTCCCGACGCATTGTCTTGAGGACGCGACGGGAGGTGATGTCCCATTATCCACCAAATATGGTGTTCATGGTCTTCCAACGCTCGTTGTCAGAGACGTCAGAATCGTCGTCGACGGAGGTGTAGACGTCCTTCAGGACCTTTTTGGGATCTTGAAAACCTAACTCCTCTTCAGCCGGAGCTTCGTCAACTTTTTGTTTTCCTTCCCTCTGTCGGAAAGGAACTTCTTCCCGGCGCTTGTTGTAGCGCTCGGCAAGGTTTTGGAACTCCCGATAGTCTTCCAAACTGTGGCTGTCCGTCTTATGAATTGGACACCACACCTTGGGTTTCCCACCGTCTTCAGAAGACGGTCGAGGTCGCTTCTCGGGGCGTGGCCCCCGGCCACCCGGAGCTGCAGCAGCTGCAGCATTAGATGCGCTAGCCGATGGCTTCTTCTTGCCGTTGGTCTTTTTCTTCTTCTTGCCACTCCCAGAGGTTGTGGCTTCCCCTTTGGAGGATTTTTTGTGATCCTCCGGAGGTGGTTTGGAGTGCATTTCACGGCCCTCCGCAGCTTTGGCACATTTGTCAGCCAAGCTGAAGGGTTCCCTGACACTGGTGATCTCCTTGATCGCCAGTTTCTCCAACATCTTCTTATCCCGTACGCCCTGTCTAAATCCCACAATGACAGAAGCGCTAGAGATAGAAGGAATAGTGTTTCCTACCTGAGAAAATCTCTGGATGAATGATCGCAGGGATTCTCCCCCTTTTTGCACGACTGCAAAAAGGTCCAGTTCGGTGCCTGGTCGTGTGTATGAACTCCCGAAGTTGGCGGTGAACTATCGGCACAACTCCTCCCAACTGTTGATGGAGTTGGGTGGAAGGCTCATAAACCAGGACCGGGCGGTCCCAGTTAAAGCCACTGGAAAATAGTTGGCCATTACGGCCTCATTTCCTCCAGCTGTCAGGATAGCAGTGGAGTAAATCTGAAGAAATTCGACGGGATTAACGGTCCCGTCAAACTTCTCCGGCAGGTGAGGCCGGAATTTCGGTGGCCACCTGACCATACGCAGATGCATGGCCAGGGCTGAACAGCCTCCTCCGACTCCTTCAGGAGTAGGAATGTCCTGAGCTTCTCGTCTTTCACGAGCACGCTCGATATGGACTCGGCCATCTTGTTGACAGTATCGGCGATCAAGCTCCGCCCGGAGGTCATGAGTTGAAAGTCTTGATACTGTGTGAGTGTGTCGCGCCCCGGAGGGCAATGACGTCACTTGCTGTGATGCAGCACGTCTCCTGTTGTTGGAAACATGCGGACTAAGTCTGCCAAACAAGGTCTGTCGTTGCAACGGGGCCCGTCCTGAAGGAGGAGGACCCTGGTTGCTGATGCGGTCGGCTGCTGCTGCAACCAAGTGTTCCACATCGGCCCTCCACTGCTCCATTGCATCCCGGGATGCGTCCGGAGGTGGTGGGCGCTGAAGGAGAGCACGTACTGCATGGAGCGCATGTTCCAAGTTGTCATGATTTGGCGACGCAGTGATTGACGTCGGTGCACCATCGCGCTGCCTAGCTTGATTTGCTGGTGGAGGCGGTGGTGGTGGAAGTGTGACTCCTGCTGGCACTGAGGTTCCTGCTGGTGGCTGCATATTGGAGGGATTGCCCCCAGCAGGATGACCATCGGATGATCCAGTAGCTGAGTTCACCATTCTTGAAATCTCAGCCGCCCCTACCTGGCGCGCCAACTGTCAGTGGATTTAATCCGGCAGATCTCCCGACACTACTAAAGTGTTTGCAGAGTTTGAAGTTCGGTGTGGGCGTGCGGAGATTCAAGAAGGTGAAATTTAAAATGAACAGGAGACACGAAGGTTTACGTGGTTCGGGCCGCCTGAGCGTAATACCCTACTCCACGGGATGTTCTGGTGTTGTATTGGATGTATGGACTCAAAGATCAGATTAGAGCAGGTTAGATCAGTCTAGAGAGTGTAGAGTGAGCACGTGTCCTATGTATCATCGGCCTGTCCTTTTATAGTACAAGGACTGGCCGTTACAAGTTGGCCTGGCCCGACATGTGGCCCCAGCGGTTACTAATATTAATACACAATTGATGCGCTTAATTATCCTTAATGACCGAGTTACGGGCTTTGATAGCACGGTTACTGGTAATTAAGGTCGTCCGATCGTGTGTCATTAATATAGTATTAATGACACTTAATCGGGTCTTGAAGTCCTTGATTCCCCTTTGAAGATCCGGAGCCGTTGTGGAGTCTACCGGAGGTTTAAGGCCGAAGATCCGATGGTCGGACACGTGGTAGCTCCAGAACATACTATGGGTAACAGATAGGTCTGGTGCCACCAGGCACGTGTCAGATCTGGAGCTTCCCTCGGTCTGGGGTTAGGTCCGGGGGTGCCGTTTTGGTACATAGCCCGGAGCTACCCCCTGGTGGGCGGTAGCTCCGGTTCGATGGTACATGTGGCGGCCCTGGGACTAACCATGTTGGGGAAGCGGGTCCGTTTATGTCTGACATGTGGGCCTCCGAAGGTCTTCAAATCAAGTAGATG
The DNA here is from genome assembly GCA_036927565.1 of Tuctoria greenei. Classification (NCBI taxonomy): domain Eukaryota; kingdom Viridiplantae; phylum Streptophyta; class Magnoliopsida; order Poales; family Poaceae; genus Tuctoria; species Tuctoria greenei. The sequence continues at coordinate 170,851,660 of JAYESD010000003.1, read as the reverse complement.
ACATTCCCTTGAGATCTTTGCAATCTCAAGGGGTATACGGTACCCAGGGTACCGACATACCTTTATTGGGACCTCGTTGCCCTCGTTTCCGCTTGAGTGAAGCCGAGGATTCATCCATTGGAGAACCTTCTGCGGTTTTAGGAGCCGATGTCACCTCATTGTCTTCGCGATTAATCTAGGTAGAAAAAAAATATAAGACTTAGTATACTTGACAACCAACATTAACTTGAACTGCTGAAGTTAAGATTCGTGATCCATACCTCGTCGGCAGGATCATATTCCGGGTCTAGATCCACTGAAGTCTTTTTAATTTTTATATTCGGAAAAGGATCTGATGGACTGTGATAGGAGCCTGAACTGCTGGAGTCAGTAAACTCCATATTGTCTTCTTTGTTGTTACTACCAGGACCAGTCTTCTTAGGGCTTTCAATGCTAGATCTAATAAGACAAAAAATCTAATAAATGGCATATTAACTCTACATGAAGTGTTGCATGAAGAAAAAGATGGTAGCATTCTAGGATTTGATAAGGCATTCTACGGTTTAAGGCGACTGACCAAAAGGTTCCTATACATTGCAAGGGTGACAAGCATGTTAAATTTGATCACCAGCAATGGCAGTTTTATCTTTTTATTCTAAATAGGCTAGCTTCATTCAGAGTGGCGACCACATTCTTGAGGTTTACTAGGCGGCGCCTAGCTCCGGACCTATAACTGATCAAGCAAGGGACAAAAAGCAAATCCTCCAGCCTTTTTCTAGTATCAAGAATCGCAAAGTGTGGCACTTGGATTTGGATGGTGAGGTGAGGCGAGGCGAGGTAGCTGCAGGCGAGAAGAGACACTCTTTTTTGAATCAATGTGTGTTCATAATTTGATGAATGCCTCATATGTATATGAGCATTTAGTTAGAATTGTGGATAATTTGAAGGTTGACATGTTGGAATGCTTTTAAAAAAATTAAAAAAAATTCATACATGTATAAATTATACAAATATGTTCATACCATCAATTTTGAGTGAAGAAACTTTTTTTTCTGGGATACACAAATGTGAATAATATGTGAGTAGCAATTAATTTGATATTTACCAAAACATTACAATGTCAGCTATACAAGTTTTAAAAATATTTTGTTCAGGTGGTAGATGTTAATTTTATACAAATGTAGAACAAAGAATCATCAAATTTGGACACAATTTGCAGAATCTAAACATGTTTGAGTATTTATATTGGAATCTAAATTAAAAAGAAGCAAGGCATAAGGAAATTGAAGAACAGTATCGGGCATTATCTCAGACAGATGGTAAGTAATACCCGCCTGAGATAAACATCTTCTCAGACGGTTATTAATTACCAACCGCCTGTGAAGATATTTACTTCTTCCTAATTAATATTCTTGATTAAATGTGAGTCCTTTAAAAAGGCAAAATTCCACTTTATTGTAATATTATTGAAAGTAAAGGTTACCATTAAATTTCACTTCATAAATTCTTTGAAATTGGTCAGAACATAAAAAACATACAACAAATGATATTTTTCATTTTTCTATCTCGACGAATATAATGTTTTTTTCATTTATTTTTTTCAGTGGACATTTTTACTCATCATATTAACCTCAATGAATTTTTTCAGATTTTTTTAAATTTTTTGGAATCAATGTGTGTTCATAATTTGTTGAATACCTCATATGTATATGAGCAAAGAATGATGGATAATTTGAAGTTTGACATGTTGGAATGCTTTTAAAAAAATTAACAAAATGCATACATGTTTAAATGATACAAATATGTTCAGTCAAATGTAGATGAAAGAATCATCGAATGTGCCTGTGAAAGTCCGTGCGCGACCTTTTTTTCCCGAGGCGCGACCTTTCAATGCGCGGTAAACCAATTGCTCCATCTACCACTCTGCGCGGCCCCCTTAGTAAACAACAGTATCGGGCATTATCTCAGGCGGTTGGTTAGTAACACCCGCCTGAGATAAACATCTTCTCAGGCGGTTATTAAGTACCAATAGCCTGTGAAGATATTTACTTCTTTTAATTAATATTCTTGATTAAATATCTTTTCAGGTGGTTGGTAAGTAAAACCCGCCTGAGATAAAGTTAAAAACCGCCTGTGAAAAATTGACGTCTATATAAGGACCCCTCACCGCAGTCAAAACGCAACCCTAGAGAATTTATATCGATGCCGCAAGGCTGTTGAATTTCCCCTGCGCCGCGTCGCCGCTCCGCCGCCCAGCCCATACTGCCGCGCCGCCGCTCAACCCCACATCGCCACTTCTCCACCCAGCTGGCCCACCGTGCTGACGCCTCCCCACCGTGCTGACGCCTCTGCAAGGTAAATGTAGTGTTCTTAATTTTTCTTTGTATATTTTCATTAGCTGATAAGCTGTTAGTTTTGTGTGTTCTGGTATATGGATTTTGTCATTTTGCATGTGTAAGCACTGTATGGATTGTGTTCTGGTATATTGATGTATGGACTATATGGATTGTTTCCTTTTTGTGTGTTCTGCTAGTTTGGTCTTTTATGTATTGATGTATGGACTATATTGTAATAAGCTTATTGTAGTTTGTACCTATTATGTGACATAAATATGATGTTTAATTAACAGATGCTATTGTAATATATATAAGATGCTATTGTTTAATTAACAGATGCAAGGTAAATGTAGTTTCCTTACTTTTTCTTTGTATATTTTCATTAGCTGATAAGTTGTTAGTTTTGTGTGATCTGGTATACGGATTCTATCCTTTTGCATGTGTATGGACTGTATGGATTTTGTTCTGGTATGTTGGATGGGATCCGACGTCAAGATATAACGGACCGGATCCCACCCAGACCTAGCCCATGCTGCTGGGCCTGTTTCCCCCACGACTTCAATGTTTCACCCCCGATTGCTGCTCCCGACGCCTTCGACTCCGTCTGCCTCAAGCTGCAGTAGGGTTGGGCGTTGGCGACCATACCTCCTTGTTGCTAGGTGACATCAATGGTGGCAGGGTGCAGAAGCCAGCGAAGTGGCAAAGTGGAGTCGTGCCACACTCTAGCAGCGTGCCTCTCCATCGCGTCAGGTCGGGGGCGGCGGCAAAAATCCACCAATACCCGTGAGTATAATTGCCATCCCTAGATCCCACCCAAACCTAGCCCATGCCACTGGGCCTGTTTGCCCCACGACTTCAATCCTTCACCCCCGCTTGCTGCTCCCGATGCCTTTGACTCCGTACGCCTCAAGACGTCGCCCGTCTCCTACATTAGTCGCCCTAATCATACTTGTTATGTCTCTGTAAATTCATTTTATAGAAGACCTTTAGAGAATATTTTTGGCCAAATTTTGTAAATCTGACAAAAAATCTATTATTGAAGCATGGACCGTCGAGCGTAGATGTATAACATGCCAAGACTCGATCCTATGTACGTTCATAATGTTGCAAATTTTATTGAAGCATCCAAGAGACATGCGAAGTTGCAAAAGATAAATGACATATTATATCCATGTATCGACTGCGAAAATAAGATTGCTTGGACAGATACTATAGTAATCCAATCTCATTTGGTGAAAAGAGGTTTCAAAAATAACTACACAATATGGACAGAGCATGGTGAGTTAGATACACATGATGTGGATAAAGATGATGAGAGAGGTTCAGATGATGATAATGTTCATATTGATGGTGGTAGTGACAATCAAGTTGGTGATGATGATGATGAGTTCGATTGTGAGGAGATGTTGCGTCACATTGAACCATATGTACTGACTTCTATGGGAGCAAGCAAAGGTTTAAGTAAAATGGAGACATTGGAGAATGCGGCGACGGAGCTTTTATATGATGAATCAAACGGTTGTGATAAAGAGTTTACTACATTGCGTGCAGTCTTAGAACTACTAAAGTTGAAAGCTACGCACGGATGGTCCGATTGTAGTTTCTCTGATCTTTTGAATCTTCTGGCAGAAATTATTCCAAATCCAAATAAACTGCTCAGAGGCACTTATAAAGCGAAGAAACTTCTTTGCCCGATGGCACTAGGTGTGACAAAAATACACGCTTGTGTGAACCATTGTATTCTGTATCGCAAATAGCATGAGCTCGCAACTAGATGGCCTCTTTGTGGTGTCAGTAGATATAAGAAGGACTACAATCACCAGTATGTTACCAACATGAAAAAGACTCAGAAGAATAAGAAGTTTATTATTGGTCCTGAAGGTGACGATGACGATACTTCTGGCGATGCAGACGGGAAGAATAAGAGAAAAATTCCTGCCTTGGTGATGTGGTACCTTCCGATAATTGATCGCTTGAAGCGTTTGTTCTCAAACCCTAGGGAGGCTGAACTTATGCGTTGGCATTCCGAGCAATACAAGAAGAACGAAAAACATATACGACACCCTGGTGATGCAACGCAGTGGAAACATTTTGATATTCAGTATCCAGAATTTGCGAAGGAAATCAGAAATGTGAGGTTTGCCTTGGGTACAGATGGAATGAAGTCGTTTGGTGAAAAAAAGGAGCATACACAGCACATGGCCCGTAGTCTTAACGATGTACAACCTACCGACGTGGTTGTGTCACAAAAGGAAATATATATTATTATCTGTTCTTATCCAAGGTCCGAAACAACCCGGCATCGAAATTGATGTGTTCTAGGAACCTTTAATGGAAGATATTGCGAAATTGTGGAATGAAGGTTTACATACATGGGATGAGTACAAGTGGGAGTATTTCACGCTAAGAGCAATGATATTCATTACCGTGCATGATTATCCCGGACTGTTTACATTATCGGGACAAATGAAAGGGAAGAAAGGTTGCGTTAGGTGCGTGGACAGAACTGGATTTCTGTACCTCACTTCATCCAGAAAGACGGTGTACATGAGACATCGATGGTTCTTGACAGATACACACAAGTATAGGAAGATGAAAGAAAAATTTGATAACAAAATCGAAAAAGATACTGCACCGAAACCTTACAGTGGAAAACTTGTGTTTGAAATGGTCAAGAACATTCATATTGCTTTTGGTAAGCGAAAAAATAGTAAAGGAATTAAGAGAAATAAAAGTACATCTTCGGATGATACAACTGACATGCTTTCAAGAAACAATCAATTTTATCCAAGTATCTTCCGTATTGGAAGAATCTGGAATTTTGCCATAGTATTGATTTGATGCACGTTACAAAAAATGTATTTGACAGCATCATTGGGACCTTGTTGGACATGCCGAGGAAAACAAAGGACAGATTAAATTCACGTATGGACCTAGTAAATCTTGATTTGAGACCAGAGCTTCATTCAGTAGAAAAGGCGAACGGGAAGCATTACCTTCCCCCAGCCAGCTACAAATTGACGCTAGAAGAGAAAAAAGAAATTTGCGAATGCTTGCGTGGGATCAAAGTGCCCACGAGTTTCTCATCCAATATCCGCAAACTAGTCTCGATGAAAGACTTGTTTTTATTCGGTTATAATTATCACGACTGTCACATGATGATGACAGTTTTCCTTGCCATTGCAATAAGAGTAATCAAACCTGAGCATATAAAAGTTGTCATCACACGTTTGTGTTACTTCTTCAATGCATTATCGCAAAAGGTGATAGCACGTGAAGATTTAGACTATCTGAAAACATACATCGTCGAGACAATGTGCAAGCTTGAGATGTGTTTCCCACCATCCTTTTTTGATATGCAGGTACACCTAATCATACATCTTGTTGATCAGATAAAAGCATTGGGGCCACTATATTTACATCATATGTTTTCGTTGGAGAGATATTTAGGAGTATTAAAAGGTTATGTGCGGAACCGTGCTCACCAGAGGGTTCAACTATGGAAGGATACACCACCGAAGAAGTGACTGAGGGTTGCGCTAATTACATCAAACATGGAAAATCGATAGGTGTGCCTATACCGATACATGAGGATAGACTACGTGAATGTACACCGTGCACATTTTGGTGTACTACAACAACTCGCAATAGCTGAGTCGTACATCGGGGAACACCAAATTGAGCTTTGTGATAAAAACCAAGACCGCACAGAGGACAGGATCATGAAAGAGCACAGAAGATGTTTCACTGAATGGTTAATGGACAAAAATATATCATACGGAAACGCTATAGAAGAGGCAACAATGAAGAAGTTAGCTTCTGGCCCAATTGCTTTGGTGACATCATGGCAAGCATATGACATCAATGGTTATACATTTTACACTAAAGAAAAAGACGGTAAGAGTGTTGCACAAAATAGTGGTATTCGTATTGAGGCTTATGATTCACAAGGGCAGAAGACCACATACTTCGGGTTCGTAGAGGAAATATGGGAACTCGATTATGGCGAAAGAATGGTAATGCCCGTATTTAAGTGCCAATGCGTCAAACATCCTGATGGTTTGAAAGTGGACAATTATGGGCTGACACTGGTAGACTTGAATAAAGTGGGTTACAAAGATGACCTGTGGCTTCTCGCTGATAATGTTGCACAAGTTTTTTATGTTCGAGATCCAGAAACTGAGAAGTTGCACGTAGTTGTTTCTGGAAAGCAAAATATTATTGGGGTTGAGAATGTGGGAGAAAATGAAGAGGAATATAATTAGTATGAAGAGATGTACCTTTTCACCGAACCAGAAAACATCAAGCGTGTAGAGAGAAGCATTAAAAAGAATTTGAAATCCTATATACGAGAAGATGTCAATGCTGGAAAAAATGTATATAGCAATGTGAGATGATATATATTGTATATATTTGTATCTTCTGAAATTAACTTAGAACAATGTTCTATTTCAGATTTAGATAGCATGTTTCGAACATTATTAAGTTCAGCTTTTGTTTCGAGCTCCTGTCAAGCTAATCCCTTAACAGCAAGCTCTTGTAGATGCAAGTAACACTCGAGACTCATCATTTGGATTGTTAAAAGCTTCAATTGAAGTTTGACGATACTTCCCGTCCATTTGAGGGCTTGTTTGGATAGGAGTACACCCAAACAAGCCCTGCAAGATTTCTTTCTCTTCTCTCCATTTTGACAATTTATGAAGATACTACTTTATCAGTTCTAATGGCTGAATATATTGACTAGAAATCAGTACCATCTCTCTTAGTGTTTTACACAAGCGACAAAATGTACAACATCAATTACAAATCTTGTTTGTACCATTTTCATAGGAATTTGACCTTAATCTTTCAAGCATAGATTTATCAATAATTGAAGCATCCTCATCAGACATGTTAATGACAGTTAGAAGGGAAGGGTGTGTTGAAGCTAACGAAATCTCAACGGCACTGAAGACATAGAGATGCTGCATATGATTGACAATGTCCTGGTTAGACAACATGAAGCTATGATGATAGCCTTCAACAACATGAAAAGTGATGCCAAGCTTATGCTTGCATCAACCAAGACATGTTGTGAGGGTATAACACTTGTTGAGACAAGCATAACCTTGGCGAAAATCAGAAATCACGCCACCACTGATTACTCTGAAGGCGCCATGGATTACTCTGAAGTTTACCGAGTACGCACAGAGAAAACTTCAGAGTAATCCATGGCGGCTTTAGAGTAATCCACGGTGGCGTTATTTCCGATTTTGGCCAAGGTTATGCTTGCCCTAACAAGTGTTATACCCTCACAACATGCCTTGGTTGATGCAAGCATAACATTGGCATCACTTTTCATGTTGTTGAAGGTTGTCATCATAGCTTCACGCTGTTTAACTTAGACATTGCCACTCATGCAGGATCTCTTTATCTTTAGTCCGATTCAGATTTCGTTAGCTTCAACACATTCTTCACTTATAACTGCCATTAACATGTGTGATAAGGAAGCTTCACTTATTTGATAAATCTATGCTTGAAAGATTAAGATTAAATCCCTATGAAAGTGTAAAAACAAGATTTGTGATTGAAGTTGTTCGCTTACTCGCTTGTGTGAAGTACTAAGAAAGTGGGTACTGATTTTTAGTCAATATATTTAGGCATTAAAACTGAGAAAGGAGCATCTTCCTAAGTTTTCAAATGGACAGGAGGGAAAGAAATCATTCAAATGGATGGGAAAATCTTTCCAAGGATCGTCAGGCTTCAAATTGATGCTTTCAACAATTCAAATGATGAGCCACGGGCGTTACTTGCATCTACAATAGCTTGTTGTGTAGGGATTAGCTTGACAGGAGCTTAGCAGCATCAGAGGCGGTTATTAAGTACTAACCGCCTGTGAAAAATTTAGAAACCGCCTATGAAAAACTGACGCCTATATAAAGACCCCGTGGAGGCACGCCTCTGCCTAGTCCCACATCGCGCCACGAGGTACCTAAGTAAACTCACATAATTTCCTTACTATGCATTGCATGCTACCTTTTTCTTTGTATATATTCATAAGCTGCCAGTTTTGTGTGTTGGTATATGGATTGTGTCCTTTTGCATTTGTGTACATATGCGTTTGGACTCAATAATATGGAAGTTTGGAACTTTGGTCTTTTAGATAATGATGTCTCGGGCGTGTAGCCGATTGAAGGAGGAGCGCTTGGTGTGGTGCAAGAACCATCCCCATGTATGTACATATGGCACACCGGTCGCATGGTTGTATATACATATGTATCTGTAATGGACTGATGAACTTAACTGTAGTTTGTTTTTCCTTCTTGATTTTTTTTGGTATTTTCAATTTCTCCGCGTAGGTTTTCTCTGTGAAGCCTGAATCGGGAGATTTATTGAAGTGGCAGTGCATCGTCCCCGGTAAAGAAGGGGTAAGTCATGAAGAACAAGCACAATATCAGTTTAATCATCGTCCTCCTATTAATAAATTTCTTTTGTAGACTGAATGGGAAGATGGTTACTACCCCCTGACAATCTCCTTCTGAGGACTATCCCTTGGTACCTCCAAGATGCGCCTTTCCAATTGGGTTCTTCCACCCAAATGTCCATCGTTCGGGAGCACTCTGCATCGGGATTCTTGATCAAGAGAATGTAAGATAGACCTATTTTGTTCATGTAATTATTACTTATAATTGTTGTCGAACTTATTTGAACTGGTTTCTTATATTGCTTAAATTATATTTCGTAGGGGTGGTGCAGTGCTTTTACAATCAAAACTATACTACTTGGAGTTCAGCGTTTGCTGCATCGGCCAAATGTGCCTGATGTTGAAAATGATTGTTATAATCTACCTATCAAGGTTAGATGACACTTTGACTTAGTGACCAATGTAGGTTATTCATTCCTCCTTCGACATTTGTTAATTTAAATAATGTCAATATTTTCAGGATCCAGCGGAATATAAGAGACGTGTTCGGAAGCAAGCATGACGGTACAATTTAGATTGATCGATGGGAGCTTCATCGTTGATCTACAATGAATGTAGCATGATTTTTGTTCAGTGTGTAAAGAAATTATCTTTGAACAATTGTAAAGCCTCTAATGGTGTATTATCACAATTAAGCCAGCCTCACTGGTGATCGAGCATTTCCTATAATGCATTACTGTACTAGTATCCGCTCATCTGTGTTTTTTCCTGATACAATTTTCCCTGCAACGACTACATACGGTTGTGATAATTGCAATGACTACATCCCTGTAATTTCAATGAAAATCGCTTGTGATAATTGAACAACTACATACGGTTCTTAAACAATGACCGCCGCTGAAAATACATGATCTTCTCATGCCGTTGTTAATTAAGAACCATCTGTAAAGTTCGTTACATTATAGGCGGTTATTAGTTAAGAACTGTCTATGAAGATCATGTATTTACCCAGGCGGTTGTTTCTTAAAATCCGTCTGTGAAGTTCATTGCATTACAGACGGTTATTAATTAAGAACCGCCTGTGAAGATCATGTATTTATCCAGACGGTTGTTCTTTAAAATCCGCCTGTGTTGTTCTTTCATCACTGGCGGTTATTATATCATTCGTCATAACAGTTGCATATTTTTAAGCATCGTCTGTGTTTAAAAATTTAAGACGCCTGTAAAAATGCTTTTTGTAGTAGTGGCGGTTGGCCACTGCAGCGGCCAGCGAAGCAGCTGACTTGTTGGCGATGGACGAGACGAGGCGCACATACTTGGCCTCCCTGATGCTTTCCATGTGTCGCACATGCCTCGCGCTGAGCAGCTCGACAACGCAGGCCTTGCGCATCTGCCGCCAGTACTCACCGTAGAGCGCAATGATGGAGCTCTTACCGCCACAGCTGACGATGTCCAGCGTGACGCCTCCGTCGGTCGCACGCATAAGATGAACGCTCGGGCTCACCTGGAGCCGAGCTGCCGCGGCCCGAAGCGGCTCCTACGCCCAATCGAGTCTTGGTCGATCGTCCTTCAATCTTTGAGATCCGTGACAGCTGACGTGGAGCAAATCCAGAAAGGTATGCATGGTGCCTCCGGTGCATACGGTATCCAGAAAATTCGCTTTCCGTAGGACCCTGCCCTGGACTGGATCACGCTGAAGTGCCCCTGGCCGGCTCGCCTGCATAGTAGAGAGATCAGCCAACACTCTGGCCTGCTGGTATGCTCGCTGGCATCTCCTTTTTTTCTCGTGGCCTAAGAGAAGAAAATAAAAAGGAAACAGAGAGAATAACAAAAACTGAAACAGAAAGAAAGAATATAAAAAAACTAAGAATACAACCAAATAGATATCAAATTAGCCATGTCAAAATGTGGAAGTCTAAAGTATATGGTCCTAAAAAAGCAAGGTTACTGCCACTAACCAGCCCTTCGTGGTACGAGCACGTACACACAAAGCATAAGTGGAAGACTAAATGACCTGTACAAGATATGCACCAGTGCATTATTAAAGCACTTCCTTCGTTCCTAAATATATAACGTTTTGGAAACTAAATTTAGTTCTCAAAACATCATATATTTGGAAATAAAAGTACTAGACTATATAATATTTAGATTTAAAAAATCTTCATTTAATCTTACAAATCCTAGGTATGCACAAACATACGCGGCAACCGGCTCCACCCCTGACATGCATGTCGGACGCGCGTGGTGATGACCCTCGACCCGTCGCGCACGTCGGGCGCGGACTTGATCTGGTCGGTCTCCTTTTGCTGGGGAGGAGTCACTGAAAGGGCACGGTCGTACTGATGCCGCTGCAGGCGGGCCGTGCATGCTCCGCCCTACAGCCGGGGTACGTGGCCGCAGCCCGCTACCCCTTCATCCGCAGGCGCGCGGCACAAGCGCTGGCTTAGCCGAAGAGCTAAGAAGCACCGATGCGTCGCTCATCGATATCAGGTTGTCAGCTTGTGGTTCGATGCAGCTGCCCGCTGGTATACTTGCCGACGTCTGATGTCGCTCAGTTCGGCAGGAGGGCGACTTCGTCTTTCAGTGTGGCTTAAGGGATGAAAAGAAAAAGGATAAATCAAGAAATACAGAAGGCAATAAAATAATGTTAATTCTGATTACCCTTAGGATCATTATCATCAACATCTAACCGGAAGGTCTTAGGTTTAATCAACATGAACAAAGCTCCTAACCGTCTAAACAATCAATCAATCTAGCAATTGATCTATAGACTAAAATTAGGGGATTGAAGTGAGAGGCGGCGTTTACCTTCAGAGGGGGCACTTGACGCCATTGGGCTCAAGTGCAGTGGAGAGTCCGACGGGTGGAAGACGATGGAGGCGCAGGCGATGATGGCGGAGCCAAAATATGATTAGCTGTGGCGGGGGCCTCGGGAACGTGTGTACTCGCGTATCTATGCCCTGAGGTCCCCCTGGTACTTATAGCGCGTGCGAGGTGGGGGCGCACGGTACGAGTCCGTTGCACCCCCGTACGAAGCGCGCCTGGCTGAGATGGACTCGGTCGTGGGTTGTTGTCCCACACCCGTTTCTTACGGGAGATTCTAACGGGAAACCCTGGTTGAACCGGGATCACCCCTAACATTCTCCCCCTTGATCTCGGGACAACTTATTTCTTACTTACTAAACTTACTCTTACTTAATTACTAAACTTATGTATATTCCCTTTTGCTTTGACATAAGGGGCATGACACAACAGAAACAACCATTTACGTACGGTTCGACTCGAAGACCACAATATGTCTCACAATTAGAAATATCCTTATACTTAGGTGTCCCCTTAGTGTCCAAGATTTGTTTCATAGGCTCTCCCCTAATTCCATGCCGGCTACGTGTTCTCTGAACACATTGGGAGGGAGACCCTTGGTTAGCGGATCCGCAAGCATTTGATTAGTTCTTATATGCTCGAGACTAATTGAATTATCATGGATTCTCTCTTTTACAACATAATACTTAATGTCGATGTGTTTGGCAGCACCACTCGACTTGTTGTTGTGAGAGTATGTCACTGCTGGCTCATTATCGCAGTACAACTTAAATGGTTTATAAATGTCGTCTACCACTCTTAGACCGGGAACAAATTTCTTAAGCCAAGATGCCTGTCCAGTGGTCTCATAACAAGCTATGAACTCAGCATACATTGTGGATGATGCAGTTATAACTTGCATGGAGCTTCTCCATGATATAGCTCCATTCGCGAGGGTGAATATATAGCCTGATGTGGATTTCTTAGTATCCACACAACCCACGTAATCTAAATCTGAGTAACCCACTATTTCTAATAGGTCTGACTTACTATACATTAACATGGGATTCTTAGTACCCTAAATGTATCTTAGAGCCTTCTTAAGTGCTTTCTAGTGGTCTAAACCTGGATTACTTTGATATCTACTAAGCATCCCAGTCACAAAAGCTAAGTCAGGGCGCGTATATGTTTGAGCATACATTAAGCTTCCAACAGCAGAAGCATACGAAATTCCTCTCATCTGATCAACCTCATACTGATTCTTAGGCAATTGTGATTGTGAAAATTTGTCACCTTTAACTATTGGGATAGGCGAGGGCTTACAGCCTTGCATACCGTACTTTCTGAGTACGCTTTCTAAGTATGCCTTCTGAGATAATCCTAATATCCCTTTTCTTCGATCTCGATGAATCTCAATTCCTAGGACACAGGAAGTTTCACCTAAATCTTTCATCTCAAAGTTTGAGAATAAACACTTCTTAGTTTCTAAGAGTAGGTTGACATCACTACTTGCCAGTAGTATGTCATCTACATGTAGTATTAGGAAAATAAATTTTCCATTCTTAAACTTAGCATAAATGCAGTTATCCTCCTCATTCTCCTTATACCCAAACTTTCTTACCGTCTCATCAAACTTTTAGGTACCATTACCTTGAAGCTTGCTTAAGTCCATAAATAGACTTCTTCAAGTGGCATCCCATATGTTCCTTATCCTTAATGACAAAACCCTTTGATTGAGCCATGTAGACGTCCTCATAAGGATCCCCACTGAGGAATGCCGTCTTTACATCCATTTGATACAATTCTAAGTCGTAATGCGCTACTAATACCATGATGATTCTAAAAGAATCCTTAGATGATACAGGAGAAAAGGTCTCATTATAATCGATACCCCCCCGTTGAGTGAATCCCTTAGCCACAAGCCTAGCCTTATACTTTTCGATCTTCCCTTTGGAGTCACGCTTAATCTTGTAGACCCATTTACAGCCTACTGTTTTGACTCCCTTAGGAATCTCTACTAAGTCCCAGACTTTGTTGGCATTCATAGATCTTATTTCATCTTCCATGGCTTTACGCCATTCGGACGACTGAGGTCTACTCATGGGATCCTCAAAAGAGGTGGGATCATCCTCCATCTGAATTTCTTCACTTAAATATAATTGATAATCACTTGGAATTGCCGATCGTCTTACTCTTTGTGATCTTCTTATCTGTGCATCATTTGAGGGTTGAGGTTGTTGTTGAACCTCATCTTGTTCGACCACATCCTCAACAGGCTGAGGAGGTGGAACCTCACTTATTTCTGTTGTGGTGGACGGAGGTGCAACGACAGGCGTCGTGTCACTAGTGGCAGGCACCTGTGGCACAATGATAACAGGTAGGGTGAAATAAGGTTCTTGAGTCACCGGAGCGGGTATACTAATCCGCTCCTCCTCAAGATCTATTTCACGCTGTACGGTGCTTCCCCTCATCATAGTGCCCTCTAAAAACACGGCATGTCTTGTTTCAATAAACTTAGTGTGTCTAACTGGACAATAGAACCTAAATCCCTTACTCTTTTTAGGATAGCCAATAAAATGACGATTAATTGTTCTAGAATCCAGTTTTCTTAAGTTCGGGTTGAACATCTTAGCCTCAGTTGGATATCCCCACATGTGTAGATAGTTCAGTGAGGGCTTATGTCCCGTCCACATCTCATATGGTGTCTTAGGTACTGACATAGATGGAACACGGTTAAGTACGTGAATGGCGTTCTTTAAGGCCTCCATCCACAAACTAATTGGTAGTGTAGAATAGCTTAACATGCTTCTTACCATGTCCATAAGCGTACGGTTTTTCCGTTCCGCTACACCGTTCTACTGAGGTTCGCCCGGTGTAGAATATTGGGCTACTATGCAATTTTCCTGTAGAAACCTCGCAAAAGGTCCAGGGACTTGGCCATAAGGGGTGTGTCGACCGTAGTACTCACCTCCACAGTCAGACCTTACTACTTTAATCTTAACGTCGTGCTGATATTCTACTTCAACCTTAAATATCTTAAACTTATCCAACGCTTCGGATCGCTCCTTGATTGGATAAATATAGCCATAACGACTAAAGTCATCTGTGAATGTTATGAAAGAATCATAACCATCTACCGATGTCACAGGAAAAGGTCCACAAATATCTGTGTGGATTATTTCTAAGACTTATGTGCTACGTTTGGCTTTTTTCTTAATAGTCTTGGCGAATTTTCCTTTAATTCAATCAATGCATTGCTCTAAATCTGAAAAGTCTAAGTGTGGAAGAATCGATTGAGATACTAATCGTTCAATCCTCCCCCTAGAAGTATGGCATAAACGACAATGGCATAATTTCGACGAAGTATCTCAATCACTTCTTTTGCGCTTATTACGTCCTAAGTCGTTCTTAGACAAAACTTGATCATTACTTATAGCATATACATTCTCATGAGTGGAAAACAAGTAGAGCATGTCTCGTCAGAAGGCAAGACCAATAATCTCATTATTATAACTAATAGAACACTTATCATTACCAAAATGACAAATGTATCCTGAATCATCCAAACACGAAACTGAAATCAAGTTCCTTTCTAATGAAGGGTGTCGATACCCTGGGTACCGTATACCCCTTGAGATTGCAAAGATCTCAAGGGAATGTCATCTACTTGATTTGAAGACCTCCGGAGGCCCACATGTCAGACATAAATGGACCCGCTTCCCCAACATGGTTAGTCCCAGGGTCGCCACGTGTACCATCGAACTGGAGCTACCGCACACCAGGGGGAAGCTCCGGGCTATGTACCAAAACGGCACCCCCGGACCTAACCCCAAACCGAGGGAAGCTCCGGAACTGACACGTGTTTGGTGGAACCGGACCTATCTGTTCCCCACAGTATGTTCCAGAGCTGCCACATGTCCAACCATCGGATCTTCAGCCTTAAACCTCCGGTAGACTCCACAACGGCTCCGGATCTTCAAAGGGGAATCAAGGACTTCAAGACCCGATTAAGTGTCATTAATACTATATTAATGACATACGATCGGACGACCTTAATTATCTGTAACAGTGCTATCAAAGCCCGTAACTCGGTCATTAAGGATAATTAAGCGCATCAATTGTGTATTTATATTAGTAACCGCTGGGTCCACATGTTGGGCCAGGACAACTTGTAACGGCCTGTCCTTGTACTATAAAAGGACAGGCCGACGATACATAGGACAGGCGCTCACTCTACACTCTCTAGACTGATTTGACCTGCTCTGATCTGATCTTTGAGTCCATACATCCAATACAACATCAACACATCCTGTGGAGTAGGGTATTACGCTCAGGCGGCCCGAACCACGTAAACCTTCGTGTCTCCTGTTCATTTTAAATTTCACCTTCTTGAATCTCTGTGCGCCCACACCGAACTTCAAACTCCGCAGACACTTTAGTAGTGTTAGGAGATCTGCCGGATCAAAACCACCGACAGTTGGCGCGCCAGGTAGGGGCGCCTGAGATTTCAAGAATGGTGAACTCAGCTGCTGGATCATCCAATGGTCATCCTGCTGTTCAAGCTGCTGGGGGCAATCCCTCCAATATGCAGCCACTAGCAGGAACCTCAGTGCCAGCAGGAGTCACACTTCCACCACCGCCTCCTCCACCAGCAAATGAAGCTGGGCAGCGCGATGGTGCACCGGCGTCAATCACTGCGTTGGCAAATCATGACAACCCGGAACATGCGCTCCATGCAGCACGTGCTCTCCTTCAGCACCCACCACCTCCGGGCGCATCGCGGGATGCAATGGATCAGTTGAGGGCCGATGTGGAACACTTGGTTGCAGCAGCAGCCGACCGCATCAGCAACCAGGGTGCTCCACCTTCAGGACGGGCCCCGTCGCAGCGATGAACCTTGTCTGGCAGACTTGGTCCGCATGTTTCCAAGAACAGGAGACGTGCTGCGTCACAGCAAGTGACGTCGTTGCCCTCCGGGGCGCGATGCACTCACACAGTATCAAGGCTTTCAACTCATGACCTCTGGGCGGAGCTTGATCGCCGATACCGTCAATAAGACGGCCGAGTCCATATCGAGCGTGCTCGTGAAAGACAAGAAGCTCAGGACATTCATGCTCCTGAAGGAGTCGAAGGAGGCTGTTCAGCCCTAACCATGCATCAGCGTATGGTCAGGTGGCCACAGAAATTCCGGCCTCACCTGCCGGAGAAGTTTGACGGGACCGTTAATCCCGTTGAATTTCTTCAGATTTACTCCACTGCTATCCTGGCAGCTAGAGAAAATGAGGCCGTAATGGCGAACTATTTTCCAGTGGCTTTAACTGGGACCGCCCGATCCTGGTTTATGAGCCTTCCACCCAACTCCATCAACAGTTGGGAGGAGTTGTGCCGGCAGTTCATCGCCAACTTTGGGAGTTCATACACCCGACCAGGCACCGAACTGGACCTTTTTGCAGTCTTGCAAAAAGGGGGAGAATCCATGCAATCATTCATCTAGAGATTCTCTCAGGTACGAAACACTATCCCTTCTATCTCTAGTGCTTCTGTCATTATGGCATTTAGACAGGGCGTACGTGATAAGAAGATGTTGGAGAAACTGGCGATCAAGGAGATCACCAGTGTCACGAAACTCTTCAGCTTGGCTGACAAATGTGCCAGAGCTGCGGAGGGCCGTGAAATGCACTCCAAACCACCTCCGGAGGATCACAAAAAATCCTCCAAAGGGGAAGCCACAACCTCTGGGAGTGGCAAGAAGAATAAAAAGACCAACGGCAAGAAGAAGTCGTTGGCCGGCACATCTAATGTTGCAGCTGCTGCAGCTCCAGGTGGCCGGGGGCCACGCCCTGAGAAGCGACCTCGACCGTCTTCTGAAGACGGTGGCAAACCCAAGGTTTGGTGTCCAATTCATAAGACAGACAGTCACAGTTTGAAAGACTGTCGGGAGGTCCAAAACCTTGTCGAGCGCTACAACAAGCGCCGGGAAGAAGTTCCTTTCCGACAGAGGGAAGGAAAACAAAAGTTGACGAAGCTCCGGCTGAAGAGGAGTTAGGTTTTCAAGATCCCAAAAAGGTCCTGAAGGCCGTCTACACCTCCGTCGACGACGATTCTAACGTCTCTGACAACGAGCGTTGGAAGACCATGAACACCATATTTGGTGGATCATGGGACATCACCTCCCGTTGCGTCCTCAAGACAATGCGTCGGGACATGGCCGCTATAGCTCCCACAACCAGGGCTGAGCCTCATCGAAAGTGGATGGACACAGCCATCACTTTTGATGCTTCGGACTGCCCTTAAAGCATGGTTGGAGCAGGCCAGTTACCTTTGATGGTATCTCCTACCATCAATAACATTTAGCTCCACCATGTTATGGTAGACGGAGGTTCGGGGCTGAACCTCATAAGCTTCGAAGCTTTTATCAAGCTTCAGCTCCGACCTTCAGACCTTCATCCCTCCCGACCTTTCTCCGGACTAGGTCCAGGAGCCATTACCCCACTTGGTGATATTACCCTCCCCGTTACCTTCAAGACCCGGAAGAAGTATCGCACCGAGAAGTTGGTCTTTGACGTTGCTCAGATCAACTTACCCTTCATTGCCATCTTGGGAGGCCTGCCTTGTACAAATTCATGGCAGCTGCTCATTATGGCTACCTGGTGTTAAAGATGCCAACACCAGTAGGCGTTCTCCGAATCCGCGGAGATCGCACTGCCGGAGTAACTGCTCTTGAAGAACATCATGCGCTTACTACGGCGCAAGAGGAGGACTCCAGTCAGGAACAAGCTCCAAAACCCCCGAGCATTCGTCAGCGAGGATTGACTTCTGCACCTCGTGTGCATCCAAGCGGTGACACCGACATTCCCTTCAAAGTCGTCCAAATCGATTCTGATGCCGCTCAGACCACCCGTATATCGGGAGGACTGAATGACAAATAGGAACTCGTGCTCATCGCTTTCCTCCGGGCTAATGTCAACGTGTTTGCCTGGCAACCATCACAAATGTCTGGGATCCACAGGGAAGTGATTGAGCACAATCTGAAGATCTACCCTGACGTCCGGCCCGTGCACTAGAAGCCTCGGAAGCAATCTGTAGAGCGACAGAACTTCATTCGGCAAGAAGTGAAGAAATTGCTCGAAGCCGGATTCATCCGAGAAGTCTTCCATCCGAAATGGCTGGCAAACCCAGTCGTTGTGCCCAAGGCCGGTGGGAAGCTTCGGATGTGTATTGACTACACAACACTAAATAAGGCATGTCCAAAAGATCCATTCCCACTACCTAGAATAGATCAGATAGTGGATTCCACCTCCGGGTGTGAGTTACTGTGTTTCCTAGACGCATATTCTGGGTATCATCAAATCAGAATGTCTAGGGATGATGAATAGCATACCTCTTTCATCACAGTAGATGGATTGTACTGTTATACAGCCATGCCATTTGATCTCAAGAATGCAGCTTCAACCTTTGTACGAGCTATGTACAAAACTTTTGAAGAACTCATTAGAGACATAGTGAAAGTGTACGTCGATGACATCATGGTCATGGTCAAGAACAAGGAGTCACTCCTTGACACCTTGTAGGTTGTCTTCGACAAGCTGCAAGTCACCCGCACGAAGCTAAACCCAGACAAGTGTGTCTTCGGGGTTAGCTCCGGAAAACTTCTTGGTTTCCTGGTAAGTCACCGGGGCATAGAAGCTAATCCGGTGAAGATCAAAGCCATTGAAGACATGCGGCCACCAGCCCACATCAAGGATGTCCAAAAGCTGACTGGATGTCTAGCAGCCCTTAGCCGGTTCATTTGAAGACTGGCGGAACGGGCACTTCCCTTCATCAAGTTATTGAGGAAGTCCGGACCATTCCAATGGTCCGAAGAAGCAGAAAAGGCGTTCCAGGAGCTAAAACAGTTCCTCACCACCCTACCAACTCTGGTAGCTCCGAACCCTGGTGAGCCTTTGCTGCTTTACATTTCAGCAACTGATGAAGTCGTCAGTATGGTCCTGGTTGCGGAGAGACCAAAACTATCCTATACTCAGGAATCCAGACCCCTCCGGTAGGGTCCGGAGGTTCCTGAAAGCAAGTCTGGGTCCCAGTTCCCAGACTTGAGTCCACAATAAGTTACTTCAGAAGACCCAGACCCCTCTGGGAGGGTCCATGTCGCTTCTGAAGAAGCTTCGGGTCCCTACAACAAAGACCTAGAGGTCCCCAAAGAAGGTCCGGATCCCTCTGGGAGGATCTGGATCAATGAAGAGGAAGCTCCGGGCCCCTCCAGGAGGGTCCGGACCATCCAGCGCCCAGTGTACTTCATCAGTGAAGTACTTCATGATGCCAAGACTCAATACCTAGAGGTGCATAAGCTGCTCTATGTAGTTCTTATTGCCTCCAAGAAGCTTCGCCATTACTTTCAAGCTCACAAGATTTCAGTGGTGACTTCTTACCCACTTCGAGCAATCTTGCATAATCCCAATTCATCTGGAAATATTGCAAAGTGGGCAGCGGAATTGACCAAATTCGATCTCGAATTCATTTCAAGGCAAGCAATCAAGAGTCAAGCATTGGCTAATTTCGTGGCGGAATGGACTCCCTCTCCATCAAACCCTGAGGGCCCCAGTGAGCGGAAGCCGGAACACAAGGCGCCGGTCTTCACCCAGCCTCGCTGGACCCTCTACTTCGATGGCTCCATGCAAAAGCAGGGGGCCGGAGCTGGAATCCTTCTCCTCGCACCAACCGAGGAGAAGGTAAAATACATGGTACACCTTGACTTCAAGGCGACCAACAACATGGCGGAGTACGAAGCACTCATCTACGGACTAAGGGTGGCACGATCATACGGTGTCAAGCAACTGCTGGTCAAGGGAGATTCACAGCTCATCATTAAGCAAGTGAAGGGTGAATGCTCCTGCAACAATCTCCAGCTAGCTACTTACCTCCTTGAAGTCTAGAGGCTTTAGAAGGACTTCGAAGTCCTAGACCTCCACCATGTCCATCGTTCCCATAACGCTGAAGCCGACGAACTCTTGACGAAAGCGTCAACCGGAGCTCCGGCTCCTGACGGAACTTTTGTCCGGAGGTTGTCAAAACCCACAGCTCAGCCTGCCGAACTGAGCGAAGGGGGCGAGATCAGCATCCCGAAGCTGACGGTCCCGATGGCCCTGTTACCATGGCAGCCATCAAGGGTCGTAGGTGCTGTCGGAAGCTCCGAGCAACCCAGCACGCAAGACTCAAATGCTCAAGTTAGCTCCAATGCATGGATCTCGGAGATCCGGAGCTACTTGAAAGACAACATCCTTCCTGACGATGATGTGTCCGCTGACCAGATAGTCAGATTGGCTAAAATATACACGTTGGTAGAAGGAGATCTCTACCGGCGCGGTGCCAACGGCGTCCTAATGCGGTGCATCACAAGGGAAGAAGGTTGCGAGCTCCTCGCAGAAATCCATGGAGGCGAGTGTGGGAACCATGCGTCTTCCCGCACGCTGGTCGGTAAAGCCTTCCGGCATGGCTTCTACTGGCCTACAACACTCCAGGATGCAACTGAGCTGGTGAAGAAATGCAAAGCATGTCAATTTCATGCAAAGCAAATTCACACACCGGCTCAGCCTCTACAAATGATACCTCCTACATGGCCCTTCGCTGTGTGGGTGATGGACATCTTGGGACCTTTCCCAAGAGCCGTTGGAGGTTACAAGTTTCTGTACGTCGCCATTGACAAGTTCACCAGGTGGCCATAAGCAACTCCAGTTGTGACAATAAACAAGCAATCTGTTATCAACTTTTTGCAGTCCATCGTATGCAGATTTGGAGTCCCAAACAAAATCATTACTGATAACGGGACCCAATTCACAAGCTCTGCATTTCAAGGATATTGCGAAGACCTTGACATTCAAGTTTGCTACGCCTCCGTAGCTCACCCGGCAAGCAATGGCCAGGCCGAGAGAGCAAATGCTGAAATCCTGAAAGGATTCAAAACACGCACCTATGAGCGCTTGAAAAAACATGGAGACAACTGGATTGAAGAGCTTCTGCCCACTCTATGGGCCAACAGGACAACTCCAAACCGGTCAACTGGAGAGACACCCTTCTTCCTGGTGTACGGAGCTGAAGCAATCCTTCCTCCGGAAATCACCTTGGGGTCACTCCGGGTCCGGACCTTCGACGAAGCCACGCAGGACCAGCTCCGGCGTGAAGACCTAGACCTCCTTGAGGAGGGAAGGTGCCAAGCAGCTGTTTGGAATGCCCGATACCCCAAGCCCTTCGGCGCTATCATCAGCGGCATGTACACAACCGATAGCTCGAGGAAGGTGATCTGGTGCTACAGAGAATACAATCCAGAGAAGGGTTAAACAAACTCTCCCCCAGCTGGGAGGGACCCTTCCGAGTGATTAAAGTATCCCGTTCCGGAAGCATTCGCTTGGCTACTGAGGATGGGACACCTCTCCCAAATCCTTGGAACATTAAGCACCTCCGTAAGTTCTACACTTAATATCACGGAGGTGAGTCTGTAGTAACTTGAGGTGTATGTTATAGAGTCATTGTACAGAGTCGGGTAGTTCCTCCAGGAGAACAGCCGGACCTTTCCCGGAAGGTCCGCAAAGTTCATCCAACGCTTGTCACAGTCTCAGGACTAAAAGTGTGGCTAGCTACCCTGGGTCAAACGAGAAATGAAACACGCTTAGCCTGGTTCCGTACCCTAAGAGTATACTTGTTTCCCCTGTACCCCGGACCTATAATGAAAGACATCTTCATGTGAAACAGACTCCACATGCATTTACTTTGTACAGGCTCAACATTTTTTATTTTTCTCTTTCTTGTCTATAACAAGGATGTGCAATTCTTAAGAAATTTTAGTTCGACCGGTTCATATACGATTCGAGCTGTATTGTCGATTCTTTTGGATTCAAATATTGTTCATGGCCCACTCGCCTGGATGCCGCCAAGCCAATCTAGGGCCGGAGTGTGCTATCGACTTAGCCTGGTCAAGCACCCTAAGTACGCCACTCTACCTACACCCCAACACGCTGAAGTAAGGCGGGTCCAAGTACATTTGGATCTGAAAGAATGAAGGCAATGCATTCGGTTGTATTCAGAATTATGTTTGACCTAAAATTTTCTTGGGAATCATAAGCCGCGACGAAGTTATAGGCAAGGAGCGAATTTTACTATTTTTCTTGGCTTCAGTGTGCAGGAAAAATAAAGAATCCACGTTGATGGAGAAAAGCCGGAGCTGACGAAGCTCCGACTCCCCCTAGGTGGCTTGTAATCGATGTTAAACATTGAAAACGAGCATCACTGGAGCAACCAAGCTCTGGTAAAGCTAGGGGGGCCAGCCGTTGACACAGAATAAAAGATGGTGAGAAGACTCCACAAGCATAGTCTGCTGCCGACAAACTACGCGTTGACAATGGTCACTGCCAGAGCTACTAAGCTCCGACACCCCAGAGGGCTAACTATCGATGCTCTACGCGTTGATAGGAATTATTGCTGGAGCTACCGAGCTCCAACGGTAGTCAATGCCGAAGCTTCTGAGCTCTAACAACCTCAGGGGGCCTTCACTTTCGAAGACTTCAGACCTACACTTTACAAGTTCGAAGCAAACGAGTCTTCAACAAAACACAATATCCTGTTGGTACATGTTCACAATCAAATTGTGTGCATCTACCAGGGGTCCAAGTGAAGACAAAAGTGTTGAAGACAAAAAATGAAATTCATTAACAAAATTTGGATTTCATTCATCTGGAGACAGGGAATTACAAAATTCGGGAAGAAAAAGAGAGAATACAAGTGGGAGCTATAAGGATGGTCCTAGACCCTATGGAAGAACTGGGCGACCTTCTGAGCAACCTACGACACGTTGGCTCGGGTGGCTTCACCTTCTCCTTCGACGGGACCTTCAAGCACTAGGTCCAGAGGAAATCGGGGATCCCGGCTGGTGTAGCACGTCAGCACATACTCTGCGACGTTCTTCGCCAGGGACTGCACCTCAACCTCCAACTGGTTCGCGATGACGTCACCCACCTTGGAGAGTTTGCTACCCGCCAAGCTCAACAACTGCAACGCCAGGTCCGGCTCCGGCTCCGGATCATCTGGACGCACGGGACTGAAGCCCATCGGTGTCAGCGCGTCGTTGGCTCTGCTCAGGAACTCCCATACCTGTAAGGAGTCCGCAGCCCTCAAGCCCTTCAGTTCTTCCAAGGATCTTTTGGCCGCCGCCAGTTCAGAATTCTCACGAGCAAGGCGCTCAACCTCTCTGGCATTTTGCTGAATCTTTTCCGCAACCTTCTTCTCGAGTTTTCCGAGCTCCTCCTCCCAAAGGTAGATCTTGTTCTAGCGGTCAACCAGGTCCTTCTTCCTGCCCCTAACTTTCTTCTCCCTGGCAGCGATGGCACACTCTTGCTGGTAGAGTTCCTGCCCTCGCACCCAGGCCTTCTCCTCCTCCTCAACGCAACGCTCTTCCAATTTCTTGGCGCATTCCTCGAGGCCCTTGTCAGCCAGAGCCACCTTTTCAGCGAGCTCCTCCTCCCTCTTCAAGACGTCATCCCGCAGCTCTAGGAGTTTTTGCTCTTCATCCTCGAGCCTCTTCTCCCTGTCCTCAAGTGCCTCCTGGCGCTTGATGAGAGTAGTGTTAATGGCTTCAAGCCTTTCTTGGCGATCATCAGCCGCACTATTAGCTGCCTTGGTCTGCTCATAAATGGCCCGGGATTGAGCGTCGAGGGCACGAGTCAAGCTCTCCCTGTCATCCAATAATTTACCCCAGTATTCCAAGTGGACCTTCTCCTGTTTGATCCACTCCTTGTAGTCTGCCAGCCTCGACTGCGCCAGCTTGGTCTCGAAGTAGAGACGATTACGCCACCGTCTAAGGGTTTGGCGCTCCTCTTCAAGAGCCTTGCTGTCATGGTAGAGCGCCAGCTGAACTTGACACAGACTGGAGCAAGCGTTGTCAATGGACAATGACAGGGGAATAGGGTTTGGACCTGCTGGGGTCTCCTCCGCTGGTTCCAGCGGATTCTCGCTTACAAAAATTGGGTCCCACTCCACAAGAGTGGTCCCCTGAGCCTCCATGGTACTAGGGCCGTCCTCCGCGGTAGCCTCAGTCGCCACCGAGGAGGGTCCCACAGAAGAAGTTCCGACCTCCGGAAGTGGTTCCGAAGGTCCTGCCGCCAGGTCTTCATTTGCCCCCTCGGGTAGGGGGCCAACGACTTCATCTGGGCACCCTGGCCCAGTAGCAGGCACCTCCGCTGTCATCACTTCCGGAGCAGGGGCAACTTCAGGCTCCAGCCTGGGCTCCTCCTCCGCTGGTGGCTCGGGTGTTGGCACCTCGACCACCATGGGATCGAGTGCTGATGCCTCCGCAGCAACCGACCCTGAGGCCGGAGCTTCAACCTCAACCGGCTCAAGCGCCGGAAGGTCTCCAACCACAACCAGCTCTGTGGCTGGAGCTTCAGTGTCAACCGGCTCTAAGGCTGGAGCTTCGGTGGTAGCCGGCCCAACCTCTGGGACTTCAATAACCTCCGGCTCAACCGCCGCGGCTTCGACAATTTCCTGCTCTGGGGCCAGAATCACTGCTTCCTCCGGCTCAACAGCCGGAGCTTCCAACATCTCAGCATCAAGACCCGGGGCTTCAACCTCCGGGACAGGTGCCGCTGGCGCATCTTCTCTCCCGTGGTCTGGCACTACCACGGGAGTCTCGGGAGATGAGTCGAGGTCCATGACCACGACAACTGGCGCCGGAGCTGCCGCAGCTTCAGCCACCACATGGGTTGGCACCGGGACAGGAGTAGAAGCCTCCGCCCTCACAACTTCAGTCGCCGTGGCTGAGGGCGAAGCCTCACTCCTCTTCTTGGGGACGCTGTAGATGATGGATGAAGAAACTTAAAAAACAATTACTACAACAAAACTAGTGTCTGAGGTAAAGATTAAAAATTACCTCAGAAGGCTTCCGCACCAGCTTGCACAGAATCTCTTTCCCGGGCGTTCTGGGCTGACCATAGCCGCCGCCGGCGTGGTAGCTCCGGAAGGCCCCCCGGAACTTGTTGCAGCCGCAGGCATTTCCTTAGCCGAGGCCCCCCTCGACCGGGAAGGACCTCTGGACCCAGAGGCCTCAACTAGCCCTGGTGCTGGAGTCGCATGCCCGGAGCTAGCACCCCGGGAAGACGCTGTTGCAGGTACAGCCGCCGCAGTTGTAGAAGACCTCCCCCTCTGGGGAGAAGGAGCTGCTGCAAAGGATGCAGGCCTGACTAACCTTCTGTCGGCATGCTTCAGCTTCCTCTTCCGGCTCGAAGGTTCGTCTGCCAGCTCCTTGCCCTTGCCGACGACTTCGGTCCTTGGCTTCGGGGCAGGGACGGAGCCACCTTCAGAAGCCCCAGGGATCACCACCCTGGAGGTCGATCTTCTCTCAACGACATCGAGGTCGTCAAGCACTGGCATCGTCCGCTGGAGCTCCCTACTGAACTCTACTTCCACGTTTAGAGGGAGGAAAGCTGGTGGCGGGGTCAAGTCATCACCCGCAACGTCGATGCTGTGCTGAAACTTCTTGAGGTGAAACTCCAAGGTCGCCCCCTCCATGTTGGACTTCAGTCCGGTCATGACCCGGTCGTCGTCCATCACACTGTTGAGGGCCCAAGCGAGTTTTTCTCTCCTCTTCAGCGGTGCCCACCTGTTGACCAGGAAATTGCAAAATACTGCCTGAGGAGTCAATCCTCCCTCCACACACTGGCGGATCCTGGTCAGAGCAGGGTTGAAGGAATCCGACAACACCAGAGCTTCACTCCAAATGCAGTGTCGATGTGAGGGAGGCCTTCGGGCAGCTCCAGCTTCTCGTGCTCCACCACCCGGATGACTATCCAGTCCTTCTTCCAATCATCCCACTTTCCAAAGGGAAACGACCGGAGGTACTTGAATGGGCACTTCTTGCGCTTTACGAAGTAGTATGAGCCGAGGTACTCATTACTCCTACCGGTGGTATGGACAGTGAAGAAGGTCCGGAAAAGCTCAATGCAGGGGGGATGCCTACCCACATTTCACAAAAGTGGACGAAGACAGACACTAGAAGAATGGAGTGGGGGCCAAGGTGGTACAGCTGCAGACCATAGAAGTCTAGCAGCATCAAGAAAAAGGAGGGATCAACCCCACCATGGCGTACGAAGAGAAGTACACCATCTCGCCGGCGTGCTTCTTATCGAACGGGAGCTCTCCCCCAGTGCAGACCAGGCAGTTGAAGAAGTCTGGGGACCACCCCATGAGGGCCCGAACCTTCTTCAGGTCACCTTCGGTCTTTAAACAGCTCTCGCGGAGACCCAACTCCATCGCAGCACAGCGAGGCAAGAGAGGAAAAGCAAGCACAAGATGGGAGTTTGAGCGCAAGATCAGATGAGAGGCGTAAAGAACCCCAGACGGTGCGCGCTTTCCTTCTTATGTAAGCCCTCACAACTCTTGGATGGAAACCGCAGGGAAGTCGAAGATACTACTCAATAATTTCACCCTGCCGATGACAAGAGGGCCCGGGACCACCCCGACGATCAAGTCGAGGTTCTTACCCAGGTGAACGGGTGTCATCATGGAAGGCGGGAAGCCCGAAGGCGGCGGCCTGACAAAGCGCGCAGAACCAATACGATTTTTGTATCGGGAACCGGCGACCTTCAATTGCGTGAGATCCGCACGCCAAAGATCTCATTTGCCGCACCCGGGATATTCCACGCAGCGAGGACTTAACTCCAAAACTATCGCCAACAGCACATGTGAAGACCTTTGAAGACTCGACTCAAAAGTCGAAGGATGGACCCACCTCTGGCGGAATGACTTCACCCAAGGGGTCTTCCCCAGAGGTGGGCCCAGGGGGCCACTGTTGGTACCCTGGGTACCGTATACCCCTTAAGATTGCAAAGATCTCAAGGGAATGTCATCTACTTGATTTGAAGACCTTCGGAGGCCCACATGTCAGACATAAACGGACCCGATTCCCCAACATGGTTAGTCCCAGGGTCGCCACGTGTACCATCGAACTGGAGCTACCACCCACCAGGGGGAAGCTCCGGGCTATGTACCAAAACGGCACCCTCGGACCTAACCCCAGACCAAGGGAAGCTCCAGAACTGACACGTGTCTGGTGGCACCGGACCTATCTGTTCCCCACAGTATGTTCCGGAGCTGCCACGTGTCCAACCGTCGGATCTTCAGCCTTAAACCTCCGGTAGACTCCACAACGGCTCCGGATCTTCAAAGGGGAATCAAGGACTTCAAGACCCGATTAAGTGTCATTAATACTATATTAATGACACATGATCGGACGACCTCAATTACCAGTAACGATGTTGTCAAAGCCCGTAACTCGGTCATTAAGGACAATTAAGCGCATCAATTGTGTATTAATATTAGTAACCACCGGGGCCACATGTCGGGCCAGGCCAACTTGTAATGGCCCGTCCTTGTACTATAAAAGGACAGGCCAACGATACATAGGACAGGCGCTCACTCTACACTCTCTAGACTGATCTGACCTGCTCTGATCTGATCTTTGAGTCCATACATCCAATACAACATCAACACATCTCGTGGAGTAGGGTATTACGCTCAAGTGGCCCGAACCACGTAAACCTTCATGTCTCCTGTACATTTTAAATTTCACCTTCTTGAATCTCCGTGTGCCCACACCGAACTTCAAACTCCGCAAACACTTTAGTAGTGTCGGGAGATCTGCCGGATCAAAACCACTGACAAAAGGACATAAAGAACATTATTTAGCCTAAGTATAAAGCCACTAAGTAATCTAAGAGATAAGTCTCCAATGGCCTCGACTTCGGCTTCACGCCCATCTGCCACCTTAATCACTCTTTCCCTTCTTCTTATAGTTCTCATCATACTTAATGCCTTTCTTAGCACACCACTTAATGAATCCAACACAGTCCTTCTGGAAATGCTCATCTGAGCCACAGAAGTGACACTTATCCTTGTCCCTCTTTTGAGGGGACTTGCTTTTGAACTTATTAGCTGAACCGGAGCCTGAAACTTTGAAGGAAGGTTGTTTGGGAGAAGTAAAGTATCTCTTTGCCTTTCCCTTACCCTTAATGTCAGCCAGATTGATATAATCACCACTCTTAGAGCTCTTTATGCGTTTCTCTTCCTTAACGCACATAGCAACAATCTTATCAATGTTCTAGGTCTCAGAGAGTGAGTTATAATTGACCACAAAGGCCTCAAACTCCTTAGGAAGAGAACTGAGGATGAAATAAATGAGCATCTCATCTGGCATCACAATGTTTAGCTCCCTAAGCTTAGAGTTGTAGTGACTCATCTTATTGATGTGCTCACGCACACCACCTCCAGAGTACTTCTCAGTGACAATCTTTCTCATGAGAGTGCTAGCACTCGTCTTAGTGGAGCCAGTGAACTGACTTTTGACTCTCCCTAAGTACTCCGCAGCAGTGTCGCAATCAGGGATTCCTCCCTTAATTGAGTCAACTATGGTGCTCTTAATGATCACGAGACACTTCTTGTTGGAAGTGTCCCACTTATGGAGATCCTTCTCATACTGATCATTCAAGCTCAGGTATTTGGCCTTCCACGTAGCGAAAGACTCCTCAGTTTCCCTAGTCTCAGCAATGGGGACAGGTGGCTCAGTTGGTCGAGGCGACGTAATCGCAAAATCGAGGTCAGAGACTACTAGAGCCATCTGGAGCCTCTCTTTCCATACCCCGTAATTTTGACCATTGAGGGTCTCAATTGCGGAGATATAGCTGAGTGCTGAGGACAAGCCAGATCTTTGAAAAAATAAAGATTTGAGGATTAATGACAAAACTTATGATAAAACATGACTTAAGAATGACACTTTTTCTTTTTCACGTTGGTTACTTAGCAAAAAATGCCCTTAAACATAAAAACTTAGCATGATAACAAAAATTAATATGATAAACTCAAAACAAACTTAAATCAGTCATGGCATTAAATTTCACGTTGGTTACTTTCAAAATTTCATGCATAATTAACTTAACACATCATTTTTCACGTTGGTTACTCAATGAATCTTAAATAATCATAAATATAAACTTAAGCATAAGCTCAAATAAATACACTTAAAATTAATTGGCAAATTCAAACTTTCATGTTGGTTACTCATTTAAATTACCACTTATAAACATAACTTAATTTAAACTAAAAAATTGATAAATCAAAATTTCACTTTGGTTACCCGATTAATTTATCACTTAATTACAGCGGAAGCTAAAACTTAGTTTCTTAATTGATGAAAATTGCTTGAAAAAGCACTTAATAGCATTTAAATAACTGAGAAAATGCTCTTATTGACAATTAATGACGTAAAATGTAGAATATATGCAAACAAAATATTTCAAAACATCAAACAAATTTTTCTAAAATTTTTTCAGCTATTTATTTAATTTTCTAATCATTTTTTTATTTCTGGAATTAATTTTCCATTTTAAACTTATTCTGAAATTCAGAAATGCTCAAAATTGCTAACTGGGCCTAAAACCCTAAATTCAGCCCATTGATCAATATGGCCCAGCCCCATTATGAAAAATCCTTAAAAAAATGGAAAATTACCGACACATATCCCATAGGGCATTTGGCCCACTCCTGAAATCAGTCCATTCAAAAATCAGAGAAAATCCGAAAATTGGAAAGGGCAGCCCAGCGGCCATGGCGCCATCCCGCATGGGCTTGGGGCCCATTAAACCTTAGGCGGCGGCGGCGCGCGATGTGGATCGTCAGATCCTCATCCGACGGCCCCGAGTCATCGCAGCTTCTCAACACGGGTGAATCTCAACTGTCCGATCATGATCCAACGGCTCCGTGTCAGGATCGTACGATATTTAAGCCCGTCGGCCGCGGGTTTTGCCAAACCCTAACTCATTTTCCCACCCCCTTTCTCTCTCTTCAGGCTGAGTGAGTGAGAGCGGCGGAGCGGCGGCGAGGCGGACATCGCGTCGGGACCTCCGGCGCCGCCACGCCAATGACGCCGACGAGGGAGAACCCACCGAAGGTGGTCTCCTCGTCGGTCTTAATGGCGTCGGCTGGTTTTCCGTTGAGGGAAACCGACGTGGCCACCGGATCTGAGCGGGGAGAGGTTTTGAGTGTTTGTGTATCGTGTCGCCGGCAGGGACTTCTGGCGCCGCCGCATCACTGTCGTCGACGTGGTGCACGCGGTCGGCAGTCGAAGGAAACCCGCCGCTTGGGTTAGGGTTTCGGCCCTTAACCCTAGTGCAGCGCACACTTAGCGCACATAATCTCTGAGTGATTGTTTGTAGGTACACGGCACCACTTCGACGACCTCCACGGAGCGCACGTTGGGGCCGCCGATGAGAGTTCCTGAGTGGTGGCCGACTTGGGGAAAAGACTGCTAGGGTTAGGGTTACCCCTAACCCTGCAGTGAGGAGGACATGGCGGCAACGGCCACCCTACCCGGGTCTCCTCAACTGAGGAGTTGTCCGGTGGTGAGGGTGCCTCCGACTCCTAGGTCCCGAAGGACCATGGTTCGGCGCACTCAAAACTGAGATAAGTCCTCTTCCCCAAAACTAATTTTCTTAACTTAATTCGATTCTGAGTTCTTAGTTTTCAGCCAAATCGAAAACTGATTTGGTTTACCTCGTTCTGATTACTGGGATTGATTTAGCAGGGTACTAATTTCACTAAGATTAATCTGATCTTAATCAACAGAGGCTAGTGACTTAACTAAAAACATGATTAGAAACTTATTTGACTTAATTGAAACTTAATCATCCGATTAGACTTGAGTAGCACGGCTCTGATACCAATGTTAATTCTGATTACCCTTAGGATCATTACCATCAACATCTAACCGGAAGGTCTTAGGTTTAATAAACATGAACAAAGCTCCTAACCGACTAAACAATCAATCAATCTAACAATTAATCTATATACTAAGATTAGGGGATCGAAGTGAGAGGCGGCGTTTACCTTCAGAGGGGGCACTTGACGCCATTGGGCTCAAGTGCAGTGAAGAGTCTGACGGGTGGAAGACAATAGAGGCGCATGCGATGATGGCGGAGCCAAAATATGATTAGATGTGGCGGGGGCCTCGGGAACGTGTGTACTCGCGTATCCATGCCCTGAGGTCCCCTGGTACTTATAACGCGTGCGAGGTGGGAGCGCACGCGCTACAGGAATCGCGACAATAGACGACGGCCAAAAACTGTCGTCTATAAGAGCATTAGCGTTGTCTATAGGTTATAGACGACCGTATACAGTTATAGACGACGGATTTCGGCCGTCTACGATAATTTGTCGTCTAAAACTTTATAGACGACGGCCAATCTTAGCTGTCGTCAATAATTTTCTCCACCCACGTGGCCGCGTAAAAACTTTATAGACGACGGCCGCGTCTGGACCGTCGTCTATAATGACCACTATAGACGACGGCTGCTTTACCACCGTCGTCTATAACAGTTGCTTTTTAAAAAAAAACAGAAAACAGGTGTTACACAGATTTTACAGAACGGATAATCACATTCAAGAAAACAGATCACATTGCACACAACAGATTTCACACATACATAGACAAAACACTATAAAGTTCACAGGAAGTGCTCCAAGTGCCTCGTCGCCAGCCGCAACGCGTCGTCCCACGAGATTGCCGTCCCGGCCTCCGAATGCCTGACACTGCACACCAAAGAAAGCAGAATCAGCTCGAACATATGCAATGGATATGCTGTTACTCAATGCATACTTGGCCTTCAAAGATTTAAACAGCTGTTACTCAAAGTTGTTTCTTAGGCCACACCTTCAGAAACTGTGGGTTGCAAAGCAAGATAGGAATATGTTTTGTCTATCCCTAAGTGTATAACCTTCCTAGCAAAACAATGAGCACAATAAATTGCTAAAAATTTGAAACAACTCCACATTTGGGCAAGCTGAGTACAAGCTTCTATCAGCTCTCAGTTGTATAATATAACAGTCCAACGGTGTTGGCTGGATTTTTTGGTTTGTGATGCTCATATTTTTGTAGCTCGATTCCTGCGTTCTAACAATCTATGTAATATTTTTAAGGTAGTTGCTTGCGTGAATTCCTCAACGTGATTCTGCAATTTGGTAGTTTAACATTTTATCAGTCTAACCTGACTATCACAAGCAATATAACTGTTCTCTTGCATTATTCTGAGTTACTAAATCGATTTTCAAATCATTATACTGCTAACAAAGACAAATAGTATAATTGCAAAAGCAGTAAGTATGCAAATAGATTTCAAATCGGCTATCCTGACTATCACATGCTACCCCGTCCGCTGCCGCCGGAGTTCAGAAAATCTTCCTTCGGCAGTCGTCCAAGCGCCGGAATCTGGGCCGACAGAGTTTGAGCCTCCATCCCCGATCCCTGTGATATGCAAGCGTGGTTAGACAAGTTATAAGTACAAAAATGCATATTTTACTAAATTTGAACAAGTTTAACTAGTTTAAGTTATTTTGAATAATTTTGTACCTGTGCTCCTGTCGTCGGGACCGGTGGCAGCTCCACCGATGGCGGCGCCCACTGCGGAAACACAGCCGGCTGTCCTGCGCTCATAGCCTGCGAATACAAATCAAATCATTATAACTGTCATTTGTATATTACAAATGTTAAGTATAACATTCAGAACTTACCTGGAAGGCAGCTTGCCACTGTAGCATGTACGAGTTTTGATACTCGTCCCTAGCCCTGAGCACCGCTGCCTGCATCTCGTCCCTAGTCCAGAGTGCTTCTTGCGTCCTCTGGAGCTCCTCCCAAAGACTCTGGAGCTCCAGATCTCGTCCCGTATGGCTGCTGCTGGACCTGCCCTGCTGCGATGAAGAGGCTCTCGAGGAAGCCCGCGCCTGCCTCGAGTCGACCACTCCATCGAAGATGGCCAACCTGCACAGCGAAGTAAGATGATTAAATTTTTGTAACTCAAAGTTTGTGACAGTAAAATAAAATTAACAAAACTCACCGTACATGAGGTTTCTCGCCACCGATTGCATACGCGGCTTCGGGGACAATTGACGCGCTCTGCCAATCGAACTCTTCGCCTCGAAGCTCCGCGCCTCCTGCCTGTACTTTGCCTGGAAACATAGTAAAATAACATTATTGAAACTATTAAAGAAAATTCAATTAAGTTAACAAAATAACTCACCAACGTCTGAGTCTTCGTCTGAGAAGACAGCTGCTCAGGCTGCAACGCGTCACTTCCCAAGTGACCCCTCTTCCACACCTCAATAGGTGACGGCTCCTGACCCCTCTCGTGCTCCTATCGATACATGTTAGCACAATGAAAGATTATAAAATTACTTAAATAGAATTCAAGTCACACTTACCATCTGTTTAGATAGACGTATGTAGCCGTCCCCACCCATACGGTGTTTTTCGTCCGTCCCTCTACTCTCTCGATGGGTTTTAGACAGGCCCTAGAAGTTTTGGCTCCCCCAACGAGCACACAAGGCACGGTACGCGTCCGGACGGCTGTCAAGCCACGCTACACCAACCTGCACACATTTTATTATTAAATGAAAGCAT
Organism: Tuctoria greenei; assembly: GCA_036927565.1. Classification (NCBI taxonomy): domain Eukaryota; kingdom Viridiplantae; phylum Streptophyta; class Magnoliopsida; order Poales; family Poaceae; genus Tuctoria; species Tuctoria greenei. The sequence goes on along the minus strand of JAYESD010000003.1, from coordinate 170,817,657 downwards.
TGACCACAGTTACATAATGAAGTAAAGTACAATAAACACTTTACCTCTGCGTACTGCGCCTCCGTCAAGTACTTGTCGGCCCCTTCCTTGTACCTCCCCGGCTGACCCTCCTCCGGATGCAACTTGAAATACGCCTTCGTAGCTTGAATGCGAGCCGTCGATAGTGACTGAGTCACGAGCTTCCTGGCACAGTTATGGAAGACGAGACGAGCTTGATCCGTCTGCTCAGCCTCGTTCTCCAAACGGTACCGTGCCTGGAAGAACAAATATACAAGTAAATATATTTAATTTATAATAAATATGTATTACACAAATATTTGTTCATACTTACCATAAAGTCGTGCCACACAGCCTCCTGGTGGTTGCCGTAAGCAAGGTCCTGGGCCTTGTCGTAATGGTCCCAATATGTGGCAGGCTGTCCGTTCACTACACCGGGGTAGTGCAAACGGACTAGACTGCCCAAGACCAAATTCACCTGCTTGTGGTGTCCCTGCGTTGTGAACGAACAATCCTCCCAATCCCTGATACATGATTCTCAATTGGTATATATATAAGCCTTTAAATATCTGAATTGTTAAAGATTTACTTACTTCTCGCCAATAGGACGAATAACGATCCGATAGTTTGGGTCTTCAGGAGCCGGAGGAGGAGCCACGTAGTGGCTCCTCCTAGTCCGTCGCTGTGCAGCTGGCTCCACATCAGGTGACCCAGAAGTGGGGTCACCCGACTGCACTGGCTCTGATCAAGGTGGCACCGAAGAAGAAGGCTCTGAAGCAGGCACCAAAGAAGGAGGCTCCAAAGCAGGCACCGAAAGAGGCACCCTAGCCTCTGAGTCCTCGAACATAGAGTCGTCCTGACAATTTCAAAGATTCATATTAGAGAATAAAGAATTAATTATATAATTTATGTAATTAAATGTTCTTTACCTGGCCACGTGACGACTGCGGTAGATGGCTCACCAACTGAGCTCGTCTACCTCCACTAAGCTAACTGCCCTGGAAGACCTCGTCTTCTCTTGTGGCTCTCGGTGACAGAAAGCTACGTGCCTCTGTCCCTCATCGTCTGCTGCTGCTCGACGACATCCTGTTTAATAAAAAATTGTTAAAGAATGTAATGGAAAATATAGAAGAAGAAATAAGAGATGAAGCAAACGTTACTTGTACTCAATTTCAAAATTCATCAGCATCACGCTCATGTACTGTACTCCGTAAACCAGACCATCGATCTTCTGTCGTGGAAGTTGCCCGTTTTTGTTTTTGTTTTCGCATCTTAGGAGTTTCTACATCTTCTGCATCTCCAACTAAGTCATCGAGTCCTAAACCAGGCTCGACGACAAAAGAGTCCGACAACTCTTGTTCTTGGTAAACAACATCAACCTCATCATCAAGGTATCCATCATTGTCTGGTGTATATAACTGCTCATGAGGATTCACCTTGTGTACAACCCACCAAGCATTAAGCTTTTTGCATGGATAATGTAGATAATACACTTGCTCGACTTGGTGTGCAAGGACGAAGGTGTCGCAGCCTTGTAGCCGGTCCTTGTGTTTTACTTCTACCATGCCAAATTGGTTTTGTCGAGTTCCATGGTTATGATCAAACCAATCGCAGTCAAAGAAGATTACTTTAAGGACCTTATTCCCCGCAAAACTGAATTCAAGGATATTTTTAATGATCCATTATTACGTCCTTCGGCAATTTCTTAGAATGATACATATCCTTAGGCAATTTATGGGGCTGCAAAAGGACATCGCTAATCAATTTGATGAGGTCGTTGTAGAAATTATTGGAGAAGAAATACTCAGACTTAATTGCCATAAATCTAGTCATGAAATTGAGGACCGTCATTTTGGTGTGTTCATGCACCGGTTGTTCTGATGTCTTGAGATGCTCGAAGAACTCCTTTGCCTCCGTTGTAGGAGAATCCTCCGTCAATTCAGGATTTATGGCTTCAAGCATCTCGTCCATCCTATCGACACCAGTGCTATCATCCCCATCTCGATCTTCTATGGCTTGAGAAGGTGTCTCGCCGTGACAGGTCCACAACTCATAACGTTGCATAAAACCATTTTGACACAAGTGGAACGTCAATATCACTTTGTCGAAACACTTCGCATTTTGACATTTGATACATGGGCACCGCACCTTGCTGTTGTTTGACAATGAAAAAGCTTGTTGTATGAAAGCATCCGTCTTGGTGAACCACTCATATGAGTGACGCCCATCCTTTTTCCAACCAGTATACATCCAAGTGCGGTCTTCAGCCATGTTTGAGGGTATACCTTCCACTACAGGAATATCGGTCACTTACGTCGGCCAAAGCCGACATAAGTAAGGCTTAAACTGACGTAAGTAACTTAATTACATTGGTTTTCCCTTAATTACGTCGGCTTTCAGCCGACGCAGGCATTTGGACGTAATTAAGGTGACTTACGTCGGCCACCGACGTAAGTTACCTTAATTACGTCGGTCTGCAGAAGCCGACGTAAGTTAAGTGTCGAGATGGGCCTTGGGCTGGGCTGGAGGACTTACGTCGGCTTGGGCAAGCTGACGTAAGTAAAGTGCTGTAACTTACGTCGGCCAGGGCAAACCGACGTAAGTTAAGTGGTTTAACTTACGCCGGTATGGCCTGACTGACGTAAGTTAACCTGGGCTAACTTACGTCGGCATTCCCATAGCCGACGTAAGTTAAGTTTTCGATTTTTTCTAAAAAACAGAAACTGACTACCTCGCTCGATGGCGAGAATACAGAACAGACAAATAAGATATACACAGCATAACAGTTTCAATATATAGTTAAAAACATCAACAACAACACAATTTGCAAAATAAATTCCACCGGGCTACACGCTAGCCCCTCCATTACCTCCGGGATCTTCTCGGCGCGTTCCGGATCCCTGCAAAAGAAACATAATCACTAGTAAGCATCAATGTCAACTCAGTGATAACATAAGAGGCCAAGAACATCAGTGACAAAAGAAGGAAGCATGATGTAGTTTCAAATGAAGTAATGTACTATATCACTAGTTAAATGGAAGCACTAGCCATTTGTTATCTTATTGAACATCAGTTTCGACATAAGAAGGAAACATCAGTGATAATCACTAGCCCTTTTGTTAAATGGAAGCACTGATAACTTATTCACTATATACTAATCATTTCTACCATGGTCAAAAACTACTAAAGCTTGATTAGATACACTTAACTTCCTCACCACTATAGGAATCAATATCTGACAAGTCATCAAGATCTACCTCTATGTTGTACCTCCTTATATCTCTATGTAAAATACTAAAATGGATACAACAATATTAAAGAAAGTTTATCACCTGCTCTGGTGTCTACACGCTAGCCCCTCCACTGCCTCCGGGATCTCGACGTGTTCCGGAATCCTGCAAAAGAATCATAATTAGGATAAATTAGAAGTCCATAAAACAACTAGTCAATAGTGTGAGTAACACATTTGCTAAATTACATGTGATGCAAGTAACTTCTTTAATATAATGAAAAGGGAATCAAACTCCTAGGTATAGACAATATTACCTGCTCCGGTGTCTGCTGCGGCGGAAGCGTAGGAATCTCGATGTCCTGACCGCTTTGTCGAGCAAGAGCTTGCCATTGCAAGATATTAGCAGATATATGTTATTAAGAGCTGTGAAATTTAACTATGGTACTTTAAATTACTTACCGCCACCGTTGCTTGCATCTGGGCCATCATTAAGGCCGTCCTCTGCTGCTCCTCCCTTGCCTCCGCTCTCGTCCTCTCCAGCTCTGCCTGAGTTTGCGTCAGCGACTCCCTCATGGCCTAGAGCTCCAGCTGGGTCTGCGAGAGACGACCATTGGTCCCAACGGTCGAAGCCTGCGACGATGAAGCGTCTTTCAAAGGTCGCGTCGACCTCGAGTCGACAACTCCATCGAAAATGGCAAACCTGCAAAAGAATGAAAACACTAAGTAGAAGAAGATTAATTGAAAAAGAAATGAAACACACGAAGAACTCACCGCCCATGGGCCTTCCTGCCTCCGCTTGCGTACGCGGCTTGGGGGTCGATCGTCGCGCTTTCCCAATCGTAATCTGCACCGTGTATCTTCGCGACCTCCTGCGCGTACTTTGTCTACAAAACAAATAAATCTTGTAAGCATGTCAATAATAGTATTAGTTATAATGAAATTGATGAATTTCGAAAACTTACCAGTCGGTCGGGTGCAACCTGACTACACTGCCCTGGCTGAGAAGGGTCACTTCCCTTGTGACCTCTCTTTCAAACCTGGGTCGGGGTCGGCTCATGACCCATCTCTCGCTCCTGTACAGCCGTGTTAGTGAGATAAATAAAATATTAAGAACACATAAATAAAATAAAAAGGTACTTACCATGCGTTTAGCCAAACGCAAGTAGCCGTCGCCGTCATAGTTGTGCTTGCCCTCGGACCAAATGCGGCACTGTCTAGCCTTCGTGGACTTGTTGATAAAAGCGTCGCTAGCCCAGTCTAGCCTTCGTGCCCGTCTACACGCATACTTTACCTTACCACTAAATGGGCCTTGTCGGGCCTTGTCAAGCCTGTCCAAAGCCCATTTATGTATATATAGTACTTGAACACTCAAGCAATCAAAATTAAAATTGTAACCATAATTCAAAAAACTAAGCAATTCAAATAAACCTAAACATAACAATTATCCATTGTAATTCATCAATTTATCAACTCAATTCTAACATAAGCAATTCAATTCAAATGAGAGCAATTCAATAAACCTAAACATAACCATAATTCAAATGAGAGCAATTCAATAAACCTAAACATAACCATAATTCAAATGAGAGCAATTCAAAACCTAAACATAAGCATAATTCAAATGAGAGCAATTCAATAAACCTGAACATAACCATAAGAGCAATTCAATAAACCTAAACATAACCATAATTCAAATGAGAGAAATTTAATTCAAATGAGAGCAATTTAATTCAAGTAAAAGCATGAGGCGAGGAAATACTTGCAACGAAGATCGGCGATGGAGTCTAGGGCGCAGGGGCGGCGACGGCGAGCTGGCAGCGGGGCGGTCGGAGCGGCTCGGGGTCGGGGCGACGGCGCCGGGGCAGTCGGGGCGGCGGTGGCTCGGGGTCAGGACGGCTCGGGGTCGGGGCGGCGGCGGCTCGGGCTCGGGGTCCGGGCCGCGCGGGTCGGGGCGGCGCCGCGGGGGCGGGGCAGCGGGCGGGAGGCGGGTGGAGGCCGGGCGGCGACGACGGGGCAGCGAAGGGGAACAGGCGGCAGGGCGGCGGCTCGGGGTCGGGGCCGCGCGGGTCGGGGCGGCGCCGGAGGGGCTGGGCCGCGGCCGGGAGGCGTGTGGCGGCTGGGCGGCGACGGCGGGGCAGCGAGGGGGAGCAGGCGGCGGGGCGCCGGCTCGGGGTCGGGGCCGCGCGGGTCGGGGCGGCGCCGCGGGGGCGGGGCCTCGGCCAGGAGGAAGCTGGCGGCGGGGCGGCGATGGCGGGGCGGCGAGGGGGAGTAGGCGGCGGGGCGCCGGCTCGGTGTCGGGGCCGCGCGGGTCAGGGCCGCGCCGCGGGAGCGGGGCCGCGGGCGGGAGGCGGGGGGCGGCCGGGCGGCGACGCCGGGGCGGCGTGCCGGCGGCGGGGCGGCGACGGGGAGCGGCGGCGGGGCGGCGGCTCGGGCGGCAGGCGGCGGTGGTTGGGTCACTCAGCGCGCGTGAAATGAAGGTGCGCACCGCTCGCGCGTTTAGGTTAAACAATAACCTACGTCGGCTTATTTAACTTACGTCGGCCCACTTCGCGGCCGACGTAAGTTAGGTCTAAATTACGTCGATCTCCTTAATTACGTCGGCTCTGGGTCGAGGCCGATGTGGGTAATTTTTATTACTGTCGGTCCCTTTACATACGTCGGTCGATCGACGTAATTTATTTAACTTACGTCGGCTGGCCGACGTAAGTTGCCCTGGCCGACCTAAGTGATCGATATTCCTGTAGTGTTCAAAGCAGATAAATCATTATTAGTTTCATTGTTATATTACGTCATGGCCCTACAACTAGGCAGATAGGTCCTAAACCCACCCAAGAGTGACTGAGCGGAGCGCGCTCATGACGGGACGCGCGGTCTGGATCCGGACGAAATTTCGGTAGCATAACCCCGCTGTTCTCCACTGCACGCCCAAAAATGGTGCAGCAGAGAACAACAGGGTTATGCTATCGGAATCTCGTCCAGATCCAGACCCGCGTCTCGTCACAAGCCACGCCCCCTTGATCACTCCCAGGCTGTCCAAAAAGGGACAATTCCGAACTTTCACGTCTCACATGCCAATAGCATGGGAGACGTGTCGATCCGAAATGGGTGATGCATTGCTATAGGTTATGTTACTCATTTTCATTATTAAGTCATTTACGAGAGAGGAAAGAACAAGAGAAAGAGGAGGAAAGTTGGTCTTAGATGACAATTCCACGTCTGGATCCACCATCTGCGCAATCGCGGGTTATTGACGTCCTCAACATCATCGTTCGCTTCTGTGTCTTCTTGATGCATACATTTTGACTACAACTGTCTATACGGCACGAACACATTTATTGCATGTCGTGTAGTGTCGGGTCGGGCCAAGCCAGCCCAAAACCCGTTTATTTACATATTAATAAACAAACCAACTAATAAACAACTACACGTTCAGAACAACTCAAAAGAGCATGAGGCACGGCTCACAACAACTGTACTATACCATTTGTTTGTGTAAATATGTTGCACACTCAACTAATAAGAACGGGTAGGGTATGAACTTTTACTAGCATATCCAGCACATTCAGCTTCCAGTTACAAGGTGGATTGACTAAGAAGGGTGTGTTACATGAGGATATTATTATTTGCTTTTATAGTTGAGGGACAAAAATTAAACTCTGCCAAAAGTGTATGGACCAAATCTGGACTTATTTAATAAAAATGGGATCTCATAAAATATTGCCACTTATTTCGGGCTTGTGTACCACTTTTCATGGTGTATTTACACATAGATTGTCTCAGTAATTAGTTAAATTTGTACAGATACTATATGAGGGAGCTAAGGAGCTAGCCCAAGTGGAAACAAATTCCTCAAAATATGTTTTGTCCCCAGATATCCAGGGTTATGGTGATCTTTTCTTCTATAATTAGAGTTACATATTGGCATATAAAACATAGTCGTCTTGCAATAATAATTATGTCGCTTATTGATGTGGTTCGAACTATGCTGAGCTTAAATGCACTCTTATGTTTCACATGGTCACTTAATAATAATATAATACCTGTTGAACTCTTAATTGAACCCAATGAAGGAGGGGGTGGGGAATGTGGAATGTCTTTTGGTATAACTGGAAAACTTGCTGCTTTATTTTATTGCTCTAGAGAAGAAGACTAAAACTTGGTATGCTTGGATGTTTTTCATTTCAGATATTGAGTATAAAAGGTCCATTGAGCATAAGGTCTTAAACGTTTTATGTATAGTTATGGAGATAAATAGTTAGCAAATTCAACCTTCCTGAGCATCTCTATACAAGTATACATTCATTATAGATTAGAATTAGAAGCTTCACATTGTACACCTTGGGAGACTAGGAGTAACTTTGTTTGTGTAACATGACTTTATCGTAACTCCACGAGATTGGAGAAAGGCTATCAGAAATCGGTGCCAGGTTGGACTACCCATTTCTTAACAAAGAACTTGTTCAGGATGTAAGAAAACTATGGCAAGATCTTGCCATTCAGGTAAAAAACATTGCTACTGTTTTTAAAATTATAAAAACTGTTAAGCAGAAGGCTGGGTTATTGATAAATGTATTTGCAGGAAACTTACTCTCAGGGAAGTATTATGCAAGTCCCTGACTGTGCACAGTACTTCATGGAAAATTTGGACCGATTAGCGGAAGAAGATTATGTACCGACAAAGGTTTGGAGTTGGATTTGCTAACTAGTTGCACTGTAACCGCAAGCTATATGAACTCCACCGCTGGGAGGGGGCGGCGCCTTGCGGGAAGAGGCGGCGCGCGGTGGGGAGAGGCAGTGGGGAGAAGGCGGCTGGGAGGGGAGGCGTACCTCTCGTCGGGGAGGGAGCAACGGTGGTCTTCCTCGACAGACGGTGATCCTCGGTGGCGGCCCTCGGGACGGTGAGACGGCGGCGCAACAGGGGAAGCGGCAGCGGCGGTGGCGCGGCAGCGGCGGCCCTCGGGACGGGGAGACAGTGGCGCGGCGGAGAAGCAGCGGGGGAGGCGGCACGGCACCGGAAAAACAGTGGGGGAGGTGGCGCAGCGCGGCGCGGCGGAGAAGCAGCGGGGGAGGCGGCGCGGCGGCCCTCGAGCGCGAAAGATCAAGGAAAATGAGGACTTAGACGCGCGCGGGCCGGAAATAGGCTCTAATGGACGACGGTAATAGGTCACCATCATCTGTAAGTACTAATTGACGACGGTCAGAGGTCACCGTCGTCTATTATTGCATCGAGTGGGCCCGGTTTTGAAGGTAATTGACGACGGAAACTTATTGACGACAGTCAACCGTCGTCCATAATTAATTTACGACGGTGCTAGGTCAACCGTCGTCAATTATTGGAATATTGACGACAGCTAAATGTCACCGTCGTCAATTAATTTATAGACGACGGTGCCGTCGTCTATTATTCTGGCCGTCGTCTATTTTCGCAATTCCTATAGTGACGGTACGAGTCCGTTGCACCCCCGTACGAAGCGCGCGTGACTGAGATGGACTCGGTCGTGGGTTGTTGCCCCACGCTTGTTTCTTACGAGAGATTTTAACGGAACCCTGGTTGAATCGGGATCATCCCTAACAAATAGATGTTAAATTATTAGTCATGTCATTGTTAATTACGTCAATTTTCCTAAGCCCAACGTATACAATCTTAGAAAAGCAATGTCACTACCACCAACCAGTCCTACCTAGTACAGGAATGCGATTTCCCTCCTTCCATTCGGTCCTCCCATGCGTTTTCTCGTTGACGTGTCAAAATATTATTGGTTCTTCATTAATACTCAATTTAAGTACCATATCTTCACAAAAACTAAGATGATGACACATCAGCGGGAGAATGCATGGTAGGACAAATGGGAGGAGGGAAGCCGTGTCTAGTAGGAAATCCTAAGCACATGCATTCCGGGCGCCGTCGACTTGATCAATGATCAGGTCGGTCCCCTCCGCGTCGTCTTAAAATTATTGTTTTTTTTATTGAGAGGATGCTCGGAGGAAGCTACTGTACGCGTCAAAGTCGTGGTCAGTCTTTCTCCACTCTAGCCTGGCCCGGGTAGGAGAGAGGTGGGCCCGCGGTTCGTTTACTTGGGCTCGGACTCCATCACACTCATTCATCAAGTACAGTGGCGCGCGTATATAAAGGCGTGTCCACCCATGCCTGCCAAGCGCCCAAGCAATCGAGACGTTCAAGCTCTCTACGGCGAGTCGGCTTCTACGACGTTAATTCATGGCCCTCAGCAAGATCCTGGCGCTCCTGTCCCTCACGTCCGCCCTGCTCCTCCTCGCCCAGGCCCTGCCGTTCCAACACGGTTCCTCGCGCCTCCGCGGCAGCCCCGTCGCCGACCTCCTCTTCGCCGCGCTGGCCCGGATCGACGGCGTCAGCCTCCTCAACCTCGCCACGCGGCGGAACATGGTCCTGCTCTGCCACGCCATACTCCTCGTCCTCCTCGGGGACGCCGGTCTCCTCAGCACCCCATCGGCCCGACGCCGCCGCCAGCAAAGCGCGGAAGCCACCTGCTACTACCCTCCACCGGAACGGTCCCGTTATGCGAGGAGCGCCGCCGTCTTGTGGCGGCCTCGAAGAAGGTCGGCCGCCGCGTCCGTCACCAAGAATGGTTTATGCGCGGGCGCGGTGCCGTCACCGGCAGAACCCGGACGCGACGAACAGACGGCAGAGCACGTGTCCAACAACATCAACGAGATCTTCCTGGTACAGAAGCAGGGGACTTGCTATCTCGACGACGACCGCCACCTGGCCGCACTCGCAGGCGAACCTGATCCGCCTGCTGCCATGGATGGCAAGATCAGCTTCTCGATGGACTTCGGTCGTGCTGTTGTCGCCGGTCAGCAGAAGAACGGAGGAGCACAGGAAAAGGCTGCAGCGGTAGAAGGTGCATCGCCTGCAGACGAATGTCCAGAAGAAGAACAAGAAGAAGACCTCGACGAGATGAATATGAGGTTCGAAGCGTTCATCGCCAACACCAAGGAGAAGATGCGACTGGAGGCCCTGCAGCCGGCGCACGTCTCATTAGTAGAAAACAGAGCACTGCTTGCACGATGAATCCATGTAACTATCTCGTCGAAACCTCGTCCTAGTTTTCTTCCTCGTTTCGTCTCGTCTCGTCGCTAGTGACCAGAAAAGCCTTTTTCTAATGCTTTTTTTCGGGGTTCATCGTCAGGAGATTAATGGATACGCTACAATGTAACACCCGTATTTTCAAAACTAATAAAATGCAAATAAATAGAATTAAGAGTAATTAAATAAACAAAAAGTAAATAAATAAATAAAATTCAAAGAAATTACTCCTTTAATAACTTTTGTGATCAAGAAAACATGTTTAGAATGCATTCCTTACTTGTGCATTTTGGTGTGAGTTTTGAATTCAAATTCAATAGAAAATTCGCTTAAAACTTGAAAATGAAAATCAAAACAAAAGAGAAGAGAAGGAAAGAAAGGAAAAAGAAAAGAAGAAAAACCCTGGCCCAAAGACCACCCGCGGCCCAACTCTTCCCTTCCCTCTGCTCGGCCCAGACCCAACTACGCCCTCCTTCCCTCTTCCTCTCACTAAACCGTGGGCCATTCCTGTCTGCGCCGTCTCCTCCCTCTCTCACCGCCACAAGGGCCCCACGTGTCACAATCTTATTCCCCAACCGCCAATATGCCACCATGTTCGCCGAGGCCCAGCTGCTGCCCTGCTCTCCCTTTCTTTCTCTGCCATGCGGGCCCCACCCTTCATCTTCTTCATTCCCCTGTCTTCTTCCTCATCCCCACTCAGCAACCGCCGCAAATGCCACGCTCAAATCGCGCCGGCACTCGCGCCCACGTTGTGCCAATCTCTATGCTGAGCTGCGCACAAGAACCACCGCCCCTGGCAACCGCTTCCCTCTACAAATACCTTATCTCACTACGTAAGAAACCCAAATAGGAGACAAAGATGGGCGACGCGCTCAAAGGCGGCGTCTCTGATAATGTTAAGTGAGATGAGCCCGCTTCAGCGAGGATCTGACATGACTCGGGTGAAAGTACAAGGAGACGCATTAAAACAAAGCCCGTCTCAGTTAAATTGGTATCCGAGACACATCATCCTCTCTGAAAAGCATGAGACGCGCATCAAACACAGCTCGTCTCCAATATGCGCAAGAAATGAGACGTACTCTACACAAAACCCGTCTCCTTTGTCTTCGCTTACAGACTCTCGTTGCCGAACATTTAATTCATTCATTCATTGACAGTTAAACACATATAACATAGATGAACACACAAAATATTCATCACATAGATGAACACAAATATTCATTGACAAAATATATTACAAAACACAAGAAAAAAGTACAAGACACAAAAAAATAAAAGCAACATCAACTAAAAAACAACAAAAGAAAACCTAAATCCAACTCCTCCCCCCTCCTCCTCCGGCTGCTCTGCCGGTTGCTCCGGCTGGTCTGGATCTGGCAGTACAACCTTGCGACCGAGGTTCCCCGCCATCACCGCCACCAGGATACTGCACCCCTCAGCACCGAGCACCTCGGCCATCGTCTCAAGCAGCTCTTTGTTGAGCCTCTTGGTGGAGCGGCAACACTGTTTCTTGCAGAGTGGCTCCCTCGGCGGGCTTGGTAGTGGAACGTTGGCCATGTTGGGTTGTCTCAGCGGAACGAAGTGAAGAGGAGAGACTGATGGCGCCTTATATAAGGTCTGTGCTGTAACGCAAAATGGAGACGGGCTCCCCAACGAAGTGCGTCTCCTATGATCGACGTCTCCCTCTCCTCTGCTAAAAGAGAGACATGCTCTAATGGAAAGCGCGTATCCAATTCCACACGTCACCTTTAGCTTCGTGATTTTCTCCATTTTGCTTTGGTTCACTGTTGATATCACACATCACTGAACTCAGAGCAGATTCTCACTTGATACCTGAATATAATCAAATCCTTCCTTATGTGACCTAAGGAACACAATGAACACACCACACATTCATTCATTCACACAGTTAAAGAACACACAAGATAATATTTAATCACATAAATAAACAAAGATAGAATTCATTCATTAACAATATTTACAAAACAGAAGCTACTAAAAACAACAAAGAAAAACTAAATCCTACTCCTACTCCTCCTCCCCCGGATCTTCCTCCTCCTCGTCCTCCGGCGGCGACTCTGGCGCCGGTGCAACAGGAGTCTGGGCCAACTGCGCCGGCTGAACCGGCGGTGCAACCCCGAGAACGAGGTTGCTCTCCATTGCCTCTACCAGGTTTCTGCGGCCCTCGGGGCCAAGCACCTGGGCCATCGTGTCGAACAGAATGTCAAGACGATCGGCCACCCCCGTGAGGGTGAAGAGGTAGTGGTCGATGGTACCCATTATAGTAAAATGGGGAAGGGTACCCAGACACAAGGAACTCATGGCGCGAGACGTATTGTTGTACGTCTCTTGCGCCATAAGGAGGCGCTGCTCGGTGTTGAACCTCTCGAGAGAGCTGCAACACATTTTCTTGCACGGTGGCTCCCTCGGAGGGCTTGGCGGCGGAAGGTCGGTCGTGGTTGTGGTGGGTCACTGGGGCGGAGAAGAAGAAGAAAAGAAGAGGATTCAAAGTGAGCGACACGCTTGTGGAGAACTCACTAGTGATGGTGCATCTTAAATAAGGTCCGCGCGGAGTCGTCGAGGGAGCGGTCGTTTCCTGCACATTGATGGAACGATGGGACACATCAATACGGCCTCGTGGAAACGAAAGGTCGCACACGGACGTCGTACGCATCTCTACACCACGCCGCCGAAATTAAGTTCTCTGCAGACCACGTGTCGCACGTTTCTCTTTCGATAATGGAAGACGCGCTTTAGATTAACGCTCGTCTCTCTTTGTTATAGTGCCCTCCAGGCTGTAGGGTAAAGGGCAGACACAGGTTCAGAGCGAGGGGAAGGATCAAGGGTGCGTAGTATGCTTCTTAGGCTACTTCTCACCTAGTTGACTAGTCACATCTTTATCTGCTGGCTTCCCTGTCTCCATTCCTCCTTCGGCTTTGGATAGCCCTCTTGTTGCTTGAAAGGAAATGAGCTCTGTTGGAAAAGAGTGGGACTAGAAAGATGGAATACCCATTTATGAAAAATGCGTGATTCATTAAGTGAAAGACGCTATCCGAATAGTTAGAGATGCAGTCTTCCATGCGCGAACTAAGCACATAGAAGCACCCCCTCTGCTAAGGAACAGAAGAGATTGTACCAAGTCCATAATGGTCAAGATTCATCAGAGTATTAGCAAAACTAATTGCAAATTTTGCAATGTCCAACATTGAGTCAGTCCATGGTTGATCTGTCACCTATTTGCTCTTCCAGGTCCTATCAAACCTACATATTCAAACCTGGCTAAAGTGACAATGGTCACATTGAACCCTCGAATATGCTCGAAGATCAGAACAATCAATCTAGAAGTGTCGTGAAAGCGGAAGATTCGAGAGAGAGTGAATTGATCACGGTACGAAGCTAGGCAAATGATTGGAATACCCTCGAAATCCTCTCTTCCCCGAAGAGAAAAAACTTCTTCTGCTGGAACAGGATCGGTTGATCTTCTAATTCAAGAATCAAGATTCACTTGTGGGGGTTCTTTCATTCAATCAGTTTGATGTTGTCTTCCTACCGGGATGTCTATTTTCAGGAGGGGATGACGTCTTCGAAATAAAGGACAGTATTTCCGGATTCCTATTAGTATTTGCCAAGGACATAGCCCTATTGGAAAATGCCAATTCTCTCCCTCGTCTCTTCGTCTTTTCATCTCTTCAACAGTGGAAGACGCTCTTTAACTTAACACGCGTCTCACATTTATCTCCCTCATCTCTTCTTCGCCTATGTTGCTCCTTTATTACTAATTGACCAACTCCAGTGCGACGGCCTCCTCTGTTCGCCATCGCTGTTGTCGTCGTCGTCGTCACCATCCTCCTCGTCATCATCATCGCCATCCTCCTCGTCGTCGTCACTGTTCATGGCTGGTATCGGCTTGGCGCGTAGCCGATTGAAGGAGGAGCGCCTGGCATGGCACAAGAACCATCCCCATGTATGTACATATGGCACACCGGTCGTATGATTGTATATATGTAGATCTGCAATGGACTGATGAACTTAACTTTAGTTTTGTTTTTCCGTCTGCGTAGGGTTTCTCTGCGAAGCCTGAATCGGGAGATTTATTGAAGTGACAGTGCATCGTCCCCAGTAAGGAAGGGGTAAATCATGAAGAACAAGCACAATATGAGTTCAACCATCGTCCTCCTATTAATGATTTTCCTTTGTAGACTGATTGTGAAGGTGGTTACTACCCCCTGACAATCTCCTTCTCAGAGGACTATCCATTAGTGCCTCCAAGATGCGCCTTTCCAAATGGTTTCTTCCACTCAAATGTCCATCGCTCAGGAGCACTCTGCATTGGGATTCTTGATCAAGAGACTGTAAGATAGACCTATTTTGCTCATGTAATAAGTAGTTGTTGCCAAACTTGTTTGAACTGGTTTCTTATGTAGCTTAAAATGATATTTCGTAGGGGTGGTGCACTTGTTTTACAATCAACACTATACTACTTGAAGTTCAGCGTTTGTTGCATCAGCCAAATGCACCCAATGTTGAAAAGGATTGCTATAGTTGTGACACCCGGTTCCAGAAATGAACCAAGTGAACACATATGTGTGCCCAGGACGTTCAACACACATACACGAGTGCATCACAAACGATATACAGATAATTACCACATCACAAGATTAATTAACCAAATTTTATTACACAAACCATATTATATTTGAATACAAGCTCTAATAAATATTAATAACAAGTTAAACTAATGCAGCGGAAATAAACTAATTAAGCAAACTAAACAACTAGGCAGCATAAGCAATAGGGTATAGCGCAACTCCAAAACACCACAATAAAAGCTGACGGTAGACACGGCCTAGAACTCTGCATTATCGCTATTAAACTCCCAATCCTGACCTGCAACTGTTGGGGGGGATTGCAAGAGTGAGTACATGTCGTACTCAACAAGTGTGAAAAGTATGACATGTAGCTGATTCAAATGACGAATGTAATAAAGGCGATGTGCTAAAAAGTACAGTAAAACATTTGAAAAGCAATATGTATTATGTATGTGAAGTAAAACCATCAAAAACCATAATTAATAACGTAGCACCAATCCATATTCCATATCCATCACCATCATACCATTAACCGTATTTAATGTCATAGTTTAATCCATATCCAGCCATAACCAGTACCAATCCATAACCATCCCAAATACCATCCCAATACCCAGTTCCCTCTAATCATGTGAGGGTCCAGGTTGCTCATAACCGGGAGCACGGCTATCATGATAGTTTTAGACACACTCTGCAGAGGTTGTACCGCTTTACCCACGTGTTTGTGATTTCATCACCTTTCGATGACTATAAAATGTCAATTATGCCGTATCACACTTCCGTAGGTGTGTGGCCAAGAGATCACAAAATAGCCTTTACAAAGGGATTACTAGCCTATATAGACCCCACTGAGGTTTCACCGGTGGCTATGTCTCCAACTGAGCACATCTTCAACCAAGGGCCCCCTCTTGAGCCATTCGGATCCCAGGGTAGTCCCACCAATCATCAACAAACCCAATCCGACTACCCCTTTCCCGAGCATCCTTAATGGTCCAAATAGAACTGGCAAAGCCCTAATTAATCAGCTACGCCGTACCCATACTTGGCCTCGTGGTGGCACTGTAAATCTTGGATGGTCGCTCCACGAACCGGTCCTTAGATCTAAAGCAAGCAAAACGACCATAACATCCAACCCATCCACATACCCGGCTTGCTTAGATCACCCATTACCATATCATATTAACCAGTTCATGTTAACCATAATCTCAACCATGCATAATTAAATTGAGTGGTATAGTTGTTTTCACATCCCAGTTGATTAAGCGAAGCAAAAGGTAAAAAGCCCTTCCCGACTCTCTACCATATATTCCAGGTGACAAGGGTGGTCAACAAAACTAGTAAACTTCCTAACGTATGATTTCCCGTCAAATTGACACAAGCATGCAATTTTCAAACAAAACATTTATTTTAAAACAGGATCAATATGCTTCAAGGACACTTGCCTTGCTCTTGCGGTTGATTAGGGTCAAAGCCTTCAAACTCTTGGTGTTGTAGATCATCCGCGGCACTTTCTAGCGCGAATCTGTCTAATCCGCACAATAAACATACAAGACAAGAAACACAATCAAAGAGTGCACAAATATTACTCAATATGACACGATATGCATGATTGATGAAAATGCAAGGTAGAACTTGTTAATAGATTGCTTTTAATGATCACTAACTAGTTCTAATAGATTCTAACAAGTTTATACAGGTTTGGATTTAATTAGATCTACTTTTAGAATCAATTCAATAAGATTTAGTCAGCAAAATCGGACTAGTCTGCAGAAGGCCGGACTAGTCCGCACTTCGCAGAACTAGCGAACTAGGGTTTTCTAGATCGACGTGAATTTGGAGATTTGGGGTTTAATTCACGTAAAGAAAAGAGAATAGAAGGTATACCAGGTGTTTAGAACTCCAATGAATCAATAAACTTGGAGGTAACACTTGGATCTTGATGATCTAGGGTTGGTGATGAACTTGGAGATGAATTGGTGATGAAGAATGAAACTTGATGTAGATCTTGATCCTCTTTCGTTTCCTCCTCTTCTTCTTCTTGCTTGGGATCTCCTCCTCCCTCCTTGATTGTGGCTCTCCACGAACTAGGGTTTGGGTGGGGTGGAAAAATGGCAAATAGATGTCAAGCCAAGGGGTGGGGTTGTTTATATAGAGGTGGAGGCTAGGGTTAGATGGATTTCGAGTTTGGGATGAGTAGAGGCCGGTTTAGAGTCCCACATGGGCTCTAAAAGAGTAAGCACGACGTCCCTAGGCGCACTTAATGTGAAACCCAAGAAACATGTCGTAAAACAAAAAATCAATTTGGGGTCGCGAAATATCGGACAAGTTCGAAAAGGATCGGACTAGTCCGAAAATGTCCGGAGATAAAATCGGACAAGTCTGGCCTAAAATCGGACAAGTCCTACTTTAGTCAGAGAGGAAAACGGACAAGTCCGCTGGGACACCGGACTAGTCCGTGAAAGTCCAGGGACTTAGCAAATTTTCAAGGATTCATGGAATATCGGACTAGTCCGCACAAAATTGGACAAGTACGAATGTTTCCAGAGGCAAAATCGGACTAGTCCGCAACAAAAACATACATGTCCATTTTTAGTCAGAGAGAAATCGGACTAGTCCGCACTTTTCAGCATTTTAAGTGCGGTTTTGTTCCAAATCAATTTTAAATGTTCCAAATCAATTTTAAACTCATTCCTCTTTATGTGGGTTAATGTTAAACATGTATATGAATGTATGTAGGGCATGATGCATGAAAATGAGGGTGTTACAAACCTACCCCCCTTAAAATGAATATCACCCTCGAAATTCAACACGGAAGAGAAGATATAGGGAAATTCCTTCTTGATATCATCCTCCAATTCCCACGTCACTTCTTTTTCTGTGTGGTGATTCCATTGAACTTTACACCATCTAATAACCTTGTTCCTTGTGACTCCCTCCTTGGCTTCAAAAATTTTGATCGGTTGTTCGGCGTAAGTCAAATCTTCCTCTAGTTCCTATCCTTCCATGGGCACTTGTTCTTCCGGTACTCTCAAGCACTTCTTGAGATGGGAAACATGAAACACATTATGGACATCTGAAAGATGAGTTGGCATCTCCAACTTATATGCTACTTCCCCCCTCTTGTCCACAATCTTGAATGGTCCAATATAACGAGGTGCTAGCTTGCCTCTTATGTTAAACCTCTTATGACCTCTCATTGGTGACACCTTGAGGTAAACAAAATCTCCCACTTCAAAGGTTAATTTCCTTCTCCTATTGTCCACATAGCCCTTTTGCCTTGATTGGGCAGCCCTCAAGTTTTCACGAATTATTTGGACTTGCTTTTCGGCTTCTTGCAACACATCCGGACCAAATACTTGAGTTTCTCTTGCCTCATTCAAGAATAAAGGTGTCCTACACTTCCTTTCGTAAAGAGCTTCATATGGTGACATTTTCAAGCTTGCTTGGTAGTTATTGTTGTATGAAGATTCTTCATATGGCAAGATCATGTCCCAACTTTTCCCATGATTCAAAGCACAAGCTCTTAACATGTCCTCTAAAATCTAATTGGTCCTCTCGGTTTGTCCATCCGTTTGAGGGTGATACCCTGAACTAAAATTCAACCTCGTTCCAAAGCTTCATGCAGTTTCTGCCAAAATCTGGAAGTGAATTGTGAACCTCTATCCAAGACTATCTTCTTTGGAACTCCATGCAAACATACTATTCTTCCTATGTACAGTTCCACCAATTTCTCTCCATTATAGGTGGTCTTGACGGGAATAAAGTGGGCTGACTTAGTTGACTGATCCACAATTACCCAAATTGAGTCGTAACCGGACTGAGTACATGGTAAACCAACTATGAAGTCCATACCAATTTCTTCCCACTTCCACTCCGAAATCTTCAATGGTTGCAATAATCCAACGGGCCTTTGATGTTCCGCCTTGACTCGTTGGCACACATCACACAATGCTACATATTCAGCTATGTCCTTCTTCATGCTATCCCACCAATAGCATGTCTTCAAGTCTTTGTACATCTTTGTACAATCAGGGTGAATCGAGTATGGCGAGTGAATGTAGGCCTAGAGGGGGGGGGGGGTGAATAGGCCTTCTTGAAAATTGTCGAATCCTGCAACACTTAACAACCAGTTTAATACCAGAGATATCGGACTAGTCCGGTGTTCACGGACTAAGTTGATTAAACTTGATTGATTGGTTTGATTCTTTTATGTGTACAGCGGAAATATAGAATCAAACAATAGTTTAACAGTTATATACTGGATTATATCACAATTAAGTCTTATGTTCAACAATTTAACGTAAGATGAACAATGTGTATGAAACCCTAGATTGAGTTGATTAATTAGAATGATGAACACTAAAACAAGACACAACGATTTATCCCGTGGTTCGGCTACCACAAAGGCAACCTACGTCCACGTTGAGGAGTCCACAAAAGGATCGGGTCTTCTCCAACCCTACCCTCATTGGATCGCCACGAAGGACAATCCTCTTCCACTAACCACAAAGGGGTGAATAACCGAATTCAAGGGGCGTTCTCACACGTTGAGAGCTCCCTTAGATTACAAAGCACAATGCCACAAAAACACACTCAAAAGTTACAATTGAAACGCAGGAGTGTGTTAGAGAATCAAACCAAGAGCTCAATGTGGTGTTGCAAGTGTCTCTCCAATGATCTAGAGTGAATCCTCAAAGGATTGGACGATGTTGCACTTAATTTCGTGGAGAGAGGTTGGTTTTGAGGCTCTTGGGAGGTGTGACGGCGCTAGGGTTCGAGAGACTGTGAAATTGGGCCGAGCACCTCTATTTATATGGGGTTTCTAAAAGTTACCGTTAGGGTTCAGAAAGTTCGAACTAGTCCATGGTGGTCACTGGACTAGTCCGGTGTGCTGTGTGTAGCAAACCCTAAGTGTCCCGAAATATCGGACTAGTCCGGCTGAAAACGGACTTGTCCGATTTCGCTACTGGAAATCTTCGGACTCGTCCGATGTCCATCGGACTTGTCCGTACATGTGAAACCCTAAGTGTGTTGGATGACAAGTCCGCACTTGGAGGACTTGTCCGATTTAGATCAGTGGGTTTTTCGGACTAGTCCGTGTGAATATCAGACTTGTCCGAAGTGGATCAGAAAGGATATCGGACTAGTCCGGTTGATAACGGACTTGTCCGATTTTGTGTGACTTATGTAGTATTTTGAGGACTAGTCCGCACTTGGGAGGACTATTCCAATTCTAGTCAGAGATATATCAGACTAGTCCGACAGTTATCGGCCTTGTCCGATCTGGTGCAGAAAGGTTATCGGACTAGTCCGATTGTGATCGGACTAGTCTGGTCCTGTGTAACTCTGTGCAATGTGTGTGTTTAATTATCATTGAGCTCTTGGGGTGTGTTTCCTTAACACACTCCATACACAATAATCTGCTACTCTTTTTCCTTGAGCTCATTTCCACTTTGCTCCTCTTCATCCCTTCTTTTTGGTATTTTGCTCATTTTTCTATTATAGGCCTGCATTCATCTCAACAAAGAGGTTAGGATCCCAATTGCTTGTCATAAATAATCCAAAACCCACAAGGGAGTCCTAGATGCACTTTCAATCTCTCCCTTTTTGGTGATTGATGACAACCAATTGAGATTTCACAAAATATGACAAAAATTGAGATTTTCATAAAGTATGCACATATGAATCAAAAATACATCAAGCAGTGAAAGAATTATCCATATGTGCATTCTTTATGGTGGGATGCATAACTAAGTACATTAAGACATTGAGAGTGACATAATTTACATTAATCAACCAAAACAAAGCACATATGTCATTCCAGGAGCAAAATTACAAATTTTAACAAATACTTGTCAAATTAAGTAAGCATTGCATCACAGAACCAACGTTAATCTTAGAAGCACTGTTAAATCATTACAATCACAAATATAGATAAAAAGAGCTCTCTCCTTGCATCCTACAGCTAAATCTAAGAATCCCCCTCAATCTCTCCCCCTTTGGCATCAAGACACCAAAAAGAAGGAGAGGAGGGTCCTAGGGTCTTCACTCTTCACTGTCGGTCCTCTCGTTGTCGTCTTCGTCTTCTTCATCATCAGCTTGACGAGGAGGAGAAGGCGGAGGGACAGAGCCACTCGAGCCCCCAATGCCAAAGTAGGCAAGCTCGGAGGGGTTCAAGGGCGCGAGCTCAGTGATGTTTGGGTCAGAGTCTACAGAAATCACAGGAGATCCAATGGGGTCGATCTCCAGCTTTTGGCAGATTTGCTTCACGTTGGCCTTTATGTACTTCATGTCCTCCTTTCTCTTCTGGTTGAGCTTGTGGGACTTCACTTCGGCCTTCTTGCAGGAGGAGAATATGGAAGCCAGATACTTGAGGATCCCACTAGCTGATCCTCGCTGAGGGGCTTCCCTAGAAGTAGGGACAGCTCTAGCACCATCTCTTGATCTTGCCGGTGCCTCGGGACTGGAGGCCGGAGAGGGAGCAGCCTGGACATTCACTGGTTGAGGCTTCAGAGGCATCAAAGGAGTATGCTCCACATCCTTCACAAACTCAATCCCTGTGACTTTTTCAATCATAAACATGAGATAGGGAGCATAGCCACAAGACCTGTTGGGGGTGCTGGAGATGTTGACTATATCATTCCATATGTAATCAAACACATCATACTTACGCCCTTTGCTTATGATCTTCATCATGGTCTGGAGGTATCCTTGTACACTCCCTGCATCCCCATCCTTAGGGGCAATGGTCTTCCTCAAAACCCTGTTCAGCTCCACAAAGAATGGCTTCATGTTCTTTGTGGAGGGCGGGATGAACTTTGAATTTGGCTCATAGAGAAACTTCATCCTCTCCTTGTCGATGACACCAACATAGTGGATAACCACATTATCATTGCTGGAGGTGTCAAGATGCAGCATCCTAGCAAACTCTTCATAAGTGATAGTGTACTTGGATCCATGAGTCATCCAAGTCACTCTTTCTTCCTCATCGCTTGCAAAGTGGAAGGTGGCATAGAATTGAGCCAGCACTTCATCATTCCAGTTGTACTTGAAGGAAAATAGATCCTTCAAGCCATGTCTCTCAGCTGCTGCAATAACTTCATCAAAAGTTGAGCATCTCTTCCTCTCAAGGTGTGCCCAGTCAATCCACTGACTGCGCACCACCGATGTCTTCATTGGCAGATACACCAATCTGTAGAAATCAGCATGGAAGTTTCACCAGAACCTTCCATCGACAGCTTGCTTTGGCATGCCATACCAGTCAATGCTTCTGAATTTTGCCGCCGAGTCACTGCCCTTGCCATTGAACTTCTCCTTAGTAGGGTCCCAGACCCCTTCACTGGGAGCATGCAGCTTCAAAGGCCCGACTGGACCCGTCGCTATCCCTTTGCCCTTGCTCTTTGCTTGGCAAGGGCCACTTGATGATGCGACTGCCTTCGAAACTGGCTTCTTTGCCAACACCTTCCTCCAAACCTGAGGAGGGGAAGGAGCTGGCTCGGAGGGTCTTTCTTGGCGCTTCTTGCCAAGACCCGTCGAGGACCGAGGTGCCACCTTGTGGTCCATCTCGGCCTCAAAGTTGGAGATTTCATCGATTGAGCTCGACATGATCTGAGAATGATTTGCAAGAATGATGATAAGTGATACAAGGCATAGTTATGAAGAGATAGCAAGGAAGTGTATTGAGGAATTGAAGAATTAGGTTTTAAGTTCAGAAACATCGGACTTGTCCGTGCATGGACCGGACTAGTCCGGTGTTCATCCTCAAAAACCTAACAGGCTGGACAAAGGTTGATTCCTAATGCATAACAAGTCTAGCATACACGTAGTACATCAAGGAAGCATGTATCTAGTAAAAGATGCTAGGCTATTCGATCAACAATGGAGAAAAATCAGATTTCTAGGGTTTGGGAGAAAATTACCGAAGAAATCGATTGAAGCTTGAGGATTAGGGAGTTGGAGCCCGGACAAGTCCGCTAGCTTCAATCCGCACGAGGTCAAGCTTGATTTCCGCCCAAATACGCACCTTTTTGATGGAGGGAGCAAGGAATCGCCTTGGGAGCTCGAGCGCAAGAGACAGAGTGCGTGAGCAAGAGTGGGGATGAGAGGAATTAGGGTTTGGTGGCGGCTAGGGTTATGGACACGAAAAATCGGACAAGTCCAGAGATTACTGGACTAGTCCGAACTCATCCAGAGATCTATATCGGACTAGTCCATGGTCTATCGGACTAGTCCGGCCTAACCGGCACTCAGCGGACTAGTCTGCATGGGCAGACTAGTCCGGGTAACCACGGACTAGTCCGTGGTGACCAGGAGAAATTTGCATAGCCCATTCATATATATTTGAAGGTTCATAAATAGAGAATAGAGGGGCAAAACAAATCAATTAATCTTGATGAATTTGACCAGTAAGCATACAACAACCAAACAATGATCATAATTCACCAAGATCTAGTAATTGACATAGTTTTTCGAGAAAAAATTGAGAGAGATGATTTTCACAATTCAATCAAAATTTTTGAAGAATTCATACAGGTATGGAACTTTTCAATCCACACTACGAGCATCAAGGATATTTAGTTCATTTCGGAGTTCGCAAAAACGCTTTTCATCAAGTGGCTTGGTGAATATGTCGGCCAATTGTTTTTGGGTGTTGATATGTGAGATGGTTATATCTCCTTTCATGGAATGGTCTCTCAAAAAATGATGTCTTATGTCTATGTGTTTAGTTCTAGAGTGCTCAACTGGATTGTGGGCAATTTTAATGGCACTCTCATTGTCACAGGAGAGGAATACGGTTCATATTGTAACCGTAATCCCTTAGAGTTTGTCGCATCCAAAGGAGTTGTGCACAACAACTCCCGGCTGCAACATACTCCGCTTCGGCTGTGGATAGGGCAATGGAAACTAAGGATCTCCCTAGGAATTGACATGTGCCGGAGGTGCTTTTTCTATCTACTTTGCACCCGGCATAATCTGCATCGGAGTAACCAATGAGATTGAATTTTGAGCCTTTTGGGTACCAAAGACCAAGGTTGGGTGTATGAACTAAATATCTCAAGATCCTTTTTGCGACTGTCAAGTGACATTCCTTAGGGTTGGCTTGAAATCTTGCACACAAACATACACTCAACATAATATCTGGCCTAGATGCACATAAATAGAGTAGAGATCCAATCATGGAGCGATATACCTTTTGGTCGACGTTACGTCCATCTTCGTTGAGATCCAAGTGGCCATTTGTTGCCATGGGGGTCTTTATGGGCTTTGCCTTGTCCATGCCAAACTTCTTAAGTATGTCCTGCGTGTACTTGGTTTGGCTTATGAACGTTCCTTCCTTTTGTTGCTGCACTTGGAATCCCAAGAAGTATTTTAATTCTCCCATCATTGACATTTCAAACCTGTCTGTCATGATTTTGCTAAATTCCTCACAAAAAGATTGATTAGTTGACCCAAAGATTATATCATCAACACAAATTTGACAAATAAAGAGACCATTGTCTAAATTCTTTGTAAATAATGTATAAGCTACTTTGCCAATTTGAAAACCATTCTCAATTAAGAAATCTCTAAGACAGTCATACCATGCTCTAGGAGCTTGTTTGAGGCCGTAGAGAGCCTTACGCAATTTGAATACGTGGTCGGGGAACTCTTCGTCTTCAAATCCGGGTGGTTGCTCCACGTACACCTCTTCCTTGATCGGTCCATTGAGGAAGGCACTTTTCACATCCATTTGATACAGCTTGAAATCGTGGTGAGTAGCATATGCAAGTAATATTCTAATAGATTCAAGCCTAGCTACTGGAGCAAAAGTCTCATCGAAATCCAAAACTTCGACTTGTGAGTACCCTTTGCCACAAGTCATGCCTTGTTCCTTGTCACCACCCCGTGTTCGTCTTGTTTGTTGCGGAAGACCCACTTGGTGCCGATGATGTTTGCATTGGGTCTTTCCACAAGTTCCCACACATCGTTCCGCTTGAAGTTGTTCAATTCTTCTTGCATTGCCACCACCCAGTCCGGATCCTTCAATGCATCCTCAATCCTGCGTGGTTCCAAAAAGGATACAAACGAATAATGCTCACAAAAGTTAGCTATGCGAGATCTAGTGGTTACTCCCTTTTGGATGTCACCGATGATGTTGTCAATTGGGTGATCCCTTTGGATGCATTGGTGTACTCTTGGGTGTGGCACTTGAGGAGTTGTGCCTTCATGATTGTCTGCTTCTCCCCCTAAGTGGTTGCCTTCATTGACTTGTTGATCATCTTCGTACTCTTGTGGTTGATCTTGTTTTGAAGCTCCCCCTTGATTGATGGTCTCCTCTTGTGGTTCATTTTCCTCATGTACGTGTGAAGGTGGCTCTTGTGGTCGAACTTCGCCTAGATCCATTCTTTTCAATGCTTGACAAGGAGCTTCTTCTTTACCTAATTCACATGGATCAACTTGCTCCTTTTGGGAGTTTAGTCTCATCGAACACTACGTCACGTGCTACTTCAACAAGTCTGGAGGCCTTGTTGAAAACACGATAGGCGTAAGTGTTCGAATCATAACCAAGCAAGAAACCTTCATCGGACTTCGAAGTGAACTTTGAAGTCCTAGGCTTCTTGTTCAGGATATAACATGGAGAACTGAAAACTCGAAAATATTAAATGTTGGGTTTGTTACCGGTAAGTAGCTCATAGGGAGTCTTCTTGAGTAGTCGATGAAGATAAAGTCGATTTGTGGCATGGAAAGCGGTGTTAATCACTTCCGCCCAAAATCGATCCGAAGTCTTGTACTCATCGAGCATTGTTCTTGCCATCTCTATGAGTGTTCGGTTCTTTCTTTTGGCAACTCCGTTTTGTTGTGGCGAGTATGGCGCTGAAAATTCGTGCTTGATGCCCTCTTCATCAAGGTACTCCTCCACTTGTGTGTTCTTGAACTCCGTGCCATTGTCGCTTCGAATGCTCTTGATTGTCAATGAAAATTTGTTTTGAGCTCGCTTGAAGAACTTCTTGAGTGTTCCTTGTGTTTCTGACTTATCATGCAAAAAGAAAACCCAAGTGAAGCGAGAAAAATCATCAACGATAACTAAACAGTATTTGTTACCGCCGATGCTTATGTAAGCGATTGGACCAAACAAGTCCATGTGAAGTAGTTCGAGCGGTCTTGTTGTAGTCATGACGTTCTTTGCGGGATGATGTGCTCCAACTTGCTTCCCGGCTTGGCACGAGCTACAAGGCCTGTCTTTCTCAAAAACAACATCCTTCAAACCTCGGATGTGATCGCCCTTGAGGAGTTTTTGAAGATTCCTCATACCAACATGCGCTAGCCGTCTATGACACAGCTAACCCATGTTGGTTTTAGCAATCAAGCATGTGTCGAGTTCGGCTTTATCCTTGTTGAAGTCAACAAGGTAAAGCTTTCCCTTCAACATACCCTTGAATGCAATGAAACCATTACTCCTCCTAGAGACGGTCACACCCTCGTTAGTGAATAAGCAATTATAACCTTTGTCACATAGTCGAGATATGGACAGCAGGTTATAATCTAAAGATTCAACATGTAAAACATGAGAAAGTGTGTGTTCAGAAGATATTGCAATTCTGCCGGTACCGAGCACCCTTCCTTGACTATTATCTCCGAAGTAGATGCCCTCATTTGGATCCTCATTCTCTTCATATTCCACGAACATCCTTCTTTCTCCGGTCATATGGTTGGTGCATCCACTGTCTAGCACCCATTTGGATCCACCGGAGGAGTAGGCCTGCAAAAACACATTATGCTTTGGTTTTAGGTACCCAAGCTTGCTTGGGTCCTTGGAGGTTAGTTACAATACATTTGGGCAACCACACATGGGATTTTGTGTTCCCATGGCGTGACCCAACATAATAAGCACAGACATTGCCAAGATTATTTTTCATTAACACATAGGAGGCATCAAAAGTTTTGAATAATAGCTGCTGTTGTTTATTAATCGGACTAGTCTGGGGGGCCGGACTTGTCCGGATGACCAGACTTGTCCGGACACCAACCGGACTGGTCCAGTATTTGTGTGAGTTCAAGTTTTTATCCTTCGACTTACCAGTTTGAGAGGGTCTTCCCTTCACAAAAGAAATCCTTCCCTTGTTATTCTTATGACTTCCAGCATGCTGCTTTTCACCATAAGAGTAACCAATGCCATATTTGACATTTGGAGGTCTTTGGACCAAGTATGCACTACGTGCATAGTTGATCTTCTCCTTGTTAAATATGCCACATTGGGTAGGATTTTTATCCTTTGTGGAGGTTGATTTCCCTTTCAACCTGGTGTAAGTTTTACTACATGTGCACATATGAGCAAACTCAGTTTTAGTCGGTTGGGAAGGTGAATTTGAAGAGGAGGAAGGTTCACTCAGCTTGAGTGACTCAACTTGCACTTCAAGGATCTTGTTAACCTTGATCAGGTCAGCAAGTTGGTCCTTGATTGCAACATTTGAGTCAGTTAACTCCAAGCAAGCTTTCTTGTTTGAAGCTAACTCAAGCTATAGTGAATTGTTTTTCTCCTTTTCAAGCTCTAGAAGTTTGTCAAGTTCGACATACTCCTCCTATTGGGAGATAATCATGTCCTCTTGATGATCAATTAACCTCTCCTTCTCAACAAGTTGATCAAGTAAAAATTTCATTTTTGTTGCAGTTTTCCTATCTAGTCCATTTAGCATATCCTCATCATCACTATCTATTTCATCATCGCTAGAGTAGGAATGCACGGAAGGGGTTTTGATGATTACCTTGCATTTACCTTCCTTTGCCATAAGGAAAGTGCCATTTCCCTTCCTTGCACCGAGTGTAGGGAAGAGTGTAGATTTCTTGGACGTGCTCTCGATGGCTATGCTAGCCATCTCTTCTTCATCGGATGATGAGGACTCATCGTTTGAGTCCCACTCCTTCCCAATTTGTGCTTGTTCGGCTTGTTTCTTCTTCTTGAAGAATTTCTTAGGTTGAGGCTTGGATTCTTTGGTCTTCTTCTTGTTCTCCTCATATGGGAAATCAAATATAAAGTGGTTATACTCACCACAATTGTAGCACGCCTGTCTCAACTTTGGATTTGTTCTTTCCTTGTACTTGCCTTCACTTGATTTTGTCCCTTGTCTTTTCTTCATTATTCTCTTGAACTTTTTCATGAATAATATCATGTCCTCTTCATCTAGCTCACTGCTCTCTTCGTCGCTGTCTTCCTCTAGTTGTGCTTTTCTTGCTTCTTTGGATAGAGGCTTGAGGGTGGACTTTAAAGCGACCCCTTTCTTCTTAGCCGAGGTGAGGTCGGCAATTTCCTTGACGTGCTTTGCTTGTTTTTCCATCATCTCAAAGTTGATAATTTTTCCAAGCAATTCATCCGAAGTCATCTTTTTGTACCCGGGGCTTTCTCTAATCATGGAACATAGCGTGACATTGCGAGGCATAAAAGCTCCAAGGATGAGCTTTACAAACTCGTGGTCATTCCACTTCTTGCTCCCATATGATCAAACTTTGTTAACGAGTGTCTTCAATCGATTGTACATATCTTGGGGTGACTCGTCTTCCTCAATTGTGAATCTTCCTAGTTCGCCTTCGATCATCTCAATCTTTGCTTCACGCACATGTCGGTCACCTTCATGTGAAGTTTGCAGAGTATCCCATATCTCCTTAGAAATTTCGAGTCCATCCACCTTGGTGAACTCGTCCCGACTAAGTGAGGAGGTGATTACAGCTGCGGCTTGAGCGTTTCTATGAATGGCCTGCTCTTGGCTTGGGGTGAGCTCTTCGTCGTCATCCGGAATATCTATCCCTGTACATACAACATGCCATAGACTTGGATTTAGGGAAATCAAATGCATCTTCATATTCTGCCTCCACATTGAGTAATCACTTCCATCGAAGTGTGGGGCTTTTCCAAGTGGGATATATAAGTAATGGTTGTTATTGGAATTTAGACGATCATAGTTAAAAGGATATCGGGAGTAGTCGATGTGACTACTCCCCTTCTTTTTCTCTTCAACTTTCGCTTTCCCTTCGGAAAGTGCCTTCTTTCCGAGGAGTGCCTTTAGCTCTAGCGTCTCCTCATCATCGTCCTCGAAGTCTTGAATGGCTTCGAGGTACTTCTCCACTTTTTGGTTCTTGTCGTTGTTAACCTCCTCTTGGTTGTTGATTTTGTGGACGTCCTTCATGTCCGACATGATCTCTTCGAGTGATTAGACTCTTTCTTGAAGAACCTGCTCTGATACCAATTGAATGTAGGCCTAGAGGGGGGTGAATAGGCCTTCTTGAAAATTGTCGGATCCTGCAACACTCAACAACCAGTTTAATACCAGAGATATCGGACTAGTCCGGTAAAGTGCGGACTAGTCCGGTGTTCACGGACTAAGTTGATTAAACTTGATTGATTGGTTTGATTCTTTTATGTGTACAGCGGAAACATAGAATCAAACAACAGTTTAACAGTTATATACTGGATTATATCACAATTAAGTCTTATGTTCAACAATTTAACGTAAGATGAACAATGTGTATGAAACCCTAGATTGAGTTGATTAATTAGAATGATGAACACTAAAACAAGACACAACGATATATCCCGTGGTTCGGCTACCACAAAGGCAACCTATGTCCACGTTGAGGAGTCCACAAAAGGACCGGGTCTTCTCCAACCCTACCCTCGTTGGATCGCCACGAAGGCCAATACTCTTCCACTAACCACAAAGGGGTGAATAACCGAATTCAAGGGGCGTTCTCACACGTTGGGAGCTCCCTTAGATTACGAAGCACAATGCGACGAAAACACACTCAAAAGTTACAATTGAAACGCAGGAGTGTGTTAGAGAATCAAACCAAGAGCTCAATGTGGTGTTGCAAGTGTCTCTCCAATGATCTAGAGTGAATCCTCAAAGGATTGGACGATGTTGCACTTAATTTCGTGGAGAGAGGTTGTTTTTGAGGCTCTTGGGAGGTGTGACGGCGCTAGGGTTCGAGAGACTGTGAAATTGGGCCGAGCACCTCTATTTATATGGGGTTTCTAAAAGTTACCGTTAGGGTTTAGAAAGTTCAAACTAGTCCGTGGTGGTCACCGGACTAGTCCGGTGTGCTGTGTGTAGCAAACCCTAAGTGTCCCGAAATATCGGACTAGTCCAGCTGAAAACGGACTTGTCCGATTTCGCTACTGGAAATCTTTGGACTAGTCCGATGTCCATCGGACTTGTCCGAACATGTGAAACCCTAAGTGTGTTGGATGACAAGTCCGCACTTAGAGGACTTGTCCGATTTAGATCAATGGGTTTTCTGACTAGTCCGTGTGAATATCGGACTTGTCAGAAGTGGATCAGAAAGGATATCGGACTAGTCCAGTTGATAACGGACTTGTCCGATTTTGTGTGACCTGTGTAGTGTTTTGAGGACTAGTCCGCACTGGGGAGGACTAGTTCGATTCTAGTCAGAGAGATATCAGACTAGTCCGACAGTTATCGGCCTTGTCCGATCTGGTGTAGAAAGGTTATCGGACTAGTCTAGTTGTGATCGGACTAGTCCGGTCCTGTGTATGTCTGTGCAATGTGTGTGTTTAATTATCATTGAGCTCTTGGGGTGTGTTTCCTTAACACACTCCATACACAATAATCTGCTACTCTTTTTCCTTGAGCTCATTTCCACTTTGCTCCTCTTCATCCCTTCTTTTTGGTATTTTGCTCATTTTTCTATTATAGGCCTGCATTCATCTCAATAAAGAGGTTAGGATCCCAATCGCTTGTCATAAATCATCCGAAACCCACAAGGGAGTCCTAGATGCACTTTCAATCTCCCCCTTTTTGGTGATTGATGACAACCAATTGAGATTTCACAAAATATGACAAAAATTGAGATTTTCATAAAGTATGCACATATGAATCAAAAATACATCAAGCAGTGAAAGAATTATCCATATGTGCATTCTTTATGGTGGGATGCATAACTAAGTACATTAAGACATTTAGAGTGGCATAATTTACATTAATCAACCAAAACAAAGCACATATGTCATTCCAGGAGCAAAATTATAGATTTTAACAAATACTTCTCAAATTAAGTAAGCATTGCATCATAGAACCAAAGTTAATCTTAGAAACACTGTTAAATCATTACAATCACAAAGATAGATAAAAAGAGCTCTCTCCTCGCATCCTACAGCTAAAGCTAAGAATCCCCCTCAATCTCTCCCCCTTTGGCATCAAGACACCAAAAAGAAGGAGAGGAGGGTCCTAGGGTCTTCACTCTTCACTGTCGGTCCTCTCGTCGTCGTCTTCGTCTTCTTCATCACCAGCTTGAC
This sequence comes from Tuctoria greenei, assembly GCA_036927565.1. Taxonomy (NCBI): domain Eukaryota; kingdom Viridiplantae; phylum Streptophyta; class Magnoliopsida; order Poales; family Poaceae; genus Tuctoria; species Tuctoria greenei. The sequence goes on along the minus strand of JAYESD010000003.1, from coordinate 170,786,488 downwards.
GAGGAGGAGAAGGAGGAGGGACGGAGCCACTCGAGCCCCCAATGCCAAAGTAGGCAAGCTCAGAGGGGTTCAAGGGCGCGAGCTCAGGGAAGTATGGGTCAGAGTCCTCAGAAATCACTGGAGATCGAATGGGGTCGATCTCCAGCTTTTGGCAGATTTGCTTCACGTTGGCCTTTATGTACTTCATGTCCTCCTTTCTCTTCTGGTTGAGCTTGTGGGCCTTCACTTCGGCCTTCTTGCAGGAGGAGAATATGGCAGCCAGATACTTGAGGATCCCACTAGCTGATCCTCGCTGAGGGGCTTCCCTAGAAGTAGGGACAGCTCTAACACCATCTCTTGATCTTGCCGGTGCCTCGAGACTGGAGGCCGGAGAGGGAGCAGCCTGGACATTCACTGGTTGAGGCTTCAGAGGCCTCAAAGGAGTATGATCCACATCCTTCACAAACTCAATCCCTGTGACTTTCTCAATCATAAACATGAGATAGGGAGCATAGCCACATGACCTGTTGGGGGTGCTGGAGATGTTGACCATATCATTCCATATGTAATGAAACACATCATACTTACGCCCTTTGCTTATGATCTTCATCAAGGTCTGGAGGTATCCTTGTACACTCCCTGCATCCCCATCCTTAGGGGCAATGGTCTTCCTCAAAACCCTGTTCAGCACCACAAAGAATGGCTTCATGTTCTTTGTGGAGGGAGGGATGAACTTTGAATTTGGCTGATAGAGAAACTTCATCCTCTCCTTGTCGATGACACCAACATTGTGGATGACCACATTATCATTGCTGGAGGTGTCAAGATGCAGGATCCTAGCAAACTCTTCATAAGTGATAGTGTACTTGGATCCATGAGTCATCTAAGTCACTCTTTCTTCCTCATCGCTTGCAAAGTGGCAGGTGGCATAGAATTGAGCCACCACTTCATCATTCCAGTTGTACTTGAAGGAAAATAGATCCTTCAAGCCATGCCTCTCAGCTGCTGCAATCACTTCATCAAAAGCTGAGCATCTCATCTTCTCAAGGTGTGCCCAGTCAATCCACTGACTGCGCACCACCGATGTCTTCATTGGCAGATACACCAATCTGTAGAAATCAGCATGGAAATTGCACCAGAACCTTCCATCAGCAGCTTGCTTCGGCATGCCATACTAGTCAAAGCTTCTGAATTTTGCCGCCGAGTCACTGCCCTCGCCATTGAACTTCCCCTCAGTAGGGTCCCGGACCCCTTCCCTGGGAGCATGCAGCTTCCAAGGCTCGACTGGACCCATCGCTATCCCTTTGCCCTTGCTCTTTGCTTGGCGAGGGCCACTTGATGATGCGGCTGCCTTCGAAACTGGCTTCTTTGCCAACACCATCCTCCGAACCTGAGGAGGGGAAGGAGCTGGCTCGGAGGGTCTTTCTTGGCGCTTCTTGCCAAGACCCGTCGAGGACCGAGGTGCCACCTCGTGGTCCATCTCGGCCTCAAAGTTTGAGATTTCATCGTTTGAGCTCGACATGATTTGAGAATGATTTGCAAGAATGATGATAAGTGATACAAGGCATAGGTATGAAGAGATAGCAAGGAAGTGCATTGAGGAATTGAAGAATTAGGTTTTAAGTTCAGAAACATCGGACTTGTTCGGGAGACCGGACTTGTCCGTGCATGGACCGGACTAGTCCGATGTTCATCCTCAAAAACCTAACAGACTGGACAAAGGCTGATTCCTATTGCATAAAAAGTCTAGCATACACGTAGTACATCAAGGAAGCATGTATCTAGTAAAAGATGCTAGGCTATTCGATCAACAATGGAGAAAAACAAGATTTCTAGGGTTTGGGAGAAAATTACCGAAGAAATTGATTGAAGCTTGAGGATTAGGGAGTTGGAGCCCGGACAAGTCCGCTAGCTTCAATCCGCATGAGGTCAAGCTTGATTTCCGCCTAAATGCGCACCTTTTTGATCGAGGGAGCAAGGAATCGCCTTGGGAGCTCGAGCGCAAGAGAGAGAGTGCGTGAGCAAGAGTGGGGATGAGAGGAATTAGGGTTTGGTGGCGGCTAGGGTTATGGACACAAAAAATCAGACAAGTCCGGAGATAACCGGACTAGTCCGAATTCATCCAGAGAGCTATATCGGACTAGTCCATGGTCTATCGGACTAGTCCGGCCTAACCGGCACTCAGCGGACTAGTCTGCATGGGCGGACTAGTCCGGGTAACCACGGACTAGTCCGTAGTCACCAGGAGAAATTTGCATAGCCCATTCATATATATTTGAAGGTTCATAAAAAGAGAATAGAGGGGCAAAACAAATCAATTTATCTTGATGAATTTGACCAGTAAGCATACAACAACCAAACAATGATCATAGTTCACCAAGATCTAGTAATTGACATAGTTTTTCGAGAAAAAATTGAGAGAGATGATTTTCACAATTCAATCAAAATTTTTGAAGAATTCATACTGGTATGCAACTTTTCAAGCCACACTCCGAGCATCAAGGACATTTAGTTCATTTTGGAGTTCGCAAAAATGCTTTTCATCAAGTGGCTTGGTGAATATGTCGGCCAATTGCTTTTGGGTGTTGACATGTGAGATGGTTATATCTCCTTTCATGGAATGGTCTCTCAAAAAATGATGTCTTATGTCTATGTGTTTAGTTCTAGAGTGCTCAACTGGATTGTGGGCAATTTTAATGGCACTCTCATTGTCACAAAGGAGAGGAATACGGTTCATATTGTAACTGTAATCCCTTAGAGTTTTTCGCATCCAAAGGAGTTGTGCACAACAACTCCCGGCTGCAACATACTCCGCTTCGGCTGTGGATAGGGCAATGGAAACTAAGGACCTCCCTAGGAATTGGCATGTGCCGGAGGTGCTTTTTCTATCTACTTTGCACCCGGCATAATCTGCATCGGAGTAACCAATGAGATTGAATTTTGAGCCTTTTGGGTACCAAAGACCAAGGTTGGGTGTATGAACTAAATATCTCGAGATCCTTTTTACGACTGTCAAGTGGCATTTCTTAGGGTTTGCTTGAAATCTTGCACATAAACATACACTCAACGTAATATCTGGCCTAGATGCACATAAATAGAGTAGAGATCCAATCATGGAGCGATATACCTTTTGGTCGACATTAGGTCCATCTTCGTTGAGATCCAAGTGGCCATTTGTTGCCATGGGGGTCTTTATGGGCTTTGCCTTGTCCATGCCAAACTTCTTAAGTGTGTCCTGCGTGTACTTGGTTTGGCTTATGAACGTTCCTTCCTTTTGTTGCCGCACTTGGAATCCCAAGAAGTATTTTAATTCTCCCATCATCGACATTTCTAACCTGTCTGTCATGATTTTGCTAAATTCCTCACAAAAAGATTGATTACTTGACCCAAAGATTATATCATCAACATAAATTTGACAAATAAAGAGATCATTGTCTAAATTCTTTGTAAATAATGTATAATCTACTTTGCCAATTTGAAAACCATTCTCAATTAAGAAATCTCTAAGACACTCATACCAAGCTCTAGGAGCTCGTTTGAGGTCGTAGAGAGCCTAACGCAATTTGAATACATGGTCGGGGAACTCTTCGTCTTCAAATCCGGGTGGTTGCTCCACGTACACCTCTTCCTTGATCGGTCCGTTGAGGAAGGCGCTTTTCACATCCATTTGATACAGCTTGAAATCGTGGTGAGTAGCATATGCAAGTAATATTCTAATCAGTGTTATCCTAAACGCTAAACGGTAAACAGTCGGTGGAGGTCTGTTTACCGTTTAGCCTATTTAAATGGTGTTTAAACGGTGTTTAGAAAAATTAAACGGTGTGTACTGTAGCTAAGTAAAATATATTTTTACTGACCTTTTTTTGCAGTACATTTGTATCCATTTTCCATTGCAGCTTGGCAGATATGGAAGTAGAGGAAACCAACTGAAAAGACTGTACCTGTTCGAAGTTTATTGAAGCAACTGTTCAGATTCATACTCAAGAAACTTATAAACATGATATTGATATTGTAATTCTATCAGTGTATTGTATCATAAATAATGAAACAAGTGTTCAAGTATTGTATCATATTCATATCAGTGAGCAGTGTGCTTTTAGTGTGTATTACTGTATTTACAATTTTACATATCAACTTTATGCAACTAAAACAAGCAACCAAAACATTACATTACATACACCTGCACTGCGGTCTGCAAACATCTGTACAGGTGCTGTCCCAAAACTGCACCTGCAAAAAGAAAAAACCTGCAAACCTGCATACACAAAATGAAAAGAAAACATGCACCTGAAAACAGTCTATACAGGTGCTGTCCTGAAAGGTTGAAAGCCTGAAACTGCAGCCCAAAGGCTGAAACAGAGACTGAAACAATGAAACTGCAGCAGCAAAAAATGAAAAGAAAATAAAACATGCACAAGAAAATTTATAGCAAAGTCTCAAATAAAAGTAGCAAGATACTTGATGTTCCCAAATACGACAAACAACATCCTAAATGTTCCAAAATAAACATAACAAAATATAACATGGATCATGCATGTTACATAAAGATGTGGGCTAGATCCCTAAGCTCCCAGCACAACTAAACTCCAGCAAAGTACCACAGGACACTGCAAAGAGCAAACTACCAACAAGTATAAGATAATAAGCTCAATCTTCAATGTCCTCTCCCTCTTGCTCATAACCCGTGGTGATCACTTCATCTTGATCGGACTCAAACTCAATATCATCCTCATTTATATTTTCATCCTCACTTGATGTCTTCCTTGGCCTTCTTAATATCACCATAAAGAAAAGCCATTGATGGTTTAATATCCCCATCAACCATACGAAGTACTTTCACCAATGGCTCGAATACCCTCAAGCAAAGGCTAACACCATTCCAAAAAGAAGGTCTCACCAATGTACCTGTTGCTTGTACACCTTTTGTGCTCTTCTTGACATGACTTATTTTCTCCCATTCTTCGCTTTGAGACATCATCCTCAATTGATCCTTTTTCTCATACAAACTTTGCAATGTTAGAAAAGAAGAGGCAAATCTAGTCACCCCAGGTCTGATAATGTCCCTCTTCTTAGTGAATTTTCTCATCAAAGCTAAGGTAGTATGGTGTGCATAGATAAATATGGTTAGTGCTCTTGCTTGGTCAAGTATGCTCTTGAACTTCTTCATTTTCCCAATTCCTTCAAGCATCAAATTAATGGTGTGAGTTGCACATGAACTCCAAAATATGTTTGGCCTCTTGATATACAACATGTTTTTAGCTGCCATGTTATTTGAAGCATTGTCGGTGACCACTTGCACGACCTTATCAGCTCCAACTTTCTCAATGCAACCATCCACATACTGAAAGATCAACTCTCCAGTGTGTGACTCAGATGAGACCTCCTTTGACTCAAGAAAAGTTGTTCCCATACAACAATTGACGCATAAATTCATTATGCTTCTTCTTTTTTGATCGGTCCATGCATCGGTCATAATAGAACAACCTGTTTTAGTCCATTCTTCTTCTTGAACCTTTAACATGTTCTTTGTATCTTCCACCTCCTCATACAACAACTTCTCCCGTAGCTCATGTTGGTAAGGCTTCTTAGCACCTGGACCAAAACGGCCAGCAGCTTCTAGCATTTGGTCAAACTCTTCACAATTGATAGCATTGAAAGCAACCCCTAAAATTCAAGCATGAATGTAGTATTAAAATTCAAGCAAAGTAATATTTAAGTATTTAACACATAGTAAGAACTAAGAACTAATGTAAACATGTAGTTCATTTACCTTGTACATACAACCACTTTGCAATATATCTCTTGAGTTTGTGCAATCTTTCTTTCATTATATGCTCACTAATTTTTTGTTGCTGTAACTTCTTATTCTTAGATGAACCCAAAGAACTAGAGTCAAGAGGCAAGGTGTATTTGTCCATAGGACCCATTGTTCGTGGTTGAGAGTTTCCCAACTCATCAAGCCCCGTATCATCTTCCTTGTCCGATGGAACATCAATTGTGACAGCATTTGTAACTTCTTCCTTTTCCTCCATCCTAGCCTTTTTAGCTTTTTTGGACTCTTCAATAGCTTTTTTGCACTTCTCCTTATCTTCTTCCGTGGCATTAGGGCATGATGCGACTTGTCCTTTAATACCAGCAATATGCAGCTTTAACCTATAAATTCCCGCCTTCACCACTGCAGGACATAATTTGCATTGAATCACATTGAGATTATTTGGATCAATTAGAATCCCATAATCCCACCCTACGTCATTAGAATTTCTCTTAAGAGGCTTGCTCGCAGCAGTGGACGTTTGGTTTGATGCAGCTGATGACATTCTAAGTTGCAAAAAAGATTCAGTCATACACAATTAATATTTAATAATCAAAGAATAGTGAACACTGAACAGATAGTCAATAATAGAAAATACCTCTTCGCAACAACAAATTGATGCAGCTAGCCTCCTAGTGATACTTCCAGTCGTCCTAGATGCTTAGAAAGTTAGAAGACTCTGCAAACATGCAAAATAACTGATATAATCAACCAACTTTTGTAATAAAAGGAAATAGAGGCAGAGAGGCTCTCTGGTAGTCTGCTGGGGGCGTGCTGGGAGGGCAGCTCGCGCGCGACCTGCTGCAGCGGGAAGGGTAGCAGGTGGCTAGGGCGCGCCAGGCAGGGGAGGCCGGGAGGCTAGGGCGCGCGGGTCGCAGGCGGATGCCAGAGCACGGGCCGAGGAAAGCGGCCGACGGGAGGCTCGTGCGCGACCTCCGGGAGGGGGGGAGGGAGGGAGGACCGAGGGGACGAGTTCGTACCTGGGAGGAGGCGGCCGGCGAGACCTCTGCTGCCGGCGGCGGGCGAGTCCTTGGCGGTGGCCTAGTCCCCTGTGCCGCTTAGAAGCCTCCCGTGCGAATTTCAGTTCAGAGAGACAGAGACATACAGGACCTAGGGTTAATGGATTGCAGACACGGTATTTTTTTCAGACACGGGTTCTATTCCCTAAACAGGTGCAGACGCTGTTTAAACGCGTTTAGAAATGAACCGTTTAGACCGTTTCTCCCGTTTAAACGTTCGTTGACCCGTTTAAACGGGTCAACCGTTTAATTCACTTTTTAGGGTGTAAACTGCACAGTTACCTACTGTTTAGCGTTTAAACGCGTTTAAACGGCCCGTTTAGCCCGTTTAGGATAACACTGATTCTAATAGATCCAAGCCTAGCTACTGGAGCAAAAGTCTCATCGAAATCCAAACCTTCGACTTGTGAGTACCCTTTGGCCACAAGTCGTGCCTTGTTCCTTGTCACCACCCCGTGTTCATCTTGTTTGTTGCGGAAGACCCACTTGGTGCCGAAGATGTTTGCATTGGGTCTTGCCACAAGTTCCCACACGTCGTTCTGCTTGATGTTGTTCAATTCTTCTTGCATTGCCACCACCCAGTCCGGATCCTTCAATGCATCCTCAATCCTGCATGGTTCCAAAAAGGATACAAACGAATAATGCTCACAAAAGTTAGCTATGCGAGATCTAGTGGTTACTCCCTTTTGGATGTCACCGATGATGTTGTCAATTGGGTGATCCCTTTGGACGCATTGGTGTACTCTTGGGTGTGGCACTTGAGGAGTTGTGCCTTCATGATTTTCTGCTTCTCCACCTAAGTGGTTGCCTTCATTGACTTGTTGATCATCTTCGTACTCTTGTGGTTGATCTTGTGTTGAAGCTCCCCCTTGATTGATGGTCTCCTCTTGTGGTTCATTTTCCTCATGTACGTGTGAAGGTGGCTCTTGTGGTCGAACTTCGCCTAGAGCCATTCTTTTCAATTCTTGACAAGGAGCTTCTTCTTTATCTAATTCACATGGATCAACTTGCTCCTTTTGGGAGCCATTAGTCTCATCGAACACTACGTCACGTGCTACTTCAACAAGTCCGGAGGCCTTGTTGAAAACACGATAGGCGTAAGTGTTTGAATCATAACCAAGCAAGAAACCTTCATCGGACTTCGATGCGAACTTTGAAGTCCTAGGATTCTTGTTCAAGATATAACATGGAGAACCGAAAACTCGAAAATATGAAATGTTTGGTTTGTTACCGGTAAGTAGCTCATAGGGAGTCTTCTTGAGTAGTCGATGAAGATAAAGTCGATTTGTGGCATGGAAAGCGGTGTTAATCGCTTCCGCCCAAAATCGATCCGAAGTCTTGTACTCATCGAGCATTGTTCTTGCCATCTCTATGAGTGTTCGGTTCTTTCTTTCGGCAACTCCATTTTGTTGTGACAAGTATGGCGCTGAAAATTCATGCTTGATGCCCTCTTCATCAAGGTACTCCTCCACTTGTGTGTTCTTGAACTCCGTGCCATTGTCGCTTCGAATGATCTTGATTGTCAATGAAAATTCGTTTTGAGCTCGCTTGAAGAACTTCTTGAGTGTTCCTTGTGTTTCTGACTTATCATGCAAAAAAAACCCAAGTGAAGCGAGAAAAATCATCAATGATAACTAAACCGTATTTGTTTCCACCGACGCTTATTTAAGCGATTGGACCAAACAAGTCCATGTGAAGTAGTTCGAGCGGTCTTGTTGTAGTCATGACGTTCTTTGCGGGATGATGTGCTCCAACTTGCTTCCCGGCTTGGCACGAGCTACAAGTCCTGTCTTTCTCAAAAACAATATCCTTCAAACCTCGGATGTGATCGCCCTTGAGGAGTTTTTGAAGATCACTCATACCAACATGCGCTAGCCGTCTATGCCACAGCCAACCCATGTTGGTTTTAGCAATCAAGCATGTGTCGAGTTCGGCTTTATCCTTGTTGAAGTCAACAAGGTAAAGCTTTCCCTTCAACATACCCTTGAATGCAATGGAACCATTACTCCTCCTAGAGACGGTCACACCCTCGTTAGTGAACAAGCAATTATAACCTTTGTCACATAGTTGAGATATGGACAACAGGTTACAATCTAAAGATTCAACATGTAAAACATGAGAAAGTGTGTGTTCAGAGGATATTGCAATTTTGCCGGTACCGAGCACCCTTCCTTGACTATTATCTCCGAAGTAGATGCCCTCGTTTGGATCCTTATTCTCTTCATATTCCACGAACATCCTTCTTTCTCCGGTCATAGGGTTGGTGCATCCACTGTCTAGCACCCATTTGGATCCACCGGAGGAGTAGGCCTGCAAAAACACATTATGCTTTGGTTTTAGGTACCCAAGCTTGCTTGGGTCCTTGGAGGTTAGTTACAATACATTTGGGCACCCACACATGGGATTTTGTGTTCCCATGGCGTGGCCCAACATAATAAGCGCAGACATTGCCAAGATTATTTTTCATTAACACATAGGAGGCATCAAAAGTTTTGAATAATAGCTGCTGTTGTTTATTAATCGGACTAGTCTGGGGGGGTCGGACTTGTCCGGACACCAACCGGACTGGTCCAGTATTCGTGTGAGTTCAAGTTTTTATCCTTCGACTTACCAGTTTGAGAGGGTCTTCCCTTCACAAAAGAAATCCTTCCCTTGTTATTCTTATGACTTCCAGCATGCTGCTTTTCATCATAAGAGTAACCAATGCCATATTTGACATTTGGAGGTCTTTGGACCAAGTATGCACTACGTGCATAGTTGATATTCTCCTTGTTAAATATGCCACATTGGGTAGGATTTTTATCCTTTGTGGCGCTTGATTTCCCTTTCAACCTGGTGTCAGTTTTACTACATGTGCACATATGAGCAAACTCAGTTTTAGTGGGTTGGGAAGGTGAATTTGAAGAGGAGGAAGGTTCACTCAGCTTGAGTGACTCAACTTGCACTTCAAGGATCTTGTTAACCTTGATCAGGTCAGCAAGTTGGTCCTTGATTGCAACATTTGAGTCAGTTAACTCCAAGCAAGCTTTCTTGCTTGAAGCTAACTCAAGCTCTAGTGAATTGTTTTTTTCCTTTTCAAGCTCTAGAAGTTTGTCAAGTTTGACATACTCCTACTTTTGGGAGATAATCATGTCCTCTTGACGATCAATTAACCTCTCCTTCTCAACAAGTTGATCAAGTAAAAATTTCATTTTTGTTGCAGTTTTCCTATCTAGTCCATTTAGCATATCCTCATCATCACTATCTATTTCAACATCGCTAGAGTAGGAATGCACGGAAGGGGTTTTGATGATTACCTTGCGTTTACCTTCCTTTGCCATAAGGCAAGTGCCATTTCCCTTCCTTGCACCGAGTGTATGGAAGAGTGTAGATTTCTTGGACATGCTCTCGATGGCTATGCTAGCCATCTCTTCTTCATCGGATGATGAGGACTCATCGTTTGAGTCCCACTCCTTCCCAATATGCGCTTGTTCGGCTTGTTTCTTCTTCTTGAAGAATTTCTTAGGTTGAGGCTTGGATTCTTTGGTCGTCTTCTTGTTCTCCTCATATGGGCAATTAACTATAAAGTGGTTATACTCACCACAATTATAGCACGCCCATCTCAACTTTGGCTTTGTTCTTTCCTTGTACTTGCCTTCACTTGATTTTGTCCCTTGTCTTTTCTTCATTATTCTCTTGAACTTTTTCATGAATAATATCATGTCCTCTTCATCTAGCTCACTGCTCTCTTCGTCACTGTCTTCCTCTAGTTGTGCTTCTCTTGCTTCTTTGGATAGAGGCTTGAGGGTGGACTTTAAAGCGACCCCTTTCTTCTTAGCCGAGGTGAGGTCGACAATTTCCTTGACGTGCTTTGCTTGTTTTTCCATCATCTCAAAGTTGGTAATTTTTCCAAGCAATTCATCCGGAGTCATCTTTTTGTATCCGGGGCTTTCTCTAATCATGGAACATAGCGTGACATTGCGAGGCATAAAAGCTCTAAGGATGAGCTTTACAACCTCGTGGTCATTCCAATTCATGCTCCCATATGATCGAACTTTGTTAACGAGTGTCTTCAATCGATTGTACATATCTTGGGGTGACTCGTCTTCCTCAATTGCGAATCTTCCTAGTTTGCCTTCGATCATCTCAATCTTTGCTTCACGCACATGTCGGTCACCTTCATGTGCAGTTTGCAGAGTATCCCATATCTCCTTAGAAATTTCGAGTCGATCCACCTTGGTGAACTCGTCCCGACTGAGTGTGGAGGTGATTACAGCTGCGGCTTGGGTGTTTCTATGAATGGCCTGCTCTTGGCTTGGGGTGAGCTCTTCGTCGTCATCCGGAATATCTATCCCTGTACATACAACATGCCATAGACTTGGATTTAGGGAAATCAAATGCATCTTCATATTCTGCCTCCACATTGAGTAATCACTTCCATCGAAGTGTGGGGCTTTTCCAAGTGGGATAGATAAGTAATGGTTGTTATTGGAATTTAGACGATCATAGTTAAAAGGATATCGGGAGTAGTCGGTGTGACAACTCCCCTTCTTCTTCTCTTCAACTTTCGCTTTCCCTTCGGAAAGTGCCTTCTTTCTGAGGAGTGCCTTTAACTCCAGCGTCTCCTCATCATCGTCCTCGAAGTCTTGAATGGCTTCAAGGTACTTCTCCACTTTTTGGTTCTTGTCGTTGTTAACCTCCTCTTGGTTGTTGATTTTGTGGACGTCCTTCATGTCCGACATGATCTCTTTTAGTGATTAGACTCTTTCTTGAAGAACCTGCTCTGATACCAATTGAATGTAGGCCTAGAGGGGGGGGGGTGAATAGGCCTTCTTGAAAATTGTCGGATCCTGCAACACTCAACAACCAGTTTAATACCAGAGATATCGGACTAGTCCGGTAAAGTGCGGACTAGTCCGGTGTTCACGGACTAAGTTGATTAAACTTGATTGATTGGTTTGATTCTTTTATGTGTACAGCGGAAATATAGAATCAAACAACAGTTTAACAGTTATATACTGGATTATATCACAATTAAGTCTTATGTTCAACAATTTAACGTAAGATGAACAATTTGTATGAAACCCTAGATTGAGTTGATTAATTAGAATGATGAACACTAAAACAAGACACAACGATTTATCCCGTGTTTCGGCTACCACAAAGGCAACCTACGTCCACGTTGAGGAGTCCACAAAAGGACCGGGTCTTCTCCAACCCTACCCTCGCTGGATCACCACGAAGGCCAATCCTCTTCCACTAACCACAAAGGGGTGAATAACCGAATCCAAGGGGCGTTCTCACACGTTGAGAGCTCCCTTAGATTACAAAGCACAATGCCACAAAAACACACTCAAAAGTTACAGTTGAAACGCAAGAGTGTGTTAGAGAATCAAACCAAGAGCTCAATGTGGTGTTGCAAGTGTCTCTCCAATGATCTAGAGTGAATCCTCAAAGGATTGGACGATGTTGCACTTAATTTCGTGGAGAGAGGTTGTTTTTGAGGCTCTTGGGAGGTGTGACAGCGCTAGGGTTCGAGAGACTGTGAAATTGGGCCGAGCACCTCTATTTATATGGGGTTTCTAAAAGTTATCGTTAGGGTTCAGAAAGTTCGAACTAGTCAGTGGTGGTCACCGGACTAGTCCAGTGTGCTGTGTGTAGCAAACCCTAAGTGTCCCGAAATATCGGACTAGTCCGGCTGAAAATGGACTTGTCCGATTTCGCTACTGGAAATCTTCGGACTAGTCCGATGTCCATCGGACTTGTACGGACATGTGAAACCCTAAGTGTGTTGTATGACAAGTCCGCACTTGGAGGACTTGTCCGACTTAGATCAGTGGGTTTTTCAGACTAGTCCGTGTGAATATCGGACTTGTCCGAAGTGGATCAGAAAGGATATCAGACTAGTCCGGTTGATAACGGACTTGTTTGATTTTGTGTGACTTGTGTAGTGTTTTGAGGACTAGTCTGCACTGGGGAGGACTAGTCCGATTCTAGTCAGAGAGATATCAGACTAGTCCGACAGTTATCGACCTTGTCCGATCTGGTGCAGAAAGGTTATCGGACTAGTCCGGTTGTGATCGGACTAGTCCAACCCTGTGTAACTTTGTGCAATGTGTGTGTTTAATTATCATTGAGCTCCTGGGGTGTGTTTCCTTAACACACTCCATACACAATAATCTGCTACTCTTTTTCCTTGAGCTCATTTCCACTTTGCTCCTCTTCATCCCTTCTTTTTGGTATTTTGCTCATTTTTCTATTATAGGCCTGCATTCATCTCAACAAAGAGGTTAGGATCCCAATTGCTTGTCATAAATCATCCAAAACCCACAAGGGAGTCCTAGATGCACTTTCAGCGAGTCATGTGCCTCCTTTATTATTGTCTCCCGAATATGCTTTACATTGGGCACAACAATCCTTTTTCCAAGCCATAAGGTACCATGTTCATCCTCATCAAATATGAATTCTCTCCCCTCTTGGGTCCTTTCCTTGGTTTCCTGAATTTCCTCATCCTTGGTCTGTTCCTCTCAAATTTCTTGCTCCAAGGTTGGGTTTAACTCCATTATTCCCATCTCATTCACAAATCCGAGGTTCAACCGTTCGAACTCCTTACATAACTCAGATGGTAACTCTCAAACTGTGAGTTGATGACTTCTTTTCTACTCAAAGCATCGGCCACTACATTGGCTTTTCCCAAATGATAGTTGATCCCCAAATCATAATCTTTGATGAGCTCCAACCATCTCTTTGCCTCAAATTCAGATCCGTTTGTGTGAAGATATACTTCAAATTCTTGTGATCCATATAAATTTCACACCTATTTCCAAGGATATAGAGTCTCCAAATCTTCAACGCATGTACCATGGCTGCAGGTTCCAAATCATGTGTTGGGTAACTCTGCTCATGTTTCTTCAATTGTCTCGACGCATAGGCTACCACTTGACCTTCTTGCATCAATACACATCCAAGTCCCTGTCTCGATGCGTCACAATAAATATCAAAACACTTGCTTACATCCAGCAATACCAAAACTGGGGTTGTTGTCAACCTCTTCTTTAACTCCTCAAAACTGTTTTGACAAGCTTCAGTCCATTGGAACGCATTTCCCTTCATTAGCAATTCCGACATTGGCTTGGCTATCTTGGAAAAGTCCCTGATGAACCGACGGTAATATCCAGCCATTCCAAGAAAACTCTTTATTTCCTTTACATTTTGTGGCAGTTCCCACTTCAACACGTCTCTCACTTTTCCAGGGTCAACCGATACTCCTCCTCCTAAGATGATATGACCCAAAAACGACACCTCTCTCAACCAAAACTGACACTTGTTGAACTTGGCATAAAATTGATGCCCCCTCAATTTCTGCAACGTAAGCCTCAAGTGTTCCTCGTGTTCCTTCTCATCCTTCGAGTAGATCATAATGTCATCAATAAACACCACAACAAACTTATCCAAGTACTCTATGAAGACCTTATTCATGAGGTACATAAAGTACGCAGGTGCATTGGTCAAACCAAAGGACATCACGGTGTACTCATAAGATTCATACCACGTCTTAAAAGTTGTCTTAGGTATGTCCGATGGTCTAATCTTCATTTGAAAGTATCCCGACCTCAAAACAATTTTAGAGAAGACACAGGCACCCTTCATCTGATCAAACAAGTCTTCTATGCATGGCAAGGTGTACTTGTTCTTCATTGTTACCTCGTTGAGAGCTCGGTAATCCACACACATCCTTTGGGTTCTATCCTTCTTGTCCACAAACAGCACGGGCGCTCCCCAAGGTAAAGAACTAGGGTGAATAAAACCTTTCCCTAGTTGCTCTTGAATTTGCTTCTTGAGCTCCGCTAATTCCATAGGAGGCATCCTATACGGGCTCTTAGCTATAGGTGCAGTTCCAGGTATTAAATCAATAACAAACTCAATATCTTGATCAGGTGGCATAGCTGGCAACTCGTCTGAAAAAACATCCAAAAATTCATACACCACCAGAATCTCCTCAATTGCGGCACCGTCCATATGATTCAGCTCTAATTGCTTTGGTGCGGTTTGAGATGCTTCAAATTCTACGGTGATCCCTTCCTCATTAGTCAACTTCACCGTCTTCGTGGCACACTCAATAACTCCATTGTGCTCCCTCAACCAGTCCATACCGAGTATAATGCCCAATCCTTGAGAATCCAAAACAATGAGGTTGGCGGAGAAGTCTACTCCCCTTATTCTAAGGCTCACTGAAAGCATCTAGGCCACCATAAGGTATGGTTTCGGTGACTAATGACAACTGTTGGATATCACTAATACGTTTGTGGATGCAAGGTCTCTCATATAACTCATCACACTTAATGGACTCTATATTTATATCATCTACTGCTCATTGGATACAATTGGAGACCCCTCGACAAACTATTTTATGAGGTCAATCGATTTTCATGAAGACTGAAAGAAAAAAACATATATGTCAAAATTATTCCATCAAAATTGACAACACACGAGACTTAGTCGTCATCAGAAGAACATTTCAAACCAATGTCTAAGAGGTCACTCAGACAAATTCCAAAAGAATCACTTAGAACAACTCTAAGTAGACAAAATCAACTCACCGGATCATCCGATGTATCCAGAAAAAACTACATTGGTCGAGTTGGCTCTGCAGCAGAAAAAGACCTCAATCTTGGGTATACACTGGATCATCCGATGTTGAAGCATGTGTTACATCGGTCGATCATTCCAGTAAGCAATTTCCCTGGACCAAGTAACACCAGACCATTCGATGTACAAATATGCCACATCGGTCGATCATTCCAGTAAGCATTATTTCTGGACCATCCTGGACCAATTGTCACCGGATTATCCGATGTACAGTTGTATACAACATCGGTCGATCAACGGTCATATCTGACACAGTGACCTCAGCTAATTTGTATTCGACCGATGACAACTGAAGGGAGAACATCGAATCATCTGGTGTTTGTAGAACAGTGATGTCAGCCTACTTTTCCAACGGCTATCTCGTGGAAGTTGGCTATTTATACCCCTTCAACTAGTCATTTGGACAAGTCTTGATGCCCAGATCTACTCTACACATTATCAAGCATTCAAGACGTTGAGCAACCACTTCCACATCATTTACACCACTTGTACACCAAGAGATAAGCTAGAACTTACTAGAGATGATGCTTGTGTGCTTCCATTCTTGGTGATTGGAGTCTCTAGTCTAGTGAGAGCTGTAAGGGAGTGTCTCTTGGTGACTGCATTCACCGTGTATCAGTCGGTGATCGGAGAGATCCTTCCGGAGCTTGCCAAGATAGTTGTGGAAGCCTGGAAGATCAAACTTGTACAAGGCTTGAGCTCCACCTTGCCGGAGATGGTGAACGGAGACTCCTAGTGAGATCCCTGGTCTTGGTGACTTGGTAGTGGCTACACCCTTTGGTGGGTGCCACAACGTGGATGTAGGAAGGTCTTGATGATCTTGCCAAACCACAGGATAAATCACCATGTCTTCGTGTCTTCTCGGGAGTTTGCATACTCTTCCTTTCCCGTTATACTTATGCATTTCATATATCGCAAACCTATTATTCACTTGAATGCATAGGTTGTTTGCATAGGGAATTGGGTTTTTCATAGTTGAGCTTTTATTGCTTTAGTTTTTAGAAAAAGAAGCCCAATTCACTCCCTCTTGGGCATTCGATCCTTACAATTGGTATCAGAGCAAGGTTCTCATTGGATAATTCTAGCTTCACCGCTAGAGAGCCAAAATGGCCAAGATTGGGAGTTCAGTTCCCATCTTCGAGGGCAAGAACTTTGCCTATTGGAAAGCACGTATGCATGCTTATCTAGAGGCTATTGCTCTCGAGGTATGGGAAGCGACCCATGCGGGGTTTGGTGAGCATAACTACATAGGTGATCAAATCAAGTGGGATGCCAAGGCTAGAAATGCTATTTATAAATGCATTAGTCAAGATGTGTTTGCTAGGATTGCTAGCAAAGAAAAAGCTTGTGAAATTTGGGCTTGCTTGATTGAAATTCATGAGGGTTCTTCTCGCATTAAAGAACTAAAGTATCACATGCTTAAGGCCAAATATGATGAGTTCAAAATGCTACCTCATGAGAATGTCAATGAAATGTTTTCTCGCTTGAATGTTCTTATTGAGGAAATTAATGCTCTTGATATTACTCCTCTTGGCAAGGGACTCATCAACCGCAAGATTCTTATGCTCCTTTCTAAGCCAAAGTACAACATCATCAACTCCATGCTTCAAAAGGAATCTCTTGATCACATTAAAGTTTCTGAACTTATTGGAGAGATTCGCGCTCATGAGATGAGTGTGCTTGGGATGATGGAGGAATCATCTTCAAAGACAATTGCTCTAAAGGCTTCCACCAAGAGAACAAATCTCAAGAAAAAGAAAGTGATCGAGCCTAGCTCAAGTGAAGAAGAGCAAGCATCAAGTGAAGATGACGATGATGAGCTTGCATTGATGATGAGAAAATTCTCTTGCTTGAACTCCAAGATTGACAAGAAGGGATACAACTTTGATCCCAAAAAGAAAGCATTTCTACCAAGGAAAGATGACAACAAGACTTGCTATAATTGTGGTGATCAAGGCCACATCTCCTATGATTGTCCAAAACCGGACAAAATAAGAGAGAACTACAAGGGCAAGCATCGCAAGTTTGAGGATAATGAGGATGATGAAGAAGAGGTCAAGCCCAAGCCAAGACTCTTTGGGAAGAAGAAGTATGACAAAGGCAAAAAGGAAAAACTCTTTCCAAAGAAGAGAAAAGGTCCACAAAAGGTGTTCATGTGTGAGGCAAATGAATGGATCACCGACAAAGAATCTAGTGATGAAGAGAGTGAAGCTTAAGAAGAGAGCTTGACCGGCCTTGCCATTGTCAATTATGATGATTCATCTCTTCGTCCACCTCCCATGTTCCTCATGGCAAAATGTAACACCAAGGTATGTGATGACTCTAGCGATGATGAGCTTTTCCCCAATGACTTAGCTTCAATGATAAATGAATACCACACTATCATTAAAAGGGAAAAGAGTAAGGTCAAGGCTCTTGAAGAAGCTCGTGCTAAGCTCGAGAGTGCTAACCTCGATTTGCTTGACAAGTATGAAAGCATACTTAAGGAGCATGACACGCTCAAATCTCATGTCAAGCAAGTTGAGGAGGATAAGGCTCAAATCAAGCTAGATCACCATGAGCTTGACTTAGCACACAAATCATTTTTGGGAAAGCACAATGAGTTAATCCAAGAGCATAAAGTACTTAACCTTGCTTATGAAGTCATTGATCTAGAATTGAAAATCATAAAGAGAGAAACCCTTAATGATAAGGTATCCATTGCTTCACATGCCACTAATGTCTTGCATAACTCTTTGCCTTTGAAAGAGAATGCTAGGGAGAAGGATTTGATGGATTAAATTGAAAGTCTCTGCACTAGTGTGGCAAGACTATGTAAGGGAGAAATCAAGCACAAAGAAATCTTCTTCCAACAAGCAAAGGCCTTCAACAAGAGAGGACTTGGATCCTTCCCGGTGCCTAACAAAGGAAAGGTGCCCTCACCGGAGCTTAAAACAAGCTTCATCAAGGAAATTAGTTCTTATTGCCAACATTGCGAGGTCACCGGTCACCATACAAGGGAGTGTCCTCTTCCTAACCGGCCTTCTCCAAAATTACCTACTAACTACAAGTCCACCTTTGATGATCACTATTATCTCTTGAGTAAAGTAGATGGCAAGGTGAAGGCAAGTTTCATTGGCAAGGACACGAAGGGCACGAAGGGGAAGCTTCCCAAGCAACTTTGGGTCCCAAAAACACTTGTATCACACATACATGGACCTAAGTTAGCTTGGGTGCCTAAAATCAAAAACTGAATTCATGTGTGTAGGTGAACTACAAGGCCGGAGGAAAGCATTGGGTACTCGATAGCGGGTGCACTCAACACATGACCGGCAACAATGGTATGTTCACCTCTATAGAGAACCCCGACAATCATGAACAAGTCACCTTTGGTGACAACTCTAAGGGGAAGGTAATTGGGTTGGGTAAGATTGCAATTTCACATGATTTATCTATTTCCAATGTGTTGTATGTTAAGTCACTTAGTTTCAATTTGCTTTCTATTGCACAATTATGTGATATTGGACTAACGTGCACCTTTGGCAAGAATGATGTTGCTGTGACTAGTGAAACAAGCAAAGAACTAATCTTCAAAGGGTTTCGGCATGGACACCTCTACTTAGTAGACTTCTCCAACAAGGATGCTAGCTTGACCACTTGTCTTTTCACCAAGACGAGTTTGGGTTGGCTATGGCATCGACGCATCGCTCACATTGGAATGAGCAAGCTCAAGAAGTCATTCAAGCTCGGGATGGTGACTGGCGTGAAGGATGTCACATTTGAGAAGAACAAGCTCTGTAGCGCTTGTCAAGCTGGGAAACAAGTTGCTTCACACTACCCGATGAAGACGATGGTGTCAACCTCCAAGCCACTTGAGTTGCTCCACATGGATCTCTTTGGACCGTTCACATATCAAAGTCTTGGTGGTAATCTCTATTGTCTTGTTATAGTTGATGACTACTCTCGGTATGCTTGGACGTTGTTTCTAGGTGACAAGAGTGAAACTCCGGAAGTGTTCAAGACCTTCGCTAAACGTGCTCAAAGTAATTTCAACTTTCCATCATCAAGGTCCGGAGTGACAATGGCACCGAATTCAAGAACTACAACATTGTGGAGTGGTGTGATCATGAAGGCGTGAAACATGAATTTTTAGCCACATACACTCCTCAACAAAATGGTGTCATTGAAAGAAAGAACAAGACTCTCATCACTCTTGCACGAGCAATGCTTGATGACTTTGGCACGTCCGAGAAGTTTTGGGCCGAAGCAATCAACACGACATGCCATGCTGCAAATTGGGTCTATCTACATCGACTACTTCAAAAGACCCCGTACGAACTCCTCATTGGGAGAAAGCCCAACATCTCCTATTTCTGAGTCTTCGGGTGCAAGTGCTATATCTACCACAAGAAAAGGCTCAGTAAGTTTGAAAGAAGATGTGATGTTGGTATCTTTCTTGGTTATGCATCAAACTCAAAAGCATATCGAGTATTCAACCAAACCTCCGGTTTAGTTGAGGAAAGTTGTGATGTTGAGTTTGATGAAACTAATGGCTCCCAAGAGGAGAGTTTTGGTCATGATGAAATAGATGATGAGCCTCTACGAGAAGCTATGAAGAACATGACCATTGGAGACATTAAGCCTAAAGTTGAGGAGAGCCATGATCAAGGGGGGGCTTCAAGTTCCAACATCAACACATCCATGGTACCTCAAGTTTACGAAGAAGAAAAAGATGATCCATTGCTGACACAAGATTCACATGCCACACAACATCAAGAAGAAGAACAAGTCCATGATCAAGTCCAACCACAAGAAGAGCAACATGCATCACCACCGCCAAGTGCTTCACAACCACTTATGAGGCATGGACGCATCTCCAAGGCGCATCCGATTGATGAAATTATCGTTAGTCCGTCAAGGGGAGTAAGTACACGTTCTCACCATTTTGCTACGTTTTGTGAGCACTACTCGTTTGTTTCATGTGTAGAACCCACTCACATTGAGGAAGAACTCCAAGATCCAAATTGGGTAATGGCCATGCAAGAAGAACTCAACAACTTCATCCGCAATGAAGTTTGGGTGTCGGAGGAGCGAGCCAAGGACAAGAACGTCATCGGGACAAAGTGGGTGTAACCCAACAAACAAGACGAGAACGGTGTTGTGATCCGCAACAAGGCAAGACTTGTGGCAAATGGTTTCTCACAAGTTGAAGGAATAGACTTTGGAGAAACATTTGCTCCGGTCGCTCGACTAGAAGCCATCCGTATACTTCTTGCTTTTGCATCACATCATAATATAAAGCTTTATCAAATGGATGTGGAAAGTGCCTTTATTAATGGTTACATTAACGAGCTTGTCTATGTTGAACAACCTCCCGAGTTCGAAGATCAGAGGAATCCTAATCATGTGTATAGGTTGCACAAGGCGCTCTACGGGCTCAAGCAAGAACCTAGAGCGTGGTATGAACGACTATGGGATTTCTTGATCATGCAAGGATTCAAGATTGGGAGGGTGGACACTACACTCTTCACCAAAGACATTGATGGAGAACTATTTGTTTGTCAAATTTATGTTGATGATATTATTTTTGGTTCAACTAACGAAGTTCTTAGCCATGAGTTTGGCAAAATGATGTCTAGAGAATTCGAGATGTCGATGATTGGAGAGCTTAACTTCTTCCTTGGATTTCAAATCAAGCAACTTCGAGAGGGGACCTTCATCTATCAAGAAAAATATACCAATGACCTCTTGAAGAAATTTGAGATGGGAGATTGTAGCTCAAGAAGTACTCCAATGGCAACAAATTGTCATCTCGATGCGGATAAGGACGATAAACCTGTTGACCAATCTAATTACCGTTCCATGATTGGTTTATTGCTTTATCTTACCGCGTCTAGTCCTGATATCATGTTTAGTGTATGCTTGTGTGCTCGCTTTCAAGCGGCACCTAAAGAATCGCATTGGAAGGCGGTATTTAGGATACTTCGGTATCTAAGCATACCCCAATTGTAGGCCTGTTGTACCCCAAAGGTGCTAAATTCCATCTCTTGGGTTACTCGGATTCGGACTTTGCCAGATGCCGTGTGGATCACAAGAGTACCTCCGGAGGGTGCAACTTGCTTGGGCGTTCCCTAGTGTCTTGGTCTAGTAAGAAGCAAAACTCCGTTGCCTTGTCCACCGCGGAAGCGGAGTATATAGCGGCTAGTGCATGTTGTGCCCAAATCCTATATATGAAACAAACCCTTTTGGACTTTGATGTTAAATTTGGTTGTGTGCCTCTCCTTTGTGACAATGAATGTGCGGTTAATATTGCTAAAAACCCCGTTCAACACTCCCGCACTAAGCACATTGATATTCGCCATCATTTCTTGCGGGACCATGAAGCTAAGGGAGACATCTCTTTGCAAGGTGTTAGGTCCGAAGAACAATTGGTGGATATCTTCACTAAACCACTTGATGAGAAAACCTTTTCTAGACTAAGGAGTGAATTAAATGTGCTAGATGCATCGAACGTCATGTGAGTTGTCATGGTCATGTAAGAATGCATCACATATAGGTCTTGTCTAACTTTCAAAGGATAGGGGCGAGCAAGGGTTAGCTTGGGATAGCAGTCTTTTTTGGGTATCCCCAAGGCTTGTAGAATGGCTCTCCCTGAAGAAGCTTTTGAAAGGTTCAAAATTTGGCAAGATATATTTAATTTATGTCTTGCATGATGCCTGCCATATAGACTTGCACTATCGTTTAATATCCGACATTAAAAATTGTTTGGCATTGCATATAGTAGATTGTCACAAAGGGGAACCCACTTCATGAGAAAGAGACTTGTTTGAAATGCAATATCTCAACTCATATGATGTGGAAAGAACAAAGTGTTAAGCGCGTTAATGCCTAAAGGAACATGCTTTAAATAGATAGAAGTCTTCATCCTCTAGCTCACAGAGCATGGGCCTTACATTTTGTTTGGATTTTTTCCATGGTTTTTCTGGTGTTCTATTTGCTTTAGGGCTTAGCCAAGTTATTGGCAACTAGCGTTAAAGTCTTTTTGAGGGGTTAGGGGTTGCCCAAAAAGTCCTAAGACTTGTGTTTCTCTTTGTTTGTTTAATTCAAAGGACATATATGGGCTGTTGCTGATCTTTTTAGTCATCGGATTATCCGATGCTTAGGGCAGAAGCATCATCGGATCAGTTTGTGCTTAAGTACAAGGGTCAGCTCAGACAGAAAGTCAAATCAACCGATGAGTTCATTCTGAGAAACATCAGAGCATCCGATGTTCACATTCGTGGAGTTGTGCCAAATTCAACCGATGATAAACTTTTCCACATCGGATCATCCGATACTGAAGGTGCCTCTGGAGTAACCTTACTGTACCACTCGACTGATGCACCCTCTCAACTGACGTCGGATCATCCGATGTTAAAAATCGAGCTAGGGTTCGGGACGCACCTATTTAGCATGCCTCTCCATTTTTTCTTTTCTCTCTCCCCGTCACCACGCTCCCAATCGCGCCTCTTCTCTCCGCCGCCGTCGCTCCGCGCCCCTCGCCTTGCTGCCACCCGACTGTCGCGCTCTGGCCGCCGCCACACTCAGCGCCGCCGCCTCCTTGGCCGTCCAGTTGAGCGTCAGGTCCGAGCTCGACTTTCAGAAGAAGACTGATCAGACTTAGAAAAGGAAGACGAGATCCTAGCACAGACTGAGGCTCAGGGAGGGGATCTACAGCATATCTGGTCAGAGAGTGACACTAGTGACAATGTCGAGGAGTACTTCCCACCTCCTCTCTCACCCAGACAACACGACGCGGAGGCTGGAGGCTCAACTGTACCACCACCTCCTACCCCACCTCCGGTGTCCGAGGCACAAGTCTCTCAGCCATCCGAGCTTACTTCTCTACTACAATAGATGGTTGAGCAGCAGCGATAGGATCGGCTTGCAGCTGAGCAGGCCAGAGCTGAGCAGGCTGCACGTCTTGTGGAGCTCCAGCAGTAGCAGTAGGAGATGCAGCGTCAGATAGCTCGCGAGAGGCGAGAGGACACTGACAGGCTCACTGGACTCATTGACTAGATGCATCAGCGTACTCTTGACCAGCAGCAGCAGACGCAGCAGGCCCTGATGGGCATCCTGGGGTTGATCACCAACCTTTACACTCATACTGGGATTGCCCTGCCCTCACAGCTTCCTGGTCTAGCTCCAGGTCCACCTGTCCTAGCATCAGTCTCAGCTCCAGTGCCGACCACGCCGATACCGACTATCAGCATGTCATCACTGCTTGCCCCAGGCGCACCTATTCTCTCTACTCTGCCGGCTACGACCCTCTTTCAGCAAACTCCGGCTTCGGTTGTCAGTGCCCCGCTACCAGCAGTCCCGACTCAGTAGGCACCCTCAGTACCGATAGCAGCTCCCGCATCCCCAGTCTCCTCCACTCCAGCCTCAGCAGCAGCAGGCAGCAGATCCACCTCTCCAGGAGATGGGATCGACGATAGCACCCCCGACGGCGACCAGTTCGTCATTGCCCCAAGCGCTCAGGATCCTTAGGCACTCGGCTTCCCTTCTTGGTGTCTTGATGCCAAATGGGGAGAAGAGTCAGAGTCAGGGGGAGGGATAGCATAGTCTTAGGGGGAGTCCTTGTTGTAGAGGGGGTATTTCTTTTGGGTGCTTTTGTAATTTGGGAGCTTTGCTATTCTTTTTCTATCCTTGAGTATCCGTGTGCTACTTAATTCTCATATGTTTTATTGATCGTTTTTGAGCCTTTGAGCTTCGTGTGCTGGATCTTGTACTTGTTACATATCTTTTTGAGTATCGTATTCTAAATTTCATTACTGTTATGCTTTACTCGTTGTGTTGTAATCAATCACCAAAAAGGGGGAGATTGAAAGCATCTAGGCCCCCATAAGGTATGGTTTCGGTGATTAATGACAACCGTTGGATATCACTAATAAGTTTGTGGATGCAGGGTCTCTCATATAACTCATCACGCTTAATGGACTCTATATTTATATCATCTATTGCTCATTGGATACAATTGGAGACCCCTCAACAAACTATTTTACGAGGTCAATCGATTTTCATGAAGACTGAAAGAAAAAATATATATGTCAGAATTATTCCATCAAAATTGACAGAACACGAGACTTAGTCGTCATCAGAAGAACATTTTGAACCAATGTCTAAGAGGTCACTCAGACAAATTCCAAAAGAATCACTTAGAACAACTCGAAGCAGACAAAATCAACTCACCGGATCATCCGATGTATCCAGAAAAAACTACATCGATCAAGTTGGCTCTGCATCAGAAAAAGACCTCAGTCTTGGGTATACACCGGATCATCCGATGTTGAAGCATGTGTTACATCGGTCGATCATTCCAGTAAGCAATTTCCCTAGACCAAGTAACACCGGACCATTCAATGTACAAATATGCCACATTGGTCGATCACTCCAGTAAGCATTATTTCTGGACCATCCTGGACCAAGTGTCACCGAATTATCCGATGTACAGGTGTATACAACATTGGTCGATCAACATTCATATCTTACATAGTGACCTCAACTAATTTGTATTCGACCGATGACAGCTGAAGGGAGAACATCGGATCATCCGGTGTTTGCAGAACAGTGATGTCAGCCTATTTTTCCAATGGCTATGTCGTGGAAGCTGGCTATTTATACCCCTTCAACTAGTCATTTGGACAAGTCTTGATGCATAGAGCTACTCTACACATTATCAAGCATTCAAGACGTTGAGCAACCACTTCCACATCATTTACACCACTTGTACACCAAGAGATAAGCTAGAACTTACTAGAGATTATGCTTGTGTGCTTCCATTCTTGGTGATTGGAGTCTCTAGTCTAGTGAGAGCTGTAAGGGAGTGTCTCTTGGTGATTGCATTCACCGTGTATCAGTCAGTGATTGGAGAGATCTTTCCGGAGCTTGCCAAGACGGTTGTGGAAGCCCGAAAGATCAAACTTCTACAAGGCTTCAGCTCCACCTTGCCGCAGATGGTTAACGGAGACTCCTAGTGAGATCCCTGGTCTTGCTGACTTGGGAGTGGCTACACCCTTGGGTGGGTGCCACAACGTGGATGTAGGAAGGTCTTGATGATCTTGTCGAACCACGGGATAAATCACTGTGTCTTCATGTCTTCTCGGGAGTTTGCATACTCTTCCTTTCCCGTTATACTTATGCATTTCACGTATCGCAAACCTATTATTCACTTGAATGCATAGGTTGTTTGCATAGGGAATTGGGTTTTTAGTAGTTGAGCTCTTATTGCTTTTGTTTTTCAAAAAAGAAGCCAAATTCACCCCCCCTCTTGAGCATTCGGTCCTTACACATACTTTTGGACATATTATATTTGTCCTCATCTCTCCTCCAGGAGACTTAACCAATAGTGTAAACTTCATATGAGAGATAGGCAAACTATACTTGGTAACATACTTCGATGCAATAAATGAATGCGATGCTCCAGAATCAAATAACATAGTCGCGGGGTTGGAGTTCGCAAGAAACATACCAATGACCACGTCATCCGATTGTTGAGCATCCTCCGTAGAGACATGGTTCACGTTGCCATGAGAAAAATTCTGCTGTACGCGGTTCCCTTGTGGTTGTCCTCCATTGGGTCTTGGGTTTTGCCTTGGTGCATTGCTTCCTTGACCAAGGCCTGACTTAGCACATTGATGCGCAAAGTATCCATCTTCTCCACAACTATAGCCTTCTTAACTCCACCAGAATTATTGGGACGAGCTTGGTTTTGAACGCTTGCACCAGGAAAGTTAGCACGAGGTGCATATGGCATTGGAGGCCTAGGTGCTTGCATGACAGGGTGCTGCTGCACAAACTGAGCTGGACGCGGTGCATAACCAGGGTGCTGTACAGGAGTAGAGGAGCTGTAATATGGCGCATTAGGAGGCGCAAAGCGAGGGCACACATTACTTCCTTGTTGCTGTCCTTGATATGGCGCCTTCCTCTTGTTGTCTTGCTCCATCTCACGAATCTTGTTCTCAACCAAAATTGCTTTGTCCACAAGGTTATGAAAATTGGCATAATCACAGTTGAGTAGTTGCACTTGGATTTCATTGTTCAAGCCCCTAATGAACAAGTATTGTTTCCGGCTGTCCCGGCTCACATCCTCAGGGGCATACCTTGAGAGTTGAGTGAACTTATTGAGATATTCACCCACGCTCGATCTTCCTTGCCTCAAGTTCTCAAATTATTGCCTCTTCAAGATCATAACACCTCCTGGCACATAATGAGAACGGAAACTTTCTTTGAATTCGACCCAAGTAATTCTCTCTTGGTTCTCATGAGCATTGCATAGGGAATCTCACCAATCCGCAGCTGCTCCAACTAGTTGATGAGATGCAAATAGAACCTTCTCTCGGTCGCTGTATTGGACTATAGCAAGCTTCTTCTCCACGGACTTGTGCCAATTATCCGCATCTAGAGGGTCAGTGGCTTGAGCGAAGGTTGGCGGCCTAGTCCTCATAAAATCTCCCAATTGGTTATGAGGAGGCAGGGGTGGCGGTGGAGGCATGTGGGGCTGATTGTTGATGTTGCCAGCCTGTAGCTGTCCCATAGTTTGTATCATGGTCTGCATGAGCCGGTTCTGCATAGCCAATTGTTGCTCAATATTGATAGCTCCATGAGCAGGTCCTTGTCCATTGTTGTTCTGAGGTACTCCATGGTTCTCCTCCTCATCATTAGCATCCCTCTGGTTGCGAGTCCTCACCATCTGAAGGAAAGCAAAAGATAAGAATTAGAAAACGTCCCCAGCTATAGGCATCAAGGGATATGAAACTAGGAAACTAACTAGCGTACGTGGACATGGCAATGCTAAAGCACCCCAAAATCCTATACTAAGCACACAAGCAAGCAATATATATAGCAAACAACACACCAAGCAAAAATACATCGATTCCTAAGTGCTCCAACGTGCTCTAAAGTGTCAATTCTATCTAGGCTGCATCCTACGGTCAACCTGTGACACCCGGTTCCAGAAATGAACCAAGTGAACGCATATGTGTGCCCAGGACGTTCAACACACATACACGAGTGCATCACAAACGATATACAGATAATTACCACAACACAAGATTAATTAACCAAATTTTATTATACAAACCATATTATCTTCGAATACAAGCTCTAATAAATATTAATAACAAGTTCAACTAATGCAGTGGAAATAAACTAATTAAGCAAACTAAACAACTAGGCAGCATAAGCAATAGGGTATAGCGCAGCTACAAAACACCACAGGCAGAGCTGACGGTAGACACGGCCTAGAACTCTGCATTATCGCTATTAAACTCCCAATCCTGACCTGCAACTGTTGGGGGGATTGCAAGAGTGAGTACATATCATACTAAACATTTGTGGAAAGTATGACATGTAGCTGATTCAAATGACGAATGTAATAAAGGCTAAGTGTTGAAAAGTACAGTAAAACATTTGAAAAGCAATATGTATTATGTATGCGAAGTAAACCCATCAAAAACCATAATTAATAACATAGCACCAATCCATATTCCATATCCATCACCATCATACCATTAACCATATTCAATGTCATAGTTTAATCCATATCCAACCATAACCAATACCAATCCATAACCATCCCAAATACCATCCCAATACCGAGTTCCCTCTAATCATGTGAGGGTCCAGGTTGCTCATAACTAGGAGCATGACTATCATGATAGTTTTAGACACACCTTGCAGAGGTTGTACCACTTTACCCACATGTTTGTGATTTCATCACCTTTCGATGACTATAGAATCTCAATTATGCCGTCTCACACTTCCGTAGGTGTGTGGCCAAGAGATCACAAAATAGCTTTTACAAAGGGATTACTAGCCTATTTAGAGCCCACTAAGGTTTCACCGGTGGCGATGTCTCCAACTGAGCACATCTTCAACCAAGGGCCCCCTCTTGAGCCATTCGGATCCCAGGGTAGTCCCACCAATCATCAACAAACCCAATCTGACTACCCCTTCCCCGAACATCCTTAATGGTCCAAATAGAACTGCCAAAACCCTAATTAATCAGCTACGCCGCACCCATACTTGGCCTCGTGGTGGCACTGTAAATCCTGGATGGTCGCTCCACGAACCAATCCTTAGATCTAAAGGAAGCAAAACCACCATAACATCCAACCCATCCACATACCCGACTTGCTTAGATCACCCATTGTCGTATCATATTAACCAGTTCATGTTAACCATAATCTCATTCATGCATAATTAAATTGAGTGGTATAGTTGTTTTCCCATCCCAGTTGATTAGGCGGAGCAAAAGGTAAAAAGCCCTTCCCAGCTCTCTACCATATATTCCAGGTGACAAGGGTGGTCAACAAAACTAGTAAACTTCCTACCGTAGGATTTCCCGTCAAATTGACACACGCATGCAATTTTCAAACAAAACGTTTATTTTAAAACGAGATCAATATGCTTCAAGGACACTTGCCTTGCTCTTGCGGTTGATTAGGGTCAAAGCCTTCAAACTCTTGGTGTTGTAGATCCTTTGCGGCACTTTCTAGCGCAAATCCATCTAATCCGCACAATAAACATACAAGACAAGAAACACAATTAAAGAGTGCACAAATATTACTCAGCATGACACGATATGCATGATTAATGCAAATGCAAGGTAGAACTTGTTAATAGATTGCTTTTAATGATAACTAACTAGTTCTAATAGATTTTAACAAGTTTATACAGGTTTGGATTTGATTAGATCTACTTTTAGAATCAATTCAATACAATTTAGTCAGCAAAATCAGACTAGTCTGCAGAAGTCGGACTAGTCCGCACTTCGCAGAACTAGCGAACTAGGGTTTTCTAGATCGACATGAACTTGGAGTTTGGGGTTGAATTCACGTAAAGAAAAGAGAATAGAAGGTATACCAGGTGTTTAGAACTCCAATGAATCAAGAAACTTGGAGGTAACACTTGGATCTTCATGATCTACGATTGGTGATAAACTTGGAGATGAATTGGTGATGAAGAACGAAACTTGATGGATATCTTGATCCTCTTTCGTTTCCTCCTCTTATTCTTCTTGCTTGGGATATCCTCCTCTCTCCTTGATGGTGGCTCTCCACGAACTAGGGTTTGGGTGGGGTGGAAAAGTGGCAAATAGATGTCAAGCCAAGGGGTGGGGTTGTTTATAACGAGGTGGAGGCTAGGGTTAGATGCATTTTGAGTTTGGGATGAGTAGAGGCCGGTTTAGAGTCCCACATGGGCTCTTAAAGAGTTAGGCACAACGTACCTAGGCCCACTTAACATGAAACCAAAGAAAAAAGTCGTAAAACAAAAGATCAATTCGGGATCGCGAAATATCGGATGAGTCCGAAAAGGACTAGACTAGTCCGAAAATGTCCAGAGAGAAAATCGGACAAGTCTGGCTTAAATCAAACAAGTCCGACTTTAGTCAAAGAGGAAAACGGACAAGTCCGCTGGGACACCAGACTAGTCCGGGAAAGTCCAGGGACTTAGCAAATTTTCAAGGATTCATGGAATATCAGACTAGTCCGCACAAAGTTGGACAAGTCCGAAAGTTTCCAGAGGCAAAATGGGACTAGTCGGCAGCAAAAACGAACAAGTCCGTTTTTAGTCAGAGAGAAATCAGACTAGTCCTCACTAAAATCGGACTACTCCGCACTTTTCAGCATTTTAAGTGCGGTTTTGTACCAAATCAGTTTTAAATGTTCCAAATCAATTTTAAACTCGTTCCTCTTTATGTGGGTTAATGTTAAACATGTATATGAATGTATGCAGGGCATGATGCATGAAAATGAGGGTGTTACAATAATCTACTTATCAAGGTTAGACACTTTGTGTTAGTGACCAACATAGGTTATTCATTCCTCCTTCGACATTTGTTAATTTAAAGAATGTCAATATTTTCAGGACCGAGGGTAATATAAGAGACATGTTCGGGAGCAACCTAGATAGTACAGTTTAGATTGATTGATGAGAGCTTTAGGAATATGTTTAGATTCAAAATAAGTTTAGAGGGCACGCAATGTATGAACTCCAATTAATCCCTGAATCCAATTAATCTGTGAATTGCAATGTCATTGCGTTTTTTTATCCCTGCAACGGACGTTCACGATGTCGTGCGAGTGGCAATAGGGTGAAGAGTGCATGAGAAACGAACTTTAGAAAGGTGCGTCTCAAATACATGAGATCCGGCAAAAGAGAGATGAGCCTTACTCGGGCTCGTCTCCGATTTGTTACGAAGATCTTTTGTCCCACCTCATAAAGATGAGCACGTTGCAACGATTGTATAAGGCACTGCGCACAGTTGCCAGTTGGAAACGTCGGAATGTCCTGGATGTTGTTGTGACTTCAGTACATTGTGGTGCATCTAGCGCAGTCCAGCATTTCTGGGGCCACAAAATAATGAGAGACGCGCCTTTTAGTGGCGCGTCTCCAATTTATGCCGAAGATCTTTTGTCCCATCTCGGAAAGCTAATCGCAATGCAAGGATCATATAGGGCATTGTGCACAGTTGCCAGTTGGACATGCCGTAATGTCCTGGATGTTGTTTCTGGCTTCAGCATACCGTCACATATCTAGGACACTGCGTTGTGTCTGGGGCCACAAAATAATGAGAGACGTGCCTTACATTGGCTCGTCTTCGATTTACACCGAAGATCTTTTGTGCCACCTCAGAAAGCTGATCGCAATGCAATGATCATATAAGGCATTGCGCACAATTGCCAGTGGTACATCCCCGCATCCGAAAGATGTTCCCGTCTTCAGCACACCGTGGCTCGTCTTTTGCATGCAGGAAAATGCCCTGATGCGAAAGATGATAATGCGAGACATGCATTATATATGTGCGTCTCCGAGTTTTATTTTAAACTCCTCGAGCACTCTATGGAAAAATTTGGCGCTCTCTTGAATAAAGAACACTAAAATGTGAGAGACGGGTGCTATTTTTATCCATCGCATGCTCTCTCCCAACATTTGGCAAAAATATTTAGCTCTCGCGCGCTCTCTCGACCAGGAAACCGCAGCTCCTCAGCACGACGCGGCCGTCGACCCCGACCTTCGCATCATCAGAGAGTTGAGCACGGTGGAGCACGCCGGCTCGTCCCCTGTCCACAGAGCATGCTGCCACCTTCCCTTTTTCTCAACTCCCTCTTCGTTATTATCACGCTGCCGCTGTCGACCCCTACCCCACTGTCAATCCCGACCTTCGTCATGGGAGAGTTGAGCACGCTGGAGCACGCCGCCACCTCGACACTGACCTTGGTAATCGGTATCAGCACGCCACCACCTTCACATAAGTGGAAATGTTCTCCCTGTCCCCAGAGCATGCCGGTCTGCTGTCATCAGAGAGTTCAGGAACCGCCACTTCGGCACCTCCGCCAGCTCATCCCGGAGCACGCCGCCATGTCCCTTGTGACTTTATTGAATTTGAGGATGTCCAATGAAGGCTCATCAAGAAGTCATTAATCCAAAGGGAGAATTTTCATTACGGTATAAATTCATCTTCCTTGTTTATGTCAAATGAAGAAGTAATGTATTTGTTTTGACTATTAATGTATATATGAATTCTAATTTGCAAACCCTTGAAACTGCAGGAACTGTGGTTGACACTAGCGTTTGCCATCCCAATGAGTTTGATTTCTACCTGGAATCAAGGTACCTATGCTGGAATCAGGCTATAAATGCATCAGTGGAATATAAATTGTTTATTTTTTCGAGGGACAAGCACAAACAGATCACTACCATGTCCATTACCATGACAACAATTTCTTTGTTGATGCTTTGCAGATGCTCACCAACTGCCTGTGCTACAAGTAAGCTCGGTTCTCCATTCAGTAACAGATATTTGCTACCTTATGTGACTGCAATTTGATAATGTTTTATATGATTTCAGTGATTTTATTGAATTTGAGGACGTCTCAGTCGGAGCATTAGAGGCTATGAAGGCTCATCGTTAATGAAGTCATTGATCAGGAGAATTTTCATTACGGTATACAAGATTAGATGATGACAATTATGATGTGTATAATTAGTTACATTGTAATCAGGATGAACAGTCTTTGTTGTGTAATTAGTATACTTGATAACCACAATTGACACTTTGTTAATATTTGATTGGTCAATATAATTTAACATGTGATCCTTTTGGCTATACATATGTTCATGAACAGTATGAACATTATGTTACTGGCACTGGAAATACGGCCGCCAAATCCTAGCTAGCTCCAGGGTGCAGCCGACAATCAGGATAATTAGGGGTGGGGAGCACCTAATAGGAGACCATGCCTGTAAACATCCGCGACGAGCTGTAGCAGAGAGAGTCTCAGATAACCTACATAAAGGAAACAAGCTTCCATAAAGCCCGTCTCAGATAAGTTAATAAATCTGTGATGCGCTACAATACAGGTCATCTCAGATCAGCCAATATATCTGTGACGCGCTTCATAAGGGCCTGTCATGCATGTATGCTGATGGATGACACGCGCCATAAGCGTCTCCAATGCCCCTACAAAGTTTGTCTGTTATGACACAAAGAAAGGAGACGCGCTTCTTTTAAGCATGTTTTGAACCTAATCTGATCGGTGACGAGGCTTGCCGCCCGTCTCCGATGACAACGTAATGCAAGACGTGACGACAGAAATACACAGTTTGTTTGTCTCCCTTCTTCTTTCGGGTGCGTCTCGTATGAGTCTTTCTTACATAGTGTCTGCACCCCATTTTCTCTCGTCCTGAAATCCTAGCTTCGAGCCGCTGCCTCGCCACCGATTTGCCGTTCCAAACGACGCCATAAGTCGTCCAATGGCATCTCTAGGTCACTTGAGACGCATTTTAGACGTCCTTGTCGTGATTCCCCACCAGAAACCCGAATTCCGGCGAGCTCAGTATGTCTTGCGGCCTCTTTTCATTGCTTCGTCGTTCCCGCCCTCGCTTCGCCTAAATATCATGACCAGTGGTCACACCGTGCTGTAGAGAATCTCCACGGCGAGAAGAATACAAAGAAGAGCCACCGTGATGCCCTCACGACGAGGACCAACGCCGCCCGCCGCCTTGCGCTGTTGCGAGTCCTTGTGCGCGCCTCCGCGGACCTCAAGATGCCTCTAGGTGAGGCCACACGCGCCTCCTCCCTCATTTTTAGTTGATAGCGTCAAAGTATTGCTGTGGAGTAGTGAACTCCGGCGATCTTGAGGCGCTGATCATGGTGCACCGCCATGGGAAGCCACAACGAGTGGGCGGCTTTGGCCAGGATGGGCCACACCCGTCTGATTTGGTTTCTACAGCGTGGATTAGACCCATGTACCGTTTCATTTGCTTAGATCTTTGCCGTTTGTTAAAAATCCTAAGGCTGATGATGGAACACGTGTGCACCTTAGGTGTTTTAAATCTGGGCTGCCCCTTTTACATCCAATGGTCCTAATTAGATCAGTGTGTACCCCTTCGCTCACATTATCAGAGCCACTTAAATTAAATCCTACGGCCAAGAGTAGATCATGTCATACCCTTTCAACATTTTATAGTTAACTCCCTGATCTTTATAAAAACTCGAAATAGGTAGAGTAGTTATTATAATTGACACTGACCTTTTTATTAATTCTGAATAAATCTGGAATTTAGTGATAATTGCTATAAAAACATTGTGAATTCAGAAATTATATTTTTCTGATGTAGTAATATTTACTCAATAGCATTTTAATAATAAATAATAATAATTGAGATTCATTATTATACAATAAATATTTCCAGCACAGAATAAATATATTAATTTCCCAAATAACTTATAAAATAGAAAATTAATTACAAAAACTCATAATAATTCACAATAAATTTTATATAATTAATATTAATTGTTTTCTAAATATTTCTTATCAAAGCTAATTATTAAATTCCTAAGTAGATGTAATAAAGTCCAAAGGTGCTTAATTAATTAATAAACATATTTAGATAAATGCTAACTGCATTTTATTGTCAAAAAGTATATATACAATATATTTCAATATCTAGAAAATATTAAAAATATAGTAAAACAATAGAAATGAATACAAAAATAATATAAACACATAGAAAATGTCTAGTTTCTTATAAAACCATATTTGCATAATGTAATTCATTTTGTGACTTGAATAATTAATTTCTTGACTTAGTTTTAATCGGAAACTTTAATATAGCATAATAAACACTCATAAAATCCGATTCAAATCATTATCGTCACATCTCCAATAATAGTATTTGTATTTCTTGTATGGTGTATTTTTAGTGATTGCTTTTATTTCTCTTTTAACTGTAGTTTATACGTGCTTATGTCACGATCAAGAAATAACACGAAGATATGAAGACCAAGAGTTCAATCAAGAAGATTGAGCAGCTATATTGAGCAGCTATATAAATACAGGCAAGTGCTCTTGACCATCTTGTACCTATTTTAAGTATTTTAATTAGTTGCATGTTAATTAATATGAATCCTATGTTATGAATACCCTTTTGATTTACCTTACTTTCCTTGTTGCTTGGGCATGGAAGGGTGTTATTGGGGAATTACTTTAAGCTCAGCCATGCAAATTAGATGGGTGGTAAAACATTCATCACATTTATTATTTATGATTTATGATGATTATCATGGTATTGGCAAATGGATTGTAGTGAGTAGGAATCTGGCGGGTTGGTTTGAATGGTATGGTGCAGTATGCACGAGACCCGGGGTTGGGGTTTGGACCTTGTCGGATTCTAAGTATAGATTTATGGAGGAAACCACTAAGCTTTATAGTATCGCCACAAGACTGAGTATGAGGCACCTTGGTCAATTTATTAGGCCTCTCTCGGCGTAGTATTGGTGATTTGATAGTGCGGGGAATTAGTTCACAGTTACTGCCTTGGGATCCGTATGGCTCTAGAAGGGGCAACTGGGGTGTTGAGACGCAGTTGTCGGCTCACACTTTTGTACAGGGGCGAAACCTCAGAGGACTAGTACGCATGAGGAGAACCTTTGTAAAGACCTCGTAGTAATCTCCTGTCCACATACCTACGGAAGTATGAAATGTGGGTTGCGTACCATTGGCATCAAAGATGTTTACTTAGTCTACCTGGCAACATGGGATAAAATCACAGTTTGTGGGTAAAAGATACATTCTCTACTGAGATTGGAAAACTGTCATGACAGCCGTGCTCATGGACAGAAGCGGCTTGGTTTGGAATTCATAATTGGTCATGTTGGAATGGTGGTTGGAAATGGACATTTCGTATTTGGTTCTTTATTTATTATTCTGTTATGGTTGAGATTATTCATCTAGATGTAGGTTGCTAATGAAAGCTAAGGTTATGTTTAATGTTTAGTGCTTAAACCACTATCAGCCTTTCCTATTTGATTGACCTTCATGTCATATATTTCCCACACTTGCTGAGTACTCTATGTACTTATGCATTTGTCATTATTTTTCATAAATGTTGCTCAGTGAAAAGAAGACCAAATGAAGACAAATGCAAATTGAAGACAGTGCGTCTGAAGGTCGCGTAGCTGCCAGATTTGCCTTTGGTTGCCCTAGAGTTTTTCTCTTCCACTGCAGTTTCAAAACTCTTTTAAAGGTATAAATATTGTTTGTATGCGATATAGAACTATTTATTACTATTTATCGTACATGTATGGTGACACTGATCCTGTCATATATGTATTTTGCAGCTGATTTTATGCTTAACGAAATCGGGTGTGACATACAATTAGACATCCCTGGAATTTGTTTCACCGAATCCTTGAATCTCGGACAGGACTTCTGTTTCCTTTCATCAAAATGCAAACAGGGTATTCTTTGATCCTATTTAGTCTGCTCGCGTGGGGAAGTAGTGTGCAATCACTGTTGTTAAAAACAAAACATGTGATGGTCTTGATAACTATGATTAGTAGTTTTTTCGCATCCATCGCATGGGGATTTTTTTCTAGTGACGCATCCGTTCATCAAAAGACACTATGCTTGTTCGTCTCCTAATATATTATAAACAGTGAATAAGTAAAGACAACTGTCCGTTTGTCTCCACAATTTTAGGTTCAACAACTATCAGAAACAATGATCAGTAGTGAGCAAGCAATATGTCCAGTCACCGTCGTTGTGGACTCATGATAAGACAAGAGTACGTTCAAATCTTCAGCGAACACGATTCGTAAGTGGTAATATTACCCGCCATGATTTATTGTTCTTGTTGGACCTGACCCAGCTAGGTCCATGCAGAACATGACCTTTCGCTCCTGTGTTGTGGCATGAAACCTGATTTTTTATTTTTAGCCAATTATTTTATTAATTTAATCAAAATAGCCGACAAATTTTTTTTTGCAAAAGTAGCTGACTGATCATGATTCGGATGGGCGAGTCGCGATCTGGGATTGTGATAGGGCGCCACATACGCAACAACGGCAGCGCTGATAGTGAGTCCAACCAAGTCGCAACTTCGGTTGGCAACTCGCCCATCTGACTAGCAAGTCGCATTTCCAAAAAGCAACTCGTCAATTAGGATTTTTTTAAAAAAAATAAAGAAAAATGAAGTCAATATCCAGTTTATATATGTGGTATTTTAGGGTCACTTTTTTAAGGTCGTGTTTATATATATGATTTTTACTCAATTTTGGAGATAAGTATAAAAATAGAGAGCGCCATGATACGGATAAATATTTTTGTGAGATATTGAAGATCTAAATATATTGACCATATTATAGAAGCTCGGCGACTAGAAAAACAGAAATTACAGAGTTTAAAAAATAGGTGTATGTTCTATGCCTCTCTACTACCACGGTATACAAGGCAAAACTCACCTATTTATGAAAAAAAAACATAAATTTTAGGATACATATGGTGTGTGTACGTTGCATTAAACATGTAACGCACGTTTGCTCCTAACACACCTTAATTAAATTTAAAGCCGATAATGGTTGACCTATAAACTACTGAGTGCAACAGGGATATTTTCCATTATGCAAAGCATCTAGTACGTCTTCCCTTGCACGACGAGCTCTCTCGCGCATGCGTTCTCGCTCAGTCTCTCGTGCCTCTCCTGCGATGCGTTCCTCCTCTTGTTCCTTGCGACAACACTCTTCGAACCATTATCAAATTTCGTCTTGCTTCTTAAGACGAGGATACTTCTATTGAGCCCCCTCCCTCCTCTCTTGCTCCATTCTTTCATCCCACCCGCGGTCGTGAAAGAACTTCATTGCTGCAACTTGAGATTTTCTATTAATGTACTCGACGTATTCTGTCGATTGTTCCCGGTCGATGTGGTTCCTGAACTCGCAAAGAGGTGGTGGTTGTCGAAGTGTGCATACGACAATTCCCCCACTGCCGCTACTAGAGCTGCTCATGGAGGTTCATTGTTTTGGGGGGCTAAGTCTCTTGAAGCTCACATGCAGGATGAAGATGGTGAACATCGAGATGTACGTGGTTCAGGCCGCCGGAGCGTAATAGCCTACGTCCATGTGAGTGTGTGTTGTATTGCTCTTGCTTGAGTGCGTGAGAGTCTAAGTGAACTTGTGTCCGAATCGAGTTGTCCTATGTCGGTGGCTGCTCGATCCTTTTACACTCCAAGACTGGGCAGTTACAAAAAGACTCGGGGCCCGACAGGTGGCCCCAAGGAGATCTTACCCTATACAAAACCTAGGGCGCTTATGGATACTCGTAGTGTCTTCTCATGATGGCTTTAAGACATGTCATCTTGTCGCGCCAAATGCCAGAGGCTAAGCTAAGAATAGATGTTGACGATGGTGGGGAATATCATCTCTATTGCGTTTGCTGCAGCCTATTCGTCAGCCGCGTGGTGTAGCACTGTTGCACCATCACTGCGAGCTGGCTGGGCTTTGCAGCACCTGACAGGGGTGTGCATTGCACTCATGCGCCTGGAGAAGGCGCGATTCTTAAATGTGCAAACAGACAAGGCATGCCGCCCTTTACTCCAACGACCTACTGCCCAGAGTGCGTTGCTGTACACGCGACAGCGTCAGAGCCCGGGCCCGAAGTTGCAGGACACGTGGCACTCCCAAAGCCTACCTCTTTGGAGATGCAGGTTCCGAACCCGCTGGACATGTGGCAGCACCGGATCCCGGCTTAGTGGGCGTGACGAGTCCGGAGCTGCAGGACACGTGGCAGTGCCAGAGCGCCCCTCTGTGGAGAGGCAAGGTCCAAACCTGCTGGACACATGGAAGCACCGGAGCCTGCCTCTGTGGGGGAGCCGAGTCTGGAGCTACAATACATGTGGTGGTGCCTGAGCTCACCTCTGCGGAGAGGCAGGGTCCGGACCCGCTGGGAACGTGGAAGCACCAGAGCCCGCCTCTGTGGGGAGGCTGAGTCTAGAGCTGCTGGGCACATAGTGGTGCTGGAGCTCGCCCCCGTGGAGAGGCAGGGTTCGGACCTGCCGGGCATATGGTAGAACCGGAGCCCGCCTCAGTAGGGAGGCAGGGTCTGGCACCGCTTTAAGCTTGTGCACAGGGTACCTAGTATGTAGGGTACCGACAGTGGCCCCTAGGCTCACATCGGGGGAGGCGACGATTCCGCATGTGGGGCTTTCATCTTGACTTCTCGCGTGGCCCTTCCAATCATGTATTTTGGCAGCTGGAGGGGCGGCGTGCCTCTGACACCACAGACACATGGTCATTCCTTGTTGACGGGTTGTGGCTACGTGACATTTGCATGATACAGGACTTTAACTGTGACGATTCCTGATGCGATCGCTGCAGTTCAGCCGCACAGCTTCCTCGGGGACTACTCAAATCACCCCTTCGAGTTACTGTCTGCTCGGCCCGCGCTGTCTGACAAGTGACATGGGTCCTCTTGTCATTGGTCATGCGGGCTATGCGGGGCGTAACTGGACCGGGCGGCTCGCATGATGTCTTCCCAAGCATCGCGTAAGCGGGTAAAGGGTATCTTTTGCACCTAATGGCAGTTTCTCCACCATTTAATTCCTTGTGCTCCAACTCTTCGTCTGCCTCCTTTGTGCTCGAGCTCTCAACCTTCGCCCATATCCCAGTCACCACTTGCACCAATTGCATCCAACCCACGTCCACCTCGTCTTGATACGGGCGAGGATCTGAAGCGGGTGAGGTGGCTGCTCGGCTTGTATGCGGACGAGCAGAAATGGTGGATCCATTGCAGGACCTTCTCCTTCTCCGACTTGTAGCATGGCTAAATCATCCTCTTCACTTCATACGCGCCGGTTGGGTTCACATCACGCGCGCTCCTTCTTCCTCACGCTGTTGTAGGTTTACGGCCTCTAGCTGCATCACCTGTCTCCGAACTCCTTCGATCTGGTGGCAGTCTTCATCCAACTTTGCAAAATGTTCGTGGGCATCCAGCCGTCATCAAAGCTGCTCCAGTTCTTCTTCGTGCTGAGGTCCTCCTGAAGTAGCGCAAGCGAGTTGGGGGCCTACTACTTCTAGAACAAAGGCAAGACTTAGGCCAAGTACATCTCACCCTTCAACCTTGCCAAGTGGGAGCACTGGATGGAGGATTGAGTGATCGTGAAGGTCAACATCCACGACCGCTTGGACTTGCCATCCGAAGCTCCAACCACCAAGCGCGCTTTCTGGGCGAAGTTCCCTAAGAGGCAGAAGGAGTACAACCCAATGCTGCTGAGGATCTAGTTCATAGCGAGGAAGGGTCTGACCTCGCTGATGGTGCTGGCAGACTTCTTGTCCCGCTACATCGCTCCTCTCAAGCAACGCACTCGCACAGCCTGGTTGTACACCAGAGAGCACGACCTTACCTGGCAGGAGCGCGACATCGGGTCGAGCCCATGTATGAAGGTGCTGGACCGGATGCTGGCAAAGGTGAGCACCGACCTGGTCACTAACGATCTCGTCACCCTGCTGCTGGCTTGCATGCCGCTATTCATGGACCAAGCATTGAGGACGAAGCTGTTAAAGGAGATGCCAACACTGGCGTTCTCGATATTGCTGTGCGGAAGGTCAGAGATGCATCTCGGGGTGTGATCGTCCCTAGCGCGGACAACGTCAACAACTAGCAAGGGTCGGCGCCGGCCAGCCAGCAAGGGTCACTCTGATATGGAAAGGAGAAGGCGCCAGCGTCCGATAAGGGGAAAGGGAAGGCACCGGTCTTTGAGCATGCACCCAAGGTGCGCCCCCGCTTTTCACCGAAGGGTTCCAGCGCTTCGAGCCAGCAGCCCAAGGTGCGCCCTCTCTCTCCGCTGAAGGGCAGCGGTGCTTCAAGCAAGGATCCCATCACCCGTACTCAAAATAAGAGGAGACTGGACCACTGGGATGGCACCCCGATGTTGCAGCGCCGAGTAGAGGAGCCTCAGGTCACAAACGACCCTATTAATGACTCAATGCACAACTCTAGTGACGGCTTTGACGGTGTTGCGGCTGGGACTGAGACGGCGAACACTACCGTCACCTCATAGCCAAGGGCTGAGAAGCCACATGGTACGACCAACCCTGGCGGGGGTTCGGCAAAAGGATCCAGTTGTAGCTCTAGCAATGCTGCAGTCAGGACTGTGTTGGCAGACGCAGTTCCCTTCATGCAGACCAAGGCTAAGGAGCCTCGGGCCACAAACAATCTTGTCGCAGGTTCGATGAAGGATGTTGGTGGCAGTTCTGATGGTGGTGCAACTGGATCTGCATCGGCGGATGCAGGGGAGACGTGCAATGTATCTCTGGGCCCAGACAGCAGTGGCGGGATCCGACACGGTGGTAGGGTCAGGAGGCTACGATCGTCCACACAAATGGCCCCGCGCCAACTGGACCTTCCAAGCACCTCAGTATGGCACGCTCGCTGATTCTTCTACCTTCATCGTAATTATTCTTTGTCTAACTGGTTCTTGTTTCGCAGGGTGTTGCAATCTGGTACAATGCCTTCTTTGAAGCTGGCGGTAGGGCAGAGCGCTCCCTCCTCTAGTGGCGCCAGAGGTCCAGTGCCTGGACCGGCCCCTGAGCCCACCTGAGACGTCGACTCTCCGGCGTTTGAGACCGGCGTACCCATGGACGTGGTTGTCCCTAGTGACGATGAGGCCCTGACGAGCAGCACTCAAGGCTCCGCACCGGAAGCAGCACCAAGAACGGCCCCAACGACTAAGTTTGACACGATGCCTTCTTTGGAGCATCCCGAGGATCAGGGCGCTCCTGCCCTGGACAGTGCTGGAAGCTATTGACGGCTGTTATATACCAATTTCACCCGTCAATATAAATCAATTACATCACCTTTCTATTTAACCTATTTCCACTTGTCCTTGGAGAAATAGTGCATGCAGGGAATTATTGCAGGAAATGAGATAAAAGAGGGGGAGCAATCCTATAAAATACTATCCTAGCCAATAAAGCACCGACATGTGCCACCACATGGATCAAATGGCCCACAAACAGAAGCATCTGAGGCCATCCAACATTGTAGCACCCATATCAAGGGATAGGACCCGCCTGGCAGTGACCAGGTAAAAGCACACGAGAAATGGTGTAGAGACCAGGCCGGCCGACCCCCTTAGTTGGCCGACTTGGCCCTGACACCAATTCGATCAAACGCCATGTGTTGGCTCCTCCCGGCTTGAAGAAGTCAGTGGTGAGTGATTAGCGCGCTTTTGGTGGTGGAAACTGACCCTTCTCCACCTATAAATAGTACCCCCTACCCTCACTTCACACACACACACCACTTGAGTATTCATTCCATTGTATCCACTATTCATCATAGGTTTAGAGGAGTTTAGGCTGTATAGAGGGGAGCCTCTAGTCCATAGTCCAAATAGGAGAGGATTAGGAGTCTCTTCCGAATTCCTATTTGGGAAAGGTATGACTCTTATATTCCTATTTTTATTTATGACTTTGCTCTTAATAAAGATGTTATCTTTAGTCTTCTATTGTTCATATACTTGGATGAAGCGTTTCTTTTTTGAGTGTGGATCCATATATGTGGTAGGAGTAGCTATGACATGTATATGTTAATATGAATCACTTATTCTATGTATGAACATTGGTTCAACGATGATTTAATTCGCTGCCTTAGGATGGCTTGTTCCTAGGCTCTTAAGGTAATTACTTAATATGCTAGCATGGTGCTAGGATAGATAAGTAGCATTGAATGTCTCGTAGACCCATGGATTGAAGAGGTAGGCAATAGGTGGTGACAGTCCTATCTGTCCTTTGTAATCCTCCACGTTCGGCTATGTCACAGGCTCTTGGCGGGAGTCGTCCTAGTGTCACTTGGGGTAAACCCGTGCCTGATGTGTTAATCAACTTAGCATGAGAATTCATAATTGATATGATCATTAGTAACTAACCTAGGCTATGTATATGTATATTAGAAGCACAGTAGGAGTAACTACCTAACTCTTAGCCCAAGCCCTCTTTACCTCATTTACCCCCTTAGGATAGAATGCTCTTGTGTGTGTCACACTACCTCCAATTATCATTTACCCATCCTTGCTAGAACCCTACCTAGTACAACCAATCCTCTCCATTTGATGATTGCTTTGCTTCCACCTAGCCTTTCTTTGGGAGACTATAAATGACACCCTTGGGAATACTGCTTAAGGGAAAATGCTACATCGATAGCTTCCGTGCACTTGTGGGTTTATATCTATGATGTTAGTAGCAGTCAACAAGCATTTCTAGCACCATTGCTGGGGATCATTTGTTAGTGTTACTTGAGAACTATCAACAAGCATTTCTGGCGCTATTGCCGGGGAAGGCAGCTGAAGTATTGCATAATTGAGTGAATAGGATATGACCTTGTGTAGGTTTTAGTAGGATAACCCTTCTTGTTTTTGCATTTTAAGCGAAAACAGGGTAGTGTACGTCTGGTTTCCGCTTGCTGGAAAACTTTGTTGAAAATCCCAAATCCCTTCTGAGAGATCGACCTCATGTCGTTACTCCTCAGAAGCTTCGTGTGACAAAGCAAGCCAGTGTAACCACACCAACAACCAAAACACCAATGGCCCAGAAGACCCTTCGTGAGTTTTTGGCTCCCTGTGCTAACAATGTGCCTATTGGGCCCACTTTTAACACGGGAGACATGAACTTCAAAATCAAGACTAGCCTGAATACTATGGTGCAAGCCAACTCATTTTTGGGAAGGCTAACGAGGATGCAAGTACTCACCTACAATAGTTCTTTGAGATCTGCAGCACTTTTAAGGTCAAGGACGTATCTCCTGATGTTGTCCGTCTTAGGCTATTTCCATTCTCTCTTCTTGGGAGAGCAAAACAGTGGTTCTACGTGAACCGAAGCGCTATAGACACATGGGAGAAATGTTCTACGACATTCCTCGCCAAGTTATTTCCGTTGGGTTAGACCAATGCCCTACACGGAAGGATTTCCAGCTTCCAGCAAGATGTCAAGGAGTCTATTCCCAAGGCTTGGGAAAGGCTTCAGGAGTACATCCTGGCCTGTCCCCACCATGGGATGGATGATTGGCTCATTATCCAAAACTTGTACAACGGGTTGATCCCTTCCGCTCATGACCATGTTGATGCTGCTGCTGGAGGTGCCTTCTTCTCATTGATAGTGCCCAAAGCCAAAAGTTTGATTGAGAAGATGGGGTAAAACATGGGTTGGAGCAACGAGCGTCTCCATACCCGCCAGCGAGGCATGCACACCTTGAAGGAGGTGGACATGATCGCTGCCAAATTGGACCTCCTTATGAAGAAGATACATGGACAAGCCAATGGAGATGTATTTAGCAATGCCTATGCCCTAGATTCTCAAATCACATGTGAAGTCTGTGGCAACATGGGCCCATTGTGCAATGACTGCCGAAAAACCCGTGAGGATGCCTTATACGTAGCCAACAATGGGAACAACAATGGCTATTGTGCAAGAAGTCAAGGATGGCCCAACCACGCCCATTCTTTCGAGGAGGGTACAACAACCATGGCAACAATGGAAATGAACCCAACTTGAGAGAGCTTTCCATTAGCCAACTGAAGATTAATGATGCCCTATCAAAGAAACTGTTGGCTAATGACAAGACGCTAGAGAGCAATAATGCCAAGATTGAAGGACTATCTTCGGCCTTCAAGAATCAATTGAGCTTCAACAAGATGTTGGAAACTCAGTTGGCTCAACTAGCAGCTGCTGTTCCACCAGTTGAAAATGGAAAGATGTCAGGACAGCTCGAACCTCCCATGGAAAATGTCAATACGGTTTCTCTACAGGAAGGCAACTGGCTGAAGGACCTTTGATGCCATTCAATATCTTGCTTGATTGGGGCTCACCACTTTGACAAGGCCCTTTGTGACTTTGGAGCATGTGTGA
The DNA here is from genome assembly GCA_036927565.1 of Tuctoria greenei. Classification (NCBI taxonomy): domain Eukaryota; kingdom Viridiplantae; phylum Streptophyta; class Magnoliopsida; order Poales; family Poaceae; genus Tuctoria; species Tuctoria greenei. The sequence goes on along the minus strand of JAYESD010000003.1, from coordinate 170,741,847 downwards.
GTGTGATGCCCAAGGTGGTCTTCGACCAGCTGAACTTCACAGAGCTTACCCCAACACCAATGCAGCTCCAACTGGCTGATTCTTCAGTCCGTTATCCGACGGGTATTGTTGAAGATGTTCCAATGAAAATTCAGAATTGCTTCATACCCGTGGATTTTGTGGTGCTTGACACGGAAGTCGAGAAGGATACACTGCTCATTTTTGGGCAACTATTCCTTAGCACCGCGAAGGCTTGCATAGATGTGGGAGCTTGAGAAATCCATTTCCATATCAATGGCAAGGAGAAGTTTAACTTTTGCCCAAAGTTGGAGCAATGCTCCATGATCCGTATCAAGTATGGGCCGAATGTTAAACACATTCAAGTGATCGAAAACACACCTCCAAAGGTGGACCTACTCATTGCATTCATGAGGAAACTGATTTATGCAGAGAACCCGTCTTATCGTCCACGTCGACATCCCAAGAAGACGGAGAAGTCCGAGCCTCCCCAAAGGCCCAAGTCCACTAAGCCACCAAAGAAGGAATGGCGGAAGAAGAAAGACAAGCCGTCCGTGCCCATCCCTTCGGGCCGGATGTCAAGAAATGAAGAATGAGGAATGTCCATCTCATCGGACGGTGGTTCTAGCCAATAGGTTAAATTGGTAGTTATCCTTTCTTCGATTTTTTCTCTTCATTTGGTTTTTCCCCATTTAGTTTGATTTTCCCCACTACATATTTGAGTTTTCTTAGTAAGTTGAGAATCTTATATTCTAAAATATTATTTTTATTTCTTTATGTTTCATGAAAAGAAAATTGTTGGGTTTTGAAAAAAGAGTTTTTATTCGGAAAACAATTTTCCTGAGCTGCAAATGTGGCATTTCACCAACGTGCTGATTTTATAGCCATCGAGGAGCCATATGCCAATAGGGAGAACATGGGGCCCACATTACAGTGCGGCCGACCCTCTTGTTCGGCCGAATGGGGAAAGGGTCATTTTGGCTATCTCTCCTCCAACAATTACATTTGGTTCCCTTGTGACCGTTGGGGAGTGTAAACAATAAATGGTGGCCATGAGGAGCATTCCTCCTCACACTTCACCTCATTTCACACCTCCCAAAGTCACTCTTTTCTCACATTGTTTTTCTTGCTCTTCATTGAAGCACTCTTGCTCAAATCCAACCCAAAAAGATTTTCTTTTGTTTGCATTTTCAATTTGCTCTCAAGCTCTTGAAGGAAAAATTCGTTGGGGGTTTTTACTTTCACTAACATCACCTCTTCCGAGTTTTTGCCTTGTTGTGTTCTTGTTTGTTGTGGCCATGAAAGGAATGAAGAGGTTGTTTTGGAAGAGGAAGGAGGCTGCATGCTCAAGCCATGGCGGAGACTCAAGTGCACGTCCCTCTTCTATTGCTACACCAAGTTCATGGAGGAGGAGTGTATGTGAGGACACTCCCATGGGTGAGAGGAGCAACCTACACCAACTCCTCCACGACGACGACCTCGACATACAAAGTAAAGTTGAAGATCAAGCACACAAGCTTCTCCAAGATCTTGAGTTTTCTCATACGAAAGCTTATGATCCGGATTTGATCTCCAAAATAGGTATGAATTCCTAATTCTTTTCCATTTGGCGTGCACTAGGATGGAACTATTTTGCTCACATAGAGGAGAAAGGTTCACGCCTTTTCTCCATAAAATTCCTTTGCACACTCAAAATAGTATTAGATGGTATTTCTTTTAGATTATTTCAAAAAGAATACAACATCCTCTGGAAATAATTAAGTGAAATCCTAGGCTTCCATAAATGCTGTTTGCTCATTTAGACACTTTGCCTAAGTTTGACAAACAAATTTTTTGGCAAGAATTAACTAATGAGGTCAGATGTAGTGCACCTAGGAATAGCCACTTACAAAACCCTACTATTTGTCTCATCCATAGATGGGTGGCAATGACTATGTTCCCTAGAGGAGATGTAAGAGTAGTGCGTGAAGATGAGCTAAAAATTTTATTTGCCATGGTTAAAAAGATAAAAGTTGCTCTAGTTATTGCCATGATAACACAATGGTTAGATTACATTTCAAGAACAAGGCCAATTGAATGCACTTCATTGATTACCCGTATTGCTACTAGGGTAGGAGCACTAGAATATTCTTCATTTGAGTATATTGAAAATGAAAGAGAACTAATTAATGAAGATTATTTAGTGCCAGGACAAACCCTGAAGCATAATCATGATGTCTCTTTGATGTTTTATTATCCCGACTTTGTCAATGAAATTCAGTTACCTATCCTTTTGTTATGGAAGCAGACTCGTCTCCCATTCCCTCTATAGAGAGACATGCTTTATATCGGTTCGTCTCGATTTTTTGTTGCCCTTCTATGACCTCCCAGCTGTTGCGGAACAAGTGGCTACCAGATCTACCCCGTTCTTTCCCTCTTTAGAGGACCTGTTCTAAAAGTCTTGCAGTGATATCAGTGGATCTTAAAACAAAGGGTTAGTCCTCTTCTCCTGTTCCTTACTATTTTTTATCCCTTTAGATCTTGACTATCAGTGGCTTCAAATTTCTGTCATTTAGCTCTTCTTTTCTGTATGTAGATGTCGTTGGATCGAAGTTGGATGTATGGGATGGTCCTTTGCAATTAATATATCCAAGGTGTAGATGCATTTATCGATTTCACGAAGAAAGACATGTTGTACAACATTAGAGAGACTATTTGTCGTCCTTGCAAACACTGCAAGAATGAGAAGAGATATCACACAGATGAAGTGTTGAGGTTACATTTGATCACGCATGGATTCATGTTTGATTATCAATGTTGGAACAAACATGGGGAGGAACGACTTAATGAAGCAGAGATGAGAGATTCATATCTGGAGAGGAGGCCCCTAGCAGTGTCGAACAAGATCACGAGGAGGATGTTAACGAGCTAGATATATCAGGGTTCACCGATGACAAGATTGAGTTTTAGGTGCATAACATAGAGGAGATGGTACACAATGTCGAGATAAATGGCGACGATGATAGCTACAGTAATGGTGAACTTGCAAATTACAAGAAGATGATCGAAGACTCAAAGAAGCCATTGTATCATGGTTGTACGGATAAGTACACTAGACTGTTTGCGATGGTAAAACTTTTCTAGTTGAAGGCAGGCAACAGATGGAGTGATTGTTGTTTTAAGGAATTTTTGATGCTCAGTTTATGAGGCAAAACAGATAACTGTCCACTGGGTTTGGAGGTGGAGAAAATCCACGCGTGCAAGAATGATTGCATTTTATATCGTGGGCTTGAGTACAAAAACCTCAAGAAATGCCCTATTTGTGGAATGGACTGATTCAATCGTAGAAAAGATGACGGTGATGACGAGAACTACAATCGAAGAAAAAGAGGGCCTAAAATGGTGTTTTGGTACTTTCCTATCATTCCTCGTTTGAAGTGTTGGTTTGCAAATAAGGAGTCAGAATTGTTGCGATGGCACAAAGAGAAGAATAAGCAGGATGCTGGAATGATAAGACATCCTACTCTTGCCACACAGTGACGAAACATTGATTCACAAAATCTTGAATTTGCCATTGATCCGAGGAATATTTGGATCGCAAAGAGCACCGATGGCATGAATACTTTTTTGAACAGTAGCACATATAGCACATGGCCAATTGTGCTAACAATTTTGAACCTTCCTCCTTGGTTGTGCAACAAACATAGATATATTATGACGTTAGGAATTATACCAAGGCCACAACAACCTGAGAATGACATAGATACTTATTTCAGGCCTCTGGTTGAAGATCTGAAGCAGTTGTGGTACAACGATGGAGTGCAGGCCTGAGATGACCATAAGCGTGAGTACTTTCGCCTCAAAGCCATTTTATTTGTGACAGTTAGTGATTCTCCAGCGGCACGTAACTTGTCCGGACAAAGTAAGAAAGTAGGTTGCGGATGTCCACATTGTTTGAGAGAAACAAACTCACAGTACTTGAGCGAGTCATAAAAAATAGTGTACATGGGACATCGACGCTACATTTCAATGAAACACCCGTTTCGGAGTATGAAGGATAATTTCAATAGTGAGACTGAGAAGAGGCATCCTCCACCTCATATCACGAGTCATGAAGTTTATGAAATGGTCAAGGATATCCATGTTGTCCTTGGTAAGCGGAAAAGGACTGGCAAAAATACTGGCAAAGATGACATGTGGAAGGAGCAACCGATTTTTTGGGAGCTACCCTATTGGAAAGACTTAGACGTCCGTCATTTGATTGATGTGATGCATGTTGAGAAGAATGTGTTCGAGAGCCTACTCGGGACATTTCTTAACACGGGCTCACTTGTTGATATTTATCAAATATAGTTTGCGAAAACTAGGGACCATGGACATGCATGGGCAGATCTAAAGAAAATGGGAATTAGGCCTGAGTTGTGGGACGATGACTCGATAAAAGGAATGGAACTACCCACATCAAGCATCAGCCTTTCGAAAAATGAAAAGAAAGAGTTTTGTGGGTTCTTGAAAAATGTGAGTACCATCCGGCTACTCGACGAATGTCTCAGGGCTTATTTCATTTCCAGATCTAAAAGTAGCCCCTGGTGTGAAGTCTCATGATTACCATGTATTGCTTATGCACATGATTGTTGTTGGAATTTTGAATATCCTACCGGTCAATGTTTGGGGGGCTATAATGAAATTTTGCTTTTTTTTCAATGCAATTGGTCAAAAAGTACTACGTGAAGAAGATATCGAGTCATTGGAAAAAAGGAACTATGAAACATTATGCTTCCTTGAGATGTATTTTCCACCTGCCTTTTCCGACATCAACGTCCATTTCACAGCTCATCTTATTAAGGAGATAAAGCTACTTGGTCTTGTGTTCCTTCACTAGATGTATGCGTACGAGAGATTCAACGGTATACTGAAGTCCTTCATTTGAAATTGAGCATACCATGAGGGCAGCATGGTACAAACATACTCTACAGAGGAAGCTGTGGAGTGGGCTCTAAACTACACTAACCCGAGTAACCCAGTTGGTGTTCCCATGTCTCGTCCTGAGGGGGGGCTCACAGGAAAAGGAACCATTGGGAAGAAGGAAATAACTCCAAATACACATTTATCCTTCTGCGCTTATTTCCATGTGTTGCAACACATGTCCATTGTGTCGGAGTACCTTGATGAGCACAATGAGGTGGTGCTTAGAGACAATCCTGACCACAATGAATCATGGTTAGCAAATGAATACAGGAGAAAATTCATTGGATGGCTCCAGGATCGGATTTCTCACTCATCGGATACTCAAACAAGTGAATACCTAAAAAGTTGGCTCATGGTCCTATATTCATAGTTATTACATATCAAGGGTACGACATAAATGGATACACATTCTACACTGTAGAACAAGATAAGAAAAGCATGTATCAGAATAGTGGTGTCCGTGTTGATGCTTATAATTCTGCGGGCCAAGACAAAGACATGTACTATGGTAAAATACAAGAGATCTGGGAGCTTGACTTTCAAGGATTCAAGATTTTTCTTTTTCGTTGCAACTGGGTTGATGGAATCAAAGGTGTTGTACGAGACAAGTACGGGTTCACTAGCGTTGATCTTAACCATCAAGGATATAAGTAGGAGCCTTTATTGTTAGCAGAACACATTGCTCAAGTGTTCTATGTTTGAGACACAACAAATAAAAGACTTAAGGTGGTTATACATGGAAACGATGAATTGTAGGGGTCGAGAATGTCGTCGATGAGGAAGAGTTTTACCAACTTGATGAGATTCCTTCTTTTTTTACCTTGATGATCAAGTTAAAAATATCATCGGCCAACGAAGTTCCTTACTTGCAGAACGGTCACCATGAAAAAGTAAAAAATTTTTAAAAAACCAAGACCGCAACGTAAAGTACGAAATTGATTGTGTGTAGATATGCTCAAATATGTGAAAATATGGTCAATTGAGTGAAAAATTGACTTACATTTGGATATTTGTATGATATATGCTCAAATGTGTGAAAATATTGCACTTTGAGTGAAAATTTGACTTTTCATTGGTCATATGTGCTCTGTTTCTTATGGAGAAGTACTGATGCCTTGTGCTCTGTTTCTTTTGGAGAACTACTGAATATAGCACTTGCTCTGCCCTGGAAAATGGGATACGAATGTGATGCATGACGTGCCTCAAAAAGGCACGTCTCTCAAGCAAAATAATGTGAGAAGCGTTTTTAAAAAGTGAATCTTCGATTTGAACGCTTTGATCTGCACCAGACTCAACAGCACAATTTGTGCGAATGTGATGCGAGACGCGCCTCACAAAAGCGCGTCTCTCAGGCAAGATAGTGTGAGACGCATTTTTAGAAAGCGTGTCTCTGATTTAAATGTTTCGATCTGCGCGAATGGCATTACTATCAACGGCTCGCATTAATTCAAAATAAAAGAGACGATCTCTTGTAAAGCGCATCTCTAATATGATCTTACACACGTGCGGGAGACGCGCCCGGCAGTTGCCCTTCTGAGGCGCTTCTCAGATTGTTGCCCTAAGGTACTTTTAGCTCTCTCGCATGCTCTCTTCCCAACACTTAGCAAAACTTTTCAACACTTTAGCTCTCGCGCGCTGATCACTTGTCTCCTTAGAAACCCTCACCGCATCGTCCCCTTTCCCAGAGCACATCGCCGTGTCGGTCCGCTTCCCTAGAGCTCGTCGCCGCCTCGACACTGCACTCTTGATCATTGTTGCACAGCCGCCATCGACCCTCGACTCCCCGTCTACCAGCTCAGCACTGCCCTAACAAGGTCTGTTCGCGCTTTGGTTGGAGTCAAAATGGTCTGTGCTTTGGTGGTTCACTGTTAATGTTTAGTATATTTTTGGAGTACCACTTAGAGTGTTACACTTTGGTTGGAGTCAAAATGGTCCACGCTTTGGTGGTTCACTGGTCAATGTTTAGTATATTTTCGGAGTCCTACAATTAGAGTATTACGCTTTGGCTAGATACTGATCAATTTGTCAGAAGAGGACTGAACGAGACTTTGCTATAAAGTGCAAATCACAGGAATTCGCCAAGAACAGTGAACGTATGAAGTGGATCCAATCGCAGAACGAGCTTGACCACCACCTCTGCAACATCGGTTATGCCAAAAAAAGGACTTGGGAACAATAGGATGAAACATTGGCCAAGCTAGGTGTTGTGAATCCATACGACAGTTTCAGTGGACGGCTGAAACCATTTATGCATGCTCGTTCACAGCTGTCTGAGTCAGGCGATATCAGCTTCTATAGCCCGAGCACCTTACGTGTCGCTCAAAGAGCCTGTAACCAGAGTAGCAAAGAGTAAAATGGTGAGAGGGAAAATGATGCCCTCACTAAGGCCCCACAAAGACCAGAGCAATGAGGCCGTGTTTGTGGTTGTCAAAGTGTACGAACGACACTTCCCCTAGTACTACTAAATTGTAGCCCACGGAGGTTCTAGTATTGGTTTGGGTGCACGGAGATTCTAGACAAGATGATGACAAAGAGGATTCAAGTGGTTCGGGCCACCTGAGCGTAATACCCTACTCGACGAGGTGTGTGTTGTTGTATTAGGGATTCACTGGTGCTTGCGTGCGTATGAGCTTGGTTGTCAGGTACCGTGTGGTGCAACCCTTTTATAGTCTAAGGAATGGTCATTACATCACTTGCCTGGCCCAACATGTAGCCCTAGCGTAGTTAACTATCTATTACACGATCGATAAGTATTAAATGTTGTTAATAGAGTGATAACGCGCCTTGATGACGGCGTTACCCCTATTAACAGTACACTGATCGTGTGTCATTATTATAGCATTAATGACACGTAATTAGGTCTTGTATTTGTCGCTTTAATTGTCCCTTGAATATCCGTGCCATTGGAGATCCATCAGTATTCACTTTGGTGTCGTAGGTTCGGAGGCTCAACACGTTGCAACTCCGGAGCTTCCCCTCGTAGGGAGGTAGGTCCGGAGCTACTATGCACATGTCGGCGCTGGAGCTTCCCTCTTCTGGGGGTTAGGTCCGGGGTCACTGGCTACGTGTCAAGCACAGAGCTTGGCTATGTAGGGAGTTTAGTACTGGTCTTATATTACACGTGGTAGTGCCGGAGCTACCCATCTGAGGGAGGCAGGTCCAGTGCCGTGTACACATGGGGCCTACGGAGGTCTTCAACTTGAATGGGGGGAACTCCTTAGCTTTTCTTGCGGTATCATGGTGTACCCGGTACGCAGGGTACCGACAGTGGCCCCCGGGCCCACCTCCAAGAGAAACCCTTTGGGTTAAATTATTCTACTAGAGTTGGGGCCATCTTCGATTACCGTGCCGTGGCTTCAAAGGTCTTCTGATGTGCCGTTGGGGCGATGCTCCGTGGTTAAACCATCGCCACGTGGCTTCTTTTGAATGTGGCAGGTGAGATCTTTTCGTGCGGATCTCATGCAATTGAAGGTCTGGTTCCTGATGTAAAAACCGTATTGCTTCCGCACGCCTTGTCAGGTTGCCGCCCTCGGGCTTCCAACCTCCCATCATGACAACGGTTAACTTGGGGCAAAAGCTTCGGCTTTTCTGCCAAAGTGGACCCGGGTCCATTCATCATTGACAAGGTAGATTTTTGAGTGCGTAACCTTGGTCCCGTTGTGGTTTCCATCCATGCGTTACAGAGGCTTACTTAAGAAGGAAATCATGCACTGTTGAGGACTCTTCACGCTTTCAATCGTACTCGCGCTCAGAGCCTCTCAACCCCCGCATAGCCTTCCAACTTTCGCTCTACATTGCCGCGATGGAGTTGGGTCTTCCCCGCAACAAGGTCAAGAGCAAGGAGGAGATGGCGAGTGTCCGGGCTTACATGCGTTGGTCCAACGACTCCTGCAATAAAGACATCCGCTTCGGCAAGCTCCCCTTCAAGAAGGAGCACACCAGGGATATGGTGTACTTCTCTGCGTATGCCATGGTGGGTCTAATCCCACCCTTCTCAAGCTTCCTCTTGATGTTGCTGGATTTCTACAGCCTCCAACTTTATCATATCGGCCCCCATTCCCTCTTTCTAGTGGCGAATTTTGTCCACTTCTGCGAGATTTGGGTGGGCGTGCCTCCTTGCATCGAGCTATTCCAGACCTTCTTCACGGTTCACACCACCGGCAAGGGAACATAGCTCATCGGCTTCTACTATTTCGTGAAGCAAAAGAATTGCCGCTTCAAGAATTTGATGTCCTTCCCTTCCGGCAGGTGGTATGATTGGAAGAATTATTGTGTGATCATCACCGTGGAGGAGCATGAGAAGCTGGAGCTTCCCGAGGGCCTTCCCAATGTCGACACCAACGCCTGGAACGTAGTTCTGGAGCTGTTGAATGCGTACAAGCCCATCCTAGAAAGGATTGAAGAACGCATAGGGGGAGGAGTGACTCCTCAAATGGTCTTCAACAATTTCATAGTGAATAGGTGGGCCCTGCTGAAGACTAGGGAATGGCCCTCATGGGTGTTCAATAGTGAGATGGATCATGACCGAATTGAAGTTGGTTTGAACACCAACTTGGATGGTGAATCTTTGAAGATCTATCTCAAAAAATTTCAAAATGGAGGTGTCTCCCATGACACCATGACTCTGCTGGTTGCCTTCCTGCCTTTGAACATGGTTCCGGAGGTCGCAGGGAGACCCGGAGGAGAATTCCAGCATTGGATGACCTGGGCGTGGAAGAGAGGCACTTTGTCTCTGGGGTTACAATCCTTGAAGCTTCTGAGAGGGTGACTACCCCTACCGCGAGCCAGAGAGTCGATGACGTCGGCAAGGGCAAGGGTAAAGTCAAGGAACCGACTGAATCTTCCAGCCACAAGAGGAAGTTGAGGCATGTTGACGGGAGCCCCATCGGGTCTACTCCAACTCCAACAGCCCCTTCTCCCTGGTGAAGGAGACCTTTGGTGACCACACCTGCTTCGGTGCTAGCGCCCTCGAGGGACTCAAGCTTTGGCAAGTCAACTCCGGCTCCGGTGCCGGATGTGAGCTCCTGGTCTGGAGATCCTTCCCAGCCGAGGAGGGTTCCGGTTGGGAACATTCCAGCTGCTGTAGATGGCCCCCAACCAAGGTCCGAAGTTACTGTTTCACCAAATTTGGTGGGCTCGGACTTCGGGCCTTAGAAGAAGAGAATCCGCGGCGACTGGGGCAGTAGCATCCCAAGGTAAGCATCGTCAACTTACCTTGAAATGCCAATATTGTTTTTATTATATTTTTAATCTTCTCGACCTTTTGTTTCCAGCGTGTCGAGAAAAAAGTCCGAGGCTTCGGCATCTGCTACAGTGACTGGAGCTGTGCATGCTGAAGCTTCAGCTTCAACCATTGAGCCCCCCCAGGTGGTGGCAGAAGACATGGCACCTCTGGCGCCAGCTGTCGTGGACTAGGATCATGAAGAGATGCCAGAAGCTCCCGTGGTGGCACCGGACCACGGGGGAGAAATTGTTGAAGATACACCACCAGCGACAGCGTCAGAGACCGAGGCTCCGGTGCAGGAGTCAGAGGTACCGGAAGCTCCGGCACTTGAGATGGAGGTAGCCAAAGCTCCGGCGCCCTTACCAGAAGTGGCTGAAGATCCAACAATTTAGCCAGTTGTGCCCGAAGCTCCGACCTCTGTGCTAGAGATAGTTGAAGCTTCGGCCACTGAGCCAGAGATGGTTGATGTTCTGGCGCCTGAGCTGGCGGTTGAAGTTGCTTCGAACGAATATCCAACGACCGCTCTGGAAGTAATTGCCCCAGAGGTGTCCAAGCTGGAACACCTTGAATAAGCGGCAGCACGCTCTCCAACTGCGGAGCCAGTAGCTGAAGACCCTACGGCTGGACCTTCGGTGTCAGCCCTAGAGGTAGAAGTTTCCCCGGCAGGATCTTCCTCAACAGCGACCGAGGAGCTCTCGAAGGGTGGCCCTAATGTCGTAGAAGCTCAGGGAACCACGCATGTGGCGTGGGACCCTATTTTTTTTCTTGAAGACCCTCTGGAGCTGGCGGATATGACCCCGACAGGTCCAGAGCCTATTCCTTTGGTGTTGTATATTGACAATGCCTGCTCGAGCCTACGAAAGGTCTAGATCGCCTTCGACCATGACAACAAGGTTCGTGAAGAAGAGCGCCACAGCTTGAGGCATTGGCGCAACGGGCTCCACTTCGATCCCAAGCTTGCAAAGATGAGGCTTGCTGATCGGAAGAAGTGGGTCGAAAAGGAGAAGGCTCAGATGGAATATTGGCGCAAGTTGCTGGAGGAAAAGGAGTCCGCCATCAAGGCCCCCAATGCTAATTCTCGGGAGATTATCAAGCATGCCAAAGAATGGAATGTTGTTGCCGACGAACATCACGACATTCTAATTACATTAAACGAGATTGTCCTGAAGCACCGAGCATACCTCGATGCGAGGGAAGAAAAACTCCTGGAACAACAGGAGGACATTTTGAAAAGAGAAGAGGAGCTCCCCCAGAAGCTGACTCTGGGAGAGTAAAACTTGTGAGATCACACTAAGAAGCCTGATCTATGGAGCAAAGAAGAAGATTAGAAGTACGAGAAACTGGGGCAGGAGCTCTGAAAAAGGGAAGCTGATGTTGCCACAAGAGAAGAGAAAGTAAGAGGCAGGGAGAAGGGCCTGGCCGAATGGCGGAACCGCATCCACCTCCAGGAGATTGAGCTAGCTGACTGCGAAAAGCAAATAGTTGAGAGTATTCAACAACATGCTAAAGTGTTCGAGCGCCTCGCTCGGGAAGGTTCGAAGCTAGCGGCCGCCAGGAGGTAGCTGGAGGAGCTGCGGAATCTGAGGGCGACTGAGTCCTAACAGATGCGGGACTTCTTGGGGAGAGCCAATGATGTGCTGATGCTACTGGGCTTCAGTCCAGTACATTCGGACAACCTAGAGCAAGAGCTGGACCAAACGCTGGTGGCACTTAGTGCCGCCAGCGGCAAACTCGATGCGATGGGTGATGTCATCGTGGACCAGCTGGAGACTGAGGGGAAATCTTTGGCCAAGAACATCGCAGAATATGTGCTGACGTGTTACAAAAGCCAAGACCCCAATTCTCCTGGATCCGGTGCTCGAAAGACCCATTTCCGAAGAAGAAGACACTGCCAAGGCCAGCGTTCAGGAGGTTGCCCAGAAGGTTGCCTCATACTTCCGCAGAACCTAGGACTTTTGCCTTTTGCTCCCACTTGTAACTCTCCAATTTTGTAATCTCCCAGAATGAATGAAATCGAATATTTCTTTCTGAAATGAATTTCATTTTGTCCTTGTCTTCAATACGTCATCCTTTATCTTGTTTGCCCCCTGGTAGATGTACACAATTTTATTGCGAACATGTACCAAAAGGATATTACGATATGTTGATGACTTAGACACTTTGAACTTGTAGATTTTAGGTCCAAAGTTTATTTCTGATTTCTTCATGGAGCTTTTGTTGCGTTGACGGAATGTCGACGGCGATCCCCCTGGGGTTGTCGAAGCTTGTCAGGTCCGGCGACACCCACTATCGCGTGAAACGTCGACGGTGGGCCCCCTGGGGTTGTCGGAGCTTGGTAGGTTCGTCAACACCCACTGTCAACATGTAGAACGTCGACGGCGGGTCCCCTGGGTTGTCGGAGCTTGGTAGGTCCGCCGATATTCACCATCATCATAAAATACATCAAAGGTGGATCCCCTCGGGTGGTTCAATCATCTTCACTTCAGTTGCCATTATGCTCCATGTCGATGGCGAGCCCCCACGGTAGTTGCCGAAGCTTGTTAGCTCCAGCAATGCCCACTTTCGATGTCCGAAACGTCGATAGCTGACCTCCTTGGAGGTTGTCAGAGCTTAATAGCTCTGGCATCATCCACAATCGCCATAGGTTTTCATTTTTCCAGTGCATCAAAGACAAGAAAAACCATAAAATTCATCCTCTCATTTATTACTATTTTGCGTCTTACTGTTCCTATTGTGAATTCTAGATTTGAATAAACTCAATATGATAACAAGCACATTGATATAATCTTTCCAGATTCGAATGCTTTTAGGACTCGCCCTACTGAGGCCTACCAGAATGTAGCTAGAGTGGTGTACTTAGGGTGTAGGACCAGGCTAAGTCGATAGCACACTCCGGACCTGTGTTAGCTTGGCGTTTAGGCGAGTAGACCATGTAGCAATGCGAAGATTTGAAGAGACCACCAATATAACATGTACAACATATGAATAACTTGGACTAAAACTCAAAAAGAATTGCACAACTCATTATAGACAAGAAAGAGAAAGATAAATAAAAGAGAATGAGCCTGCACAAAATTAATGCACTTAGAGTCTGCTTTTGTACAACAATGCCTTTCATTATAGGTCCGGACTACAGGGGAGACAAGGACACACTTAGGGTACGGAACGAAGCTAAGCGTGCTATAAACTTAGGGTAGCTACACTTTTCGTGTTGCGACCGTGTCAAGTGTTGCTTGAACTTCTAGGACCCTCCCAGAGGGGTCGGGATGTTCTCTCGGAGGACCTACCCGACTCTGGTTATAGACTCTATAATTTACATTGCATATAATTACAGACTCACCTCTGTGATACTAAGCATAAAACTTATGGAGGTGCTTGATGTTCCAAGGATTAGGAAGCGGGGTCCCATCCTCAGTTGCCAAGCGAACGCATTCGGGACGGGATACTTTGATCACTCGGAAGGAACCTTCCCAGCTGAGGGAAAGTTTGTTCATCCCTTCTGGAGTCAGTATTTTCCGCAGCACCAGTTCACCTTCCTCGAGCTATCGGTTATGCACATGCCTTTGATGATAGCGTCGGAGCGCCTGGCGATAACGTGCATTTCGAATCGCTGCTTGGCACCTTCGCTCGTCGATGAGGTCAAGCTCTTCACGTTGGGGCTGGTCCTGCATGGCTTCATCGAAGGTCCAGACCCGGAGTGACCACATAGTGATTTCTGGAGGAAGGACTGCTTCAGCTCTGTACACCAGGAAGAAGGGTGTCTCTCCAGTAGACCGGTTAGGTGTAGTCCTGCTTGCCCACAGTGTAGACAGAAGCTCCTCGATCCAGTTGGCTCCATGTTTCTTCAAGCGCTCATAAGTGCGCGTCTTGAGTCCTTTTAGTATTTCTACATTTGCTCTCTCGACTTGGCCATTACTTGCTTGGTGAGCTACTGATGCGTAGCTGACTTGAATGTCGAGGTCTTCACAATATTCTTGGAATGCAGCACTTTTAAATTGGGTTCCATTGTCAGTTATGACTTTGTTCGGAACTCTGAATCTGCATACTATGGACTTCAAGAACTTGATTGCTGATTGCTTATTGATAGTCAGAACTGGAGTAGCTTCCAACCACTTGGTGAACTTGTTGATGGCGACATACAGGAACCTGTATCCTCCGACGGCTTTTGGCAAAGGTCCCAAGATGTCCATGCCCCACACAACGAATGGCCATGTAGGAGGAATCATTTGTAGTGACTGAGCCGGTGTGTGAATTTGTTGTGCATGGAACTGGCACGCTTTACACTTTTTCACCAACTCTACTACATCCTGGAGTGCTGTAGGCCAGTAGAAGCCATGCCGGAAGGCTTCGCCGACCAGCGTGCGGGAAGACGCATTGTTCCCACACTCGCCTCTATGGATCTCCGTGAGGAGCTCGCGGCCTTCTTCCCTTGCAATGCACCGCATTAGGACGCCGTTGGCACGACACTGTAAGAGATCCCCTTCTACCAGCGTGTATCGTTTAGCAATTTGACGGTCCAGTCAGCGGATACACCGTCTTTAGGAAGGTGGTTGTCTCTCAAGTAGCTCTGGATCTCTGAGATCCATGCATTGGAGCTAACTTGATCTTCTGCGTCGTGCGTGCCAGGTTGCTCGGAGCTTCCTACGGCACCTATGACCCTTGGTGGACGCCATGGTAATAGTGCCATCGCGACTGCTAGCTTCGAGTTGTGCTCTCGCCTCCTTCACTCAGTTCGCCGGGCTGAGCGGCTAGTCTTGACACTCTCCAGACAAAGACTCTGTCGGGAATCGGAGCTCCGGTTGAAGCCTTCATTGAGAGTTCATTAGCTTCTGCGTTGTTGAGACGCTGGACATGGCATAGGTCTAGAATGTGAAAGTCCTTCTGGAGCTTCTAGACTTCAAGGAGATAAGCGACAAGTTGAGGTTGTTGCAGCTGCATTCACCTTTGACTCGCTTGATGATGAGCTACGAGTGACCCTTCACTAGCATCTGCTTGACGCCAAAAGATAGTACCACCTTGAGCCCATATATGAGAGCTTCATATTCCGCCATGTTATTGGTCGCCTTGAAATCAAGGTGCACCATATATTTGACCTTCTCCTCGGTCAGAGTGGGGAGAAGTATTCCAGCTCCAGCCCCCTGCTTCTGCACAGAGCGGTCAAAGTAGAGGGTCCAATGAGGCTTAGTGAAGATCGGGACCTTGCGTTCCGGCTTCTGCTCACTAGGGCCCTCAGGATTTGATGGAGAAGGAGTCCACTCCGCCACAAAATCGGCCAAGTCTTGACTCTTGATAGCTTGTCGCGGCTGGAATTCAAGATCGAAATATGCCAGCTCCACTGCCCACTTGGCGATGTTCCCAGTAGAATTAAGATTATGCAGAATAGCACGCAGTGAATAAGAAGTTACCACTGATATCTTGTGGGCTTGGAAGTAATGACGAAGCTTCCTTGAGGCAATAAGAACTGCATAAAGCAGCTTATGCACCTCAATATATTTGGTCTTGGCATCATGGAGTACTTCACTGATGAAGTACACTGGCTGTTGGACGGTCTGGACCCTCTCGGAGAGGCCCAGAGCTTCTTCTCCATCGACCCGGACCCTGCCGGTGGGGTTCGTACCTTATTGTTCATCTTCTTGGACCTTCCCAGAGGGGTCCGAAACTTCTTCTTGGTCAATCCTGACCCTCCGAGAGGGGTCCGGATCTTCTCGATCAGTCGTGAGAACTCCCTCAGATGAATGAGGTTGATCTTCTACCATTTCGCCTTGAAGATCCGTGCCTGGGGGATGGGACCCAGACTCGCCTTCAAGTAGCTCCAGACCCTCCCAGAGGGGTCTGGGCTCCTGAACTGGATGTGGTTCCGGTCTTTCCGCGACCAGGACCATGCTAGCAACCTCTTTAGTTGCAGAAATATAAAGCAGTAGAGGCTCACCAGAGTTAGGAGCTACCAAAATTAGTAGTGTGGTGAGGAGCTTCTTGAGCTCTTGGAATGCCTTTTCTGCTTCTTCGGACCAATGGAATGGTCCAGACTTCCTCAACAGCTTAAGGAAGGGAAGCGCCTGCTCCGCCAATCTCAAGATGAACCGGCTGAGTGCAGTTAGACATCCAGTTAACTTCTGGGCATCCTTGATGCGGGCTGGGTGCCGCATACCTTCAATAGCTTTAATCTTCATCGGGTTTTCCTCAATTCCTCGGTGGGTCACCAAGAAACCGAGGAGCTTCCTGGAACTAACCCCAAAGACGCACTTATTTGGGTTCAGCTTAGTGCGGGTGATACGCAACTTGTTGAAGACGGCTTGAAATTGTCAAGGAGTGACTCCTTGTTTTTGATCTTGAAGACGATGTCATCAGCATAAACCTCCACCAAGTCTCTGATTAGCTCTCCAAAAGTTTTGTGCATAGCTCGCACAAAGGTTGAAGCAACGTTTTTAAGACCAAAAGGCATGGCAGTATAACAGTACAATCCATCTACAGTTATGAAGGCAGTATGCTCTTCATCTGCCCTAGACATCTGGATTTGATGATATCCAAAGTAGGCATCTAGGAAACACAATAGCTCAGACCCGAAGGTGGACTCAACTAATTGATCTATTCTAGGTAGTGGAAATGGATCTTTTGGACATGCCTTATTTAAGGTGGTGTAGTCGATACACATCCGAAGCTTCCCACTGGCCTTGGGTACAACGACTGGGTTTGCCAGCTATTTTGGGTGATGAACCTTCTAGACGAAACCAGCTTCGAGCAGCTTCTTGATCTCCCGTCGGATGAAGTTTTCCCTTTCAACTGATTGCTTCCGGGGCTTCTGGTGTACTAGACATGCGTCGGGATAAATATTTAGATTGTGTTCAATCACCTCCCTAGGGATCCCAGGCATTTGTGACGTTTGCCAGGCAAACACATCAACATTCGACTGAAGGAAAGTGATGAGCGCGCGTTCCTATTTGTTGTCCGGACCTCCCAATATACGGGTGGTCTGGACAGCATCAGACCCAATTTGGACGACTATTACAGGAGCGTCGGTGTCGCCGCTTGGCTGCACACATGGTGCAGAGGTTGAGCCTCGACAACGAGTGCTCAGAGGTTGAGCAACTAGCTCTTTGCCGGAGGTTCCTTCTTGTGACGTGGCAAGTGCGTGGAGTTCTTCCAGCGTACTAATTCCTGCAGTGCGATCTTTGCGAATCCAAAGAACGCTGGAAGGTGTTGGCATCTTCAACACTAGGTAGCCATAGTGAGCCGCGGCCATGAACCTGTACAAGATGGAGTTGAAGGGCAGACTGATGTGAGCAACATCGAAGACCAGCTTCTCGGTCCTGTACTTCTCCCTAGTCCCGAAGGTCACTGGGAGCATAATGAATTCGAGAGGGCTGATGGCCCCCAGACCTACCCCAAAGAAAGGTCTTGGTGGGCGAAGGTCCAAGAGTTGGAGATGGATCTTCATGAATGCTTCGAAGCTCAATAGGTTGAGCGCCACAACTCCATCTACCAACAGATGGTACAGTTGGACATTGTTGATGGTTGGAGAGACCATCAATGGAAGTTGGCCAGCTCCAACCATGTTCCTCGAGCAGTCTGTTGCATCAAAAGTGATGGGTGTGTCCATCCACATCCGATGTGGTTCTGCCTTGGCAGCAGGAGCTACGGCAGCCATTTCTCACTGCCTTGTCTTAAGGACACGGTGAGAGGTGATGTCCCAGGACCCCCCATAAATGGTGTTTAGGGTCTTCCGATGCTCATTGTTAGATATGTCAGAATCATCATCAACTGTGTTGTACACAGCCTTTAGGACCTTCTTGGGGTCCTGGAAGACTAACTCCATTTTAGCCAGATCTTCGTTGACTTTTTGCTTTCCTTCCCGCTGACGGAAAGGAGCTTCTTCTCGGCGCTTGTTGTAGCGCTCGATAAGGTTCTGGACCTCTCTGCAATCCTCCAAACTGTGCTTGTCTGTCTTGTGGATTGGACACCACATCTTGGAACAGCCGCCATCTTCTGACAAAGGTCGAGGTCGTTTTCGAGGCGTGGCCCCCGACCACCCAGAGCTGCGGCTGCTGCAGCAGTAGGTGTGCCGGCCGACAGCGTCTTCTTGCAGTTGGTTTCTTCTTCTTCTTGCCACCACTCGAGGTAGTGGCTTCAGCTTTGGAGGGCTTTTTATTAGCCTCCAGAGCTGGCTTTGAGTACATTTCCCAGCCCTCTGCAGCTCGGCCGCACTTGTGAGCCATGCTGAACAACTCCGTGATGCTGGTGACTTCCTTCATCGCCAGCTTTTCCAACATCTTTTTATCTTTGACACCCTATCTGAATGCCATGATGACAGATGCATTGGAGATGGAGGGAATGGTATTACATACCTGAGAAAACCGTTGGATAAAGGACCACAGCAATTCTCCCGATGTTTTCTTCCCTGCAAACAGGACCAGTTCGGTGCCTGGTCGGGTGTAGGAACTCCTGAAGTTGGCAGTAAACTGTTGACATAGCTCCGCCCAACTATTTATAGAGTCGAGTTGAAGACTCATGAACCAGGACCTGGCGGTCCCTGTAAGAGCCACCAGGAAGTAGTTGGCCATCACGACCTCATTGCCACCCACCACTATAATAGCGGTGGAGTAAATCTGGAGGAACTCGGCGGGGTTGACAGTCCCATCGAATTTCTCTGGCAGATGAGCCGGAACTCCTGGGGGTAGCGAACCATGCGTAGTTGCATGGCCAAGGCTGAACAGCCGCCCCCCACTCTCAAAGGAGGAGGGTTTTCACGAGCCTCCCTCCTTTCACGAGCACACTCAATGTGGACGCGGTTGTCCTGCTATCGGTAATGGCAGTCGAGCTCTGACCGCAGGTTGTGCATCAAAAGCCTCGATGCAGTGTGGGTGCGACATACCCCGGAGGGCAGCGAGGTCACCTGTTGGGATACAACACGTCTCCTGTGCTGCGAAGCTTGCAGACCAAGTCTTTCTAACAAGATCCGGCGCTATGAAGGTGCCTGTCTTGAAGGAACAAGACCTTGGTTGCTGATGCCGTCGGCTGCAACTAAAACTAGATGTTCAACATCAGCCCTCCACTGCTCCATCGCACCCTGGGGTGCTCCTGGAGGTGGTGGACGTTGGAGTAGACTACACGCAACAATTAGCTTGTGCCCGGGGTTGTTGTTCGTCGATGCCGTGATCGACGCGTGTACTCCATCCTGTTGTCCAGCATTGTTTGCTGGAATAGATGGTCGTGGTGGTGGCATGACGCCCACCGGTACAATGGTGGTTGCTGGCTGTTCGATGTTGGAGGGATTCCCTCAAGTAGGCTGCTCAGCGTTGTTGCCATTGAATGATCCTGCAGCAGAATTCACCATCTTGAGATCTCAGGCGCCCCTTCCTGGCGCACCAAATGTCAAAGTGTATGAATGACACTTCCCTCAGTACTACTAAATTATAGCCCGCGGAGGTTCTAGTATTGGTTTGGGCGCGTAGAGATTCTAGACAAGATGATGACACAAATGACTTACGTGGTTTGGGCCACCTGAGCATAATACCCTACTCCACGGGGTGTCTGTTGTTGTATTAGGGATTCACTGGTGCATGCATGCGTATGAGCTTGGTTTTCATGTACCGTGCGACGCAACCCTTTTATAATCTAAGGACTGGCCGTTACATCACTTGCCTGACCCAACATGTGGCTCTGGCATAGTTAACTGTCTAATACACGATCAACGAGTATAAAATGTGGTTAATAGAGTGATAACATGCCATAATGATGGCGTTACCCCTATTAACAGTCCACTGATCGTGTGTCATTAATATAGCATTAATGACACGTAATCAGGTCTTATAATTATCGCTTTAACTGTCCCTTGAATATCCGTGCCGTTGGAGATCCGTCAGTACTCATGCTGGTGTCGTAGGTCCGGAGGCTCAACACGTGGCAGCTCTGGAGCTTCCCTCTACTGGGGGTTAGGTCCGGGGTCACTGGCCACGTGTCAAGCACGGAGCTTCCCTATGTAGGGACTTTAGCTCTGGTCTTATATTACACGTGGTAGTGCCGGAGCTACCCATCTGAGGGAGGCAGGTCCAGTGTTGTGTACACGTGGGGCCTATAGAGGTCTTCAACTTGAATGGGGGGGAACTCCTTAGCTTTTCTTGTGGTATCATGGGGTACCCGGCCGTGTACACATGGGGTACCCGGTATGCAGAGTACCGACAGTGGTTTTTCCAGTAAGTTGACCTGGAGGGAGGGTTTTCCGGAACACAAGAATACTTATCGGAGGCGAAAAATGACCTCGACATCACAGGTTGACGTCAAGAAGCTGAAAACACAACTGGGAAGGGAGCTCCTAGGAGACGTGAAGCAAATGTCGGAGGGAGCAGGTATAGCAATCCCTAACACGTTTTTTGTCTTAAGTAACGATGAAGAGTGTAGGAGCAGCTTTGCTTCTATAGCACCTGGGGGTGGACAACCACAGGAGGATCGTCAGGCAACAACGTTTGGACCTTCAATTGATTCAAACACGATAGATAACTTGGCTCAGCCAACAACATGCAACCTTCTGCTAATGGTCGGAGGAATCACTCGAATGGAGGTCGGAAGAGGGCTAGTGTATCCCGATCACAGCATGCTTGACGACAACCAGGTGGACACAACATCCTATGTTGTGGTCAACGTGGACATGGTGCATGAAAATACGAAAAACCTACAGCTCGAAGTGCCACCAGACGATACAACGCTGACTGTGCGGGATGAAGTTACTAGAATGGTTTAGTGGAGATGGAGCCTTATTGCCGTTGACCGAGTAGGAGCAGCAGCAGCTTCTGAGTCGACTGCTTTAATGTCTCCTGAGGCACATCTGCTTCTGCATCCAAATCTAGAACAGATGGATCTGTCTCCAATTCCAAAGCTATTGTTGCCTCGAGTTATAGAGAAGCAGTAGAAGTATCCAATTGGAGAGCAGTTGCCTCTAGTTACAGTGAAGCTGCATCTGTCTTCAACTCTAGAGCTGCCACATAAGTCTCCACTTGAAGAGCAGCTGCATCGGTCTCCACCTCGCACTCGAAGTGCCCTGCACCCTACACCTTATCAGCCGCCGGTACCGACAAAGAATGTACTTGCCAAGAACAAGAGTCATCCGCAACGATGATTATCGTCGAAGGAAGGTTGGAAGAAACCAATGAAAGTGTCAGAAACTAACCCAAAGGGCGCCGAAAGCTATGACGCATTCAAACTGAAGTTCGAAAGGGGAAAGCTGATATTAACTACGGCCACACTCAAACAAGTTGGTAAACCTTGTGTTCAAATTCATCAATACTACGTGGAAAATTACAAAAAGTGTGATACCATACTAGTAGCATTGAAGGATAAACACTTTCTCTCGGGTGATGGCGCTTTTGTCATCGCATGGTCCGATCTCTACAACCTTTTCAACCTCGACGCGTTGGATGTCTCTCTAATACTCTGCTTCGCATTATAAGTCTTTGAAAACTAGGTTCGTCAATACATATACTCAATATAAGTGTTATATGTAATAAATTTGGCATTTTGCGTGTAGGCACCAGCAACAACATACTCGTCATAACACGTGAAAGGCGTCTTCTGCATATCTTGACCCGCATATACGAGCGAGAACTTTTTTCGAATGTCGAGCGGTCGAAAAAAGTTGTTCAATATTTTGTGAAGGCAATGAAACACTACAATGATAAGTAACTCCTGGTCATACCGTTCAACCCGGGTAACCATTGGGTAACCATATCAATTTCTTCAAGGTACGACCAAGTCTGGTACTGTGACTCCTCAAGGCTGAGAGATGAAAAAACTGGCGTGCGAACAACCCGTACATGGAGTGATATCTCTTCAGTTATTGATGAGTAAGTTCCTTCTTCACTTTAGCTTCTTACTATTTCGACCTTGCACAATAATTTTAGATTAAGTGTGACTGTTTTTGGTTAGGGCTTTTGGACAAGTAAAAGGAAAACGCCGACAATTGAAACATCATACTGTATTTGACGTCTCACAACAAGCTCCAGGCAACACGTGCGGCTTCCATGTCTGCTTACACATGGCTTTATTTGGAGAGCAGCCTAATTGCAATGTATGTGTAAGTGAATTTATTTTACTTTTTTACTAATCTTTTGCTAAATCTCATTTTATCGTGTGGTAGGACTATGGACCCACCTTCAGGAACGCAGAAACTCGTAGCCTCGAGCAAATTTGAGACGTACTATT
This sequence comes from Tuctoria greenei, assembly GCA_036927565.1. Taxonomy (NCBI): domain Eukaryota; kingdom Viridiplantae; phylum Streptophyta; class Magnoliopsida; order Poales; family Poaceae; genus Tuctoria; species Tuctoria greenei. The sequence goes on along the minus strand of JAYESD010000003.1, from coordinate 170,719,487 downwards.
CAGGTTTATCATTTCTGAAATCATTAGTTCAAAGAGAGAATTTCATTACCAAATAGAGGATTAAGTGACAGTTATTCTTTCGTGTAATTAGTTACTTGTTAAGCTGGATGAACAGGGGAATTCTTTGTCTATAGTTCCTTGGTAACCACGATTGACACTTTGTTAATATTTGATTGGTCAATGTGTGTGATCTCCATTTGTCTATACATATGTTTCTATATGTGTATGTTGCTAACACTGGTAATGCGGCTGCCAAATACTGGCTAGCTCCAAGATGCAGCTAGCAACAAGGATAATCAGAGATGGGGGGCACCTAATAGGAGACGAGATGTAATAGTGGACATCTTGTATTACATAAATAAAGGAGACACGCTTCCTAGAGTACGTCCCAGATCAACCAGCAAATCTGTGACAGGGTAACATAAAGAGCATCTCAGATCAGCTAACAAATATGCGACGTGCTGTATTAGAGCGTGTCTCACATCTACCCTTCTGGGCGACACGCTCAGAGTACGTCCCCAATGACCCTACAAAGCCTGTCTATTATGCCTAAACGAAAGGAGATGCGCTATCTTTGAGCGTGTCTCGCACTTAGTCTGATCGGCGACGAGTCTACCACGCATCTCTAATGACAACGTAATGCGAGACATGACGGCGGAGATGCACGATTTGTTCGTCTCCCTTCTTTGTTCGGGCTCATCTCGCATGAGCCTTTCTTACTTAGTGCGGAGGCTAACCATTGACCTTCTTCCCATAGAGGAAGCCCGAAGAAATAATATCTCTGTCATGGTAACTAGAAGCCGCGCAAGGAGAGCGGCCATGCCTTTGACAACCTCCATGGCCCATGAGTACGAAGAGGAAGAGAACCCAACAGGTGATGCACCCACATGGACTGAACCTCCATCGTATGAGACCAAAGGTCCGTTTTGGCATGGATGGTCAGGTACCGTGTGGGAACCACCCCTATCCACTTCAATCTCTAGCAGCTTGCCTCCAACGTCCATGAGAAGATACCATTCCTCTTCGGCTAGAAGTCATCATGACTATAACCAAGGATGACAGATCTCACTAGACGTATGGAAAAGCATGAAGTGAGAACGGGTGACATCTACAACACTCTCCAAGGGCATGTCCAAGGTACCCAAGACCGGCAACAACACATGGACACTCATTTCACCAACATCAACTCCATGCTACAACAACAACAAGCTGATCTCGCGGCATACTTCCGTCATCAAGGGTTCAACCCTCATCACGGAGGTAATTGAAGAACAAGCTCGGGGGAGGACCCCCACTTGAGCTAAATTGTATCAACCCCTTTGCATATTTATTTTCCATTCACCCATCATCCACCTTGCATATAAAAAAGTAAAGTAAATTAGTATAAGCTGTTTTCAAATAAAATAAAAGATGTGTCATAAGAATGACTAAAAATTCACATAGATGAAGTGATGAATAGTTGCCCTGTTTTAATTTTCCTAAGCCCCTAGTTTACAACTCACTACTCCCCAACATATTGCTTTCATTGGCTAAAATTGCTTTTGCCTTGATTTAGAAATTGTGGGTAGCAAAATCTTAATCCATTCTAAGTTGTTGTGATATATGATATAGTGATAGGGCTGCTATTCCTAGTTTGAAAGTGAAACTTAGATTTCCGAAGAAATTCAAAAAAGATTTAAGTTACTCTCATTTGATTAGAAATAACTACCAAAGCCATATGATACATTACATTGATAGACCTTAGGCATATGTTATTTGTATTCACATTGAGCTTTGTCAAACTAGTATAGACCTATGTGAGATTTCATTCATTACTTTTTGAATTCAAGACTTCACTTGCACATGCTATACTTCTACACTAGAAGTAAGCAAAATTCCATCATACCGCCATTCCACAATAAAAGAGAAACTCCATACAATTCATGCTTAGTACTCTCTCCAAAATGTCTTGCATAAAAATGGAGTAGAAGATATGGCTATAAGAAAAAGAAAAAAAGAAAATGCATGCTTACCACAAAAGCATGAGAAAAAAAAGAGAAAAAGAAAACTAGCCATGTTTCATCCCTGCAAAATAAGAGAGTCCACTTAAAAAGGAGTCATCTCAAATATCCACATCCACTCCATTCCATCACACATGCACAAGCCTTTAATCAAATTGTTTTGAACTGATTTCTCCTAAGACTTACTTTTTTGACTTATCAATATTATGTGTTGCAAATATGCCTACTACATTCCCTACCAAGCTCCACATACAAGCCTTATTTAGTGGTAGGATGAATTTAGGAAAAATGCCCTGGTGAGGACATATTTCCACTACACATAAAGGAGAGACTTAGATAATCAAATTGAGGTACTTAAAATCTAAATTGAACTCTCCGAATTTGAGTGGAACTAGATTTCTATGGTATGTGTGCTCCATTTGCTGTTCTATCTTTTAACCACCCATGAATAGAAGATGGTATAAGCCCAATAATGACTTGAGATAGGTGAAGTATCATGCCAACTTTTGCAATACTAGGTAGAGTATTTTGTTGTGCACATGGTACTTTGGAAAAAAAGAACATTGTAACAACTCCTAATCATCAGCCTAAAGTCTTGACTTTGCTAGGGACGAGCAAAGGATAAGCTTGGGGGAGTTTGTTGACGGTTGTTATATACCAATTTCAACCGTCAACATAACTCAATTGTGCGAAGAATTGTCATGTCTTGCACACTCAGCTTTCTTTTTAATCTATTTCCACTTGTCCTTGGAGAAATAGTGCATGTAGGGAATTATTGCAGGAAATGAGGTAAAAGAGGGGGAGCAATCATATAAAATACCATTCCAGCCAATCAAGCGCAGACATGTGGCCCCACATGGATGAAATGGCCCACAAACAGAAGTATCCATGGCCATTCAATGGTGTAGCACCCATATCAAGGGATGGAACCCACTTGACAGTGACTTGGAGAAAGCACACGAGGCAGAGACCAGGTCGACCGGCCCCCTAGTCGGCCGACTTGGTCCTAGCGCCAAATTCGGTCAAACGCCACGTGTTGGCTCCCCTCGGGTTGAAGAAGTCAGTGGTGACTGATTCACATGCTTTTGGTGGCGTGAACCAACCCTTCTCCACCTATAAATAGGACCCCTTACCCCCACTTCACACACACACCACTTGAGTATTCATTCCATTGTATCCACTATTCTCCATAGGTTTAGAGGAGTTTAGGCTGTAGAGAGGAGAGCCTCTAGTCCGTAGTCCAAGTAGGAGAGGAGTAGAAGGAGTCTCTTCCCGATTCCTAATTGGGAAAGGTATGGCTCTTATATTCCTATTTGTATTTGTGACTTTTCTCTTAATAAAGATGTTATCTTTAGTCTTCTATTGTTCATATACTTGGATGAAGCGTTTCTTGTTTGATTGTGGATTCCATATATGTGGTAGGAATAGTATTTATGATTACGACATACCATTATCTTTATATCATCATAAACACTACAAACCCCCACTATAGTCTAACTAGCTATGACATGATTATGTTAATATGAATCACTTATGCTATGTATTAACATTGGTTCAACGATGATTTAGTTCATTGCCTTAGGATGGCTTGTACCTGGGCTCTTACATTAATTACTTAATATGCTAGCATGGTGCTAGGATAGATAAGTAGCGTTGAATGTCTCGCACACCCACAGATTGAAGAGGTAGGCAGTAGGTGGTGACAACCCTGTCTGTCCTTTGTAATCCTCCACATTCGGCTATGCCACAGGAGTGATACCCGGTTCCTAAAATGAATCAAGCGTAATGCATATGTGTGCCCACGATGTTTAACACACATACAAGGGTGATTCACAATTGATAAACAGATATAAACCATGTCTCGAATAATAACACTTATAATAGTATCTTATTACAAACCAAATAGTCTCGATTACAAGCTCTAACGAAACCGCAGTGGAAAAACTAAACACTAATGACTTCCACCCCCACCCCTGAGGAACCCAAATGTGAGCCCACCAAGACCACTACTTGTCCCCACCGCTTCCTACTTGGATTCCACCCCAACCCCCACTTCTCACCCCTCTGCCCATGTTAGAGGAGACCCACTGCTCTGTTCTCTCGAGAGCTGCCGTCCTTGAAGACAGCAGCTCTCACCGCGAGGAAGGGAAGAGAATGAAGGACAGGAAGGAATCAAGCGAGATCGTCATCGCTACTAGGATCTTCATCAACTCTTCATTGCCAACGTTCTTCTCCACCAATCCTTCATCTTCATGGATCTAGAAGTCAGGATTCACGTGATACGCCTAATTCTCAACCATTGAACCTTTGCATTCATGGTAACTAGCCTAGATCCAACTTTCTATGTCAATTCTGATTTCGATCTTGATCTAAATCATGTCCTAGTTGGGAAGTTCGCAAAATTGCAGACTCGTCCGGTCCAGTGCGGACTAGTCCGTTGAACTTTCTGGTCCAGAGCAAACATGTCCTGCCCATTGTGCGGACTAATCCGTCCTCTAAATTTCTAAAATTCTGGAACTTTCCTAGTTTTTCGCAAAATGACTCGAAACTTGCTTAAACATGTAAAACTCAATTGTAACTGGTTAGTAAGCAACAGTAGTAACCATAACATGTATTACATCATAATTACATCACTCATGCATGTCATGGCATATTGAGTACTCTATGAGCATTTATTGATTGTAATGCTTGTTTCACATGTTTAACTTGTGGAATAGGAGGAAACGTTCTAGGAGGTACTTACGAGGACCTTCAGCACCAGAACTTGGAAGTTTTTTATCCAAACCAGCCCAAGGAGCAAGGCAAGTGTCCTTGAACATTTTGATCCTGTTTTTAAATGTTTTGTTTGCAAAATTGCATGCTTGTGTCAAATTGATGGGGAACCCATGAATAGGTGTTTACTAGATTTGTATAGCCATCCTTGTCGCTTAGGATATAATGTAGAGAGTCAGGAAGGGTATTTTCTAGTTTTGCTCTGCTTTGCTTAATTTGGATTGAGAATAACCAAATGACTTAATTATGAACTATTGAACGTATAAACTATGTGAATTGATGATAATGACTATTTAGCAATATGGAACTTAGGTTATCTAACCAAGCGTGATTTGTGGAATGGGTTAGATGATATGGTGGTTTTGCTTTCCTTAGATCTAAAAACTGGTTCATGCGAGAATATGCCAGAACAACATTTCCACCACAAGGCAAAGTATCGGTGCGGCTTAGCCAATTAATTAGGTGTATTGCCAACATTGTTTGGATCATATGGAAGGCTCGGGGAATGGGAGTCGGTTGGGTTTGCGTTAGTGGCGGGACTGCCTTGGGATCCGAACAGCACAAGAGGGGGCCCTTGGATGGATGTGCTCAGTTGGAGACATCACCTCCGGTGAAACCTTAGTGGGTCTAAATATGTTGGTGGTCCCTTTGTAAAGGCTAATTTGTGATCTCTTGGCCATACACCAATGATAGTGTATTTGGCTGGATGGAGGTTCTTTAGTCGCCGAAGGGTGACGAAATCACGAACTTAAGAGTAAAGTGGTACAACATCTGCAGAGTGTTAAAAACTATCATGATAGCCATGCTCCTGGTGATGAGCACCTGGACAACTTCCATGATTAGATTTGGACTTGGATTTTTGAGATTTGTCGACTATTTCTATTAAAATTTTAAAATAATCGGCTAATAATAATAATAAAATCCATGAAACCTATCATGCGCGCAAATTGTTCTCACTTTGCTGATGTTCTGCATCCACTTTGGCAACTCCAAAGTGCAACTAACAACCGAATTTTGGTGAGGTGAGGCTGCTACCTTTTATTGACATAGGTCAGGTTATTGCTTGTCTACGTTCTGCAATATCAACAAGGAATTCTTCTATGATCATCCAAATGAAATGTGTTGTGGTGTATTTCTGTTATATGTTATGTCATATATTGTTTAAATTTGTGCATGCTCTTTAATATGCTATTTTTAGTGATTTGTGAGAATTTGTTGAAGTGCAGGTCTTTGTATGGAAAGTTGTAGAACATATATAGTACATTGTGCGTAAATCGATGATCCTATTTAATTTTGTACTAAAATGATCTTTATAATGCATTTTTTGGTGATTTTGAGTAGTTTGTATGGTGAGTAGTTTAGGCCCGATCTTCCGAAAGGTAAGTCAATTGGGTTGGAGAACTCGACGTTGATGATCCGCGACACTCGAGCAGTTCGAGTACCCCTGCAATAACTACACAACTGCTCCGTTAGTAATCAACTGTGCTGCACACGCTTGACATCGCCAAGAAGGCTAATCCCTGCAAGCGCAACAAAGAACACAAGCAAGAACGTCGAAGACACGGTCTGAAATCGTGAAGTTGAGGTCTCACAAACCGTAGAACGGTGATATTATTGATCTAAGCAAAACCCACCGAATATGACCAGCAACTGCAGTATTTAAAGGCTAGGGTTCGACCAAAACACGCTTAGACGCGTCCCTAATGGACTCATACGGGATACAAGACCCAAAGGCCCGATTCGGTGGCGCAGCACTAGACAGAAATATGGACTCGAAATGTTTTGACTATTCTTGATGACTCTGGAGGAATTTTAAGATGGAACCCGATCCATTTGGAAGTTTATCTGCTCCTCTTTCCGTGCATATGTGGAACGTCAAAAACGGAGTCCGTATGCATCCTGGGCGTCCATTTTAAGGTGGACTGCTCCTAGACTCCGAGTTGAACTCAAGGCCGAGTTGTAAACTGATACCATCAACTTGTGGACGTCCCAGCAGGTTCTCCATGTTCCCAAGGCCACTTCCCTTCACTTGTTGATCTTCTACATTGTTCCTAATAACAATTATATCATCACATAGCAATCTATTCTCAAACTCACATGCAAAGGAAGTTAGGAAGTGATCGAGCACAATCTAAAGATTTATCCCGACGCTCGGCCTGTACATCAGAAGCCTTGGAAGAAGTCAGTAGAGCGGCAAAACTTCATACGTCAAGAAGTGAAGAAGATGCTTGAAGTTGGATTCATCCGAGAAGTCTTCCACCCAAAATGGCTGGCAAACCCAGTCGTTGTACCCAAGGCCGGCGGGAAGCTTCGGATGTGTATCGACTACACTACACTGAATAAGGCATGTCTAAAAGATCCATCCCACTACCTAGAATAGATCAAATAGTGGATTCCACCTCCGGGTGTGAATTACTGTGTTTCCTAGATGCATATTCTCGGTATCATCAGAACAGAATGTCTAGGGAAGATGAAGAACATACCTCCTTCATCACAGTAGATGCATTATATTGTTATACTGCCATGCCATTTGGTCTCAAAAACGCTGCTTCAACATTTGTACGAGCTATGTACAAAACTTTTGGAGAGTTTATCAGAGATGTAGTGGAAGTGTACGTCGATGAGATCGTTGTCAAGATCAAGAACAAGGAGTCATTCCTTGACACCTTGCAAGCTATCTTCAACAAGTTGCGAGTCACACGCACGAAGCTGAACCCAGGCAAGTGTGTTTTTGGGGTTAGCTCTGGGAAGCTTCTTGGATTCCTGGTGAACCACTGAGGGATAGAAGCGAATCCGGCGAAGATAAAAGATATTGAAGACATGCGACCACCAGCTCGCATCAAGGACGTCTAGAAGCTGACTGGATGTCTAGCTGCCCTCAGCCGGTTCATCTCAAGACTGGCAGAAAGGGTGCTACCCTTCTTCAAGTTATTGAGAAAGTTCGGACCGTTCAAATGGTCTAAAGAAGCAGAAAAGGCATTCCAGGAGCTGAAGCAGCTCCTCACCACTCTACCAACATTGGTAGCTCCGAATTCTGGTGAGACACTTCTGCTTTACATTTCGGCAACTAACGAAGTTGTCAGCATGGTACTAGTCGCGGAAAGACCAGAACCATCTCCAGTTCAGGAATCCAGACCCCTTCGGGAAGGTCCGGAGCTACCTGAAGACGAGTCTGGGTCCCAGCCCCAAACCTTGATCCTCAAGGCGGGATGCCAGAGGATCAACCTCCTTCAAATGAAGAAGTTGTTGTTCCTAAGCAACAAGATTCAGACCCCTCCGGGAAGGTCTGGATCACTTCAGAAGAAGCTCCGGGTTCCTCAAGTAGGAACCCAGATGTCCCCGAACAAGGTCTGGACCCCTCCAGGAGGGTACGGGTTGTTGAGGAGGAAGCTCCGGGCCCCTTTCGGGAGGGTCCGGACAGTCCAACGCTCAGTGTACTTCATCAGCGAAGTACTCCATGACGCCAAGACTCGATACCTGGAGGTGCATAAGCTGCTCTATGCAGTTCTTATTGCTTCTAGGAAGCTCCGACACTACTTAAAGCTCACAAGATTTTAGTGGTAACTTCTTATCCACTGCGTGCAATCTTGCATAATCCCAACTCTACTGGGAACATTGCAAAGTGGGTAGCAGAACTGGCCGAGTGCGATCTCGAATTCATCCCAAGACAAGCAATTAAGAGTCATGTATCGGTGGACTTTGTGGCGGAATGAACCCCCTCTCCATCAAATCCTGGGGTCCCCAGTGAGCAGAAGCCGGAACCTAAGGTTCCGGTCTTCTCCGAGCCTCACTGGACTCTCTACTTCGACGGCTCCATGCAGAAGCAGGGGGCCGGAGCTAGAGTCCTTCTCCTCACTCCGACTGGGGAGAAGGTCAAATATATGGTTCACCTTGACTTCAAGGCGACCAACAACATGGCGGAGTATGAAGCACTAATCTATGGGCTCAAGGGGAACTATCGTATGGTGTCAAGCAGCTGTTGGTAAAGGGTGATTCACAGCTTGTTGTAAAACAAGTCAAAGGTGAATGTTGCTGCAATAACCCTCAACTAGCTGCATACCTACTCGAAGTCCAGAAGCTTCAGAAGGACTTCGACGTCCTGGATCTTTGCCATGTTCAGCGTCTTAACAACCCTGAAGCCAATGAACTCTCGACGAAAGCTTCAACTGGAGCTCTGGCTCCTGACGGAACCTTCGTCCGGAGATTGTCAAGACCAACAGCTCAGCCTGCCAAACTGAGCGAAGGGGGCGAGACCAGCACCTCGAAGCTGGCGGTCCCAATGGCCCTGTTACCATGGCATCCATCAATGGTCGTAGGTGCTGCAGGAAGCTCCGAGCAACCCAGCACGCAAGACTGAAATCGTCAAGTTAGCTCTAATGCATGGATCTCGGAGATCCGGAGCTACTTGAAAGACAATTTCCTTCCTGAAGATAATGTATCCGCTGACCGGATAGTCAGATTGGCTAAAAGATACAAACTGGTAGAAGGGGATCTCTACTGGCGTGGTGCCAACAGTGTCCTAATGCGGTGCATTACAAGGGAAGAAGGCTGCGAGCTCCTTGCAGAAATCCATGGAAGCGAGTGTGGAAACCACGTGTCTTCCCGCACTCTGGTCGGTAAAGCCTTCCGGCATGGGTTTTACTGGCCTACAACACTCCAGGATGCAACTGAGCTAGTGAAGAAATGTGAAGCATGCCAGTTCCATGCAAAACAAATTCATACACCAGCTCAACCTCTAAAAATTATACCTCCTACATGGCCATTCGCTGTGTGGGGGATGGATATCTTGGGACCTTTCCCAAGAGCCGTCGGAGGTTACAAGTTCCTGTATGTTGCCATTGGCAAGTTTACCAAATGGCCGGAAGCAACTCCATTTGTGACAATAAACAAGCAATCATCTATCAACTTCTTGCAGTCCATCATATGCAGATTTGGAGTCCCAAACAAGATCATAACTGATAACGGGACCCAATTCACAAGCTCTGCATTCCAAGGATATTGCAAAGACCTCGACATTCAAGTCAGCTACGCCTCAGTAGCTCACCCAGCAAGCAAAGGCCAAGCTGAGAGAGCAAATGAAGAAATCCTAAAAGGACTCAAGACGCACACATATGAGCGTCTGAAAAAACATGGAGCCAACTGGATCAAAGAGCTTCCGCCCACCTTGTGGGCCAACAGGACAACTCCAAACCAGTCAACTGGAGAGACACCCTTCTTCCTGGTGTATGGAGCTGAATCAGACCTTCCTCCGGAAATCACCTTGGGGTCGCTCCAAGTCCGGACCTTCGATGATGCCACGCAGGACCAGCTCCGGCGTGAAGACCTTGACCTCTTTGAAGAGGGAAGGTGCCGAGCAGCTGTTCGGAATGCCCGATATTGCCATGCTCTTTGGCGCTATCACCAACGGCATGTTCACAGCCGACAGCTCGAGGAAGGTGATGAGTAGGTTTAGGCCCGATCTTCCGAAAGTATGTCGATTGGGGTGGAGAACTCGACGTTGATGATCCGCGGCACTCGAGCGGTTCGAGTACCCCTAGAATCACTACACCACGGCTCCGTTGGCTATCAACCGTGCTGCACATGCTTGACCTCGCCAAGAAGGCTAATCCCTGCAAGTGCAATCGAGAACACGAGCAAGAACGTAGAAGACACGATCGGAAATCGCGAAATTGGGGTCTCACAAACCGTAGAACGGTGATATTATTGATCTAAGCAAAACCCACCAAATATGACCGGCGGCTGTATTATTTATAGGCTAGGGTTCGACCAAAACACGATTAGACGCGTCCCTAATGGACTCTTACGGGATACAAGGCCCAAAGGCCCGATTCGGTGGTGCAGCACCGGATAGAAATCTGGACTCGACTTGTTTCGACGATTCCCAATGACTCCTGAGGAATTTTGAGGTTGGACCAGAACCATTGGAAAGTTTCTCTTCTCCTCTTTCCGTGCATATGTAGAACGTCGAAAACGGAGTCCGTATGCCTCCTGGGCGTCTGTTTTAAGGTGGACTGCTCCTGGACTCCTAGTTGAACTCGAGTCCGAGTTGTAAACTCTTTCCATCTACTTGTGGACGTCCCACGTGGTTCTCCACGCTCCCAAGGCCTCCTTCCTTCACTTGTTGATCTTTTCCATTATTCCTAATAACAATTAAATCATAACATAGCAATCTATTCTCAAACTCACATGCAAAAGAAGTTAAGAACGAATTCACCTGCTGATTTAATAACCGTGCCCGTGCTCTTGTGATTGGTCCTTGCAGTTCAATGCGCGTCTCTGCTGTTGTGATGTCCTCATCATCCTCCCCCTCTTGAATTGGAGTCGTCCTCGACTCAAGTTCATCTTCTTCTCCCAAGTACGGTCGCAAATCTGAAATGTTAAATGTAGGACTAACCCCAAAATCGGGAGGCAATTCAAGCTTATATGCATTATCATTAATCTTTTCGACGATCTTAAAAGGACCAGCAGCTCGTGGCATAAGTTTAGATTTTCTCAAGTCGGGAAATCGCTCTTTTCTCAAATGTAACCACACCAAATCGCCCGGTTCAAGTTTTACTTCTTTTCTACCTTTACTACCTGCAATCCTATACTTCTCATTCATCATTTCAATATTTTTATTTGTAGTTTCATGCATCTTAAGAATGAATTTAGATCGTTGTGTAGCATCCAAATTTATAGTTTCAGAAGGAGGCAAAGGTAGTAAATCAATAGGAGCACGGGGATTGAAACCATACACTACCTGGAATGGACTTACCTTTGTCGTGGAGTGAACGGATCTGTTGTAAGCAAATTCTATATGTGGTAAACACTCCTCCCACAACTTCAAATTTGTTTTCAAGACAGCCCGTAACATAGAGGATAAAGTACGATTAACTACCTCGGTCTGTCCATCCGTTTGTGGGTGACATGTAGTTGAAAACAGCAACTTGGTTCCCAATTTATACCACAAAGTTCTCCAAAAATGACTTAAAATTTTTTCATCACGATCAGAAACAATGGTATTTGGCACACCATGTAAACGAACAATTTCCGTCATAAATAAATCAGCAATGTGTGAGGCATTATCATTCTTATGACAAGGTATAAAGTGTGCCATTTTGGAAAAACGATCAACAACTACAAAAATACTATCCCTCCCCCTCTTAGTCCTAGGCAATCCCAAAACAAAGTCCATAGAAATATCCTCCCAAGGCACACTAGGAACAGGAAGAGGCATATAAAGACCATGTGGGTTAAGACGAGACTTAGCTTTGTTGCAAGTAGTGCATCGTGACACGTAGCGCTCGACATCACGCCTCATCTTTGGCCAAAAGAAGTGTGTGGACAGCACGTCTTCAGTTTTCTTCACTCCAAAATGTCCCATCAAACCTCCTCCATGTGCTTCCTGCAAAAGCAATAGACGAAAGGAGCTAGCTGGAACGCATAGCTTGTTAGCACGATAGAGGAGACCCTCTCGCAGCACATATTTATTCCAAGTTCTTCCTTCTCTACAATTTTCAAAAGCAACTTTGAAGTCCAAATCAGTAGGATATAATGCTTTAATTGTTTCCAAACCAAAGATTTTATGATCAAGTTGGGACAGCATGGTATAACACCTAGATAATGCATCGGCAATGATATTTTCCTTCCCTTTCTTATGCTTAATGATGTATGGAAACGACTCTATGAACTCAATCCATTTAGCATGTCGTTTATTCAGATTGGTTTGACACTTAAGATACTTCAATGATTCATGATCGGAATGTATGACAAACTCCTTAGACCAAAGATAATGTTGCCAAGTTTGTAATACACGGACTAAGGCATACAATTCCTTATCATAAGTGGAGTAATTCAGAGAAGGACCATGAAGTTTTTCACTAAAGAAAGCAACGGGTTTACCTCCTTGTATGAGAATGCCTCCAATACCAATGCCGCTTGCATCGCATTCTAGCTCAAAGGTCTTGTCAAAATCAGGAAGTTGTAGTAATGGTGCTTGTGTAAGCTTCGATTTGAGAGCATCAAAAGCTTGTTGCTGCTGTTCGCCCCATTGAAATGGAACCCCCTTCTTCGTTAGCTCATGTAGAGGTGCTGCAATGGTGCTGAAATCCCGCACAAAGCGCCGATAAAATCCTGCAAGACCAAGAAAACTACGAACCTGTGTGACGGTAGTTGGGGCTGGCCAGCTGGTGATTGCTTCAATTTTTGCCTCATCCATCTCAATTCCCTGCGAGGAAACGACATAGCCAAGAAACGAGACTCGATTGGTGCAAAAAACGCACTTTTCGAGGTTACCAAACAAATTTGCATCTCTCAAAACAGTAAAAACAGCACGTAAATGATCAAGATGTTCATCATATGACTTGCTGTAAATGAGGATATCATCGAAGTAAACCACCACAATTGTCCAATGAAAGCACGTAAAACCTCGTTCATTAATCGCATAAAGGTGCTGGGTGCATTAGTTAAACCAAAAGGCATGACTAACCACTCATAAAGTCCAAACTTGGTTTTAAATGCAGTTTTCCATTCATCTCCTAGTGCCATTCTAATTTGGTGGTAACCACTACGCAAGTAAATTTTTGTGAAGATGATAGCACCACTCAATTCATCAAGCATGTCATCTAATCGAGGAATAGGATAACGATATCGAATGGTGATGTTATTAATCGCTCGACAATCAACACACATGCGCCAACTACCATCTTTCTTAGGAACCAAAAGAACAGGAACGGAACAAGGGCTAAGGCTTTCACGAATGTACCCGCGGTCCAAAAGATCTTGGACTTGTCGCTGAATTTCCTTAGTTTCTTGTGGATTCGCCCTGTATGCTGCACGATTTGGCAAACTTGCTCCTGGAATCAAATCGATCTTGTGTTCAATGCCTCTCATCGGTGGTAAACCAGGGGGTATCTCGGAGGGAAACACATCCTCAAACTCCTGCAAAAGGTTAGCAACAGCAGGGGTCAATGCAATAGACAATTCATGAAGTGAAAACATGGCTTCTTTGCAAACTAAAGCATAGCACATCCCCTTAGCATCGAATAAATCAGCAAGTTCAGATTTAGTTGCGAGCAATGATGGTGATTTTAACTTAATAACTTGCTGTTTTTCAGATTCTAATTTAGTTGCTTTGCCCTCACGAATTTTACTCTTCTCAAAATGCACAATTTCAGCAGGAGTCATGGGGAGCAAAGTGATTTTCTTCCCCTTATGCATGAGAGTATATTTGTTGGTTCTACCATGATGAATAGCATCTGTATCAAATTCCCAAGGACGACCCAATAAAAGAGAACAAGCATCCATAGGAACAACATCAAAATCAGCAAAATCATGGTATGAACCAATTGAAAAATGGATTCTCGCTGTTTGTGTTACCCGAACCTTACCGCTGTTGTTGAACCATTGAATGTGGTACGGATGAGGGTGTGCTCTTGTTGTCAAACCAAGTTTCTTGACGACGTCCGTGTTTACCAAGTTATTGCAGCTACCTCCATCAATTATAGTGTGTACACGACAGTCCTTGACGACGAGAAACATGTGGAAGAGGTTGTGTCGTTGTAGCTTGTCGTCGGTCTCCACTTTGGAGCTCAAGGCACGCTGCACAATGATGCTCCTATAGTTCTCCGTCGCCGCTGTACCAAGTACCTCTTCTTCGGTGTGTTCGTCATTTGGATCTGTAAAGTCAGTAGCAAGAGAATATTCATCTTCAACATCCGAAGTACTATCATACCCGCCATCGTTGCGTGCTATGTATGCTCGTTTGCTCGGGCAATCTCTCATCATATGACCAAGTCCCTGGCAGCGGTGACACTTAATGTCGGAAGTACGACCCGTAGAAGGAGTGGACGACGAAGGCTTGAATGATGTCGCCTTGCTGCCTTCCGGCACGCGATAAGGTGGAGCAGCAGGTATAGTTCGTTGGCCGCCATTGGGTGGTGTAGTCGCTGCACGGGGGGCCGAAGATGGTGCTGTTTTGGATGGTGTAGTTGCTGCACGCGGCATGAAGTTGCTCCTCGTGCGTTGTTGCTGTTGTTGTTGGCCCTGCAATTCTTTTTCTGCCAACATAGCAAGCTGAAACAATCTGTTAATAGTATCATATTCTTTGTAATCAACAATGTCCTGAATTTCATGCCTCAACCCCCCATAAAAACGAGCTATTTTATCATCCATGTCCTCTACTACCCCACAACGCAGCATACCCTTTTGTAACTCTTGATAATATCCTCTACGGACATGTTACCTTGGTCTAAACGCTGCAATTTTTTGCGATGGTCCCGCTGAAAAGATGGAGGAACAAATCGAACACGCATAGCTTCCTTTAATCTATCCCATGTTGGAGGATCAGTTCTAGTTTTAACAAGTTCATTCCACCATATGATAGCAAAGTCCTTAAACTCACTAGTGGCTTGACGAACTCTATGTTGTTCAGGAACAAGATGGGAATTAAATTTTTGCTCTACTGTCATCTCCCAATCAAGATAAGCCTCAGCATCATAAGCACCAGAAAAAGAGGGTATAGTAAATTTCACTTTAGCAAAAGGATCATCAGGAGGGCGGTTATAATTGTTATGATTATTACCTCCCATACCTCGACTATAAAGTGGCAGTCTTGGCTGATTACTGTGACCTTCCAGTTCATCATAAGCATTGTCTTCTTGTCTTCCAGCGAGAGGCAACCGAGCCTCAAAAGTATTCATCCGAAGAGCAAGGTCATCCAGTTTGCGAGTCAAGTTCGCCAATGACTCCTCCGTTGATGCGTTGTATTTGGCGAACATATCACGTAACTCAACATGTTGAACACATTCGTCATTATTTTCTTCTCCTGCCATTGTTAGTAGGAAACAAAAGACAACAAAAAAAATGTTATCCCTATCAACTACAGTGACAATGTGGAAGGTGGAAGAAAACAATCTCTCTTGCTCAAGCGTCTTACCATGCTCTTACAAGTGTTCTTACCGACACAACAGGTGGTGTGGACGGTGAGATGAACCAATGAAGCGTGGGGTGATTGCAAAGGTACCTGTTATGCTCAAGAGAAAGGTGGAGCTTGGATGGCACAATATGGTGGCTAATAAGCAGAAAATCGTTAACAGCTAAACAAAGTTGAATAAGTATTCAATGTAGGAAACTGTTGCTGGTCAACTGAGTGCCCTAGAGCCTAGCACAACACAAGGAAGTATCAAGGCAAAAGAAAGACAGAATGATATAACCAAACAAACAGCACCAAGTGGTATAGGCCAATTGCTTTAATATGCATGCTCTTCACTATTTTTTTTCTTTTTTGTAATATGTTTTTGATATTTTTTCTTTACTCAGTAGCACAAATATAGGAAGCACACAAATTTGCAGCTCAACTGGATGTAATATGCGGCCTATAGAAAATCAAGAAGGTTCTTTAAAATTCGTGCTAAAACTTCGGAGGCCGGATAGCCTATCTTCCGAGGGGAATTTGGGCAATCTAATTTCGCCGAACGCGGCTACGCCGTGTAAAATCAGATGCGAAATTTCGCGTAGATTAATTTGAAATAAAAATTCGCCCGATTTCAAGTTCGTATGCGAAAGTTATGGCCGTTTTAAGGTAGGCTGTCCGAGTTACGTTTTTTTAGATGTTGATTCCAACTCGGTTTGAGAACAGAACTCGCAAACGGATACGAAAATGATCGGGAATTTGCACAGCAACTAATGGGGTGGTGTGTGATGATTCAAAGATGAATGGCACAAAGATTTGTCACCTAATCTAGGGCTAGCGATGCGGGAGTTCACGCAAGGCGGCTAGCTAGGGCAAACCGATGAACGTGGCAGATCGGTTTGTTATTTAGGGATTGTGGAATAGGTGTCGAATAGCAAGAAAACAAGGACGAAACATGATAACTAGGACCAAAAAACACAAAGCTAAACCAGCAACAAGACTCAACCACACGAATGCAAACTCAACAATGCAAACTGAAAAACGAAACTGCAGACACTATAGTCTGGGAAGCGGTAAAAAACGATCTAATTTTTTTTGTGGCGTTTTTGTGTACTCTAGGTACGAAACAAAATCGATCTAATGGAAGGAAGGAAAACAAAGATACCTCACGGGCAACCTGGAAATCTGATACCAATTGATGAGTAGGTTTAGGCCCGATCTTCCGAAAGGTATGTCGATTGGGGTGGAGAACTCGACGTTGATGATCCGCGGCACTCGAGCGGTTCGAGTACCCCTGCAATCACTACACCATGGCTCTGTTGGTTATCAACCGTGCTGCACACGCTTGACCTCGCCAAGAAGGCTAATCCCTGCAAGTGCAATCGAGAACACGAGTAAGAACGTAGAAGACACGATCGGAAATCGCGAAATTGGGGTCTCACAAACCGTAGAACGGCGATATTATTGATCTAAGCAAAACCCACCAAATATGACCAGCGGCTGCATTATTTATAGGCTAGGGTTCGACCAAAACACGATTAGACGCGTCCCTAATGGACTCTTACGGGATACAAGGCCCAAAGGCCCGATTCGGTGGCGCAGCACCGGACAGAAATCTGGACTCGACTTGTTTCGAAGATTCCCAACGACTCCGGAGGCATTTTGAGGTGGGACCAGAACCATTGGAAAGTTTAACTTCTCCTCTTTCCGTGCATATGTAGAACGTCGAAAACGGAGTCTGTATGCCTCCTGGGCGTCTGTTTTAAGGTGGACTACTCCTGGACTCCGAGTTGAACTCGAGTCCGAGTTGTAAACTCTTTCCATCTACTTGTGGATGTCCCAGGTGGTTCTCCACGCTCCCAAGGCCTCCTTCCTTCACTTGTTGATCTTTTCCATTGTTCCTAATAACAATTAAATCATCACATAGCAATATATTCTCAAACTCACATGCAAAAGAAGTTAAGAACGAATTCACCTGCTGATTTAATAACCGTGCCCGTGCTCTTGTGATTGGTCCTTGCAGTTCAATGCGCGTCTCTGATGTTGTGATGTCCTCATCAGAAGGCGATCTGGTGCACGGAGAATACAAAATCGAGAAGGGTTAAACAAACTCTCCCCCAGCTGGGATAGACCTTTCCGAGTGATTAAAGTATCCCATACCGGATGCGTTCGCTTGGCAACCGAGGATGGGACACCTATCCCTAATCCTTGGAACATTGAGCACCTCCGTAAGTTCTACGCTTAATATCACGGAGGTGAGTCTGTAGTTACATGTGATGTATGTTATAGAGTCATTGTACAAAGTCGGGTAGCTCCTTCGGGAGAACAGCCGGACCTTCCCCGGAAGGTCCGCAAAGTTTAGGCAACACTTGGCACAGTCTCAGAACTAAAAGTGTAGCTAGCTACCTTGGGTCAAATGAGAAAAGAAACACACTTAGTCTGGTTCCGTACCCTAAGAGTGTACTTGTTTCCCCTGTACCCCGGACCTATAATGAAAGAGATCATTGTGAATACAGACTCCACGTGCATTTATTTTGTACAAGCTCAATATTTTTTTATTTTTCTCTTTCTTGTCTATAACAAATTTGTGCAATTCTTAAGAAACTTTAGTTCGGCCAATTCATATATAATTTAAGTTGCATTGTCAATTCTTCCGGGTCTAAACATTGTTAATGGTCTACTCGTCTAAATGCCGCCAAGCCAATCTAGGTCCGGAGTGTGCTATCGACTTAGTCTGGTCCTGCACCCTAAGTACGCCACTCTACCTACACCCCGGCAGGCCGAAGTAAGGCGAGTCCAGACACGATCGAACCTGGAGAAAACAAGCCAGTGCACTTGATTGTATTTAGAATTGTGTTCGACCTAAAAGTTTCTTTCGCGAATAATAAGCCGCAAACAAGTTATAGATAGGAAATGGATTTTACTGTTTTTCTTGACTTTAGTGTGCAGGAAAAATAATAATCTCATGATGACAGTGGATGAAGCCGGAGCTATCAAAGCTCCGACACCCCTTAAGGTGGTCTACTGTCAATGTTTCAAACATTGATAATAGACATCGCTGGAGCTACAATGTTTTGGCAAATCCAGGGGGCCAGCCGTCAACGTGAAGAAAAGATGGTGGGAAGACTCCCAAGTGGGGTCTGCTGTCGACGCACTGCATGTTGACAGTGGTCACTGCTGGAGCTACCAAGCTCCAACAACCCCAGAGGACTAACCGTCAATGCTCTACATATTGACAAGCGTCAATGTTGGAGCCACTAAGCTCCGACAACCTCAGGGGGACTTCACTATCGAATACTTCGGACCTACATTCTATAAAGTTCGAAGCGCACAAGTCTTCAACAACTGTTACATCCTCTTGGTACATGTTCACAATCAAATTGTGTACATCTACCAGGGGGCCAAGTGCGACAAAGGTGTTGAAGACAAAAAATGAAATTCACAAAAAACTTGGATTTCATTCATTAGGAGACAAGATATTACAAAATTGGAGAAAAAGAAGAGAGGATACAAGTGGGAGCTACAAAGAGATGGTCCTAGACCATATGGAAGAACGAGGCGACCTTCTGGGCAACCCCTGACACGCTGGGTTTGGCGGCTTCTCCCTCTCCGTCGATGGGGCCTTCAAGCATCGGGTCCAGTGGGAAGTGAGGGTCCCGACTTGTGTAGCACGTCAGCATGAACTCTAAGACATTCTTCGCCAGGGATTGTCCCTTGGTTTCCAGCTGGTCCGCGATGACATCACCCATCTTGGTGAGCTTGTTGCCCGCCGAACTCAACGCCTACAACGCGTGGTCCACCTCCGGCTCCGGATCATCTGGACGTACGGGACTAAAACCCATCGGCATCAGCGCATCGTTGGCTTTGCCCAAGGAGTTCCAAACTTGTTGGGACTCCGCAGCCCTCGAGCCTCGCATCTCTTCCAAGGATCTTCTGGTCACCGCAAGCTCCAGATTCTCCCGGGCAAGGCGCTCAACCTCTTTAGCATTTTGCTGAATCTTTTCAGCAACCTGCCTTTTGAGTTTACTGAGATCCTCCTCTCGGAGGTAGATCTTGTTCCGGCGGTCGACCAGGTCCTTCTCCAGGCCCCGCACTTCTTCTCCCTGGCAGCAATTTCATTCTCCCTCTTCTGGAGGTCCTGTCCTTGCTGCCAGGCCTTCTTCTCCTCCTTCTCGCAGCGCTCCTCCAGCTTCTTGGTGCACTCCGCGAGACTCTTGTCACCCAGAGTCAGCCTCTGAGTAAGCTCCTCCTCCCTCTTCACGAGGTCATCCCGCAGCTCCAAGAGTTTTTGCTCTTCATCTTCGAGCTTTTTCTCCTGCTCCTCAAGAGCCTCCTGGCGCTTGATGAGGCTGTCATGGATGGCGCTGAGCTTCTCTTGGACTTCACTCGCTGCATTATTAGCAGCTATGGCCTGTTCATGGATGGCCCGAGAGTGGTTGTCGAGGGATCGTACCATGCTTTCTCTCTCGTCCAGCAGCTGGCCCCAGTACTCCATCTGGGCCTTCTCCTTCTTCACCCACTTCCTATCGTCAGCCAGCCTAGTTTGTGCCAGCTTGGTCTCGAATTGGAGCCGGTTGCACCACCTTCTAAGGGTTTGGTGCTCCTCCTCGAGGGCCTTACTGTCGTGGTAGAAGGCCAGCTGCACTTGACGAAGACCTGCCGGAGTCCTCTTCGCTGGCTCCAGCGGGTTCTCTACAACAAAAATCGGTTCCCACTCTACAAGAGTGGTCCCCTGAGCTTCCGCGGCGCTAGGTACACCCTCCAGGATAGCCTCATCTGCCGCCGAGGAAGGTCCTGCAGCAGAAGTTCCTACCTCCAGAGTCGGCTCCGAAGGTCCTGCCGCCTGATCATCAGCAATTGGTCCCTCAGGCGCGGGACTGGCAGCTTCATCATGGCACCCTGGCTCAGCCGCAGGCGCCTCCGGAACCACTACCTCCAGGGCAGGCATTGAAGGTTCAGCTGGAGCTGAAGCCACTTCCGGCTCCAGCGCTGGCGCCTCCTCCACCGCCGGTTCAGGGGCTGGTACTTTGACCGCCATTGGCTCGGGCGCCAGCACTTCTTCGACAACTGGCTCAGGCGCCGACACTTCTTCGACGACCGGCTCAGGCGTCAGAACTTCATCAACCACTGGCTCCATGGCCGAGGCTTCATCAACCACCGGCTCCGCTGCTGGGGCTTCAACAATGTCTGGCTCTAGGGCCGAGACTAGAGCTACCTACGGCTCTGAGGCTGGAGTGTCCATCATCTTAGCATCCAAACCGAGATTCAACCTCCGGGGCTGGTGCCGTTGGTACATCTTCATTCCTGTGGTCCGGCGCTACCACAGGAGCATCAGGGTATGAGTCGAGGTCCACGACCATGACAGCCGGCGCTGGAGCTGCCACGTGACCAACCACCGGACCTTCAACTTCAACAAGCAGACTGGTGAACCCCCAACGGCTCGGACCTTCAAGGGACAATCAAGGACTTCAAGACCCAATTAAGTGCCACTAATACCATCTTAATGACACACGATCGAAGGGCCCTTAATACCAGTAACAACATTGTCAAGGCTCGTTACCACGCTATTAAGGGTAATTAAGATCATTAATCATGTATTAAACATCACTAACCTGCCAGGGCCACATGTCGGGCCAAGCTAACGGTGTAACAACAAGTCCTTGTACTATAAAAGGACTGGTCGAGTGATACACAGGGGGACGGTTCTTCGAGACCTCTTCCAAACTCGGCTCTGACACACACTCACAAGTGCTCAGACGCTCAATACAAAAACTACACACCCCGTGGAGTAGGGTATTACACTTAGGCGGCCCGAACCACGTAAATCCTCGTGTCAACTTGCCATCGTGTTCTGAATCTCTGCGCGCCCAATACCGAACTTCAATCTCCGCGGGCTACCAATAGTAGTACCAGGAGAATTGTCGGAACCAGACTCCGACACCCTTAAACTCACTAGTGGCTTGATGAACTCTATGTTGTTCAGGAACAAGATGGGCATGCAATTTTTACTCTACTATCATCTCCCAATCAAGATAAGCCTCAACATCATAAGCACCAGAAAAAGAGGGTACAATGAATTTTACTTTAGTAAAAGGATCATCAGGAGGACGATTATAATTATTATGATGATTATTACCTCCCATACCTCGACGATAAAGTGGTAGTCTTGGCTGATTGTTGTGATCTTCCATGTCATCATAAGCATTGTCTTCACATCTTCCAATGAGAGGCAACCGAGCCTCAAAAGTATCCATCCGAAGAGCAAGGTCATCAAGTTGGCGAGTCAAGTTCGCCAATGACTCCTCTGTTGATGCGTTGTATTTGGCGAACATATCTGTCATGGTTTTCATCATATAACGTAACTTAGCATGTTGAACACATTCATCATCATTGTCTTCTCATGCAATTGTTAGTAGGAAACAAAAGACAACAAAAAAATGTTATCCCTATGAACTATAGTGACAGTGTGAAAGGTGAAGGAAAACAAACTCTCTCGCTTAAGCGTCTTACCACGCTCTTACAAGTGTTCTTACTGACACAACAGGTGGTGTGAACGGTGAGATGAACCAATGAAGCATGGGGTGATTGCAAAGATATCTGTTATGCTCAAGAGAAAGGTGGAGCTTGGATGGCACAATATGGTGGCTAATAAGCAGAAAATTGTTAACACGTAAACAAAGTTGAATAAGTATTCAATGTAGAAAACTGTTGCTGGTCAACCAAGTGCTCTAGGGCGTAGCACAACACAAGGAATTAGCAAGGCAAAAGGAAGACAGAATGATATAACCAACAATCACAACACAAGTAGTATAGGCCAATTGCTTTAATAAGTGTGCTCTTCACTATTTTTTTTCTTTTTTTTAATATTTTTTATATTTTTTCTTTACTCAGGAGCACAAAAATATGAAGCACACAAATTTGCAACTCTATTGAATGTAATATGCACCAATACAAAATCAAGAAGATTCTTTAAAATTTGTGCTGAAACTTCATAGGCCGGATAGCCTATCTTCCGAGGGGAATTTGGGCAATCTAATTTTTGCTGAATGCACCAAAGCCGTGTAAAACCAGATGCGAAATTTTGCGTAGATCAATTTGAAAAAAAAGAATCGCCCGATTTTGAGTTCGTATGCGAAAGTTATGGCTGTTTTAAGGTAGGTTGTCCGAGTTATGATTTTTGGATGTTGATTCCAACTCGGTTTCAGAACAAAACTCGCAATCGGATATGAAAACGACTGGGAATTTGCACAGCAACTAATGGGTTGGTGTGTGATGATTCAAGTATGAGTGGCACAAAGGTTTGTCACCTAATCTATCGCTGGCGATGCAGGAGTTCACGCAATGTGGCTAGCTAGGGCAAACCGATGAACGTGGGGGATCGGTTTGTTGTTTAGAGATAGTGGAATAGGTATCGAACAACAAGAAAACAAGGATGAAACACGATAACTAGGACCCAAAACACAAAGATAAACCAGAAACAAGACTCGACCACACGAATGCAAACTCAACAAAGCAAACTGAAAAACGAAACTGCAGGCACTATAGTCTAGGAAGCCGTAAAAATGATTTAATTTTTTTGTGGCCTTTCTGTGGACTCTAGGTACGAAACAAAACCGGTCTAATGGAAGGAAAACAGAGATACCTCACGGGCAACCTGGAAATCTGATACCAATTGATGAGTAGTTTAGGCCCGATCTTCCGAAAGGTAAGTCGATTGGGGTGGAGAACTCGACGTTGATGATCCACAGCACTCGAGCAGTTCAAGTACCCCTGCAATCACTACACCACTGCTCCGTTGGTTATCAATCATGCTGCACACGCTTGACCTCGCCAAAAATGCTAATCTCTAAAAGTGCAACTGAGAACACAAGCAGGAACGCTGAAGACACGATCTGAAATCGCGAAGTTGGGGTCTCACAAACCATAAAATAATGTTATTATTGATCTAAGCAAAACCCACCGAATATGACCGGCGGCTGCAGTATTTAAGAGCTAGGGTTCAACCAAAACATGCTTAGATGCGTCCTTAATGGACTCATATGGGATACAAGGCCCAAAGGACCGATTCGGTGGCGCAACACCGGACAGAAATCTGGACTCGACTTGTTTTTACGATTCCTAATGGCCTCGGAAGAAATTTTGAGGTGGGACCAGATCCATTGGGAAGTTTATCTTCTACTGTTTCCGTGCATATGTGGAACGTCAAAAACGGAGTCCGTATGCATTCTGAGCATCCATTTTAAGGTGAACTGATTCTGGACTCTGAGTTGAACTCAAGGCCGAGTTGTAAAGTGATTCCATCAACTTGTGGACGTCCCAGCAGGTTCTCCACATTCCCAAGGCCTCTTCCCTTCACTTGTTTATCTTCTCCATTGTTCCTAATGACAATTAAATCATCACATAGCAATCTATTCTCAAACTCATATGCAAAGGAAGTTAGGAACGAGTTCACCTACTGATTTATTAACCGTGCTCGTGCTCTTGTGATGGGTCCTTGCAGTTCAATGTGCGTCTCCGCTGTTGTGATGTCCTCATCATTGTAGAAGTGTCTTATTTTTTGAACCAAGAAAACAGGAGAGTCGAAGCCCCACTATTGTAAATTAAAAGATCATAACCCATAACAATTAAAAGCTTAACTGAATGAAAAAAATAGAAATGGGGGAGGGACAACTCACAGAAACATCGTAGTGTAGTGCGAGGTACACTATGAGTTACATGAAAGCCAACATAAGAAGGTTCTCTAGAAAGAGATTTCATTTTGTGCGCCGCGAGGATACATTCATTCTTGAAGTGAGTCCGCTAGGATTGGAAATTTGGTCGAAGCCCCTCATAGGTCCGTTTATTACGTTGAGTCCGAATAGTCCAACAAGCAATAACAACGATTTCCATGAAGAAATCACAGTTAAATAGATGTTGTGCTTTGTCAAGCACGGAGAATAAAGGGAGTTGCAAAGCCTATTTAACTCCAAGAAAGTGCCAACATCATCTGCTGAAGGGACACTTGAAGAAAAATAGCATTGCTGTAACACCCTCGTTTTCATCTATCATGCATCACATTCACTCTCATACATGTTTAATATAATGCAACAAAAAAGGAACAATATTAAATTGAATTATAGGCAAAACAACAATTAAAAGTTGTTCTGGCAATGGACTTGTCGAGACTTGAACCCCGTATAAGTCTGGTGTACCCTTCTGATCCAATTAATTTACTTCTCATCAGAACAACAGACGTGTCTGCCACATGGTATGGACAAGTACGAATCTGTTTTTGTTCTCACCTGGGCATGTCCAACAAATTTACAGACTATTCCAATTTCGTTTCTGTTGTCCCACGTACTTGTTCGTTATCATGTACGGACTAGTTCGACGATCGCTACTGGAACTCTTCAAAGTTGTCTGGTGAAATCCCAAAACTTAGTCTAGTTGTAAAACTTTGAAACTCTAAACTTGTCCTTTCAAGCATCAGACTTGTCCGATGGACTTTCTAATCTGGAACGGACTTGCCCATCATGATACCGGACTTGTCTGTTCAACTCTCTATACCCCGAACGGACTTGTTTGGCCAACCTACGAACTAGTCCGATATTTAAGGTTTTGACTCAGATTCTATTTTTCCTCCACGATGAGTTATTGGGTAATTGCCTTAATTGGGCCCAAGAACGCCATGCCCCACCCTTGAGGAGCCCAAGTGTGAGCCCACCAAGATCCCTACTTGTCCCCACCGCTTCCTATTGGATTCCACCCCAACCCCACCACCCCTCCTCCTGTATAAACACCCCAACCCCCACCTCTCACCCCTTTGCCCATGTTAGAGGAGACCCAATGCTCTGTTCTCTCTAGAGCCGCCTTCCTTGAAGGCAGCAACTCTCACCGTGAGAAGGGAAGAGAAGGAAGAAGAAGGAGAGAAAGGAATCAAGCGAGATCGCCATCACTGTTGCGATCTTCATCAACTCTTCATCGCCAACGTTCTCCTCCACCAATCCTTCATCTTCATCAAATCTAGAAGACAAGATTCACGTGATATGCCTAATTCTCAACTTTTGAACCTTAGTATTCATGGTAACTATCCAGATCCAACTTTCAACGTCAATTCTGATTCTGCTCTTGATTTAAATCGTGCCCTAGTTGGGAAGTTTGCAAAACCCTAGACATCGCATACTCGTCCGGTCTAGTGCGAACTAGTCCTTTGAACTTTCCGGTCTAGAGCGGACATGTCCTGCCCATTGTGCGTACTAATCCGGCTTCTAAATTCCTAAAAGTCTGGAACTTCCCCAATTTTCCCGAAATTACTCAAAACTTGCTTAAACATGTAAAACTCAATTGTAACTTTTTAGTAAGCAACAGTAGGAACCTAATAACATGTATTACCTCATAATTACATCACTCATGCATATCATGGCATATTGAGTACTATATGAGCATTTATTGATTATAATGCTTGTTTTGCATGTTTAACTCGTGTAATAGAAGGAAATGTTCTAGGAGGTACTTACAAGGACCTTCAGAACAAGAACTTGGATGTTTTTGATCCAAACCATCTTCAAGAGCAAGGCAAGTGTCCTTGAACATTTTGATCCCATTTTCAAATGTTTTGTTTGCAAAATTGCATGCTTGTCTCAAATTGATGGGGAATCCATGAATAGGTGTTTACTAGATTTGTATAGCCGTCCTTATCGCTTGGGATATAATGTAGAGAGTCAGGAAGGGTATTTGCTAGTTTTTCTCCGCTTTGCTTAATTGAGATTGAGAATAACCAAATGACTTAATTATGAACTATTGAGCGTATGAACTATGTGAATTGATGATAATCACTATTTAGCAACATGGAACATAGGTGATCTAAGCAAGCGTGGTTTGTGGAATGAGTTAGATGATATGGTGGTTTTGCTTACCTTAGATCTAAGGCCGTTCATGCGACAATATACTAGGACAACATTTCCACCACAAGGCCAAGTGTGGGTGCGGCTTAGACAATTAATTAGGTGTATTGCCAGCATTGTTTGGATCATATGGATGGCTCGTGGAATGGGAGTCAGTTGAGTTTGCATTAGTGGCGGGACTGGCCTGGGATCCGAACGGCACAAGAGGGGGCCCTTAGATGGATGTGCTCAGTTGGAGATATCACCTCCGGTGAAACCTTAGTGGTTCTAAACATATTGGTGGTCCCTTTGTAAAGGCTATTTTGTTATCTCTTGACCATACACCAACGGTAGTGTGCTTGGCTTGATGGAGGTTCTTTAGTCGCCGACGGGTGATGAAATCATGAACTTGTGAGTAAAGTGGTACAACCTCTGCGGAGTGTTAAAGACTATCATGATAGTCGTGCTCCCGGTTATGAGCATCTGGATAACTTCCATGATTAGATTTGAACTTGGATTTTTGGGATGGTTCGGTATGGGATTTGGTTATGTCATATGAGTATGGTTGTTTATGAGGATGTATGAAATTGGCATATGGTGATGATATAACTTGTTGGCTTGTTTTAAATCAAATATGATGGTAAATGAGAATGTTGGATATGGATTATGATAATTATTTTGGATATGATGGGAATTAAACTCACATAGACATTTTAGGCTGCTTTTACAAGTTTACTAAATGTACTTTTCTGCAATTAGCCATTTATTGTCATCCTTGTTTTTATCTTCATGTCATACTTTCCCACACTTGCTGAGTACGACATGTACTTAGCCTTGCTATTTACACACTAAAACAGTTACAGGAGACGCTTGGGAGTACCAAGAGGATCACGTGGAGTACTAGGTTGCGTGCTATCGTCAATTGCCTGTGGAGTGGAGTCATGCTACTTAGTTTATTTCCGCTGCAATAATTAGAGATTTGTAATTCGTAAACCATGGAGTTATTGTAATAAGGTACCTATTTACTTTTGAGACGTGGTTATTTCCTGAATATCAATTGTGAGGTTGTCGTGTATGTGTGATGAACATCCTGGGTACAAATATGCGTTCACTTGGTTCATTTTTAGAACCGAGTGTCACAAATTGGTATCATAGCCGCATTTACCGGGGACGCAACCCTAGATAGAATGGACACCCTAGAGCACATAGGAACACAATGTAATAGTCATAGATAGCATGGAGTGCTGAATTGAATGTGGTGATTGCTTGCTTGTGTGCTTAGTAGAGAGTTGCTTAGTTTCATACACCTTGATGCATCTAGTTGGGGATTGCTTCTATCTCTCTTTTCTGTCTCGTTCGACCTCTACTTCAATGGAAGATGGACAAAACTCAAGATTCACTATTTCGGACCAAGCTACATGGAAGGTGATGACGAACAATATGTCCAAAAGTAAGTCTTAAAATAAGGGGGTAGATTTTCTCATGAGTCCAAAACAATGAGACACTCACAAGGATTGGACGTAATGCTCGGAATGGATTGGCTATGAAAGCATAAGGGATTGCTCCATTGTGCCACAAGGAGAGTGCAGTTGACAGATGATTAGGGAGTCAACATTGAATTTGGGGTGTCACAATATACATCAATTTGGGGTGTCACCAATGAATCGTCAAAGACTTCTCCAATATAGTGAAGCACCTGACTAAGTTGCTAACAAAAGGAATGCCATTCAAATGGACTCTAGCTTGTCAGGATAGCTTGTGGAGTTGAACAAGAGATGTACAACTGCACTGGTATTAGTATTGCTAGACGTGAGCAAGGGCTTTGCTATATTTGGCAACGCCTCAAGACAGGGACTTGGGTGTGTGTTCATGCAAGAAGGCCAGTTGGTAGCTTACACATCGAGGCAATTGAAGAAACATGAGCTGAACTATCCTACGCATGATCTCGAACTTGCAGCCGAGTGCATGCATTGAAGATTTGGAGGCATTACATCCTTGGTCATAGATGTGAGATTTACATGGATCACAAGAGTCTCAAGTACATATTTATGCAAAAGGATCTAAATTTTAGGCAACGAAGATGGTTGGAGATCATTAAGGATTATTATCTGAGAATCAACTATCACCCAGGAAAATCCAATGTAGTGGTAGATGCTTTGACTCAAAAAGGAGTAAGCCACCTACTCACGGTTCGGTAGTTGCCGACCGAGCTATGTAGGGAGTTTGAACGATTGCGCCTCGGATTCGTGAATGAGATGGGAATAATGGAAGTAAACCCAACATTGGAACAAAAAATATGAGAAGGTCAGACAAAAGATGAGGAAATCCAAGAAATCAAGGAATGGATCCAAGAAGTGTGAGAATGGAGGTTTGATAAAGATGATCATGGTAAACTATGGCTTGGGAAACGAATTGTCGTGCCTAATGTGAAGCATCTCTAGGAGACGATACTGAAGGAGGCAAATGACTTGCCTTATTCAATTCATCTAGGATGTACAAAAATGTACAAGGACTTGAAGACGTGCTACTGGTGGGACAGTATGAAGAGGGACATAACTACATATGGTACATTGTGTGATGTATGCCAACGAGTGAAAGCTGAACACCAAAGACCAGCTGGATTGTTGCAGCCATTAAGGAAACCTGAGTAGAAGTGGGAAGAAATCAGTATGGACTTGGATTACCACGTACCCCATCCGGTTATGACTCAATATGGGTTATTGTGGATCGGTTGATAAAATCTGCTCACTTTGTTCCTGTGAAGAGCAAGTACACCGCATCACAGTTAGCTGGGTTGTATATAGAGAATATTGTATGTTGGATTGGAGTTCCAAAAAGGATAGTCTTTGGCCGAGGTTCTCAATTTACCTATAGATACCGGGAGAAACTACACAAAGATATGGGCATGAGGATGAATTTCAGATCCGCATGGGCAAACCGAGAGGACGAATCAGATATTGCAGGATATGTTTTGAGCTTGCACCTTGAAATATGGACGTCGTTGGGACAAGAGCTTCTCATATGCTGAATTTTTGTACAACAATAGTTACCAAGCCAGCCTTGAAAATGTCACCCTATGAAGCGCAATACGGGAGGAAGTGTAGGACACGTATGTTTTGGAATGAAACAGGAGAGAACCAGGTATTTGGACCTGATGTGTTAAAATATGCTGAAAGGCAAGTTCAAAGAATACGTGAGAACTTAAGGCCTCCTCAGTCACGGCAAAAAGGCTATGTGGATAATAGGCGAAGAGACTTAAATTTCAAAGTTGGAGACTTTCATGTATCTCAAAGTGTCACCTATGCGAGGTCATAAGCGATACAACATTAAAGGCTGTCGGAGTGTGATTCTGGCAATTCTCCTGGTACTACCGTTGGTAGCCCACAGAGTTTTGTAGTTCGGTTAGGGCGCATGAAGATTCAGAAGAAGGTGGCGATTTGACACAAGTATTTATGTGGTTCGGGCCGCCTGAGCATAATACCCTACTCCACGGGTGTGTTGCTGTTGTATTTAGCGTCTCAGCGCTAGAGTGTCCAAGACTAGAGTGTCTTGAGCGCGTATGGAAGCCTCTCTTGTGTATCGCTTGGCCAGTCTTTTTATAGTACAAGGACTGGTCGTTACATCGTCAGCCTGGCCTGACATGTGGACCTGGCGGTTACTGATTCTTAATACACAGTTAATGTACTTAATTACCCTTGACAGCGTGATAACGCCCCTTGATGGCGGCATTACTGGTATTAAGGGTCCTCCGATCATTTCATTAAGATAGCATTAATGACACATAATCGGGTCTTGAAGCTTTAATTGTTCCTTGAAGGTCCAAGCCGTTGGAGGTCCACCAGTCTGCTTGTTGAGGTTGAAGGTCTGGCGGCTGGACGCGTGGCAGCTCCAGAGCTTACTGTCTTGGACGAGTATGTCCAGTGCTGTTGTACACATGTTAGTACCAGAGCTTCCCTCTCTCGGGGGATAGGTCCGTGGGTGCCACACAGGTATCTAGTCGGGAGCTTTCCCATGTATGGAATGTAGCTCTGGTTTTATGATACACGTGGCGGCAGTGGGACTAACCATAGAAGGGAGGCAGGTCCTGTTCCATATGACACGTGGGGCCTTCGGAGGTCTTCAACTCAGATAAGTGGAGTTCCTTCGCACTCTTTAATGTCCCAAGGGGTATCCGTTACGCAGGTTACCGACAGTGGCCCCCTGGGCCCACCTCCTGGAGTGACCTTTTGGATTAATTCATTCTGCCAGAGGTGGGTCCATGTTTCAATTTTGACGATGTGTCTTCATGGATTTTTGGGTGTGCCATTGAGGTGGTGGTTCGTAGTTAAACCACCGCCGCGTGGCATCTTCAGGATGTGGTAGGTGAGATCTGCGTGTGCAGATCTCATGCAATTGAAGGTCGCCGGTTCCCGATACGAAAACCATATCGGTTCCGCGCGCCCTGTCAGGTCGCCGCCCTTAGGTTTCCCGCCTCTCGTGATGACAACTGTTCGCCTGGGGTAAGGACCTCGACTTGATCGTCAGGGTGGCCCCAGGCCCCCTTGTCATTGGCAGGGTCAAGTTTTTGAACTGTATCGTTGTCCCTTCTGCGGTTTCCATCCAAGCGTTGCAGGGGCTTACTTAAGAAGGAAGGCGCACACCGTTTGGGGATTCCTTACGCCTTCATTTGAACTTGCGCTCGAATCCTCCAAACTTTTGCTTGCTTTTCCTCTCTCACCCCGCCGTGTTGCGATGGAGTTGGGTCTCCGCAAGAGCCGTCTCACGACCGACGACGATTTGAAGAGGGTCCGGACCCACATGGGGTGGTCTAGTGACTCCTTCAACCACCTGGTGCGTGCCGGCAAGGTCCCGTTCAAGAAGGAGGGCGCCGGTGACATGGTGTACTTTTCCGCGTACGCCATGGTGGGACTGATTCCACCCTTCTCCACTTTTCTCTTGATGCTTCTAGACTTCTATGGTCTGCAGCTGTACCACCTTGACCCCCACTCCATTCTTCTTGTGTCCATATTCGTCCAATTTTGCGAGATGTGGGTGGTATTCCCCCCTGCATCAAGCTTTTCCGTACCTTCTTCACCATCCACACTACCAGCAAGAGCGATGAGTATCTTGGCTTCTAATACTTTGTGAAGCGCAAGAAGTGCCCTTACAAGTACTTGAGGTCATTCCCTTCCGGCAAGTGGGACGACTAGAAGAAGGATTGGATTGTCATCACGACAGAGGAGCACGAGAAGCTGGAGCTGCCTGAAGGCCTCCCCAACATTGACACTGAAGCCTGGAGTGAAGTTCCGGTGCTGTCGGAGGCCTTCAACCCTGCCTTGACCAGGATCCGGCAATGTGTGGAAGGAGGAGTGACCCCCCAGACGGTCTTCTGCAACTTCCTGGTCAACAGGTGGGTTCCGCTAAAGAAGAGGGAGAAGCTCGCTTGGGCCCTTAACAGCGTGATGGACGATGACCGGATTGAGACCGGTTTGAAGTCCAACCTGGAAGGCGCAGCTTTGGAGCTTCATCTCAAGAAGTTCCAGCACGGCATAGACATCAAGGGCGACAACTTGACTCCACCGGCGGCTTTCCTCCCTCTGAACATGGAGGTAGAGTTTAGTAGGGAGCTCCGGTGGAAGATGCAGGTGCTTGATGACCTTGGTGAAATTGAGAGGCGTTCCACCACCAAGCTGGCGATCCTCGGAGCTTCTGAGGGTGGCCCTGCTCCTGCCCCGAAATAGAGAGTTCAATAGGGAGCTCCAGTGGAAGATGCCGGTGCTTGACGACCTTTGTGAAATTGAGAGGCGTTCGACCACCAAGCTGGCGATCCTCGGAGCTTCTGAGGGTGGCCCTGCTCCTTCCCCGAAACAGAGAGTTGAATTCGTAGGCAAGGGCAAAGAGTTGGCTGAGCCCTCAAGCCGAAAGAGGAAGTTGAAGCACTCTGACGGGAGGCCCGTCAGGCCTGCTCCTTCCACGACAGCTCCTTCTCCCTGGCGGGGGAGGTCTTCGAGGCGACAACCACTCCAGCATCAGCGTCTCCCCGGGACGCCAGCTCCGCCCAGGTGACTCCAGCGTCGGAGCCAGCTAAGGGCTCTAGGTTCGAGGGTCCTTCTCAGTGGAGGGGGCCTCAACCAAGATGTCGCTGGCGGCAGCAGCAAGCTCCGGAGGGCCTTCCGGAGCTACTACCCCAGTTGCGACTGGGTCGGGCTCCGAGTGTCCGACGAAGAGGTTCTGCGCTAGCTGCAGTGGAAGTCTCCCAAGGTAAATTTGCTTTTTTATCTCAATTGGTTATTTTTTGTTGTAATCATATTTTGAGTTTCTTCATCCTTAATCCACAAGGTATCCAAGAAAGGGGATAAAGCTCCGGTTCCTGCGATAGCAACTGATGCTGTACAGGAGGAGGCTCCGTCTCCAGTTCTAGCGCCGCCCCAGGTGGCAGCTGAGGTCGCGGCAGCTCCGGCGCTAGCTGTCGTGGTCCTTGACCTCGACTCATCTCCCGAAGCTCCCATGGTAGCGCCGAACCATGGGAATGATGACGTACCAGCGGCACCAGCTCCGGAGGTTGAAGCTCCGGTTTTGGATGCTGTGGTGACGGATGCTCCGACCCTAGAGCCAAGGTAGCTGCAGTTCTGGCCATAGGGCCGGATGTTGTTGAGGCCCCGACGATGGAGCCGGTAGTTGATGAAGTTCCGACGCCTGAGCCGGTTGTTGTGGAGGTGCCAGCACCCGAACCGGTGCAAGTTGAAGCGCCGGCGCCTGGACCGGCAGTGGAGGAGGCGCCAGCACCGGAGCCAGAAGTGCCCTTAGCTCTGGCCGAATCTTCAATGCCTGCCCTGGATGTGGTGGTTCAGGAGGTACCCGCGCCTGAGCCAGGGTGCAAGGTGAAGCGACCGGTCCTCTGCCAGAGGGAGCAGTTGCTGATGACATGGCGGCGGGACCTTCGGAGCCGGCTCTGGAGGTAGGATCTTCCGTTGCAGGACCTTCCTCGGCGGTGAATGAGGCTACTTCATAGGGCGGCTCTAGTGCCGCGGAAGCCCAGGGGACCGCTCTTGTAGAGTGCGACCCGATTTTTGTTATTGAGAACCCGCTGGAGTCAGTGGAGAGGACCCCGACGGGTCCGGAGACGATCCCCCTGTCGCTGTCCATCGACAACGCCTGCTCCAGCCTTTGTCAGGTACAACTTGCTTTTTACCACGACAGCAAGGCCCTCGAGGAGGAGCGCCAAACCCTTAGGAGGTGGCGCAACCGGCTACAATTCGAGACGAAGCTGGCGCGGACAAGACTGGCCAACAACAAGGAGTGGATGGAGTACTGAGGCCAGCTGCTGGACGAGAGGGAAAGCATGGTGCGATCGCTCGACAACCAGTCCCGGGCCATCCACGAACAGGCTGTGTCTACTAATGAAGCAGCGAACGATTGCCAGGAGAAGCTCAGCGCGATCCACGACACCCTCGTCAAGCGCCGGGAGGCTCTTGAAGAGCGGGAGGTAAAGCTCGAAGATAAAGAGAAAAAACTCTGGAGCTGCAGGATGACCACGTGAAAGAGGGAGGAGGAGCTTGCTCAAGGGCTGGCTCTGGGTGACAAGAGCCTCGCGGAGCGCACCAAGAAGCTGGAGGAGCTCTATGAGAGCGAGGAGAAGAAGGCCTGGCAGCGGGGACAGGACCTCACCACGAGGGATAATGTAGTTGCTGCTAGGGAGAAGAAAGTGTGGGGCCGGTAGAGAGACCTAGTCGATCGTCGAAACAAGATCCACGTCTGGGAAGAGGAGCTTGCTAAACTCGAAAGGCATGTTGCTGAAAGATTCAGCAGCACGCCAAAGAGGTCGAGCGCCTTGCCCGGGAGGATTCGGAGCTTGCGGCGACCAAGAGGTCCTTGGAAGAGGTGCAAGGTTCAAGGGCTGAGGAGTCCCAACAAGTATGGGACTTCTTGGGAAAAGCCAATGACGCGCTGAGGCCGCTGGGTTTTAGTCCCCTGCGTCTGGATGATCCAGAGCCGGAGCTGGACCAAGCGTTGAAGGTGTTGAGGTCAGCGGGTAGCAAACTCAACAAGATGGGCGATGTCCTCGCGGATCAGTTGGAAACTGAAGGGAAATCCCTTGCACAGAACATTGCAGAGTACATGCTGACGTGCTACACAAGTCAAGATCCTCACTTCCCATTAGATCCGGTGCTTGAAGGTCCCATCGACGGAGAGGGAGATGCCACCAAGTCTAGCGTGTCGGAGGTTGCCCAAAAGGTTGCCTCGTTCTTCCGTAGGATCTAGGACTTCCTCTTTGTAGGTTCCACTTGTATCTTCTCTTTTTTTCTCCAATTTTGTAATCTCTTGTCCTCATATGAATGAAATCCAAGAAATTTATGAATTCATTTTTTGTCTTCAACCTTTGTCTCACTTGGCCCCCTGGTAGATGTACACAATTTGATTGCGGACATGTACCAAGAGGATGTAACATTTTGTTGAAGACTTGAGTGCTTCGAACTTGTAGGGTATAGGTCTGAAGTCGCCGATAGTAGGGCCCCCTGAGGTTGTCAGAGCTTAGTAGCTCCGACAGCGACCATTGTCAACACGTAGAACGTCGACAACTGGTCCTCTGGGGTTGTCAGAGCTTAGTAGCTCCGATAGTGTCCACTATCAACACGTAGAGCGTCAATAGCAGACCCCATTAGGGTGTCCTTCTATCATCTTTCCTTCACGGTGACGGTTGGCCCTCTGGATTTGCCGAAACTTGGTAGCTCCGGTGATGCCTACTATCAATGTTTAAAACATCGACAACGGGCCACCTTAGGGGATATCGAAGCTTTGATAGCTCTGGCATTATCCACCATCATCATGAGATTTTTATTTTTCCTACACACTGAAGTCAAGAAAAACAGTAAAATCCATTTTTTATCTATAACTCATTTGTGGCGTACTATTCCCAAAAGAAATCTTTAGGTCAATCGTAATTCTATATACAATCAAGTGCATTTGCTTATTTTCTCCGGGTCCGATTGTTTTCTGGACTCATCAGGCCTGCCGGGGTGTAGGTAGAGTGGCGTACTTAGGGTGCTGGACCAGGCTAAGTCGATCGCACACTCCGGACCTTGATTGGCTTGGTCTTCAAGCGAGTAGGCCATTCAACAATGTTAAGACCCGAAAGAATTAACAAAGCGACTTGAATTATACATGAATTGTTCGAGCTAAAGTTTCATGAGAATCACACAACTTTGTTACAGACAAGAAAGAGAAAAACAAAAAATATTTAGCCTGTACAAAATAAATGCACGTGGAGTCTGTTTACACATAATGATGTCTTTCATTATAGGTCCGGGGTACAGGGGAAACAAGTAAACTCTTAGGGTACGGAACCAGGCTAAGTGTGTTACATTTCTTGTTTGACCTAGGGTAACTAGCTACACTCTTAGTTCTGAGACTCTGTCAAGTGTTGCCTGAACTTTGTGCACCTTCCGAGAAAGGTCCAACTGTTCTACCAGGGGAGCTACCCGACTCTGTACAATTACGCTATAATATACATCACATGTAATTACAGACTCACCTCTGTGATATTAAGCGTAGAACTTATGGAGGTGCTCACTGTTCCAAGGAGTAGGGAGCGGTGTCCCGTCCTCGGTTGCCAAGCGAACGCATCCAGGATGGGATACTTTGATCACTCGGAAGGGTCCTTCCGAGCTGGAGGAAAGTTTGTTTAACCCTTATCGAGTTTATATTCCCTGTAGCACCAGATCGCCTTCCTCGAGCTGTCGGTTATGCACATACCTTTGGTGATAGCGGCGGAGCGCTTGGCGGTATCGTGCATTTCGTACAGCTGCTCGGCACCTTCCCTCTTCAACGAGGTCAAGGTCTTCATGCCAGAGCTGGTCCTGCGTGGCTTCGTCGAAGGTCCGGACCCAGAGTGACCCCAATGTGATTTTCGGAGGAAGGACCGCTTCAGCTCCGTACACCAGGAGGAAGGGTGTCTCTCCAGTTGACCGGTTAGGAGTTGTCCTGTTTGCCCACAGGGTGGGCGGAAGCTCATCAATCCAGTTCGCTCCATGTTCTTTCAGGCGCTCATATGTGCGCGTCTTGAGTCCTTTTAGGATTTCTGCATTTGCTCTCTCAGCTTGGCCATTGCTTGCCAGGTGATCTACGGAAGTGTAGC
Source organism: Tuctoria greenei (assembly GCA_036927565.1). Taxonomy (NCBI): domain Eukaryota; kingdom Viridiplantae; phylum Streptophyta; class Magnoliopsida; order Poales; family Poaceae; genus Tuctoria; species Tuctoria greenei. The sequence continues at coordinate 170,682,848 of JAYESD010000003.1, read as the reverse complement.
TGACTTGAATGCCGAAGTCTTCGCAATATCCTTGGAATGCAGAGCTTGTGAATTGGGTCCCATTGTCAGTTATGATCTTCTTTTGGACTGCAAATCTGTGTACTATGGACAGCAAGAAATTGATCATTTATTGCTTGTTTATTGTCACAACTGGAGTTGCTTCCGGCCACTTGGTGAACTTGTCGATGGCAACATACAGGAACTTGTAACCTCCGACGGCTCATGGGAAAGGTCCCAAGATATCCATCCCCCACACAACAAATGGCCATGTAAGAGGTATCATTTGTAAGGGTTGAGCTAGTGTGTGAATTTGTTTCGGATAAAATTGGCATGCTTCACATTTCTTCACTAGCTCAGCTGCATCCTGGAGTGTTGTAGGCTAGTAAAAACCATGCCGAAAGGCTTTACCGACAAACGTGCAGGAAGACGCGTGGTTCCCACACTCGCCTCCATTGATTTTCGCGAGGAAAGACAAACGTGCAGGAAGACGCGTGCACCGCATTAGGACGCTGTTGGCACCACGCCAGTAGAGATCCCCTTCTACCAGTGTGTATCTTTTAGCCAATCTGACTATCCGGTCAGCAGATACATTGTCTTCAGGAAGGATGTTGTCTTTCAAGTAGCTCCGGATCTCCGAGATTCATGCATCGGAGCTAACTTGAGCTTCTGAGTCTTGCGTGCTGGGTTGCTCGGAGCTTCCTGTAGCACCTACGACCCTTGATGGACGCCATGGTAACAGGGACATCGGGACTGCCAGCTTCGAGGTGATGGTCTTGCCCCCTTCGCTCAGTTCGGCAGGCTGAGCTGTTGGTCTTGACAATCTCTGAACGAAGGTTCCGTCAGGAAACGGAGCTCTGGTTGAAGCTTTCATCGAGAGTTTGTCAGCTTCAGCGTTGTTGAGACGCTGGACATGACAGAGATCCAGGACTTCGAAGTCCTTCTGAAGCTTCTGGACTTCAAGTAGATATGCAGCTAGTTGAGGGTTGTTGCAGCAGCATTCACCTTTGACTTCTTTTATAATGAGCTGCAGATCACCTTTTACCAACAGTTGCTTGACACCATATGATAGTGCCACTTTGAGCCCATAGATTAATGCTTCATACTCCGCCATGTTATTAGTTGCCTTGAAGTCAAGGTGAACCATGTATTTGACCTTCTCCCCGGTCGGAGCGAGGATAAGGAATCCAGCTCCGGCCCCCTACTTCTGCACGGAGCCATCGAAGTAGAGAGTCCAGTGAGGCTCAGTGAAGACCGAAACCTTGGGTTCCGTCTTCTGCTCATTGAGCCCCCCAGGATTTGATGGAGAAGGGGTCCATTCCGCCACAAAGTCTGCCAATGCTTGACTCTTGATCGCTTGTCTTGGGACGAATTCATGATTGAACTCGGCCAACTCCGCTGCCCACTTTGCAATGTTCCCAGTAGAGTTGGGGTTATGCAAGATTGTACACAGTGGATAAGAGGTTACCACTGAAATCTCGTGAGCTTGGAAGTAGTGATGAAGCTTCCGAGAGGCAATAAGAACTGCGTAGAGAAGCTTATGCACCTCTAAGTACCGAGTCTTAGCGTCATGAAGTACTTCGCTGATGAAGTACACTGGGCGCTGGACTGTCCGGACCCTCCTTGAGGGGCCCGGAGCTTCCTCCTCATCAATCCGGACCCTCCCAGAGGGGTCCGGACCTTCTTTGAGGACCTCCAAGTTCTTGCTAGAGGAACCCGAAGCTTCTTCTGAAGCGACCCGGATTTTCCCGGAGGGGTCTGGATCTTTTTGTTTAGCAACAGTAACTCCTTCATTTGAAGGAGGTTGATCCTCTGGCGTTTCACCTTGAGGATCCGAGTCTGGGAGTTGGGACCCAGACTCACCTTCAGGTAGTTCGGGACCTTCTTGGAGGGGTCTGGATTCCTGAACTGGGGATGGTTCTGGTCTTTCCGCGACCAGGACCATGCTGACAACTTCGTCAGTTGCCGCAATGTAAAGCATAAGTGGCTCACTAGGATTTAGAGCTACCAAACTTGGTAGAGTGGTGATGAGCTGCTTTAGTTCTTGGAAAGCCTTTTCTGCTTCTTCAGACAATTGGAATGGTCTGGACTTCCTCAATAATTTGAAGAATGGTAGTGCCCCTTCCGCTAGTCTTGAGATGAACCGGCTGAGGGCAGCTAGACATCCAGTCAGCTTCTGGACATCCTTGAGACGGGCTGGTGGCCGCATGTCTTCAATAGCTTTAATATTCGCTGGATTCACCTCTATTCCTTGGTGGTTCACCGAGAATCCAAGATGCTTTCCGGAGCTAACCCCGAAGACACACTTGTCTGGGTTCAGCTTGGTGCGTGTAATTCGCAATTTGTCGAAGACAGCTTGCAAGGTGTCAAGGAATGACTCCTTCTTCTTGATCTTGATGATGATGTCATCGACGTACACTTCCACTACATCTCTGATGAGCTCTCCAAAAGTTTTTTACATAGCTCGCACAAACGTTGAAGCAACATTTTTGAGACCGAATGACATGGCAGTGTAACAATATAATCCATCTACTGTGATGAAGGAGGTATGCTCTTCATCTTCCTTAGACATTCTGATTTGATGATACCCAGAATATGCGTCTAAGAAACACAGTAATTCACACACGGAGGTGGAATCCACTATCTGATCTATTCTAGGTAGTGGGAATGAATCCTTTGGACATGCCTTATTCAGTGTAGTGTAGTCGATACACATCCGAAGCTTCCCACCGGCCTTAGGGACAACGACTGGGTTTGCCAGCCATTTTGGGTGAAAGACTTCCCAGATGAATCTAGTTTCGAGCAACTTCTTCACTTCTTGACATATGAAGTTTTGTCGCTCTACTGATTGCTTCTGAGGCTCTAATGTACAGGCCGAGCGTCAGGATAAATCTTCAGATTGTGCTCAATCACTTCCCTAGGGATCCCAGGCATTTGTGACGGTTGTTAGGCAAACATGTCGACATTAGCCCAGAGGAATGTGATGAGCGCGAGTTCCTATTTGTCATTCAGACCTCCCGATGTACGGGTGGTTTGAGCAACATCAGAACCAATTTGGATGACTTTGACGGGAATGTCGGTGTCGCCGCTTGGTTGCACGCGAGGTGCGGAGGTTAAGCCTCGATGACGAATGCTCGGGGGCTTCGGAGCTTGCTCCTTTCCAGATTCTTCCCCCTGTGTTGTAGCAAGCGCGTGGAGGTCTTCCAGAGCTGTAACTCCGGCAGTGCGATCTCCGTGGATCCGAAAAACACCTGAGGGTGTTGGCATCTTCAACACCAAGTAGCCATAATGAGCAGCAACCATGAATTTGTACAAGGCTGGCCTTCCCAAGATGGTGTTGAATGGAAATTTGATTTGTGCCACGTCGAAGACCAACTTCTCGATCCTGTAATTCTCTCGAGTCCCGAAGGTCACCTGGAGAGTAAGGCGCCGAGTTGAGTTATGGCCCCTGGACCTAGTCCGGAGAAAGGTCGGGAGGGGCAAAGATTTGAAGGTCAGAGCTGGAGCTTGACGAAGGCTTCGAAGCTTATGAGGTTCAGCCCCGAACCTTCGTCCACCGTTACGTGGTGGAGCTGGATGTTGTTGATGGTCGGAGATACCATCAGTGGAAGTTGACCAGCTCCGATCATGTGCCGAGGGCAGTCCGAAGCATCGAAGGCGATGACAGTATCCATCCACTTCCAATGAGGCTCCGCCTTGGTGGTGGGAGCTACAGAGGCCATGCCCCTCTGCATTGTCTTGAGGACACGGTGGGAGGTGATGTACCATGAACCACCAAAAGTGGTGTTCATGGTCTTCCGATGCTCGTTGTCAGAGACATCGGAGTCGTCATCAACGGAGGTGTAAACATCCTTCAAGACCTTTTTGGGGTCTTGAAAGCCTAACTCCTCTTCAGCCGGAGCTTCGTTGACTTTTTATTTTTCTTTCCCTTTGACAAAAAGGAGCTTCTTCCCGGCGCTTGTTGTAGTGCTCGGCGAGGTTCTGGACCTCTCGGCAGCCTTCCAGGTTGTGGCTTTTCGTCTTGTGTATGGACACCAAATCTTGGAGCTGCCACCATCTTCAGACGACGACCGGGGTCGTTTTTCGGGACGTGGCCCCCGGCCGCCTGGAGCTGCAGCAGATGCAGCAGTAAGTGTGTCGGTCGATGGCTTCTTCTTGTTGTTGGGCTTTTTCTTATTCTTGCCACTCCCGGAGGTAGTGGCTTCACCCTTGGAGGAATTTTTGTTGGCCTCCGGAGGTGGTTGGGATTGCATTTCACGGCCCTCCGCAGCCTTGGAACACTTGTGTGCCAAGCTGAAGAGTTCCACGACGCTGGTGACTTCTTTGGTCGCCAGCTTCTCCAACATCTTCTTATCTCGTACGCCCTGTCTGAATACTACAATAACAGAAGCGCTTGAGATAGAAGGAACGATATTTCATACCTGAGAGAACCTCTGGATGAAATCTCCCCCTTTTTGCTTGACAGCAAAAAGGTCCAGTTTTGTGCCTAGTCGGGTGTATGAGCTCCCAAAATTGGCGGTGAACTATTGGCACAACTCCGCCCAACTATTGATGGAGTCAGGCAGAAGGCTCATGAACCAAGACCTGGCGGTCCCAGTCAAAGCCACAGGGAAATAATTGGCCATCACGACCTCATTTCCTCCAGCCGCAAGGATAGCAGTGAAGTAGATTTGAAGAAATTCGGCGGGGTTAACAATCCCGTCAAATTTCTTCGGCAGATGAGGCCAGAACTTCCGCGGCCATCTGACCATGCGCAGGTACATGGCCAATGCAGAATAGCTCCTCCTACTCCTTCAGGAGCAGGGCTGTCCCGAGCCTCTCGCCTCTCGCGAGCACGCTCGATGTGGACGCGGTCGTCCTGTTGATGGTAACGACAATCGAGCTCCGCCCAGAGCTCATGAGTCGAAAGCCTCGTTATCGTATGTGTATGTCGCGCCCCGCAAGGCAGCGATGTCGCCTGCTGAGACGCTGCACGCCTCCTGGGCTATGAAGCTTGTGGACTGAGTCTACCCGACAAGGTCCGATGATGTGATTGGGCCCGCCCCGAGGGGGGAGGACCTTGATTGCTGATACGATCGGCTGCTGCTGCAACCAAATGATCCACATCAGCTCTCCACTGCTCCATTGCACCCTGGGATGCTCCTGGAGGCGGTGGATGTTGGAGAAGAGCATGCGCAGCACGAAGCGCATGTTTAAGGTTGTTGTTCACCGATGCAGTGATCGACGTGGATGCCCCATCTCACTTTCTAGCTTGATTCGCCGGTGCGGACGGTGGCGGTGGTGGCATGACTCTTGCTGGAGCCACAGCACCTGCTGGCTGCTGCATGTTGGAGGGACTGCCTCCAGCAGGTTGCGCATCATGGTTGCCATTGGACGATCGAGCAGCAGAATTCACCATCTTTGAATCTCAGGCGTTGTGCCCCTACCTGGTGCGCCAACTGTCGGAGTGTGATTCCGGCAATTCTCCTGGTACTACCGTTGGTAGCCCACAAAGTTTTGTAGCTCGGTTAGGTTGCGCGGAGATTCAAAAGAAGGTGGCGATTTGACACAAGTATTTACGTGGTTCGGGCCGCCTGAGCGTAATACCCTACTCCACGGGTGTGTTGATGTTGTATTGAGCGTCTCAACACTAGAGTGTCCGAGACTAGAGTGTCTTGAGCACGTGTGGAAGTCTCCCCTGTGTATCGCTTGGCCAGACAAGGACTGGCCGTTACATCGTCAGCCTGGCTCGACATGTGGCCCTGGCGGTTACTTATGCTTAATACACAGTTAATGTACTTAACTACCCTTAAGAGCGTGATAACGCGCCTTGAAGGCGGCGTTACTGGTATTAATGGTCCTTCGATCGTGTGTCATTAAGATAGCATTAATGACACATAATTGGGTCTTGAAGCTTTAATTGTTCCTTGAAGGTCCGAGCTGTTGGAGGTCCACCAGTCTACTTGTTGAGGTTGAAGGTCCGGCGGCTGGATGCGTGGCAGCTCCGGAGCTTACTGTCTTGGACGAGTAGGTCCATTGTTGTTGTACACGTGTCGGTACTGGAGCTTCCCTCTGTCGGAGGTTAGGTCTATGGGTGCCACACAAGTACCTAGTCCGGAGCTTTTCCATGTATCGAATGTAGCTCCGGATTTACTATACACGTGGCAGCACTAGGAATAACCATAGATGGGAGGCATGTCCGGTTCCATATGACACGTGGGGCCTTCCGAGGTCTTCAACTTAGATACGTGGAGTTCCCTCGCACTCTTTAAAGTCCCAAGGGGTATCCGGTACGCAGGGTACCAAGAAAGGCAAGTTGGTACCTCGCTATATCAGTCCATTCAAGATTTTGGACAAACATGGAGAAGTGGCATATCAATTGGAGATGCAGGCACATCTTTCCGATGTTCATGATGTATTATGTTTCTTAGGTAAAGAAGTGCTTAAGTGTACTAGAAGAACAAATAACAATGGACGAATTAGAGCTTGAGGAAGATTCTACTTATGCCAAGTAACCCATCAAAATCTTAAAAACCAAGGAGAGAGTCACAAGAAGTAAGGCGGTTTGATGGTGCAAAGTGCAATGGAAACATCACACTGAATCTGAAGCAACTTGGGAGCGTGAAGATGATCTCAAGAAAGGATTTCGCCATCTTTTTCCTTCTACGTCGAATCTTGAGGGCAAGATTCATTTTAAGGGGGTAGGTTTGTAACACCCTCATTTTCATCTATCATGCATCACACTCACTCTCATACATGTTTAATATAATGCAACAAAAAAGTTACAAGATTAAAATGAATTATAGGCAAAACAAAAATTAAAATATATTCTGGGAATGGACTTGTCCGGACCTGAACCCCAGATTAGTCCGGTGCACCCTTCTGATCCAGTTAATTCACTTCTCCTCAGAATGACAGACTTGTCTGAAACTTGGTACAAACTACTCCGAATCTACTTCTATTCTCACTTGGACCTGTCCGACAAATTTACAGACTATTCTGGTTTCATTTCTGTTGTACCACGTACTTGCCCGTTATCATGTATGGACTAGTCCAATAACCGCTACTGGAAATCTTCAGAATTGTCCAATGAAATCCCAAAACCTAGTCTGGTTTTGAAACTGTGCAAACCTTAGACTTGTCCAGTCAAGCACTGTACTTGTCCGATAGACTTTCTGATCTGGAACGAACTTGTTTGGCACTATACCGGACTTGTTTATTCAACTCTCTCTACCCCGAACAGTCTTGTCCGGCCAACCTACAGACCAGTCCGATATTTAGGGTTTCAACTTAGATTCTATTTTTTTCTCCATGATGAGTTATTGGGTACTTGTCTTAATTGGGCCCAAGAAAGTCGTGCCCCACCCCTAAGGAGCCCAAGTGTGACCCCACCAAGGCCCCTACTCGTGCCCGCCGCTTCCTACTTGGATTCCACCCCAACCCCACCACCCCTCCTCCTATATAAACACCCCAACCCCCACCTCTCACGCCTCTACCGACGTTAGAGGAGACCTGGTGGTCTGTTCTCTTGAGAGCCACCGCCCTTGAAGACAAAAACTCTCACTGCGAGGAAGGAAAGAGAAGGAAGAAGGAGAGGAAGGAATCAAACGAGATCGCCATCGCTACTGCGATCTTCATCAACTCTTCATTACGAACATTCTTCTCCACCAATCCTTCATCTTCATCGGATCTAGAAGTCAAGATTTAGGTGATACGCCTAATTCTCAACCGTCGAACCTTTGTATTTATAGTAACTATCCTAGATCCAACTTTCCACATCAATTCTGATTCTGATCTTGATTTAAATCATGCCCTAGGTGGGAAGTCTGCAAAACTCTAGACATAGTGTACTTGTCCGATCTAGTACGGACTAGTCTGTTGAACTTTCTGGTCAAGAGCGGACATGTTCGGCCCATTGTGCGGACTAATCCAACCTCTGAATTCATGAAATCCTCAAACTTCCCCTGTTTTCCCAAATGACTCGAAACTTGCTTAAACATGCAAAACTCAATTGTAACTGATTAGTAAGCAACAATAGTAACCTAATAACATGTATTACATCATAATTACATCACCCATTCATATCATGGCATATTGAGTACTATATGAGCATTTATTGATTGTAATTCTTGTTTCGCTTGTTTGTCATGCGGGATAGAAGGAAACGCTCTCGGAGGACATTACGAGGACCTTCAGCGCCAGAAAATGGAGGTTTTTGATCCAAACCAGCCTGAGGAGCAAGGCAAGTGTCCTTGAACATTTTGATCCTATTTTCAAATTTTTTCATTGCATAATTGCATGCTTGTGTCAAATTGATGGGAAACCCATGAGTAGGTGTTTAATAGATTTGTATAGCCATCCTTGTTGCTTGGGATATAATGTATAGAGTCGGGAAGGGTATTCTCCCGTTTTGCTCCGCTTTACTTAATCGGGATTGGGAATAACCAAAGGACTTAATTATGAACTACTGAGCATATGAACTATGTGAATTTATGATAATGACTATTTATCAACATGGAACTTAGGTGATCTAAGCAAGCATGGTTTGTGGAATGGGTTGGATGATATGGTGGTTTTGCTTGACTTAGATCTAAGGACCGCTTCATGCGATGATATGCCAGGATAACTGTGCCACCACAAGGCTAAGTATGGGGGCGGCTTAGCCAATTAATTTGGTGTATTGCCAGCATTGTTCGAATCATATGGAAGGCTCAGGGAACAGAAGTCGGTTGGGTTTGCATTAGTGGCGGAACTGCCCTGGGATCTGAATGGCACAAGAGAGGGACCTTGGATGAATGTGCTCAGTTGTAGACATCACCTCCGGTGAAACCGTAGTGGGTATAAACATGCTGGTGGTCCCTTTGTAAAGGCTATTTTGTGATCTCTTGGCCATACACCAACTGTAGTGTATTTGGCTTGATGGAGGTTCTTTAGTCGTAGACGGGTGACAATATCACAAACTTGTGGGTAAAGTGGTACAACCTCTACTGAGTGTTAAAAGCTATCATGGTAGCCGTGCTCTCGTTTATGAGCACCTGAACAACTTCTATGATTAGATTTGAACTTGGATTTTTGGGATGGTTCAATATGGGATTTTGTTATGTCATATGAGTATGGTTGGTTATGAGGATGTATGAAATTGGCATATGGTGATGATATAAATTGCTGGCTGGTTCTAAACGAAACATGATGTTAAATGAGAATGTTGGATATGGATTATGAAAGTTACTTGTGATATGATTGGAATTAAACTCACGTAGATATTTTAGGCTGCTTTTACAAGTTTATGAAATGTACTTTTCTGCAATTAGCCATTTATTGTCATTCTTGTTTTTAGCTACATGTCATACTTTTCCACACTTGCTAAGTACGACATGTACTCTTACTTACTATTCCCACACTAAAATAGTTACAGGAGACGCTTGGGAGTACCACGAGGATCATGTGGAGTACTGGGTTGCATGCTATTGTCAATTGCATGTGGAGTGGAGTTGTGCTACTTAGTTTATTTCTGCTGCAATAATTAGACATTTGTAATTCTAGAACCATTGAATTATTGTAGTAAGGTTCCTATTTACTTTTGAGATGTTGTTATTTCCTGAATATGAATTGTGAGGATGTTGTGTATGTGTGATGAACATCCTTGGCACACATATGTGTTCACTTGGATTGTTTTTGGAACTGGGTGTCACAATTGCCTTCTCTTGCCAACGTCTGCTACATAAGACACAAGTGTAATCCTCATTGTCAAATGTAATGTTCTTTCGTCGGAGGATGTCCCATGTATTGAGCCGGTCTAGAAGTCGTAACCAGGTGAATATCTTTAGCTCGTTGTTACAAGTGGCTAGTCGGATCAAATGCAAATGTTCAATGGAGAGGTTGTTGACGGTCATTATATACCAATTTCGACGGTCAATATAACAAAAATATGTGAGGGAATGAATATTTCTTACACACATCATAGTTAGAAATAATCTAGTTCCACCTGTACTTGGAGAAATTTGTGCATGCAGGTATTTTATATAGAATTGAGGTGAAACAAGGGGATGGATCCTAAAGAATACCTTCCCAGCAAATCAGACACCGGCATGTGGCAACACATAGATCAAATGGTCCATTTACATGAGTATCCGAGGAGATCCAATGGCGTAGCGCCCAGAAATAGTCATGGGACCCGCATGTCAGCCACCTGGAGAAAGCACAACCCGTTTGGAGGGTTTACCAGGTCGGCCGAACAGGTGGTTTGGCCGACCTGGTAACTCCTCCAAACCTGGTTAGCTTCCACGTGTTGGCTCCATCCGACTTCCTGGATCGTTGATGACTGATTCGCGCGCTTTTCGCGGTGAAACCGACAGTTCTCCAGCTATAAGTAGGTCCCCTCACCCATCATTTCAACACACACCACTTGAGCATCATTCTATTGTATACACTAGTCCTCCTAGTTCCTTAGTGGAAGTTAGGCTGTAGAGAGGAGCCTCTAGTCCCAAGTCCGAATTAGGAAAGGTGTGGCTCATGTATCTTTTCTTGTATTTTTGACTTTAGGCATAATAAAGATATTATCTTTAGTCTTCTTTTATTCATATACTTGTATGAAGCATTTCTTGTTTGATTGTGGATTCCATGTATGTGGTAGGAGTAGTCTTTATGATTATGCCACAATGATCATAACTTATCGTCATAAACACTACAAACACCCACTATAGTCTAATTAATTATGATGTGATCATGTTGATTTGAATAACTTACGCTATATCTCAGCATTGGTTGAATGATGTTTGGGTTAGTCATTGTCTTAGAGACGTACTTGTACTCGAGCCTCTAAGGTATTTACTTAGTATGCTAGCACGGTGCTAGGATAGTAAGTAGCATTGTGTGAGACCTACGTGTGCTGAATACATTGGCTATGACAATAAAAGTTTTGAATACTGCCAAAACACCCGTCTCAACAAGGTCCGACTCTAGGTCCGAGCTCCGGCAAGGTCCGAAAATAGGTCCGACCTTTTTTGGGTAGCTCCGGCAAGGTCCGACGTAAGGTTCAACTTATTTTGGCTAGGTCCAATATGCTTTGGCTAGGTTTGACTTCTTTGTCTAGGTCCAACTTATTTTGGCTAGGTCCGACTTGTTTTGGCTAGGTCCTACTTGTTTTGGCTAGGTCTGACTTCTTTGTCTAGGTCCGACATTTTTTCGCTAGATCTGGCGCTAGGTATGACTAACTTTGTTAAGCTCCGGTGCTAGATCCGACTAGCTTTGGTAAGCTCCGGCGCTAGGTCCTGCTAGCTTTGGTAAGCTCCAGCTCAAGGTCCGATGCTAGGTCGCATTGGTCCTTCTTTTACCCTGCAATGTTTCAAACTTGATTTTTGGATTATAGAAAGTTTGCTTGGTATTCTTTTACTATGTTTTTGATGTGTTTTGGCTGATCATAGTGGTTAATATTTTTGCTATGGTTTGCAACGTGCTTATGTGAGGTGCTCACATAAGGTGTTGTGGTTTCGGAACTAACGTTGAGTCAAGTCGAGGACTTGTGCTTGGAAGTATTTGTTGTTTATTCATGTGCAGGTGTTGCTTGAGTTCAAGACATGGCTGGTGACTAGATCCATTGAACTAGTCTTAGGGAGAAAATGAGGTTTGACGACCAAGTTTGGGAGGAATTGTGCTTGAGTTGATCGGGAGGTCGCACAACATGTTTGGGTCAAGAACAATGCATATGAAGGTATTGTGGAAGTTGTTAGAAGGTGTTTGCATGTGTGCAAGGAGTCTATGGATGTGGAAACATGGCTCCAAGGCGTGATGAAGAGAAGCGGACGTAAAGAATTGGCCGGAAAGGTCCAACTGACTTGGTTACGGACTCAGACTGCTGCTGAGTCGTGTTTGACTCAAATATGGAAAAATCTGAGTTGGTTATTATAGGTTTTCATGTAGGTCACGAGGTTGAGCTGTTTATAGAAATGTGGGATACATTCCTAAGGTGTTTGGAAGTCTTAAGATTGCTTCTATCTGCGTATAGAAGAGTCTTAAGCAGTTATGAAAAGTTTAAGTGGAAACTGAGTAGGATATGAGTCCTAGTTTGGTTTGGTTGGCTTCATGGCTTGTTATATAAGAAAGGTAGGCCAGATCTTGTGGCGCACTGATTTTCGGCTGTTCCTCTTGTATTCTATTGCATAAATGTTGTAGTTTAAAGAAACTTTTATTCCTTGTTCGTCCAACTTGTTTCAGACAAGTTTTTCTTGTCGAGTTTCTGCACAATACTACTTTACTTTGGGGGATTTATCATAACCCGAGTTTTACATATCCAATTGACGTGATTCTTTTTAGGTTGTTTCAAAACTCGATTATCTATCATTTGTGAAAATTTCATGGTCATTGGATTTGTGGTTTCTGAACTCGATGAGTTTCTTTGTAGTGTTGTAAATCTGATTTTTCTCGGATAGAACAAATTGACCTTTGTTTGATCTTTCGATCATAACTTGAGTTTTTCGCGACAGATTTTCGTGATTCTTGTTGTGAAATCTTCGTGACTTGATTCTACACAATATATACTGGTTTGTCACAATTGATCACATTTAGATTAGTCGCACACACGATTTCTTTAACTGATCAATTTTCCGCCGAGGGTTTTTGTTGCTTCCGCTGAATTTTTTTAAATCTACCATTCACCCCCTCTAGTAGCTTTTCACGTGCTCTTTGATCCTACAATTGGTATCAGAGTCACGGTGCTCTAATCTTTGTGATTTTCACGTGTTTTGAAAAATCATCATGGAGAAATACTCTGTCGAACCTTGTGTGTTTAGTGGTATTGATTTTCAGATTTGGAATGCACGCATGGAGGCTTGCATCAAGGTGCAAGGCTTTGCAATATGGGAAAAGGTGTACAAGCCTTACGAAGTGCCGTCAAAACATCAAGTTATGGTTACAAATATGAGAGATGTTGACTACAACAACAAGGCTCGGAACTTGATCATACAAGGATTAACTCAAAGTGACTTTGATCGTGTTACTCACCTCCGATCTGCGAACGATGTTTGGAAAGCTCTATGTGACTAACACGAAGGATCCAACATGATCATGGAGGTAAGGCAAGACATGTACAAAAAGGAGTGCATGCGCTTTGAGATGCAACCAGGTGAGTCCGTCGATGACCTCTTTGCTCGCTTTAATAAAATTCTCTGCAACTTGCGTAGTGTCAATGTTTATTTTTAAGATGCTGAGAATGCTAGGCAATTACTAAGTGCATTAGACATGTAAATTTGGGAGATGAAAGTCACATCTATTCGTGAATCTACTGTCATGAGTACACTTACTTTATATGTTCGATATTGTAAATTGAAAACTCATGAAATCGACATAATCTCACGTAAGAACCCCAACAAGTCTCTTGCATTTGTTTCTCAACATGACCTGCCTAGCTCCAGCCAATCTTCATCATGTGTAAAACTTGTTTTGTTTTCCTCTCTAACCCTTGGTTAGATTGAAGAACTTGCAATCATCTCTACTCGGTTCTCAAAAGCATTGCAAAATGTGAGAACTAGAAGGAGAGGGAGCGCCAGACCTCAACGATTCTTCGAATGTGGTAAGGCAGAACATTTTTGCATGGATTGCCCTAACCTTTTAGGTACTACTTCCCGTGATGAAAAGCAAACAAGGGTGAAGCACTCCTCTACAAAACAACAACAAGAAAAAGAAGGGTTTTACAGGACGCCAATTGGTAAATAGTTTTATCTCTGCACTTCAAGAACTTGGCTCGAGCGATGTGGACATCGGAAGTGATGAAGATGAAGATGATTTGGCAAACTTGTGCTTCATGGCAGGCAAGTCGAAATCAAGGATGGAGGAGACAGAACACAACAACGACAATGAAGAGGTATGTCGTACTCACGATGAAATGTGTGATGCTATTCTCGTACCACTATTATAGTTAAGAAAAAGGACAAAAAGCTTAGGAACAATGCTGTTAAAATGGAGTCACTAGAATCTGATATTAATCATTTGAAATCTTTGATTCCTAGTGATGATTCTTGTTCCTCATGTGATTTAATATATGAACAAGTGTCCTCTTTAAGAAGTGCACACACTTCCACACTTGATAAACTTGAGTTAGAAATTGAAAAGAACAGATATCTTGCTGCAGTTAATCATGAAAACTTGAAAGATGCTAGCTGTTCTATAATTGATTTGCATTGTTCTACTTGTGATGATCTTGATAAGAAACTACATGATGCTATGGATGAAATTTCTGTTTTGAACAATGCTTTACGTGCTCATGAAGTTAAAAATTATTCTAAATGCAAATTAAAAGGAAAAACTTCTTGTGAAAATTGCCTTGATCTATCCAATAAACTTGATGACATGCATAGGATATTAGATCGGTTTTGTAATGCAAATAAGAATCTAAACTTGCTATTGAATTCTTTCAAGTCTTGCAATGATAAAATTGGTTTAGGTTTTGATTCTCATGCTCATTCTAAGGCACATCCACCTAAAATTGTAATTTCATTAGGAAGTGGTTTGATTCAAATAGTTCCTAAACCAAAAGAAGTGGTTTTCAAATCTGCAGGGGTGCTATCTCATTCAGCTTCTAATAAACATGTTGCTCGCTCATCTATACATGAACAAGAAGTTAAATTTCATTGTACCCACTATGGTAGAGATGATAATGCTATAGATTTTTTTATAGATATCATAACTCTCATGCAACATTTGCTACACATGCTAAATCAAATATCAAGAACATGCAACCTGCTGTTATGAGTCAAAAACATGCAATGTTTGCTCCCAAACCTACTATTTTTCATGTTACACATGTAACACCTCGTAAGTCAGTAGTTGAGTATAAAAATCCTAAAACTTTGGCTCATAAACCTGTTGTTTTGTCTTAGCTTTCGCGTGTTTTTCCTGTTGCACATCGTGTGACTCAGTACTGGATTGCTAAATGCCTTTTGACTAACCCTAATATTGAGTCATCGACGTATTGTGCTTCTATGTAGGTTACACGTTTGAGAAAGGAGAACATTTGGATTGTGGATTCAGGTTGCTCATGCCACATGACTGGTAACAAATATTGGTTCTCCTCCCTCTCTTCTGTGTCACGTGTAGAGAATGTTACTTTTGCTGATAATTCATCAACTCCTATAATTGCTAAGGGTTCAGTTAGAGTAAATGATCACTATACTTTGAAGGATGTGGCACTTGTTAAAAATTTGAAATACCACTTGCTTTCCGTTTCACAATTGCTAAAAATCTAGAAATTATTTTCACTAAAAATTGCTGCAAGGTTGTAGATTCAAATAGTGAGCTTATTTTTAACATGTCTCGGTTTGGAAGAGTTTTTAAAGCCGATTTTGATATGTCATCCTATAAACATAGGTGTCTAGTTACTAATGATTCAAAGGACTTATATTTTTTGCATCGTAGACTTGGTCACGTAGGCTTTGATCATCTAACGCATGTTAGTGCTCTTGATCGCATACGTGGGCCTCCTAAGCTTAAAGGGGACAAAGAAATTTTGTGCTCTTCTTGTCTACATGCTAAGATGGTTGCATGTTCACATGCTCCTCTCACAATGACCATGACAACTGAACCGGGTCAACTTTTGCACCCTGACACTGTAGGACCTTCACGTGTTCAATCCTTCGGAGCTAAATGGTATGTTCTTGTGATTGTTGATGACTATTCTAGATACTCTAGGGTTTACTTTATGGCATCAAAGAATGAAGCTTTTAGTCACTTTAGAACTTTATTTCTTATATTATCAATTGATCACTCAGGATCTTTAAATGCAATTATAAGTGATAACAGAACCCAATTTAAAATTCAATCGTTTGATCACCTTTGTGCTGAAAATGGAAAATATCACCAATTTTCTTCACCTTATGTACCTCAACAAAACGGTGTTGTAGAGTAAAATAACAAAACCTCAGTTGAGATGGCTAGGACTATGCTTGATGAATATCAAACTCCTAGAAAGTTTTTGGCACATGCAATTGTAACCACTTGTTATGTCTCAAATCATGTTTTCTTGTGTGCTAAGCTAGGAAAAACACAATATAAACTTCGGTTTGGACATAGGCCTAGTCACACACTTTCGGGTCTTTGGTTGTAAATTCTTTGTTAAGAAACATGGTAATCTTGATGAATTTGAAGCTAGATCAGTTGATGGCATGTTTCTTGGTTATCCATCTCATACTAGAGGCTACCGCGTGCTTTTACTTGACACTAACAAAATTGTGGAGACTTGTGAGGTTTCTTTTGATGAAGCTAGCCTAGGTACTAGCTCAAATATTGCAGGTCCAGATCCATATCCGCAGGGGATAGTATTTTCATCGAAGAAGATGAAGAAGTGGTGCTGCTGGCTGAAAGTTCAGAAGCAAATGACATTGATCACGCTGCTGAATTTGCACCACAACCTTCACCACCAACTACTGCAGCTGGTAAAGATCATCCTCAAGCCACAAGTTCTTCGATCTGTGCTGAACATGAAGAACAAGGATCTTGTGAAGTGTCTACTCCTCTTTGAATCCATAAAAGTCGTCCTCCACAACAAATCATTGGGAGCTTGCACGAACGAGTCACATGGTCCAGGTTTTGCAATCCAAACGTTCACGATCATTCTGCTTTTGTTGCATCTTTTGAACCCAAAGACATATCATAGGCACTCACTAATGAATCTTGGATTATTGCCATGCAAGAAGAGTTAGAAAATTTTGAAAGAAATAATATTTGGAACTTGTACCTCCACCTCAAGGTCACACTTTAATTGGAACTAAATGGGTCTTTAAAAATAAACGAAGTGAGGATAGGGTTGTGGTTAGGAATAAGGCAAGGTTGGTTGCTCAAGGTTTCACACAAGTTGAAGGTCTAGATTTTGATGAAACTTTTGCTCCTGATGCTAGATTAGAAGCCATAAAAATTTTGTTAGCTTTTTCTGCATCTAAAGATTTTCAAGTTATATCAAATGGATGTTAAAAGGTCTTTTCTTAATGGCTACATAGATGAGGAGGTTTATGTCAAACAACCACCGGGTTTTGTAAATCCAATTTTTCTAATCATGTTTACAAACTGTCCAAATCATGGTATGATAGGTTAAAAACATTCTTATTTGACAAGGGGTTTACCATGTATAGGGTTGATAAAACTCTTTTTGTGCTTAAGCATGGCAATGACACATTTTTCGTTCAAGTGTATGTGGATGATATTATCTTTGGTTGTGCTTCTCATGTTCTTGTGTCTAAGTTTTCAGCTATGATGAGTTCAGAATTTGAGATGAGTATGTTGGGAGAACTCACGTACCTTTTGGGGCTGCAAATCAAGCAAACCAAGGAAGTTACCTTTGTGCATCAAGCGAAGTATACAAGAGACCTTCTTAAGTGTTTCAACATGGAAAAAAGCAAGCCTCTTCGGACACCAATGGGTACAGCAACGACACTTGAACTTGATGAAGGTCGTGAACTCGTGGATCAAAAAGAAAATCGAAGCATGATCGGATCACTTTTTTACCTAACGACATCAAGACCGGACATACAATTCAGCGTATGTCTTTGTGCACGATTTAAATCTTCTCCACGTGCTTCACATCATCAAGCCGTCAAAAAGATTCTCAGGTACTTACATGGAACTCAAGAATTTGATATTTTCTTCCTTCTTCCTTAACCGTTACTTTGAAAGCTTTTTCGGATGCTGATTTTGGGGGTTGTAGAATTGATAGGAAAAGTACTTCGGGTGCCTGTCATTTTCTTGGTAATTCACGTGTTGCTTGGTCCTCTAGAAAACAAAGTCCAGTTGCACAATCCACATAAAATCTTAATATGTAGCTACTGCTAGCGCTTGCTCACAAATTCTTTGGATTGTTCAAACACTTAAGGACTATGGGGTTGATTTACATAGTGTTACAATGTTTTGTGATAATACTAGTGCCATTTGCATTGCTAAAAACCCGGTGCAACATTCGAGAACAAAGCACATTGACATTAGTTATCACTTTCTCCATGATAATGTTGAAAAGGGAAATATTGTGCTACACCATGTAGATATCAAACAACAATTGGCTGACATTTTTATAAAACCTTTGGATTTCACTCGTTTTTGTTACATTTGTAGTGAAATAGGGGTTATGCATTCTCATGGCTTAAATTGAGAGAGAGCTTTCAAATTTGGAATCTGAATTTAGAAGTAATATGAGCATAATATTTCATACATATATGACTTTGTGATTCCTTTTACATGATGAAAGTTCTTACTACGTTACTCATGTTATACATTTTGTAGTTTTTGCCATGACTAGTAATTGGAATAATTACTCGCACTAAATCTGGTCATGATTGAACTTTCTTGCTGTTTTGAACTTGTTGCATGCTCACAAGTGCTTTTAATAATGAATAATTAATCAAGTAATCAACTCACATGCTGAGCTTTTATGATCAAATAAAAAATGAGAGAAGATCAAGAGAATATGCATGCATCACACTTCTTCTTTTGAGATGGCTTATCATTGCACTTAGATATGATCTTAGAAGAAGTTTTGTATGACTAAAACCATGTCCTTAAGCTTTTGATTGTCAAATGACATAGGCTTGGCTTGGTTGATTAGAATAAGGCAGATGTGATATATAATCTCTTGCAAATGTCATATGATTTGAATTTGTGCTTTGAAAACTAATAAAAAATGCAGTAACAAGTGTCATGCTTTATGGTTTTGAAATAGTTAATTTTGTGAGATAATTACTTGCTTAAATTGAAAACTACACTTGATCTCTAGCATGGCTTACACTACTTTATGTATCTCATTGGTGTGATAGTATAAGATACTTGATAGTATGACTTGGAGGAGCTTTGTTTTATATGTATATGTCATATTATGCTCATAAAAAATTAAAATTTCTCTTTTGTATCTTGCTGAATACATTGTCAAAGGGGAAGAAATTGATCACACATTGCACACATTCACAAGTGTTTTGGCATGATTCTTCTCAGACGGAGAATTTTTTTCTTCTCATTTTATTTCTAATTTACAAAGGGGGGGGGGGGAATAAGTATACGGGGAGAAATATTTGTTTTGAAATTTCTTTCATTCTCATTTGATTGTTTTCAAAACTTTTCATAAGCCAATGTTCGGATTTTAAGTGGTGTTGCCAATGCATTCATCAAGGGGGAGATTGTGAGACCTATGTGTGCTGAATACATTGGTTATGATGATAAATTTTTTGAATACTTCCAACACACCCATCTCAAGAAGGTCCAACTCTAGGTCTGAGCTCTAGCAAGGTTCGACAATAGGTCCGACTTATTTTGGGTAGCTCCGGCAAGGTCCGACGTAAGGTCCGACTTATTTTGGCTAGGTCCGACTTGCTTTGGCTAGGTCCAACTTGTTTGTCTAGGTCCGTCATCTTTTTGCTAGCTCCATCACTAGGTCTGACTAGCTTTGGTAAGCTCCAGCGCTAGGTCCGACTAGCTTTGGTAAGCTCCGGTGCTAGGTCCTGCTATCTTTGGTAAGCTCCGGCTCAAGGTCTGGTTAGCTTTGGCAAGATCTGGTGCTAGATCGAATTGGTTCTGATTTTACCTTGTAATGTTTTGAACATGTTTTTTGGATTATAGAAAATTTGCTTAGTATTCTTTTACTAAGTTTTTGATGTGTGGTTGGCTGATCATGGCGGTTAATGTTTTTGCTATGATTGGCAACATGCTTATGTGAGGTGCTCACGTAAGGTGTTGTGGTTTTGGAACTAACGTTGAGTCAAGTCGAGGACTTGTGCCCGGAAGTATCAGTTATTTATTCATGTGCAGGTGTTGCTTGAGTTCAAGACATGGCTGGTAACGGGATCCATTGAAGTAGTCTTAGGGAGAAGATGAGGTTCAACAACCAAGTTCGGGAGGAATTGTGGTTGAGTTGATCAGGAGGTCGCGCAACATGTTTGGGTCAAGAACAATGAATATGAAGGTATCATAGACATTGTTGGAACGTGTTTGCACGTGTGCAAGGAGTGAACAGACGTGGCAACATGGTTCCAAGTCCTTATGAAGAGAAGTGGACGTAAAGAATTGTTGGAACGGTCTAACCGGCTTGGTTATGGACTCAGGTTGCGGCTAAGTCGTGTTTGACTCAAATATGGAAAGATTTTATTTGGTTATGATAGGTTTTTGTGTGGGTCACGAAGTTGAGTTGTTTTTGGGAATGTGGAATACATTTTTAAGGTGTTCGAAAGTCTTTGGATTGCTTCTATCTGCATATAGAAGAGTCTTGAGCAATTATGGAAAGTTTTGTTGGATAGATACGAGTCGTAGTTTGGTTTGGGTTGACCTCATGGCTGGTTATATAAGCAAGGGAGGCCAGAGCTCGTGGTGCACGGATTTTGTGCTGTTCCTCTTGTGTTCTATTGAATAAAGGTCGTAGTTTAAAGGAATTTTTGTGCCTTATTCGTCCGACTTGTTTTAGACAAGTTTTTCTCGTGGAGTTTCTGCACAACACTACTTTGCTTATGTGGTTTGATCATTACTAGAATTTCACGGATCCAATTGACGTGATTCTTTTTGTGTTGTCTTGACAACTTGATTATCTATCATCTATGAAAATTTCATTGTCATTTTATTTGAGGATTCTGATCTATGAGTTTCTTTTTCGTGTTGTAGATCTTATTTTTCTTGGGTAGAACAGATTGACCTTTGTTTGATCTTTCGATCATAACTTGAGTTTTTCTCGATGGATTTTTGTGATTCCTATTGTGACGTCTTCGTGACTTGATTATACACAATCTATACTGGTTTTTTCACAATTTATCATGTTTAGATCAGTCGCACACATGATTTCTTTAACCGATCAATTTTCTTCCGATAAGTTTTTGTTGCTTCCGCTGAAAATTTTTTAAATATACCATTCACCCCGCCTCTGGTACCTTTTCACGTGCTCTTCAATCCTACATGTTGGATGTCTCGTAGACCCACAGATTGAAGAGGTAGGCAGTAGGTGGTGATAATGTTGACAATCCTTACATCATAGATAAAAATCTGCAAGCGCACGGAAACTATCGTGTAGCACTTCCCCTTAAGGAGTATTCCCAAGGGTATCGAATCAAAAGAACGTGTGTGCTAATCATAAGAACTAATTCACCCAAGGATAAAAAGTTGTTTTGTAGGCAAGAAATAGAGTAGAATTCAGAGTATTGGTTCTAATTCAAAGGAATTTGCATTAGCTACTTGCTTTGGGCATGGATTTACCCCTAGCAACACTAGGATGACTCTCGCCAAGAGCCTATGGCATAGCCGAATGTGGAGGATTACTAAGGACAGATAGGGCTGTCAACACCTACTGCCTACCTCTTCAATCTGTGGGTCTACAAGATATTCACTGGTGATTTCTAACCTAAGAACCACACTTACATTCTAAATCACTACTCTAGTTGTTTCGAACACAAAGCTACAACTAGAGCCTCTAATAAATTAAATAAATGAACCTACAAGTAACTACTTGTGCAAACTACCTTGAATTGAAATCAAACTTGTAACAAATTCCAAAGGCTTATATAATTTTGAATCAAACCTTTGTAGGGGTACAAGTGTAGAAGAGGGACTTGACAAGCCCAAGCCTCCTTCTCTTAGACTCTTCACCACACTCACCTTGTACTTGGCAGTCTCTAGGACTACTCTAAACCTTAGAAGTGGTATTCTATTCTCAACTTTTGGTGTGTGTGTGAAGTGAGGTGTGGGGTGCTATTTATAGGGGGGGGGGAAGAAGGGTCAGTTCACGCCACCAATTGCGCGTGAATCAGTCATCAACATCTTCAAGAAACCGGGAGAAGTCAACACGTGGCGATTGACCGAGTTTGGCGCCAGGACCAAGTCGGCCAACTATGGTGGTTGACCGACCTGCTCTTTGCACTGTTTCATGTGTGCTTCCTCCAGGTTATTGCCAAGTGGGTTCCATCTATTGATATGCGTGCTACACCATTGGATGGCCTTAGATACTACTGTTTGTCGGCCATTCGATCCATGTGATGACACTTGATTCGTCAAAATCCAATTTAATGGATCAGTCCCTGCATGTATTGGTATTTTTGGGTATGAACTCACCTGCATACAAAGAAACACCTACACTTGTGGAATTGGTTAGTTTTTAACCCTACCACTATGTTGTGTTTCTCTTTTGTGCTCATTATGAGGTGAATTGACGGTCTCAATATGGCACTTAAGGACCGTCAACAAACTCCCCCACACTTAGTCCTTTGCTCGTCATCGAGAGAAGGCAAGAAGAAGAACTAAGTTATTGTCATAAATTTGCTATAAGTTAGAAAATGAGAGTACTAGATATTTCAACGCATACCTCAATTCATGAATTCACTCTTTGGAATGTGGCTACCACATCAATCTTAGGTGTTTGAAGAGTGGAATGGTTGGAATGTAGTTCTCTTGGATCTTCTCCTGCTGAAATGATCTGATGATTTGCTATTTTTTGTAAAGTCAAAGAAACAATGGCCCTTATCTCTCATTTGGAATCTCTCAAATCTCTCAAAGTGTTTTCATCCTCACCTTGGCATGTTTTTCCTATTTTTGTCTCTATACTAAATATGGCTATGTTTGGAGCTTGGTACGGATAAATGTGGCACAGATTTGCAATTCATATGTTACTAAGTCAAAAACTTGATCTTAGGAGAGACTTATGCAACAAAAAATTTGACAAAAAAAACCTTGTGCACATGAATTGAATGGATAATTGTGGACTCCATGGTTTTCCCTCTTTAAGGATGAAACATGGCTACTTGTTGTCTCTTTTTTTGCATACTTCCTCTTTTGAAGAGTAGATGTTTTTTTTTTTCATAGCAATGTCTTCTACTCCTTTTTATTTTTGTAGACAGATTTTGATAACCATAATGTATGGAGTTTCTTTATTGGATGGATGAATGGTGGATGCAAATTCTCAATGTGAGATATTTTGCATCAATAGGGTGCATAAGAATTTTTAAGTCAAAAGTTCATTCATGTCACTCAGTTGGGTCACGAGTTTGACAAAGTTCAATGAAAACAAAGCGGCATATGCATGTGGTTCTCAATAAGTGTATCATATGGCCTTGGTGGGTATTTTAAATTTCGAATGAGAGAATCAGGCAAAGTTCAAAACTACAAACTTTTGCAAACATCAGAATTGATTTCAAGCAAAGAGATATCTCCTCGAATAGGTCATTTACAATATCACACTAGTCAAATACTTAGATGACTTGTTTTTTTTCTACTTTGATTGTGGGAATCACAAAGAAGGCAATAAATTGAAATATAAAGTATTCAAATTTTCAGGTCAAGCAAATTTTTACTACCAAGTTTTAATCTCGAATGTTGAGTTGATTCATTTTAAATATTTAGTTTTAAATAGAAAATCAACTTAAACAGCAGGGTAGCACATATGTTCGGAGATAATAGATCCAAACCGAACTTGTGGAGCGAAATGGAGCTGTGTGGGGCCCACACTAGGTCGGTCGACCAGGGGGTTCGACCGACCCCCTTCTGGCCTCTCTGTTGCTCTGTTTCGACATGTCGAGTCGTATGCTCGGTTGTGATATGTTTCGGGATGCGACACTATTTTTGCACGTCTGGATTTCACGATTTAGGGTGGCTCCCCCCACTTGTTCCCTAGACTCTCTATTCAACAAAAATAAACTAAAGGGGGAACTTTATAGGGTTAGACGAACCGGTAAGTTCATTTTATTGAATTAAAATATTAGGATGCTTACATTTCAATCTAAACTTGAGGAATAAAAAGTTGGAATAAAACTAAACCTGAACTAGTAAGCATCCTATGCGGTCAGGACATCTAAACTATGGTTCGTTGTACATGTCGGGCTTCCCGGCGGCACTGCATATGCACCGTAGCTTGGCGCTCATGCCACGGCGAACACCATCAATCTCCTCCTTGAGGGAGATGAGCTCATCCTTCAATTCCGCCCTCTCTATGCGCCCTTCAGCCACTAAGTATGATAGCTTCTTGTTCTTCAAATGGAGAGAAGCTAACTCCTTAGAGTGTTGTGCCACTTTAGGGGCACAAGGAGATTTCCCGTCGCTATCCTCAAATTGGCCATGTGGCAATGTAACACCCTCTTTTTCATCCACCATGTATTGCATACATTCTTATACGTGTTTAACATTAAGCAACACAAAAAGGAACAAGTTTAAAGTGAATTATAACCAAAATAGTAGTTAAAAGCCTGTGTCAGTGCGGACATGTTCGGATTGGACCCTGGACTAGTCCGTTCTGCTCTTTTTATTTTTATTTTTCAGACTTATCCGCTTTTTGCCTTGGATTAGTCCCAAAATGCTTCTGATGTTGTCTGGACTTGTCCGTTCTCTTGTATGGACTAGTCTGATCTTCCCTACTGGAAACTTTCAGAGTTCTCCGGTAATTTCCCCAATTTGGTCTGGTTTTTTAAATTTGAGAAGAGCCCAGACTTGTCCGGCCTCCAACTGGACTTCTCTGTTGTGCTTTCTGATCCTTTCAGACTTATTCAGATCTGCATCGGACTTGTCCGTTCAACTTTCTGTCCCATATCATACTTGTCCGGCCTCCAAGCAGACTAGTCTGGTGTGCTCGACTCTCAGTCTGTTTTTCCTCCCCGATGAGCATTTGGGTAATTACCTTAATTGAACGTTGTGCCCAACCCCTGTGGAGCCCATGTGGGATGCCACATAGGACTCCAACACCTTAGACTCGAATTCCACCGAAAACCTACCATCTCTACCCTATATAAACACCCCAACACCTACCCTTCCATCTCTTTGCCACAATTGAAGGGAACCCCTAACCCTAGGTCATTAGAGCCGCCATCAAGGAGAGAGGAGCTCGTAACCAGGGAAGGAGGAGGAAGATAGGAGGATCAAGCAAGATCGATATTCGTGAAATCATCGACATCATCGTCAATTCTCTACCAATTCTTTGTCTTCTTTGGATCTAGACGTCAAGATCTCGAGTTCCGTCGATTCCTCAACCCTTGAACCCTAAGAGTCACGGTAAATGCCTAAGATCCATCTTTTCTATGTAAAATATGGTTCACATTAATTTTGACTAGCTCTAGTTGAAAATTCACTAAAAACCCTAGCCTTAACAGACTTGTCTGGTCCTAGTGCAAACTAGTCCAATTTCCTTTGTGTTCCAGAACGGACATGTCTGGCTCTACTGTGGACTAGTCCGGTCTTCCAAAGCTTGAAGCATGTATAAATCAATTGTAACTAGTTAGTAAGTAATGATAGCAACTTAACAACATGCATTACCACATAATTACATCAATCATGCATGTCATGACATATTGAGTAATATATGAGCATTTATTGATTGTAATGTTTGTTTTGTATGTTGTTGAGCGGAATAGAGAGTTTTGCTCTAGTGGGTGCTGCCGAGGACCTCCAGCACCAGAACTTCAAAGCTTTGGATCCTAGCCAGTCTCAGGAGCAAGGCAAGTGTCCTTAATCATTTTGATCTTGTTTTTAAATATTTTATTTGCAAAACTGCATTCTTGTGTCAATTTGATGGGAAACCCATGATAGGTGTTTACTAGTTTTGTTTGGTCGTCTTTGTCGCTTGGAAAATATTGTAGAGAGTCAGGAAGGGTATTTTACCTTTTTTCTTTGCTCTAATTAATTGGGATGGAGAACCAACCAAATGGCTTAACTATGAATTAATGCACTTATGGAAGATGTGAATTGATGAACATGGTTAATTGGTAACATGGGACTCGGGAGATTTAAGCATGCACGGTTTGTGGATTGGGTTAGAAGACATGGTGGTTTCGCTTGCTTTAGATCTAAGGACCTGTTCCTACGAGAATAAGTCAGGACAACAGTGCCACCACAAGGCCAAGTATGGGTGTGTCTTAGCCGATTAGTTAGGTGTATTGCCAGAATTGTTCGAATCATTTGGCGGAGTGGAGAATTGGAGTTGGTTGTGTTGGCAATAGTGGCAGGACTGTAATGGGGTCCGAACGGGACAAGAGGGGGCCCTATGTTAGGTGCGCTCAGTTGGAGGCATCACCACCGCTGAAACCTCAGTTAGTCTGAATATGTCGGTAGTCCCTTTGTAAATGCTATTTTGTGATCTCTTGGCCATACACCAATGGTAGTGTGTTTGGCATTATGGAGGTTTTCTTTAGTCGCCGATGGGTGATGAAATCATGAACTTTTGGGTAAAGCGGTACAACTCCTGCGGAGTGTTAAAAACTATCATGATAGTTGTGCTCCCGGTTAAGAGCATCTGGACAACTTCCGTGATTAGAATGGAACTTGGGATTTGGGATGGTTTTCTTATGGTTATGGATTGAATGGTGATAAATGGACATTGTTAATGATGATGGTAAGGATATGGCATATGGATGGATAATGAATGATGTATATGAGTTATTATGTTTAGTTAGAATATGATGGGATTAATTCACAAAGACATCTTAGTATGCTTTTCATGTGTTTTAAATGTACTTTCAGCAAATAGCCATTATTTATTATCATCCATTATTTAAGCTACATGTCATTATTTTCCCACACTTGTTGAGTATCACTACAGGAATAACGGTCACTTACGTCGGCCAAGGCCGACGTAAGTAAGGCTTAAACCGACGTAAGTAACTTAATTACGTCGGTTTTACCTTAATTACGTCGGCATTCAGCCGACGTAGGCATTTGGACGTAATTAAGGTGACTTACGTCGGCCACCGATGTAAGTTAACTTAATTACGTCGGTCTGCGGAAGCCGACGTAAGTTATGTGTCGAGATGGGCCTTGGGCTGGGCCTGAGGACTTACGTCGGCTTGGGCAGGCCGACGTAAGTTAAGTGCTGTAACTTACGTCGGCCAGGGCAAACCGACGTAAGTTTAGTGGTTTAACTTACGTCGGTATGGCCTGACCGACGTAAGTTAACCTGGGCTAACTTACGTCGGCCTGACCGTAGCCGACGTAAGTTAAGTTTTCGATTTTTTTTTAAAAACAGAAACTGACTACCTCGCTCGATGGCGAGAACACAGAACAAACAAATAATTTCATACACAACATAACAGTTTCAATATATAGTTCAAAACATCAACAACAACACAATTTGCAACAATCAACATCAACAACCACCGGGCTACACGCTAGCCCCTCCATTACCTCCAGGATCTTCTCGGCACGTTCCGGATCCCTGCAAAAGAAACATAATCACTAGTAAGCATCAATGTCAACTCAGTGATAACATAAGAGGCCAAGAACATCAGTGACAAAAGAAGGAAGCATGATG
The DNA here is from genome assembly GCA_036927565.1 of Tuctoria greenei. Taxonomy (NCBI): domain Eukaryota; kingdom Viridiplantae; phylum Streptophyta; class Magnoliopsida; order Poales; family Poaceae; genus Tuctoria; species Tuctoria greenei. The sequence continues at coordinate 170,655,646 of JAYESD010000003.1, read as the reverse complement.
TAGTTTCAAATGAAGTAATGTACTATATCACTAGTTAAATGGAAGCACTAGCCCTTTGTTAACTCAGTGAACATCAATTTCGACATAAGAAGGAAACATCAGCGATAATCACTAGCCCTTTTGTTAAATGGAAGCACTGACAACTTATTCACTATATACTAATCATTTCTACCATGGCCAAAAACTACTAAAGCTTGATTAGATACACTTAAAGAGAGTTTCTCACCTGCTCCAGTGTCTACACGCTACCCCCTCCACTGCCTCCGGGATCTCGACGCGTTCCGGAACCCTGCAAAAGAATCATAATTAGGATTAAATGTGATGCAAATAACTTTTTAACATAATGAAAAGGGAATCAAACTCCTAGGTATAGACAATATTACCTGCTCCGGTGTCTGCTGTGGCGGAAGCGTAGGAATCTGGATGTCCTGACCGCTTTGTCGAGCAAGAGCCTGCCATTGCAAGATATTAGCAGATATATGTTATTAAGTGCTGTGAAATTTAACTACGGTACTTTAAATTACTTACCGCCATCGTTGCTTGCATCTGGGCCATCATTAAGGCCGTCCTCTGCTGCTCCTCCCTCGTCCTCTCCAGCTCTGCCTGAGTTTGCGTCAGCGACTCCCTCATGGCCTGGAGCTCCAGCTGCGTCTGCGAGAGACGACCACTGGTCCCAGCGGTCGAAGCCTGCGACGATGAAGCGCCTCTCAAAGGTCGCGTCGACCTCGAGTCGACAACTCCATCGAAAATGGCAAACCTGCAAAAGAATGAAAACACTAAGTAGAAGAAGATTAATTGAAAAAGAAATGAAACACACGAAGAACTCACCGTCCGTGGGCCTTCCCGCCTCCACTTGCGTACGCGGCTTGGGGGTCGATCGGCGCGCTTTCCCAATCGTAATCCGCACCGTGTATCTTCGCGACCTCCTGCGCGTACTTTGTCTACAAAACAAATAAATCTTGTAAGTATGTCAATAATAGTATTAGTTATAATGAAATTGATGAATTTCGAAAACTTACCAGTCGGTCGGCTGCGACCTGACTACACTGCCCTGGCTGAGAAGGGTCACTTCCCTTGTGACCTCTCTTCCAAACCTGGGTCGGGGTCGGCTCATGACCCAGCTCTCGCTCCTGTACATCCGTGTTAGTGAGATAAATAATATATTAAGAACACATAAATAAAATAAAAAGGTACTTACCATGCGTTTAGCCAAACGCAAGTAGCCGTCACCGCCATAGTTGTGCTTGCCCTCGGACCCCATGCGGCACTGTCTAGCCTTCGTGGACTTGTTGATAAAAGCGTCGCTAGCCCAGTACCGACAGAGAGCTAAGTACGCCTCGATGTTACCCTGTAACCAGGAAATACTAACCTGCACATATTTCATTTTCATCAACGCGGTTAACATAAGTAGATATTGTAAATATTTAACAATATTAAAAACTTACCTCCGCGTACTGCTCCTCTGTCAAGTAGGAGTCCGAGTCCTTCCTAAAGACACCCCTTTGCTGCTCCTGCTCCTGCTCCCGGGGGTGCCGCTTGTAGTAAGCGTTGACGGCCTGAATCCGGGCGTATGACAACGCCGCCGTCGTGAGCTTCCGAGCGTTGTAATGGAACACGCGTCTCGCGTGGTCCTCCATGCCCGGCTCCTCTACTTGGTACCTCAACTTTAAGCAAACAAATATTTAAGTGATATGCAATTAAGAATTCAAAGGAGTTGAAAAAACGAAACAGTTAAACTTACCATAAAATCATGCCACACGGCTCCCTGAACCGTGCCGTGCACCGGGTGAGAGACCCGAGCGTAGTCATCCCACGACAGGGCAGGAAAACCGTCAATTACACCGGGGTAGTGCAACTTGACGATAGCACCGAGGACACTGTTAACCTGCCTGTGGTGCTTCTCGGCCCCCGTGAACGAGAAGTCGTACCAACATCTACAAAATATATTAAATCATTAAGTAAAGAAAAACAACATCTAATATTTAGTATACTATTTACAGTTTTTATACCTGTCTCCAACGGGACGGATCGTGGTCCGCTGAGTAGTAACCGGAGGAGGAGCCGCAAAGTGGGTCCTCCTCGTCCGTCGCCTCTGCTGCGACGCTGCCGCGTCCTGTGACCCTGAAGGCTCTGCAGACCCCCCGGAGCCTCCAGGAAGGCTAGTGGTAGAGGGCTGCCCAGGGAGGCTAGCGCTAGCCGGCTCCGAAGGGAGGCTAGCGCTAGAGGGCCCCCTAGCCTCTGAGTCGGGCTCCTGTAGCGACCCCCTAGCCTCAGACTCTGACTCAGACTCAGAAGTCTCTGAGCCAGACTGCACAAAAGGAATGACTTTATTAATAATTAATAACAATTGCAATTTCAAAAATAACTTTATAGTAACTAAAGTTTACCTCTCTCCGCTGAAAGCACACGACAGCTGAGGGTGGAGCGTGTGCCAGAAAGAGCTCACGTCGACTAGAACGGAACGAGCTCCCTGAGCAAGGGTCTGCTGGCAGCTCAAACCCTCTCACTGGCTTCCCCTTCCCCTTCCCCTTTGACGACATCCTATTGCAAGGAATAAATGATTAATATACAAAGATAATATACAAAATTAATGTTAGATAAGTGAATAAAACGTTACTTCAAAATTCATCAACATCACGATCATGCACCCTACTCCTTAAACCAGCCCATCGATCTTTTTGTTGCGCATATCGTTTTCGTTTGCGCAAATCAGCAGGTTCGACTATGTCATCGATATCTTCAGATTCTGATTCTGATTCTGTTTCCGCTTCCGTGCCAGCCTCGATATCTTGAGCGTCTCCAACTAAGTTATCGAGTCCTACACCGGGCTCGACTGAGAAGGAGTCTGGCAACTCTTCCTCTTGGTAGACACAATCAACCTCAGCTTCGTCGTGATAATCATCATCTCCTGGAGCGTATAACCGCTCACGAGGATTCACCTTATGTACCACCCACCAAGCTTTGAATTTATTGCATGGATAAGGTAGATAGTACACTTGCTCTACTTGGTGTGCAAGAACTAATGAATCGAATCCTTTCAACCGTTCCTTGTGTTTTACTTCGACCATGCCAAATTCGTTTACTCGAATTCCACGAATGGAATGAAACCATTCGCAGTCAAAGAATACCGCTCGAATTGGCTTGTTTGCGACAAAAGTGAATTCAAGGATTTTTTTAATAATCCCGTAGTACTGCGTTTCATGATCTTGCGAATCGATTGCCCTCATCACAACTCCGGTATTACATGTTGCCGCGAGAGGACGAAGAGATTCAAATTGAGTTGTACGGAATCGATAGCCGTTGACATCATATCGACCATAGCTTCTAACATTAACCACTCCACGGGATAGTTGTCGCAAATCTTCATGGACGTTGGCATCTTTTTGGCACTGTCCAAGATATGAAATTATTAGAAAACGTAAGCATTCTTAAGTTATAAGAAAACATTGTTAACATTGATTAGTTATCGAGAAAACGTTACATGATCTCGAAACCAGGAGAGAAAATTAGATCCCCCGTTTATTCCTTCCCGTCGAATATGTTCTATTTGCTTGCTCGTGGGTTGATGTCTATGTCTCCAATTTTGCTTGTCGAACATACTACACGACAAAGAGAACCTATTAGAATACATGTGTCGGAAAAGATGGTGAAAAGCATAAGTGTAGGAGAAACACTTACTTGAAATATTCATTCATTTCTTCCATATTAGCGTACATGTAGAAGAATGCAGCACGCCTTTCTTTTTCGCTAACATCATACGAAGTGTAACTACCAACAGTAGTGCCTCTTGTTGCAAAAATGGAGAGATCGCTACAAGGAGGTTGCTCATCTATATTGTATCGCATTACCGAAGTATTAACATTGTTTTCCTCTGCAAAGTAAACACTTGAGAAGTATCCTACTTCCTTAAGAGTAAAAGCTTCGGCGATGCAACCTTCAACCCTTGCCCTGTTACCAACCATTGGTTTCAGATATCTAAGTGATCTTTCAATATGATACATCCACCTATATTGCACGGGACCGCCCACTTTCGCTTCAAATGGAAGATGAATTAAGATATGTTGCATTGGATTGAAAAATCCCGGAGGAAAATTTTTTTCCATCTTACACAAAAGTACCGGAACCTCCTTTTCCAATTTAGTCATCATCTCTGGCGTGATTTCTTTAGCACAGAGTTGCCTATAGAAGTGGCTAAGCTCGGCTAACACCTTCCACACTGCATCGTCAAAATAGCCTCAAAACATAACAGGCAGAAGTCTTTCCATGATTATGTGATAATCATGACTCTTCAACCCAATGAGCTTTCCCGTTTTCACATTCACGGCTCGTCTCAGACTAGCTGCGTAACCATCTGGGAATTTCAACCTTTGCAACCATTCGAGAACTTCTTTTTTCTCTTTAGGTCGAAGACAGAAAGGAGCGCGTGGTTTACCACCATTTTCGGAGAGCTCAAGAGTTTGACGGTTACAAAGCTCGGCAAGATCCTTTCGAGCCTTTAAATTGTCTTTTGTTTTGCCCGTCATGTCCATGCATGTGCTTATGATACATTCGGCCATGTTACGCTCTTGATGCATAACATCAATGTTGTGCCTTAGAATCAACGACTTCACATACGGTAACTCCCAAAGTCCACATATGTGAGTCCAATTGTGTTTGTCTCCGTAACCTTCGAAATATCCAGGACGACCTTCATCTGGCACCAATTTGTCCAACATATCAGATATTTCTGACCCGTCAAGACGTTTCGGTGGTCCTTTAGTGACAACGGTGTTCTTTCTAAAGACATTCCTCTGTTGTCTAAACAAGTGATTCGGAGGTAGCCAACGTCTATGACAATCGAAGTAAGATATCTTGCCTCCATGGGTAAGTCGAAAGCAATCGGTGTCCGAGGCACATATCGGACACGTCAACCGACCATGAGTGCTCCATCCAGAAAACATGCCGTATGCCGGAAAATCATGAACGGACCACAAATAAGCAACTCGGAGGTTGAATTTCTGTTTCTTGTAACAGTCGTACGCTTCGACTCCTGTCCACAACATTTTCAACTCTTCGATCAACGGTTTCAACATCACGTTGAGATGTGACCCAGGATGATCTGGCCCAGGTACAATGAGGCTAAGAAACATAAACTCATTCTTCATGCAAAAGGTCGGCGGAAGATTGTACGGAATGACAAAGACGGGCCAACAGGAGTATGGTGTGGCGTTTGTGCTGAACGGCGTGAACCCATCTGTCGCCAACCCGATGCGAACATTTCTCGCTTCACGAGCAAATTCTGGGTCGAACCGGTCCAGAGCCTTCCATGCCTCACCATCGGACGGGTGCGTCATGACTCCATTGTTCTCACGCTCACCTTCTTTGTGCCATCTCATGTGTCTGGCCGTTTTTTTTGAAAGGAACAGCCGCTTCAACCTCGGTGTCACAGGTAAGTAACGAAGCTGCTTACGTGCGACTTCCGTCGTCACTGTATTACCATCGTTATTAACAACTTCGACAAACCTCGGTTGACCACATTTCAAACATTTGTTCTCATTGGCATGCTCTCTCCAGAAAAGCATGCAGTTGTCCGGACACACATCAATCTTTTCGTGCTTCATCCCGAGACCAGAAAGAATTTTCTTCGAGTTGTACATATCCTTAGGCACTTTGTTGGGTTGTGGAAGAGCATCTTTGAACAAATCGATGAGCATGTTGTAACAATTGTTAGAAAAGAAGAACTTAGACTTAATTGCCATAAGTCTAGTCACAAAATTGAGGATTGACATTTTAGTGTGTTCATGCAGAGCCTCTTCTGAATCTTTGAGACGTTTGAAGAACTCTTTAACCTCTGCTGTTTGAGTATCTTCTGTAAGCTCTGGTCGTATAGCTTCCAGCATCTCATCCATCATATCAACCTCTTGAGCATCATCATTGTCAGCTTCCACTTCTTGTACAGCTTGAGAAGCTGTCTCGCCGTGGAAGTTCCACGACTCATAATGTGACACGTAACCGTTTCGACACAAGTGCAACGTAAGTTCCACTTTGTCCAAAAACGTTCCGTTTCGGCATTTCGTACACGGGCACCGCGCCTTATCACTATTTGACAACGAAAAAGCTCGTTCCACAAAAGCTTCTGTCTTGGCGTACCACTCATCTGAGTGACCACCAGTTCTGCTCTTCCAACCAGTGTACATCCAACTACGGTCTTCGCCCATGTTTGACTCTGCAGTTTAACGCGAAAGAAATTGTCGTTAATGTATTGTTATGTTATGTGTCACGGCCCAACAACCTAGGCAGATAGATCCTAAACCCACCCAAGAGTGACCGAGCGGAGCGTGCTCATGACGAGACGCGTGATCCAGATTCGAACGAAATTTCGGCAGCATAACCCCGCTGTTCTCCACTGCACGCCCAAAAATGGTGCAGCAGAGAACAACAGGGTTACGCCACCGAAATCTCGTCCAAATCCGGACCCGCGTCTCGTCACAAGCCACGCCCCCTCGGTCACTCCGAGGCTGTCCAAAAAGGGACAATTCCGAACCTGCACGTCTCACATGCCAATGGCATGTGAGACGTGCCGATCCGAAACGGGTAACACATTGCTATAGGTTACGTTGCTCAATTTCATTTTGAGGTCATTTAAGAGAGAGGAAAGAACTAGAGAAAGACTGAGAGGAAAGTTGGTCTTAGAGAAGGAGGCAGAGGACTAAGCCATCGGGGGAGGCGGAGGACTGAGGCGAGTGAGCCGTCAGATAATATCCGACAGTCCACACTTCAGATCGGCCACATAAAAGTCCTCCCCGACCTAACCCTACTCATTTTCCTTTCTCTTCTCCACGATTCCATCGCTCCAGAGTCCAGATACGGCAGCCGCGACGATCCCCTTCTCTCCTCGATACCCCTACTCCAGCGACGGTCCTCCAGGTGCTTGCCATCCTCACCGTCGTCGTTCGCATACTTTACCTTACCACTAAATGGGCCTTGTCGGGCCTTGTCAAGCCTGTCCGAAGCCCATTTATGTATATATAGTACTAGAACACTCAAGCAATCAAAATTAAAATTGTAACCATAATTTAAGCAATTTAAGCATAATTAAACATAATTAAATACACCACCTAAGCGTAATTAAGCAAATTAAGCAAAAATAAGGAAATTAAGCATAATTATGCATAATTAAGCAAATTAATCATAATAAAATAAACCACTTAAGCATATTTAAGCAAATTAAGCAAAAATAAGGAAATTAAGCATAATTATGCATAACTAAGCAAATTAATCATAATAAAATAAACCACTAATGCATATTTAAGCAAATTAAGGAAAAATAAGGAAATTAAGCATAATGAAGCAAATTAATCATAATAAAATAAACCACTCATGCATATTTAAGTAAATTAAGCAAAAATAAGCAAATTAAGCTCCGGGGCCGGCCGGGAATGGCGGGGCGGCGCTCCGGGTCCGGGCCGGCGGTCAGGGAGGGTTGGGGAGGGGAGGGGAAGGGGGCGGCGCTCGCCGTGGAGGGGAGGGGGAGGGGGAGGCAGCGGTGCGGTGGTGGCGTCGGCCGGGAAGGGCTGCAAGATATCTATGTCATGTCATCTAGTCATCTACGTTGCTGAGGGAGACGATCGGCGCCGGGCCGGCGGTCAGGAAGGGTGAGGGCCAGGGGAGGGGGTCGGGGAGGGGAGGGGAAGGGGCCGGGGCGGCGCTCGCCGTGGAGGGGAGGGGGAGGGGGAGGGGGAGGCGGCGGTGCCGTCGGCCGGGAAGCCGTGGCGGCGCTCCTCGGGGACGGGCCGCCGGCGGTGAGGGCCGGGGGAGCTAGGGGGAGGGGGTCGGGGAGGAGGGGAGGCCGGGTCGGGGAGCTAGGGGAGGAGGGGCCGGTCGGGGAGTAGGGGAGGGGAAGGGGCCGGGGCGGGGCGGCGCTCGCCGTGGAGGGGAGCCGGCGGTGGCGTCGGCCGGGAAGGCGGCGGTGGCGTCGGCCGGGAAGCGGCGGCGGTGGCGCTCGGGGCCGGGCCGCCGGCGGTTAGGGAGGGGAGGAGGGGAGGAGGGGAGGGGAGGAGGGGAAGGGGCCGGGGCGGGGCGGCGCTCGCCGTGGAGGGGAGCCAGCAGTGGCGTCGGCCGGGAAGGCGGCGGTGGCGTCGGCCGGGAATCGGCGGCGGTGGCGCTCGGGGCCGGGCAGCCGGCGGTTAGGGAGGGGAGGAGGGGAGGAGGGGAGGGGAGGAGGGGAAGGGGCCGGGGCGGGGCGGCGCTCGCCGTGGAGGGGAGCCGGCGGTCGCGTCGGCCGGCAAGACGGCCGTGCATATTTAAGCAAATAATCAATGAAACAATTAAGCAATTAAATAATTTAAGCATAATTTAATAAACAATTAAGGAATTTCAGCAAATTTAAATTAAGCAATTAAACAATTTCAGCAAACAATTAAGCAATTAAACAATTAAGCAATCAAACAATTAATCAATCAAACAATTAAGAATTTAAACAATTAATCAATTAAATTGGGGAGGAGGAGGGGGAGAGAAGGGGCTCGGCATGGGAGGGGAGGGGAAGGGGGGCGCTCGGCCGTGGAGGGGAGGTCGACGGGGAGGGCGGCGTCGGGATAGGGAGGTGGACGGCGGCGGCGGCGGCAGGGCGGCGGCGGCGGCAGGGCGGCGGCGGCCCGGCGTGGGGTGGGGGGGTCGGGGAGGAGAGGAGGGAGGGGAGAGGAGGGAGGGAATACCTGGCGGCCGGGCGGCGACGGCGACGGCGGGGCGGCCGGGCGGCGTCGGGCGGCCGGGCGGCGACGGGGCGGCGGCGGCGGGGCGGCGGCGTCGGTTGGGAGGAGAACTAGCGCGCGTGAAATGAGAGCGCGCGCGAGCGGCGCGCGGTTAGGTTAAACAACGACTTACGTCGGCCCGACTAACTTACGTCGGCCGGCGTCAGAGCCGACGTAAGTTAGGCTTAACTTACGTCGGCCAGTTAACTTACGTCGGCTTTGGGCCGAGGCCGACGTGGGTAATATTTATTACTGTCGGTGTATGTACTTACGTCGGTCTGCCGACGTAATTTATTTAACTTACGTCGGCTACCAGGGACCGACGTAAGTTACTTACTTACGTCGGCCGGCTGACGTAAGTTGCCCTGGCCGACGTAAGTGATGGATATTCCTGTAGTGTATGACATGTGCTCACCCTTGCTATTCCCCCGCCAACAGTTTTAGGTGATGTTTGGTAGTACCTTGAGAATAATGTGGAGTACTAGGTTGTGTGCTACTGTCGACTTGCCTGTGGTTGTGTTGGAGTTGTGCTACCCTATATCCTTAGCTTGCTTAGTTTAGATCATTTTCGCTGCATTAGTTTCAGAATTATTAGTATTAATGATCATTAGAGTTGTAAATTGAGGATTATTTGAATATTGTAATATAAGTACTTATTTAATAATCTGTGTTGTGGTAATTTCATATATCTTTTGTGATGCACTCGTGTATGTATGTTGAACATCTTGGACACACATATGTGTCGCACTTGGTTCATTTTTGGAACCGGGTGTCACAGCCGAGACGTGGTGCCTAATTTTGGAGGGTGACGTTCCCGTTGACTCCTCCATCACCAAATTATCCACTTGCTTGAAAAAGCCTTTTGCATAGCTCTTTTAGGCTTGCGCACCTCATGGATAATCATGTGGTCTCCCACACGCTCATGACAGGTACGCGTAGGTGACATGTTGTGGTGGCTCACTACGTCACCATCCTTGGTCTTCAGAGTGTACATAAACTCCTCCCTAGGTTGCAGCTTTGGGAGAGACTCATCTTTTTCAGGAAAAAGACGGGTCTTGACTGGCTTAAGGCCAGTCATAGTCGGACGACGTGTAGGTGTTGTCGACTTCATGGGCATCCTACGAGGGGAGAGCGACCATGCTGCACCACGAGGCGTGGTGCTACGCCCATGCAGAGTCTTCGTCAATGGTGGGATCATGGCGAGAGGTACAACATCTAATGCCATGGCGAACTCTATTGCGAGGGTGGAGTTGTCATTGGCCAGCGCGATGTCTCTGCTCAGGTTGAAGGTTGAGCTAGAGTAGGCATGAGGCACAATTTTCCTGTCGGCCTTGACTTGGATGGCTGGGATAGGAGATGGATTTTTTTTATGGTGCAAGGTTCCTCTCTCTGTTCATGTCAATAAATAAGCGGGAAAATACAATAGCACCGAGAGTCTTGTTGCGATACATCAGGAGAGTTCCCGCGAGAAAAGAGAATGCCGACGGCGTGAAGGAGGAGGCGGCCGACCCTAGGGTTCGGCCGAACCCATGCTAGCTCTGCTCGGGGGGAGGTTTTCGTGGGTTGGCTTAATGGGCCCTACAGATGATTAATTGGATGGGCACATTAATTGGAAGTGGAGAATCTAGACAGAATTTAAAGAAACAGCATGAAAATCAATAAGATTTATCACGTCAATTTCTTTTTCCGCCTCCTCCTCTTGGGATTCTAGAAATAATTTGAGTCCGAGCATATTCAGTTTAAATAGCTGGTCATCATCACCTTGGAGTGTGATTGCTCCATGGGATGAGGTTTCTACTATAGTGAAGGGTCCTTTTCATTTACTTCTAAGCTTCCCATGTCCAAAAAGTTTAACTCTAGAGTTGAAGAGTAAAACTTTATCTCCAGGTTTGAACTCTTTAGGCGTAATCCTCTTATCGTGCCATCTTTTAGTTCTTTCCTTGTGGAATTTGGTACTATGTTATGCCTTATCTCTCCATTCTTCCAACTCGGAAATTTGCTTCAATCGGTGTTTTCCAGCTTCATGAAGGTTCATGTTCCACTGCTTGATGGCCCAATAGGCTCTATGTTCCAATTCTACAGGAAGATGACATGTCTTCCTATAGACAAGTTGGAATGGAGACATGCTGATGGGGGTGTTGTAGGCAGTACAGTAGGCCCACAATGCGTCTAGTAGCTTATGCTTCCATCTCGTTCCCATTCCCAAGACGGTCCTTTTGCAGAATATTCTTAATTTGCTTATTAGATGTTTCTACTTGACCACTTGTTTGTGGGTGGTATGGAGTAGCAATGTAATGTTGGACACCATACTCCCCCAAAAAGTTCCGAAAGGTCTTATCTATGAAATGAGATCGTCCATCACTTATGATCATACGGGGAGTGCTAAAGCGTGGGAAATTGATCTCATGGAACATTTTTTGAGCTTGCTTTGAATCAGCATTTTTGTATGGCAAGGCTTCTACCCATTTTGACGGCAAGGCTTCTACCCATTTGACACATAATCTACGGCCACCGATATACTCGCAATCATATGATCTAGGGAAAGGTCCCATGAAATCAATTCCCCACACATCAAATAATTCCACTTGAAGATTATAGGTTAGGGGCATCGCATTGTGAGTGGAGATTCCTCTATGCTTCTGGCATTTCCAACACTTGCGAATGAATTGTTTTGTGTCTTCGTACATAGAAGGTCAATAGAATTCACTCTGCCAGATCTTTGCAAACATCATAATGGCTACCATAGGGGCTAGATGGCATTTCTCAATAATCTTGGCGCCTTCGATTGATGGGACACACCTTCTAAGAAGGCCATCAGCACATACTCGATAGATATATGGGTCATCTCAAAGGTGTCTTCGACTCTCACAGATGAGTGTTGACATTTCTTACATCACAGATCATCTTTCGAAAGAGATAAGGTCTGCAAGCGCACAGAAGTTGTCGTGTAGCATTTCAACCAAGAGTATTCCCAAGGGTATCGTATTTATTCCAAAGGAAGGCAATGGGGTAAAGTAAACACTACTCTTATGATCAAGCTATGGGATACTAATAAGTTATCAAGACAGGGGTAAGTTGATAATATGGGTAGTGTGACAAAAACCTATGCAATCTACTCTAAGGGTAAGGTCGTTCTAGCGAGGGTTAGACTACAAGACAGAGATACTCCTACTACGCTCTAATTACTCATATACATAGCTAATAAAGTACATATGACTATGCTAATGGTGAATACTAGGGCTTAGTGGTCCAACATATCGAGCACGGGTTTACCCCTAGCAATACTAGGCGACTGCCGCCAAGAGCCTATGACATAGCCAAACGTGGAGGATTACAAAGGACAGATAGGGTTGTCACCACCTACTACCTACCTCTCTAATGTGTGTCTACGAGACATCCGACACTACTTAACTATCCTAGCACCATGCTAGCATATTAAGTAAATACCTTATGATGCCGCGACACAATCCACCCTAAGGCAATGACTAACCTAAACATCGTTGAACCAAGGTTGGGACCAAGCACTAACATATTCATATTAACATTATCATATTATTAACTAATTAGACTATAGTGGTGGTGTATGATGTTTATGATAACATGATAATGGAATTATGTATAGATCATAACAACATCTACACCTGGCATATACATGGAGTCCACAACCAAACAAGGAACACTTTGCCCAAGTATACAATAAATAAAGACTAATAGTGATATTATTATAAAGCACAAAGTCACAAATACAAGAGAAGATACATGAGCCATACTTTTCCCAATTTGGACCTAGGATTAGAGGCTCCTCTCTACAGCCTAACCTCCACTAAGGAACTAGGAGAACTAGTGTATACAATACAGTGATGCTCAAGTGGTGTGTGTTGAAGTGAGGGGTGAGGGGTCCTATTTATAGCTTGGAGAAGGGTCGGTCCGCCACCAAAAGCGTGCGAATCAATCACCACTGACTTCTTCAAGTCGGGAGGAGCCAACATGTGGAAGCTGACTGAGTTTGGAGGAAAGACCAGGTCGGCCGACTAGGGGTGGGTCGGTCGACCTGGTAAGTCCTCCAAACGATCTGTGCTTTCTTGGGGTCACTTCCAGGTGGGTCCCATCCCTTGATATAAGTGCTACACTGTTGGATGGCCCCGAATAGTTCTTTTTATGGGACATCTGATCCATGCAGTGCCACATGTCAGCACTTGATTGGTTGGGATGATATTTTATAGGATCCATCCCCTTGTTTCACTTCAATTCTGTATAGAATACCTACATGCACCAATTTCTCCAAGTACAAGTGGAAATAGGTTAAATATAAAGGTGATGTGTGCAAGAAACGACAATTCCTTCACATAATTGAGTTATATTGACGGGTGAAATTGGTATATAACAGCCGTCATCAAACTCCCCCAAGCTTATCCTTTGCTCGTCCCGAGCAAAGTCAAGACTTTAGGTTGATGATCAGGAGTTGCTACTATGTTCTAGTTTTCAAAAGTACCATGTGCACAACAAAATACTCTACCTAGTATTGCAAAAATTGGCACGGTACTTCATCCATCTTAAGTTATTATGGGGCTTATGCCATCTCCTATTCATGGGTGGTTGAAAGATAGAATAGCAAATGGAGCACACATACCCTAGAAATCAAGTTCCACAGAAATTCCAGAGAGTTCAGTTTAGATTTTAAGTATCTCAATTTGATTCTCTCAAGTCACTCCTTTTTGTGTAGAGGAAATATGTCCTCACCAAGGCATTGTGCCTAAATTAATCCTACCTCTACATAAGGCTTGTATGTGGAGCTTGGTAGGGAACATAGTAGGCATATTTGCTAATTCAAAAGAGCAATCCTTAGGAGAAATCAATTCAAAACAATTTGATTCAATACCTGTGCATGTGTGATGGAATGGAGTTGATGTGGATATTTTGAGATGACTCCTTTTTGAGTGTACTCTCTTATTTTGGAGGGATGAAACATGGCTACTTTTTTTTTTCATGCTTATGGTGTAAGCATGCATTTTCTTTTTTCTTTTTCTTCTAGCCATGTCTTCTACCCCCTTTTATGCAATGAATTTTGGAGATAGTACTAAGCATGAATGATATGGAGTTTCTCTTTTTATTGTGGAATGGTGGTATGATGAGATTTTGCTTACTTCTAGTGTAGAAGTACAGAATGTGCAAGTGAAGTCTTGAATTCAAAAAGTAATGAATGAAATCTCACATAGGTCTATACTAGTTTCACAAAGCTCAATGTGAAAGCAAATAGTATATGCATAAGGTCGATCAATGTAACGTATAAAATGGCTTTGGTGGGTGTCGAAGTGTGCAATTGACACTTCCCCCGGTACTACTAGATCGTAGCCCGCGGAGGTTCCCTATTGGTTAGGGTGAGAATGAGATTACGAACAAGATGATGACATGAGATATTTTACGTGGTCCGGGGCGCTTGAGCGTAACAACCTACTCCACGGGATGTGTATTGTATGTATGAATATATGGCGCTTGTGAGCGTGTGAGCTTCTTTGTCATGTATCGTGCAACACAACCCTTTTATAATCTATTGACAGGCAGTTACATTAGCCTGGCCCGACATGTGGCCCTGGCAACAGTTAATTGCCTAATACACAATCTGTGAATATTAAGCACAATAAACAACATGATAACACGCCTTAATGGTGGCGTTACTGTTGTTAAGAGTCCTCTGATAGTGTGTCAGTAATATGGAAGTAATGACACGCAATCAGGTCTTGTAACTGTAGGTTTAACTGTCCCTTGAATGTCCACGCAGTTGGAGATCTGCCAGTCTGTTCGTTGTTGTCTCAGGTCCGGGAGCTCAACACGTGGTGGCTCCAGAGCTTCCCATCATGGGGAGGCAGATCCGGAGCCACTATACATGTGGTGGCTTCGGAGCTTTCCATCTTGGGGGGCAGGTCCAGAGCCACTATACACGTGGCAAAACCAGAGCTTCCATCTATTGGGGGTTAGGTCCAGGGTCACTGGACACGTGGCAACACCGGAGCTTCCCTATAGAGAGAGTTAGCTCTGGCCTCGTGTTACACGTGGCAGTGCTGGAGCTACCCAAACGAGGGAGGCGGGTCCAATGCTATATAGCACGTGTAGCCTTCGGATGTCTTCAACTCGGACGGGTGGAACTCCTCGGTGTTTCTTGCGGTATCATGGGGTACTCGGTATGTAGGTTACTGACAGTGGCCCCCGTGCCCACCTCTGGGAGAAACGCTTTGGTTTAAGTTATTCTACCAGAGGTGGGGGCATCATCGCTTCCCGTGTTGTGGCTTCAAATGTCTTCTGATGTGTCATTGGGGCAATGGTTCTCTGTTAAACCATCGTCGCTTGGCTTCTTTTGAATGCGGCAGGTGAGATCCTCACATGCGGATCTGACGCGATTGATGGTCGCCAGTTCCCAATGCGAAAACCGTATCGGTTCCGCGCACCGTGTCAGGCCGGCGCCCTCGGGCTTCCAACTTCCCATCATGACAACGATTTACTTGGGGTAATAACTTCAGCCTTTCCACCGGAGTGGACCCGGGCCCATTCATCATTGACAAGGTAGATTTTTGAAAATGTGATCTCGATCCAATTGCGATTTCCATCCAAGCGTTGCGGAGGCTTACTTAAGAAAGAAAGCCAGCACGGTTTGAGAACTCTTTACTCTTTCGATCGAACTTGTGCTCAGAGCCTCCCAACCTTTGCATAGCCTTCCAACATTTGCTCCACTTTGTCGTGATGGAGTTGGATGTTCCCTGCAGTAAGGTCCAGACCAACGGAGAGATGGCGAGTTACCCAAGGGCCTGCACAATGTCTACACCGACGCCTGGAACGTAGTTCCGGAGCTGTCAGATGCATACAAGCCCATGCTGGCAAGGATCGGAGAATGCATAGAGGGAGGAGTGACCCCCCAAATGGTCTTTGGCAATTTCTTGGTGAACAAGTGGGCTCTGCTGAAGACTGGGGAGTGGCCCGCATGGGCGTTCAATACTGAGATGGATCATAACCGAATTGAAGTCGGTTCGAACACCAACATAGATGATGAAGCTTTGAAGATCCATCTCAAGAAGTTTCAGAGAGGAGGTATCTCCTGCAACGCCCTGGCTCCACCGGCTACCTTCCTGCCTCTAACATGGTTTTGGAGGTTAGCAGGGAGATCCGGAGAACAATGCTAGCGTTGGATGACCTAGGCGTGGTGGAGAAACGCCATATATCTGGGGTTTAAATCCCTGGAGCTTCACAGAGGGTGGCCACCCCTGCCGTGAGCCAGAAAGTCAATGATGTCAGCAAGGGCAAGGGCAAAGGCAAGGATTCAGGTGAATCCTCCAGCTGGAAGAGTAAGTTGAGGCACGCTGACAGGAGCCACATCAGGTCATCTCCGACTACAACTGCCCCTTATCCCCGGTGAGAAAGATCTTCGGCGGCCATGCCTCCTCCAGTCGAGGCATCCCAATGGGGCGCTAGCTCTGGCAGATCAACTCCAGTTCCAGCGCCGGGCGTGGGCTCCAGATCCGGTGGTCCTTCCCAGTCGAGGGAAGTCCCGGCTGAGGCGACACCGAAGACGGCGACAAGTTTCGGGTAGCAGTCTGGAGCTCCGACCACACCGACCATAGTGGGCTCTAGCTCTGATTGCCCGGTGAAGAAGTTCCGTGCCAGCTGGAGCGGTAGCCTCCCATGGTAAAAATTACATCCTCAACTTGAGTTGCTTTTTTTATTTTTATCATGTATTGAATCTTTCGATTCTTTTTTTTTACATGGCAACGAGGGAAGGCACGAAAGATCCATCATCCGCCACAGAGACAGAGGCTATGCAGGTGGAAATTCCAGCTCCAACCCTTGTGCCTCCCCATGTGGTGGCTGAGGTCACGGCAGCTCCGGTGCCGGCTGTCATGGATCTGGATCCCGAAGCGACACCAGAAGCTCCCGTGGTAGCGTCGAACCACGGGGTAGACATTTATAAAGATACGCCAGCAGCAACAACACTGTTGGCAAAAGCTTCGACTCAGGGCATGGAGATGGGGGACGCCCCAGCATTTGAGTCGGAGGCAACCGAAGCTCCGGCACATGTGCAGGAAGTTGTTGAGGAGCCGACGATCGAGCCAGAGGTGCCCGAAGTCCCGGTCTCTGTGCAGGAAGTAATTGAAGCTCTAACACCTAAGCCGGATGCAGTAGAAGTGCCGGAGCCTAAGTCGGCAGTGTTGGGGGCTCCGGATGAAGCTCCAACGTCCGCCCCGGAGGCGATTACTCCGGAGGCGCACATGTCCGAGCCAGAACTCCCAGAGGAGTCAGTGGCAGGCCCTCCACCTGCAGAGCCGTCGGTTGAAGATCTGGAGGGTGGAGCTTCGGCATCAGCCCTGATGTTGATGTTCCCATGGTGGGACCCTCATCGGCGGCAGGAGAAGCAGAAGAGCTTCTAGGGGGCGACCCTAGTGCCGTAGGACCGCAGGGGACCACGCTTGTGGTGTGGACCCAGATTTTGTAGTAGAAGCCCCTTAGAACCAGCGGAGATGACCCCGGCAGGTTCGGAGCCTATTCCATTGGCATTGTCTATTGACAACGCCTGCTCGAGTCTCCGTCAAGTCCAGCTGGCCTTTGACTACGACAGCAAGGCTCTCGAAGAAGAGTGCCATACCTTGAGGCATTGGCGCAACAGACTACAATTCGAGACCAAGCTGGCACAGACAAGGCTTGCCGACCAATAGGAATGGGTTGAGAAGGAGGAATACTTGGGCCAACTACTGCAGGATAGGGAGGCCTCCATCAGGACCCTTGACGCTAAGTCTCGGGAGATTCTCGAGCAAGCCAGGAAAAGAAGTGAGGCTGATGACGATCGTCACGACAACCTCAACACGCTGAACGAGATTCTATTGAAGCGTCGAGCGGACCTTGATGACAGGGAAGAGAAGCTCCTGGAGATGTAGGAGGATATTTTGAAGAGAGAGGGGGAGCTTGCCCAGAAACTGACACTAGGTGGGCAGAACTTGGCGGACAAAAACAAAAAATTTGATCAGCGGTGCAAGCAGGAGGAAGAGAAGCAATGGAAACTGGGCATTTGCTCTCTAAAAGCGAAAATGACGTTGCCACCAGAGAGGAGAAAGTGAGAGACAGGGAGAAGGACCTGGCCGAACGGCGGAACCGCATCCACCTCCGGGAGATGGAGCTCGTTGACCCTGAAAACCAAGTGGTTGAAAGCATTCAGCAACATGCCAAAGAGGTCGAGCGCATCGCTCGGGAGAGTTTGGAGCTTGCAGCGGCCAGAAGGTCACTGGAGAAGCAACTGAGTCGCATCAGGTGTGGGATTTCTTGGGGCATACTGACAGAGCCTTGGTTGCACATGGCTTGAGTCTAGTACGTCAGGAGAACCCAACACCGGAGCTGGACCAAGCGCTGGAGGCTTTAGTTCTACTGGAAGCAAACTCGACGCGATGGGTAATGTCATCATTGACCAACTGGAGACTGAAGGGAAGTCGCTGGCCAAGAACGTTGCCGAATATGTTCTGGCGTGTTACAAGAGCCGAGACCCCCAACTTTCTCTAGATCCGGTCTTAGAAGGACCAATTGTCGAAGAAGAGGATGCCGCCAGGGCTAGCATCCAAGAAGCTGCCGAGAAGATTGCCTTGTTTTTCCAGAGGACATAGAGCCTCCAGTAGCTTGTACCTTTATCTTTTGCCTTTTGTTGTAATCCTCATTTTGTAATCCAGTACTTCCAATGAATGAAACCCACTCTTTGAATGAATGAATTCCATTTTGTGTTTGTCTTCAATGCATTTTCCTTTATCTAATTGGACACCTAGTAGATGTACATAATTTGATTATGAACATGTACCAAAAGGTTTGACAATGTCTTGATGACTTGAACGCTTCGAACTTGTAGCTAAAACGCTTAGCATTTAGGTCCAAAGATTACTTTCAACATCTCCAGGGACCCTTTGTGACGTTGACGGTGAGCCCCCTAGGAGGTGTCGGAACTTTATAGGTCCGACGGCGCCCACTATCAACGCGTAAAACGTCCATAGTGGGCCCCCTGGGGTTGTCGGAGCTTCGTAGATCCGACGGCACCCACTATCAACGCGTAGAACATCAACGGCGGGCCCCCTAGGAGGTGTCGGAGCTTAGTAGGTCTGACGGCACCCACTGTCAATGCGTAAAACATCGACGGCGGGGCCCCTGGGGTTGTCGGAGCTTTGTAGGTCCGACGGCACCCACTGTCAACGCGTAGAACGTCAACGGCGGCCCCCCTTTGAGATGTTGGAGCTTGGGAGGTCTGACGGCACCCACTGTTAATGTGTAGAACATCGACTGCGGGCCCCCTAGGGTTGTCAGGGCTTGTTAGGTCCAACAACACCCACTGTAACCGCATGAAATGTCGACAGCGGCCCTCCTGGGATCGTCGGTGCTTCCCGGCTTTGACGATATCCACCATCAACGTAGAATACGTCAATGACGAATCCCCTCGGGATGATTTCTTCACCGTCTTCGCTTGAATTGTCATTATGCTTCACGTCAACGGCTAGCCCCCATGGGAGTTGTCGGAGCTCGTTAGCTCCGACTGCGCCCATTTTCAACGTCTGAAACGTTGACGGCGGGCCCCCTTGGGGGATGTCAGAGCTTGTAGCTCTGGCATCATTCACCATCGTCATGAGTTTTCATTTTTTACTACAAATCAAAGAAAAACCTTAAATATGTCATCTCGTCTATAATGAATTACTGTTCTTATTTGAAATTTAGATCCAAAGAAACTCGATATGATAACAAGTACATTGATGTAATTTTTCCAGATCTGAATGCCTTTAGGACCTGCCCTACGGAGGCCTAACGGAATGTAGGTAAAGTGGCATACTTAGGGTGTTAGACCAGGCTAAGTCGATAGCACACTCCGGACCTGTGTTGGCTTGGCATTCAAGCGAGTAGACCGTCTAGCGATGCTATGATCCGAAAAAACCATAATATAACTTGTAGAAAATATGAGTAACTTGGATTAAAGGTTAAAAAGAATTGCATAACTTCGTTATAGACAAGAAGGAGAAGGGTAAATAAAAGAAAATGAGGTTGTACAAAATTAATGCACGTGGAGTCTGTTTTTGCACAACAATGTCTTTCATTATATGTTTAGATTACATGGGAGACAAGGACACACTTAGGGTACGGAACCAAGCTAAGTGTGCTATACATCTTGTTCTAACCGAGGGTAGGTAAGCCACACTTTCAGTTCAGGGACCAGGTGTTCTCCCGGAGAACCTACCCGACTTTGTGTATAGACTCTATAACTTGCATTGCGTGTAATTACAGACTAACCTCTGTGTAACTAAGTATAAAACTTACGGAGGTGCTCAATGTTCCAAGGATTGGGAACTGGAGTCCCATTCTTTGTAGGCAAGCAAAAACATCTGGGGCAAGAAACTTTGATCATCCGGAAAGGACCTTGCCAGCTGGGGGAAAGTTTGTTCATCCCTTCATGAGTTAGTATTCTTCACGGCACCAGGTCGCCTTCCTCGAGCTGTCGGTTGCGCACATGCCTTTGATGATAGCGCCAGAGTGCCTGGCAATAACGTGCATTTCAAACAGCTGCTTGGCACCTTACCTGTCGACGATTTCAAGGTCTTCACGCCAAAGCTGGTTCTGCATGGCTTCGTTGAAGGTCCGGACCCGGACTGACCCCATGGTGATCTCTGGAGGAAGGATCGCTTCAGCTCTGTATACCAGGAAAAAGGGGGTCACTCCAGTTGACCGGCTAGGTGTTGTCCTGCTCGCCCACAGTGCGGTCGGAAGCTCTTCAATCTAGTTGGTTACGTGTTTCTTCAGGCGCTCATATCTGCACGTCTTGAGTCCTTTCAATATTTCTGCATTTGCTCTCTTAGCTTGGCCATTACTTGTCGGGTGAGCTACTGATGCGTAGCTGACTTGAATGTCAAGATCTTCACAATACTCTTGGAACGCTGCACTTATGAATTGGGTTCCGTTGTCAGTAATGACTATATTCAGAACTCCAAATCAGCAGACTATGGACTTCAAGAATTTGATAGCAGACTGCTTGTTGATTGTCACAACTGGAGTAGCTTCCGGCCACTTGGTGAACTTGTCGATGGCAACATTCAGGAACCTATAACCTCCAACGACTTTTGGGAAAGGTCCCAAAATGTCCATTCCCCATGCAGAGAATGGCCATGCAGGAGGTATCATATGCCGTGACTGAGCCAGAGTGTGAATTTATTTCTCGTGGAACTGGCACGCTTCACACTTTTTCACCAACTCGACTACATCCTGGAGTGCTGTAGGCCAGTAGAAACCATGCCGAAAGGCTTTACTGACCAGTGTGCAGGAAGAGGTGTGGTTCCCACACTCGCCTACATGGATCTCCACGAGGAGCTCGCAACCTTCTTCCCTTGCGATAGCCCGCATTAGGACGACGTTGGCACCGTGCCGGTAGAGATCCCCTTCTACCAATGTGTTTCTTTTAGCCAACCTGACGATCCCTTCAGCAGATGCACCATCTTCAAGAGGGACATTGTCAATCAAGTAGATCCAGATCTGCGAGATCTATGCATCGGATCTAACTTGAGCTTCTGAGTCTTGTGTACTGGGTTGCTCGGAGCTTCCTACAGCACCTACGACCCTTGGTGGACGCCATGGTAACAGGGCCACTGAGACTTCCAGCTTCGAGGTGTTGGTCTTGCCCTCATCACTCGGTTTGGTACGCTGAGCGGCTGGTCTTGACAATCTCCGGACAAAAACTCCATCGGGAGCCGGAGCTCCGGTTGAATCCTTCGTCGAGAGTATGTCAGCTTCAGCATTGTTGAGATGCTGGACATGGCAGAGGTCCAGGACGTGGAATTCTTTCTGGAGCTTCTGGACTTCAAGGAGATAAGCAGCGAGTTGAGGGTTGTTACGACTACATTAACCTTTGACTTGCTTGATAATGAGCTGCGAGTCACCCATCACTAGAATTTGCTTGACTTCATATGAAAGCGCCACCTTGAGCCCGTAAATGAGAGCTTCATACTTTGCCATGTTGTTGGTCGCCTTGAAATCAAGGTGCACCATGTATTTGAACTTCTCCCCAATCGGAGCGAGAAGTATTCCAGCTCCGGCCCCCTTCTTCTGCATGGAGCCGTCGAAGTAGAAGGTCCAGTGAGGCTCGGTGAGGACCAGGACCTTGGGTTCTGGGTTCTACTCACTAGGGCCCCCAGGATTTGATGGAGAAGGCATCCACTCCACCGCGAAATCAGCCAAGGCTTGACTCTTGATAGCTTGTTGCGGCTTGAATTCAAGATCGCATTCTGCCAACTCCACTGCCCACTTGGCAATGTTCCCAATAGAGTTGGGATTGTGTAGTATGGCATGCAGTGGATAGGCGGTAACCACTGATATATTGTGGTCTTGGAAGTAGTGACAGAGCTTCCTTGAGGCAATAAGAACTGTGTAAAGCAGCTTATGCACCTCAATGTATCGAGTCTTGGCATCATGAAGTGCTTCACTGATGAAGTACACCAGGCGCTAGACCATCTGGTTCCTCCAAGAGGGGCCCAAAGATTCTTCTTCATCAACCTGGACCGCTTCAGAGGGGTCCGGACCTTCCTGTTGAGCTTCCCGGATCCTCTCGGAGGGGTCCAAACCTTCTTGATTAGCCATGTGAACTCCCTTAGATGAGAGAGGTTCATCCTCTAGCATTTCGCCTTGAAGATTTGTGCCTGAGGGCTGGGACCCAGGCTCACCTTTAGGTAGCTCTGTACCTTCTCAAAGGGGTCTGGGCTCCTGAACTGGAGATGGCTCCGGTCTTTTCGCGACCGGGACCATGCTGACAACCTCTGTAGTTGCAAAAATTTAAAGCAGTAGAGGCTCACCAGGGTTCGGAGCTACCAAGATCGATAATGTGGTGAGGAGCTGCTTGAGCTCTTGGAACGCCTTTTCGGCTTCTTCGGACCAATGGAAAGGCCCGATCTTCCTCAATAACTTGAAGAAGGGAAGTGCTCGCTCCGCTAGTCTTGAACGGGCCACATATCCTCTATAGCCTTGATCCTCACCGAATTTTCCTCAATTCCTTGGTGAGTCACCAAGAATTTAAGGACCTTTCTGGAGCTAACCCCGAAGACACATTTGTATAGGTTCAGCTTGGTGCGCGTCACGCGCAGCCTGTCGAAGACGGCTTATAGGTTGTCAAGGAGTGACTCCTTGTTCTTGACTTTCACTACGATGTCATCGACGTACACGTCAACCATGTCTCTGATGATCTCTCCAAATGTTTTGTGCATGGCCCGCACAAAAGTTGAAGCAGCATTTTTGAGATCGAACGGCATGGCAGTGTAACAATACAATCCATCTACTGTTATGAAGGCAGTATGCTCTTCATCTTTCCTAGACATTTGGATATGATGGTATCCAGAATATGCATATAGGAAACATAGTAGCTCACACCCGGAGGTGGAGTCTACTATCTGATCTATTCTAGGTAGTGGAAATGGATCTTTCGGACATGCCTTATTCAAGGTGGTGTAGTCGATACACATCCAGAGCTTCCCGCCGATCTTGGGTACAACGACTGGATTTGCTAGCCATTTTGGGTGATGAACCTCCTGGATGAAACCAGCTTCGAGCAGCTTCTTGATTTCATGTCCGATGAAGTTATGTCGCTCGACTGATTGCTTCTGGGGCTTCTGGTGTACTGGTGTAAGCCAAACCAAGTATACTCAAGACATACTCAAGAAATTTGGAATGGAAAAGGCGAAGCCTATAAAGACTCCCATGGCAACAAATGGACACATGGTTCTCAATTAAGATGGACCAAACGTGGACCAAAAGGTATATCACTCCATGATTGGATCCTTACTTTACTTATGTGCATCTAGGCCTGATATTATGTTGAGTGTATGTTTGTGTGCAAGATTTCAAGCCAATCATAAGGAGTGTCATTTGAAAGCCGTAAAAAGAATCTTGCGATATTTAGTTCATACACCAACCTGGGCCTTTGGTATCCTAAAGGTTCCAAGTTCAATCTCATTGGATACTCCGATGCAGATTATGCCGGATGCAAAGTAGATAGAAAAATCACCTCCGGTACATGCCAATTCCTAGGTAGCTCCCTTGTTTCTTGGTCCTCCAAGAAACAAAACTCCATTGCCTTATCCATGGCCAAAGCGGAGTATGTTGCAGCCGGGAGTTGTTGTGCACAACTCCTTTGGATGCGATAAACTCTAAGGGATTACGGGTACAATATGAGTCATATTCCACCCCTTTGTGATAATGAGAGTGCTATTAAAATTGCCCACAATCCCGTTGAGCACCCTAGGACCAAACACATAGACATCATGCATCATTTTTTGAGAGACCACTCAATGAAAGGAGACATAGCCATTTCCCATGTCAACACTGAAAAACAACTAGCTGATATATTTACCAAGCCACTTGATGACAACCGTTTTTGCGAGCTCCAAAATGAACTAAATATCCTTGATGCTCGGAACGTGGCTTGAAAACTTGCAGGCCTGTATGCCATCTTCAAAATCTATTGATTGTGTTATGAAAATCATCTCTCTCTATTTTCTCTGAAAACTGTTTCAATTACTTGATCTTGATTAATTATGGTCATAGCTTGATTGTTGGATGTTTACTGATCATATTCATCAAGATTATTTGTGTGTTTTGCCCGCTATTTTCTTTGTAAGAACCTTCGAATATATACGAATGGGCTAAATGCTGATTACTCAATATGACATGACATGCATGATTGATGCAAATGCAAGGTAGAACTTGTTACTAGATTGCTTTAAATGATCACTAATTAGTTATAATAGCTTTTAACAAGTTTATACAGGTTTGGGGTCGATTAGATCAAATTTTAGAATTAATTCAACACAATTTAACCAGAAAGATCGGCCTAGTCCGCTAGGGACCGGACAAGTCCGCACTTGACGAGATCAGCAGATTAGGGTTTTCCAGATCGACGTAAATTCGGAGATTAGGGGTTGAATTCTCGTAAGGAAAAGAGAATAGAAGGTATACCAGGTGTTTAGAACTCCAATGAACCAAGAAACATGGAGGTAGCACTTGGATCTTGATGATCTAGGGTTGGTGATGAACTTGGAGATGAATTGGTGGTGGAGGACGAAACATGGTGGAGATCTTGATCCTCCTTCGTTTCCTCCTCTTCTTCCTCTTGCTTGGGATCTTCTCCTCCCTCCTTGATGGTGGCTCCCCACGAACTAGGGTTTGGGTGGGTGGAAAAGTGGCAAATAGATGTCAAACCAAGGGGTGGGACTGTTTATATAGAGGTGGAAGCTAGGGTTAGATGGATTTCGAGTTTTGGGATGAGTAGAGGCTGGTTTAGAGTCCCACATGGGCTCTAAAAGAGTTAGGCACGACGTCCCTAGGACCACTTAACGTGAAACACAAGAAACAAGTCGTAAAACTAAAGATCAACTCGGAGTCGCGAAATATCGGACAAGTCCGGACAGGACCGGACTAGTCCGAAGTCGTCTAGAGAGAAAATAGGACAAGTCTGGCCAAAAATCGGACAAGTCCGAATTTGAACAGAGAGGAAAAACGGACAAGTCCGCTGGAACACAGGACTAGTCCGGAAAAGTCCAGGGACTTAGCAAATTTTCAAGGCATCATGGAATATCGGACTAGTCCGCACAAAATCGGACATGTCCGAAAGTTTCCAGAGCCAAAATCGAATTAGTCCGCAGCAAAAACGGACAAGTCCGTTTTTAGTCAGAGAGAAATCGGACTAGTCCTCAGTAAAATCGGACTAGTCCGCACTTTCCTGCGTTTTAAGTGCGGTTTTGTTCCAAATCAATTTTAAATGATCCGAATCAATTTTAAACTCATTCCTCATTATGTGGGTTAATGTTAAACATGTATATGAGTGCATGTAGGGCATGATGCATGAAAATTAAGGTGTTACAAACCTACCCCCCTTGAAATGAATCTCACCCTCGAGATTCGACGAGGCGGAGAAGAGATAGGGAAATTCCTTCTTGAGATCATCCTCCAATTCCCACATCGCTTCTTTTTCGGTGTGGTGCTTCCATTGAACTTTACACCATCTAATGACCTTGTTCCTTGTGACCCTCTCCTTAGTTTCCAAGATTTTGACCGGTTGCTCGGCATACGTCAAATCTTCCTCTAGTTCCAATTCTTCCATTGGCACTTGTTCTTCCGGTACTCTCAAACACTTCTTGAGCTGGGAAACATGAAAGACATTATGTACATCTGAAAGATGAGCTGGCATCTCCAACTTATACGCTACATCTCCTCTTTTGTCCAAAATCTTGAATGGTCCAATATAGCGAGGTGCGAGCTTGCCCCTTATGTTAAACCTCTTATGACCTCTCATTGGTGACACCTTGAGGTAAACAAAATCTCCTATTTCAAAGGATAATTTCCTTCTCCTATTATACGCATAGCCTTTTTGCCTTGATTGGGCAGCCCTCAAGTTTTCACGAATTATTTGGACTTGCTTTTCGGCTTCTTGCAACACATCCGGACCAAATACTTGAGTTTCTCCTGCCTCATTCCAGAATAAAGGCGTCCTACACTTCCTCCCATAAAGTGCTTCATATGGTGACATTTTCAAGCTTGTTTGGTAACTATTGTTGTATGAAAATTCCGCGTATGGCAAGCTTTTGTCCCAACTTTTCCCATGCTTTAAAGCACAAGCTCTTAACATGTCCTCCAAAATCTGATTGGTCCTCTCGGTTTGTCCGTCCGTTTGAGGATGATATGCTGAACTAAAATTCAACCTCGTTCCCAAAGCTTCATGCAATTTTTGCCAAAATCTGGAGGTAAATTGAGAACCTCTATCCGAGACTATCTTCTTCGGTACTCCGTGTCGACACACAATATGCTCCATGTATATTTCGGCCAATCGTGCAGCTGTATACTTGGTCTTCACAGGGACAAAATGAGCTAACTTGGTTAAGCGATCCACAATTACCCAAATTGAGTCATACCCGGATTGAGTACATGGTAACCCAACTATGAAGTCCATTCCAATTTCTTCCCACTTCCATTCCAGAATCTTCAACGGTTGCAATAATCCGGCTGGCCTTTGATGTTCCGCCTTGACTCGTTGGCACACATCACACAATTCTACGTATTCAGCTATGTCCTTCTTCATGGTATCCCACCAATAGCAAGTCTTCAAGTCTTTGTACATCTTTGTACAACCAGGGTGAATTGAGTAAGGCGAGTCGTGTGCCTCCTTTAATATTGTCTCCCGAATATGCTTTACATTAGGCACAACGATCCTCTTTCCAAGCCATAAGGTACCATGTTCGTCTTCATCAAATCTGAATTCTCTCCCTTCCTCGATCCTTTCCCTGATTTCCTTGATCTCCTCATCCGTGGTTTGTGCTTCTCGAATTTCTTGCTCCAAGGTTGGGTTTAACTCCATCATCTCCATCTCATTTACAAACACGAGATTCAACCGTTCAAACTCCTTACATAACTCGAATGGTAACTCTTGAACCGTTAGCTGATGACTTACTCCTTTTCTACTCAAAGCATTGGCCACTACTTTGGCTTTTCCCAGATGATAGTTGATCCCCAAATCATAATCTTTGATGAGCTCCAACCATCTTCGTTGCCTCAAGTTCAGATCCGTTTGTGTGAAAATATACTTCAAACTCTTATGATCCGTGTAAATTTCACACCTATGTCCAAGAATATAGTGTCTCCAAATCTTCAATGCATGTACCACGGCTGCAAGTTCTAAATCATGTGTTGGGTAATTCTGCTCCTGTTTCTTCAATATTCTGGACGCATAGGCGACCACTTGACCTTCTTGCATAAGCACGCATCCGAGTCCTTGTCTTGATGCGTCACAATAAATATCAAAACTGTAGGATCGAAGAGCACGTGAAAAGCTACCAGAGGGGGGGGTGAATGGTAGATTTAAAAATCTTACGCAGCGGAAACAATAAAACCCTAATCCCTTCGGTAGAAAAACGATCTGTTAAAGAAATCGTGTATAAGACTAATCTAAACATGTTTCACCGTGACAAAAGTGATATATATCAGAGAGAATCAAGTTACGAAGACAACACAAAAAGAATTACTCAGATCCGTCGAGAACAACTCAAGTTATGATCAAAAGATCAAACACTGGTCAATCTGACCTACCCGAGAAAAACAGTTTCTGGAGTGCTGCAAAGAAACTCGTGTAGATCAAAAACCACAAATCTAATGACCGTGAAATTTTGACAGATGATAGATAATAAAGTTGTGAAGACAACCCAAAAAGAATCACGTCAATTGGATCAGAAAAACTTGAGTTATGATAAAACCACCGACGAAAGGTAGTGCTGTCCAGAAACTCGATGAGTAAAACTTGTCTGGAACAAGTCGGACGAACAAGGCACAAAAGTTCCTTCAAACTATGAATTTTATTCAATAGAACATAAGAGGAACAGCCCCAAAGTCGTCTACCTCGAGCTTTGGCCTTCCCTTGCTTATATAACCAGCCCTTAGGCCATCCCAATCTCAACTAGGACTCCAATCCTAATCCGATCACAATCGGAACTTACCATAACTGCTCAAGATTCTTCTATACGCAGATAGAAGCAATCTTAAGACTTCCAAACACTTTAGGAACGTATCCCACATTCCTAAACAACTCAATTTCGTGATACACACGAAATCCTAACATAACCAACTCGATACTTCTCATACCGAGCCATAACCGACTCTGCCGCAGCCAAAGTCTTCAACCGATACGATCCGATCCTTCCAATCAGATCTTCCTTCCATAATCCGTCTCTAGAAGCATATTGCCACGTCATGCACCTCATGCATACGTGTGAACACCTTCCTTCGACCTTCATATGCACTGCCCTTGATTCAATCACCCTGCGCGACCTCCTGACCCGCTCAACCACAGTTCCTCCTGAACTTGGTTGTTGGAACCTCATATCCTCCTGAGACTAGTCCAATGGATCCTGTCACCAGCCATGACTTGAACTCAAGCAACACCTGCACATGAACAAACAACCAATCCATACGAGCCCAAGTCCTCGACTTGACTCACGTTAGTTCCGAACACAACACCTTACGTGAGAACCTCACATAAGCATGTTGCAAAGCATAGCAAAACGATATCAGCCGTATCATCCAAAACGCACCAAAAACTTAGCAAATGAATACTAAGCAATCTTTCCTAACAAGTAAAGCAAGTAAGAAACATTGCAAATGAAAAGCAGAAGCACTTCGGTCAAGTTCCGGACCTTGCCAGAGCAACCCGGAGCTTGAGCCGGAGCTACCAAGAACTAGTAGAACCTAGCGCCGGAGCTTACCAAAACTAGTAGATCCTGGATCCGAAGCTTACCAAAACTAGTAGATCCTGGATCCGGAGCTTACCAAAACTAGTAGATCCTGGATCCGGAGCTTACCAAAACTAGTAGATCCTAGACCCGGAGCTTACCAAAACTAGTCGGAACTAGTCAACCCAAAAACCCGGAGCTAGAACAAAGTAAGTCGTAGCTTGGCAAAAGCATGCCGGAGCTATCAAGTATATGCCGGAGCTATCTAAGACATGCCGGAGCTAAACATAAAGCTCATCGGAGCTATCCAAAGCTAGTCAGACCTTACCAAGAAGTCGGACCTAGCTTCGAACATAGCCGGAGCTACCCAATACAAGTCGGACCTACCGTCGGACCTTGCTGTAGCTCGGAGCTAGAGTCGGACCTTGATAAAAAGGTGTTTTGGTGATATTAAAAACTTTTATCATCAAAGCCAAGTGTATTTACTACAAGCCAATGTATTCAGCACACATAGGTCTTACAATCTCCCCCTTGATGAATGCATTGGCAACACCATTTAAAATCCGAACATTGGCTTATTCACATAAAAGTTTTGAAAACAATTTCTCCCCTTTTGTAAAACAAACGTAAATGAAAATCTCTCCCCCTTTTGAAAATGAAAATGTCTCCCCCTTTATTATCTCTCCTTTTTTTTTGAATGTGTGATTAATCTCTCCCCCTTTGACAATGTATTCAGCAAGGTAAAAGAGAAATTTTAATTGTTATGAGATATAAACAAATTATCTCTCCCTCTTTAGTTGTTATGAGCATATTATAACATATACATATAAACAAAGCTCACCCAAGTCATACTATCAAGTAACTTTACACTATCACATCAATGAGATACATAATGTAGTGTAAGCCATGCTAGAAAGCAAGTGTGATTTTCAATTTTAGCAGGTCATGATCTCACAAACTTAACTATTTCAAAACCTGAAAGCATGACATTTGTTGCTGCATCTTATTATTTTTCAAAGCATAAATTTAGATAATATGATATTTGCAAGATATTATATGCTCATCTGCCTTATTCTAACCAACCAAGCCAAGCCTATGTCATTTGACAATCAGAAGCTTAAGGACATGGTTTTAGTCATACACAACTTCTTCCAAGTTCATATCTAAGTGCAATGACAAGCCATCTCGAAAGAAGAAGTGCGATGCATGCATATTCTCTTGATCTTTTCTCAATTTATATTTGTTCATAAAAACTCAACATGTGAGTTGATTACTTGATAAATTCTTAATGATTAAAAGCATTTGTGAGCATGCAACAAGTTCAAAATAGCAAGAAAGTTCGACCATGACCAGATTTAGTGTAAGTAATTATTCCAATTACTAGACATGGCAAAAACTACAAAAAGTATAACACGAGTAATGTAGTAAGAACTTTCAGCATGTAAAAGGAATCACAAAGTCATATATGTATGAAATAATATGCTCATATTATTTTAATTTCAGATTCACACATAGACTTCCTAAGTTTCAAAAACTCCCCCTCAATTTAAGCCATGAGGATGCATAACCCCTATTTCACTACGAATGTAACAAAAATGAGTGAAATCCAAAGGTTTTGTAAAAATATCAGCCAATTGTTGTTCGGTATCTACATGGTGAAGCACAATGTTTCCTTTTTCAACATTATCACGGAGAAAGTGATACCTAATGTCAATGTGCTTAGTTCTAGAATGTTGCACGGGGTTTTTAGCAATGCAAATAGCACTAGTGTTATCACAGAACAGTGGAACACTATCTAGATCAACCCCATAGTCCTTAAGTGTTTGAACAATCCAAAGAATTTGTGAACAAGCACTAGCAGCAGCTACATACTCAGATTCGGCTGTGGATTGTGCAACTGAACTTTGTTTTCTAGAGGACCAAGCAACAAGAGAATTACCAAGAAAATTACAAGCACCGGAAGTACTTTTCCTATCAATCCTACAACCCCCAAAATCAGCATCCGAAAAAGCTTTCAAAGAAACGATTGAGGAAGAAGGAAGAAAAATGCCAAATTCTTGAGTTCCATGTAAGTACCTAAGAATCCTTTTGACGGCTTGACCATGTGAAACACGTGGGGAAGCTTGAAACCGTGCACAAAGACATACGCTGAATTGTATGTCCGGTCTTGATGCTGTAAGGTACAAAAGTGATCCGATCATACTTCTATAATCTTTTTGATCCACGGATTCACCATCTTCATCAAGTTCAAGTGTTGTTTCTGTTCCCATTGGTGTCCGAAGAGGCTTGCTTTTGTCCATGTTGAAGCGCATTAGGAGATCTTTGGTATACTTTGTTTGATGCACAAAGGTACCCTCCTTGGTTTGCTTCGCAGCCCCAAAAAGTAAGTGAGTTCACCCATCATACTCATTTCAAATTCGGAACTCATCATTGCTGAAAACTTGGACACAAGATCATGAGAAGCACAACCAAAGATAATATCATCCACATACACTTGAACGAATAATGAGTCATTGCCATGTTTAAGCACAAAAAGAGTTTTATCAGCCTTTCCCATTGTAAACCCCTTTTCAAGTAAGAATGTTTTTAACCTATCATACCATGATCTAGGGGCTTGTTTGAGACCATATAAGGCTTTGGACAGTTTGTAAACATGATTAGGAAAATCTGGATTTTCAAAACTTGGTGGTTGTTTGACATAAACCTCCTCATCTATGTAGCCATTAAGAAAAGCACTTTTAACATCCATTTGATATAGCTTAAAACCTTTAGATGCTGTGAAAGTTAACAAAATTCTTATGGCTTCTAATCTAGCGACAGGAGCAAAAGTTTCATCAAATCTAGACCTTCAACTTGAGTAAAACCTTGAGCAACCAACCTAGCCTTATTCCTAATCACAACCCCATCCTCACTTTGTTTATTTTTATATACCCATTTAGTTCCAATTAAAGTGTGGCCTTGAGGTGGAGGTACAAGTTTCCAAACATTATTTCTTTCAAAATTTTCTAACTCTTCTTGCATGGCAATAATCCAAGATTCATTAGTGAGTGCGTGTGATATATCTTTGGGTTCAAAAGAAGCAACAAAAGCAGAATGAGCATGAGAGTTTGGATCGCAAAACCTGGACCGTGTGACTCGTTCATGCAAGCTTCCAATCATCTGTTGTGGGGGATGATCTTTGTAAAAATGTAGGGGAACAGATGTCTCACAAGCTTCTTTTTCATTAGGTTCATTGTAGATTGATGAGCTTGTTATTTGTGGACGATCAGGACCAGCAGAGGTGACAGCCGGAGCTTGTTCAATGTCCGGAGCTGGACACGTGTCAACTTCGGAACTACCAGGCAGTATCACCGGCTCTTCTTCATCTTCGAAAATACCCTCCCCCTGAGAATATGAATCTGGTCCTGCAACACCGGAGCTAGTACCTGGGCTAGCTTCATCAAAAGACACTTCACAAGTCTCCACAATTTTGTTAGTGTCAAGTAAAAGCACACGGTATCCTCTAGTATGAGATGGATAACCAAGAAACATGCCATCATTGGATCTAGGTTCAAATTTATCAAGATTACCATGTTTCTTAACAAAGCATTTGCAACCAAAGACCCGAAAGTGTGTAACACTAGGCCTATGTCCAAACCGGAGCTCATATGGTGTTTTACCTAGCTTAGCACGCAAGAAAACACGATTTGAGACATAACAAGCGGTTGCTAATGCATCAGCCTAAAATTTCCTAGGGGTTTGATATTCATCAAGCATAGTCCTAGCCATCTCAACTAGGGTTCTGTTCTTTCTTTCTACAACACCGTTTTGTTGAGGTACATATGGTGAAGAAAATTGATGATCTATTCTATTTTCAGCACAAAAGTGATCAAAGAATTGATTTTTAAATTCAGTTCCATTATCACTTCTAATTGCTTTTAATGATCCTGGGTGATCAATTGATAATCTAAGAAATAAAGTTCTAAAGTGACTAAAGACTTCATTTTTAGACGCCATAAAATACACCCAAGAATATCTAGAATAATCATCAACAATAACAAGAGCATACCATTTACCTCCGAAGGATTGAACACGTGAAGGTCCTACGGTGTCAAGATGCAAAAGTTGACATGGTTCAGTTGTCATGATCATTGTGAGAGGAGTATGTGAACCTGCAACCATCTTAGCATGTCTACAAGAAGAGCACACAATTTCTTTGTCCCCATTTAGCTTAGGCAGCCCACGTATGCGATCAAGAGCACTAACACGTGTTAGGTGATCAAAGCCTACGTGACCAAGTCTACGATGCCAAAAATATAAGTCCTTTGAATCATTAGCAACTAGACACCTATGCTTAGAAGAAGACATATCAAAATCAGCTTTAAAAACTCTTCCAAAACGAGACATGTTAAAAATAAGCTCACTATTTGAATCTACAACTTTGCAGCAGTTTTTATTGAAAGTAATTTCTAGATTTTCATCTAGCAATTGTGAAACAGAAAGCAAGTTATATTTCAAATTTTTGACAAGTGCCACATCCTTCAAAGTGTAGTGATCATTTACTCTAACCGAACCCTTAGCAATTATAGGAGTTGAAGAATTATCAGCAAAAGTAACATTCTCTACACGTGACACAAAGGTGAGGGAGGAGAACCAATCTTTGTTACCGGTCATGTGGCGTGAGCAACCTGAATCCACAATCCAAATATTCTCCTTCCTCAAGCGTGTAACCTACATAGAAGCACAATACGCCGATGACTCAATACTGGGGTTAGTCAAAAGGCATTTAGGAATCCAGTACTGAGTCACGCGACGTGCACCAGGAAAAACACGCGAATGCTGAGATAAAATAGCAGGTTTATGAGTCAAAGATTGAGGTTTTCTTTTCTTAACAGTTGATTTAGAAGTTGTTACTTGTTTAGAGTGAAAACCGGTAGCTCCGGAGGTAAAAGCAGAAGGTCCAGAGGCAAAAACTGAAGCTCCGGAGGGAACAACAGAAGATCCGGGAGCTCTCGGAGCTATCGGAACTATCGGAGCTGCTTTTGCGGATTTCTTACCAGAAGGTCCGGAAGCTACCTTTTCAAATTTCTGACTCACTAAATCAGGTTGTGTTTTTCTAATTGCATGAAAGTTATAAGATCTAGCAATTTTTCTTTCCTTTTTCTGTTGTTTAGCTAGTCTATAACAAAAATCTATGACATGACCATCTCTACCACAGAAGGTACAATGAAATTTAACTTTGTGTTCATGTCTAGATGAGCAAGCAATATTTCTATTTGAAACCGAGTGAGACAACACTGCTGCAGATTTGAAAACCACTTCTTTTTGTTTAGGAACTGTTTGAATCAAACCACTTCCTAATGACTTTACAATTTTAGGTGGATGTGCCTTAGCATGAACATGAGAATCAAAACCTATACCAGTTTTATCTTTGCTAGACTTGGAAGAATTCAGCAGCAAGTTTAGATTCTTATCCCCATTACAAAACCGACCTAGTGTCCTATTCATGTCATCAAGTTTCTTAGACAAGTCTAGGCAGTTTGCACATGAAGTTTTTCCTTTTAGTTTGCAATTGGAACAAAATTTAACTTCATGAGAACGTAAAGCATTGTTCAACATAGAAATTTCATTCATAGCATCTTGCAGTTTCTTATCAAGATTTTCACATGCAGAACAATGCAAGTCAATTGTAGAACAGCTAGCATCTTTCAAGTTTTTATCATTAAGTGCAGCAAGCTCTTTGTTCTTTTTAATTTCTTCATCAAGTTTATCTAGAGTGGAGGAGTGTGCACTTCTTAATGTGGACAATTGTTCATAGATTAAGTCACATGAGGGACATGCATCATCACTAGGAATCAAAGTTTTTAAACGGTTAATTTCAGATTCTAGTGATTCAATTTTAGCAGCACTATCCCTAAGCTTTTTGTCCTTTTTCTTGACAATAATAGTTGCACGAGAAATAGCATCACACATTTCATTGCAGGTAGAACATACCTCATCATCGTCACTGTTGTGTTCTGCTTCCTCCTGACTTGATCTTGATCTTGCTTTGCCCGCCATGAAGCATAAGTTGGCCAGATCATCATTATCTTCATCACTTTCAAAGTCTACATCACTTGAACTGAGCTCTTGAAGCGCGGTGATGAAGCTGTTGATCATCTTGCGTCCTATGGTACCTTTCTTCTTCTTGTTGGAATTTCCAGAGGAGGTCCGGATCTTGCTTTGTTTTTCTTCCCGGGTGGTCGGACCTGAAAGGTTAGGGCATTCTGTACGAAAGTGTCCTATTTTACCACATTCAAAACAACGTTGAGGTCCGGAGCTTCCTCTCCTTCTAGTTCTCACATTTTGCAATGCTTTTGAGAATCTAGTAGAGATGAGTGCCAACTCCTCTTCTGGAAATTCTTCGATCTAATGTAAGAGAACTCATGATAGTTGATTCACGAATGGATGTTACTTTCATCTCCCAAACTGACATGTCTAATGCACTAAGAAGTTGTCTAGCATTCTCAGCATCAGAAAAATTAACATTGACACTACGTAAGTTGCTGAGAATTTTATTGAACCGAGCAAAGAAGTCATCGATTGACTCACCTGGTTGCATCTCAAAGCGCATATATTCTTTCTTGAACATATCTTGTTTTACCTCCTTGATTGTGTTGGAGCCTTCATGATAATCACAAAGAGCTCTCCAAACGTCGTATGCTGATCGGAGGTGCGCGACACGATCAAAGTCGCTTTGAGTGAGTCCTTGGATGATCAAGTTTCGGGCTTTGTTGTTGTTGTCGACGTCCCGGAGGTTCATGGCTGTGACTTGATCATTGGGTGGCACTTCATAAGGCTTATACACCTTCTCCCATATTGCAAAGCCTTGTGCCTGGATAAAAGCCTCCATGCGTGCCTTCCATACCTGAAAATCAATACCAGCAAACACACAAGGTTTGACGTAGTACTTCTCCATGATGATTAGTCAAAAACACGTGCAAATCTCAAAGATTAGAGCACCGTGGCTCCGATACCAATCGTAGGATCGAAGAGCATGTGAAAAGCTACCAGAGGGGGGGTGAATGGTAGATTTAAAAATCTTACGCAGTGGAAACAATAAAACCCTAATCCCTTCGGTAGAAAAACGATCTGTTAAAGAAATCGTGTATAAGACTAATCTAAATGTGTCTCACTGTGACAAAAGTGATATATATCAGAGAGAATCAAGTTACGAAGACAACACAAAAAGAATTACTCAGATCCGTCGAGAACAACTCAAGTTATGATCAAAAGATCAAACACTGGTCAATCTGACCTACCCGAGAAAAACAGTTTCTGGAGTGCTGCAAAGAAACTCGTGTAGATAAAAAACCACAAATCTAATGACCGTGAAATTTTGACAGATGATAGATAATCAAGTTGTGAAGACAACCCAAAAAGAATCACGTCAATTGGATCAGAAAAACTTGAGTTATGATAAAACCACCAACGAAAGGTAGTGCTGTCCAGAAACTCGATGAGTAAAACTTGTCTGGAACAAGTCGGACGAACAAGGCACAAAAGTTCCTTCAAACTATGAATTTTATTCAATAGAACATAAGAGGAACAGCCCCAAAGTCGTCTACCTCAAGCTTTGGCCTTCCCTTGCTTATATAACCAGCCCTTAGGCCATCCCAATCTCAACTAGGACTCCAATCCTAATCCGATCACAATCGGAACTTACCATAACTGCTCAAGATTCTTCTATTGCAGATAGAAGCAATCTTAAGACTTCCAAACACTTTAGGAACGTATCCCACATTCCTAAACAACTCAATTTCGTGATACACACGAAATCCTAACATAACCAACTCGATACTTCCCATACCGAGCCATAACCGACTCTGCCGCAGCCAAAGTCTTCAACCGATACGATCCGATCCTTCCAATCAGATCTTCCTTCCATAATCCGTCTCTAGAAGCATATTGCCACGTCATGCACCTCATGCATACGTGCGAACACCTTCCTTCGACCTTCATATGCACTGCCCTTGATTCAATCATCCTGCGCGACCTCCTGACCCGCTCAACCACAGTTCCTCCTGAACTTGGTTGTTGGAACCTCATCTCCTCCTAAGACTAGTCCAATGGATCCTGTCACCAGCCATGACTTGAACTCAAGCAACACCTGCACATGAACAAACAACCAATCCATACGAGCCCAAGTCCTCGACTTGACTCACGTTAGTTCCGAACACAACACCTTACGTGAGAACCTCACATAAGCATGTTGCAAAGCATAGCAAAACGATATCAGCCGTATCATCCAAAACGCACCAAAAACTTAGCAAATGAATACTAAGCAATCTTTCCTAACAAGTAAAGCAAGTACGAAACATTGCAAATGAAAAGCAGAAGCACTTCGGTCAAGTTCCGGACCTTGCCAGAGCAACCCGGAGCTTGAGCTGGAGCTACCAAGAACTAGTAGAACCTAGCGCCGGAGCTTACCAAAACTAGTAGATCTTGGATCCGAAGCTTACCAAAACTAGTAGATCCTGGATCCGGAGCTTACCAAAACTAGTAGATCCTGGATCCGGAGCTTACCAAAACTAGTAGATCCTAGACCCGAAGCTTACCAAAACTAGTCGGAACTAGTCAACCCAAAAACCCGGAGCTAGAACAAAGTAAGTCGGAGCTTGGCAAAAGCATGCCGGAGCTATCAAGTATATGCCGGAGCTATCTAAGACATGCCGGAGCTAAACATAAAGCTCACCGGAGCTATCCAAAGCTAGTCAGACCTTACCAAGAAGTCGGACCTAGCTTCGAACATAGCCGGAGCTACCCAATACAAGTCGGACCTACCGTCGGACCTTGCTGTAGCTCGGAGCTAGAGTCGGACCTTGATAAAAAGGTGTTTTGGTGATATTAAAAACTTTTATCATCAAAGCCAAGTGTATTTACTACAAGCCAATGTATTCAGCACACATAGGTCTTACAAAAACTCTTGCTTACATCCGGCAATACCAAAACTGGGGCTGTTGTTAACCTCTTCTTCAACTCCTCAAAACTGTTTTGACAAGCTTCAGTCCATTGGAACGCCATTCCCTTCATTAGCAACTCCGTCATAGGCTTGGCTATCTTGGAAAAATCCTTGATAAACCGACGGTAATATCCAGCCATCCCAAGAAAACTCCTTATTTCCTTGACATTTTGCGGCGGCTCCCACTTCAACACGTCTCTCTCTTTTCCGGGGTCAACCGATACTCCTCCTCCTGAGATTATATGACCCAAGAATGGCACCTCTTTCAACCAAAACTGGCACTTGTTGAACTTGGAATACAATTGATGCTCCCGCAATTTCTACAGCGTAAGCCTCAAGTGTTCCTCATGTTCCTTCTCATCCTTCGAGTAGATCATAATATCATCAATAAACACCACAACAAATCTATCCAAGTACTCCATGAAGACCTTATTCATGAGGTACATAAAGTAGGCAGGCGCATTTGTCAATCCAAAAGACATCACGGTGTACTCATACGATCCATACCGTGTCCTAAAAGCTGTCTTGGGTATGTCCGATGGTCTAATCTTTATTTGAAAGTATCTCGACCTTAAATCAATCTTGGAGAACACACAGGCGCCTTTCATCTGATCAAACAAATCCTCTATACGGGGCAAGGTGTACTTGTTCTTGATTGTTACCTCGTTGAGAGCTCGGTAATTCACGCACATCCTTTGGGATCCATCCTTCTTGTCCACAAATAGAATGGGCGCTCCCCAAGGTGAAGAGCTAGGGCGAATAAAACCCTTCTCTAGTTGCTCTTGAATTTGCTTCTTCAGCTCTGCTAATTCCATAGGAGGCATCCTATACGGCCTCTTAGCTATAGGTGCAGTTCCAGGTATTAAATCAATAACAAACTCAATGTCTCGATCAGGTGGCATACCTGGCAACTCATCTGGAAACACATCCAAAAATTCACACACTACCGGAATCTCCTCAATTGCGGCACCGTCCATATGATTCAGCTCCAATTGCTTCGATGCGGTTTGATATGCTTCAAATTCTACGGTGATCCCTTCCTCATTGGTCAACTTCACCGTCTTTGTGGCACACTCAATAACTCTATTGTGCTTCCTCAACCAGTCCATACCAAGTATAATGTCTAATCCTTGAGAATCCAAAACAATGAGGTTGGCGGAGAAGTCTACCCTATTATTCTAAGGCTTACTTTTGGACATACTATATTTGTCCTCATCTCTCCTCCAGGAGACTTAACCAACAGAGTAAACTTCATATGAGAGATAGGCAAACTATACTTGGCAACATACTTCGATGCAATGAATGAATGCGATGCTCCAGAATCAAATAACATAGTCGCGGGGTTGGAGTTGGCGAGAAACATACCAATGACCACGTCATCCGCTTGTTGAGCATCCTCCGTAGAGACATGGTTCACGTTGCCACGAGCAAAATTCTGCTGTCCACGGCTTCCTTGTGGTTGTCCTCCATTGGGTCTTGGGTTTTGCCTCGGCGCATTGCTCCCTTGACCAAGGTCTGACTTAGGACATTGATGCGCAAAGTGTCCAGCTTCTCCACAGGTATAGCACTTCATAACCCCACCAGAATTGTTGGGACGAGCTTGGTTTTGAACATTGGCTCCAGGGAAATCAGCACGAGGTGCATAAGGCATTGGAGGCCTAGGTGCTTGCATAACAGGGCGCTGCTGCACAAACTGAGTTAGGCGCGGTGCATAACTAGGGCGCTGAGCAGGAGTAGAGGAGCTGTAATGAGGCACATTGGGCGGTGCAAAGAGAGGGCGCACATTACTTCCTTGTTGCTGTCCTTGATACGGTGCCTTCCTCTTGATTTCTTGCTCCATCTCACGGATCTTGTTCTCAACCACAATTGCTTTGTCCACAAGCTTCTGAAAATTGGCATAATCGCAGTTGAGTAGTTGCACTTGGATCTCATTGTTCAAGCCCCTCATGAACAAGTATTGTTTCCGGCTGTCCCGACTCACATCCTCAGGCGCATACCTCGAGAGTTGAGTGAATTTATTGAGATATTCACTCACGCTTGATCTTCCTTGCCTTAAATTCTCAAATTCTTGCCTCTTCAAGATCATAACACCCTCAGGCACATAATGAGAACGAAAATTCTCCTTGAATTCGGCCCAAGTGATTCTTTCTTGGTTCTCATGAGCACTGCAATAAGCATCCCACCGATCCGCAGCTGCTCCAATGAGTTGATGAGAAGCGAACAGGACCTTCTCCCGGTCACTGCATTGGAAAATAGCTAGCTTCTTCTCCACGGACTTGAGCCAATCATCCGCATCCATAGGGTCAGCGGCTTGAGCAAAGGTTGGCGGCCTAGTCCTCATAAACTCTCCCAATCGGTTATGAGAGGAGGTGGGGGTGGCGGTGGAGGCATGTGGGGCTGATTGTTGATGTTGCCAGCCTGCAGCTGTCCCATAGTCTGTATCATGGTCTGCATGAGCTGGTTTTGCATAGCCAATAGCTGCTCAATGTTGATAGCTCCCTGCGTAGAACCTTGTCCAATGTTGTTCTGAGGCATTCCATTGTTCTCCTCCTCATCATTGCCATCCCTCTGGTTGCGAGTCCTCACCATCTGAAGAAAAGCAATAGGTAAGAATTAGAGAACGTCCCCAACTATATGCATCAAGGGACATGAACTAAACAGCTAGCTACACTAGCCTAGGTGGACATGGCAATGCTAAAGCATCCCAAAATCCTCTATTAAGCACACAGGCAACCAATATATATAGCAAAAAGCACTCCAAGCAAAAACACATTGATTCCTGAGTGCTCCTATGTGCTCTAAAGTGTCCATTCTATCTAGGCTGCATCCTGCGGTTAACATGTGGCTCTGATACCAATCTGTGACGTCCGGTTCCGAAAAATAAACCAAGCTAACGTATATGTGTGCCCAGGATGTTCAACACACATACACGAGTGCAATCACAAAAGAGTATACAGAAAATTACCACAGAACAAGATTAATTAACCAAATTTTATTACACAAACCAGATTATCCTCGAATACAATCTCTAATGGATATTAACGACAAGTTCAACTAATGCAGCGGAAATAAACTAATTAAGAAACTAAGCAACTATGCAGCATAAGAGACAGGGTATATATGCGCAGCTCCAATCAACACCACAGGCAAAGCTGACGGTAGACACGGCCTAGAACTCCGCATTATCACCATTAAACTCCCAATCCTGACCAGCAACTGTTGGGGGGGATTGCAAGAGTGAGTACATGTCGTACTCAGCAAGTGTGGAAAGTATGACATGTGGCTGATTCAAATGACGACAATAATAATGGCAAAGTGCTGAAAAGTACAGTAAAACATTTAAAAAGTAATATATTATATGTATGTGAAGTAAACCCATCATAATCATAAGTAATACCATATACCAACCTGAATTCACTACCATCATCAATAATTCCAGATTTCACCATCGTCAATAACCATATTCAATACCAGAAATTAATCCATAACCATCCATAACCATTACCAAACCATAACCATTACAATAACCATTACCAATACCAAATACCCTCTAATCATGGAAGTTGTCCAGGTGCTCATAACCGGGAGCATAGCTATCA
This sequence comes from Tuctoria greenei, assembly GCA_036927565.1. NCBI lineage: Eukaryota > Viridiplantae > Streptophyta > Magnoliopsida > Poales > Poaceae > Tuctoria > Tuctoria greenei. The sequence goes on along the minus strand of JAYESD010000003.1, from coordinate 170,614,083 downwards.
TGATAGTTTTATTTAACTCTGCAGAGTTTGTACCTCTTTACCCACGTGTTCGTAATTTCATCACCTTTCGGCGACTAAGAACCTCCCTTATGCCCATGACCCGTCGGTCACATTACACACTTCCGTTGGTGTGTGGCCAAGAGATCACAAAATATCCTTTACAAAGGGATTACTAGCCTATTTAGACCCCACTGAGGTTTCACCGGTGGCGATGTCTCCCGTAGAGCACATCTTCAACCAAGGGCCCCCTCTTGAGCCATACGGATCCCAGGGTAGTCCCACCAATCATCAACAAACCCAATCCGACTACGCCTTCCCCGAGCATCCACAATGGTCCAAACAGCACTAGCAAAGCCCTAATTAATCAGTTACGCCGCACCCATACTTGGCCTCGTGGTGGCACTGTAGTCCTGGCTTATTCTCGCATGAACCGGTCCTTAGATCTAAAGCAAGCAAACTACCATAACATCCAACCCATCCACATACCAGGCTTGCTTAGATCACCCATTACCATACCATATTTAACCAGTTCATGTTAACCATAATCTCATCCATGCATAATTAAATTGAGTGGTATAGTTATTCCCATCCCAGTTGATTAAGCGAAGCAAAAGGTAAAAAGTCCATCCCGATGCTCTACCATAAATTCCAGGTGACAAGGGTGGTTTAGCAAGTCTAGTTAACTTCCTACCATAGGATTCCCATCAAATTGACACAGCATGTAGTTTTACAAACAAAACATTTATTTTAAAAACAGGATCAATATGCTTCAAGGACACTTGCCTTGCTCTTGCTGTTGATTATGGTCAAAGCCTTTAAACTCTTGGTGCTGAAGATCCTCCGCAGCACTTTCTAGCGCAAATCTGTCTAATCCACACAATAAACATACAAGACAAGAAACACAATCAAAGAGTGCACAAATATTACTCAATATGACATGACATGCATGATTGATGCAAATGCAAGGTAGAACTTGTTACTAGATTGCTTTTAATGATCACTAATTAGTTCTAATAGCTTTTAACAAGTTTATACATGTTTGGGGTCGATTAGATCAAATTTTAGAATTAATTCAACAAAATTTAACCAGAAAGATCGGACTAGTCCGCTAGGGACCGGACAAGTCCGCACTTGACGAGATCAGCAGATTAGGGTTTTCTAGATCGACGTAAATTCGGAGATTAGGGGTTGAATTCTCGTAAGGAAAAGAGAATATAAGGTATACCAGGTGTTTAGAACTCCAATGAACCAAGAAACTTGGATGTAGCACTTGGATCTTGATGATCTAGGGTTGGTGATGAACTTGGAGATGAATTGGTGGTGGAGGACGAAACTTGGTGGAGATCTTGATCCACCTTCGTTTCCTCCTCTTCTTCCTCTTGCTTGGGATCTTCTCCTCCCTCCTTAATGGTGGCTCCCCACGAACTAGGGTTTGGGTGGGTGGAAAAGTGGCAAATAGATGTCAAACCAAGGGGTGGGGCTGTTTATATGGAGGTGGAGGCTAGGGTTAGATGGATTTCGAGTTTTGGGATGAGTAGGCACATGGGCTCTAAAAGAGTTAGGCACGACGTCCCTAGGACCACTTAACGTGAAACCCAAGAAACAAGTCGTAAAACAAAAGATCAACTCGGAGTCACGAAATATTGGACAAGTCTAGACAGGACCGGACTAGTCCGAAGTCGTCCAGAGAGAAAATCGGACAAGTCTGTACAAAAACCGGACAAGTCCGAATTTGAACAGAGAGGAAAAACGGACAAGTCCGCTGGAACACCGGACTAGTCCGGAAAAGTCCAAGGACTTAGCAAATTTTCAAGGATTCATGGAATATCGGACTAGTCCGCACAAAATCAGACAAGTCTGAAAGTTTCCAGAGCCAAAATCGGGCTAGTCCGCAGCAAAAATGGACAATTCCGTTTTTAGTCAGAGAGAAATCGGACTAGTCCTCAGTAAAATTGGACTAGTCCGCACTTTCCTGCGTTTTAAGTGCGATTTTGTTCCAAATCAATTTTAAATGCTCCGAATCAATTTTAAACTCATTCCTCTTTATGTGGGTTAATGTTAAACATGTATATGAGTGCATGTAGGGCATGATGCATGAAAATTAGGGTGTTACACGGCGGGCCGGCGGCGGAGCCAGGGGCGCGGCGGGGGCGCGGCAGGCGGCGACGGTGGAGGGAATGGTGAATGAAGAGTCGGGGCCGGAGGGTCCCAATATTAGACCTAATTTGCGACGGCAGACTTAACTGCGATGGCGTTACCTTAGGGCCGTCGCAATTAAAGCCTATTTGCGACGGCCTTGTACTGGCCGTCGCAAATAAGACATTATTTACGACAGCTTCGTAAATTGCGACGGCCCTAGGGTTGGTCGTCGCAAATAAGCACTTATTTGCGACGGCCAGCCCGACAGCCGTCGCAAATAAGGCCTTATTCGCGAAGGCCATGTTATTTGCGATGGCCAGAGGCAGACCGTTGAAATTTAAGCTATTTGCGACGGATGGCCATCGCAAATAAATCTAGCCGTCGCAAATGATCGCGTTTTCTGTAGTGAGAGCAACTTCCACGCGGACTACTATAGTTTCGTGTATCTCACGATGAAGACTCCGGTGGTCCAAAGTCAATAGATTGTATGGAACCACTTTGAAAGAAAAAGCTGTGGTGCCTTTGATGAAGTGGTACAAGCTGCAGAGAGGCATGGCCTCAAGGACTTGTTTACTTTTAGGTATAACTGGAATGATGAAGTCATTGCTCAGTTTTTTGCCACCTGTTATTTTGCTAGTGATGAAGAGGAAATGGTGACTTGGATGACTCATGGATCAAAGTACACTGTGACGTATTTTGAGTTTGCAAGATTGCTTCACCTAGAAGACATTGGCAACAATGAGCTCATCATCCACAGCATTGGCGTCCTGGAGAAGGACAAGATGAAATTCCTATATGACACCCGCCTAAAGTACAACCCTCCGTCAACCAAGAATATGAAGCCTTTCTTCATAGTTCTCAACAGGGTGTTGAAGAAGACAATAGCTCCAAAATATGGAGATCCAGGAAGTGTTCAAGTCTATCCGAGGACTTTGATGAAGGTGATCAGCAAGGACAGAAAGTTTGTTGTTTTCGACTATATCTGGAATGAAATGGTCAACATCTCTTGTACCCCTAATCGTTCCAGTGGCTATGCGCCTTATATCATGTTTATGATAGAAAAAGTCACAGGAATTGAGTTTGTGAAGGATTTTGAGCACACAGCTTTGAGGACTTAGAAGCCACCTCAATCTGTGCTTAGCACTGCCCCATCCCCTGTATCTAGTGAGGAGGCTCCGAGAAGAGCCCAAGCTGAAGCAAGACCCCCATCAAGCTCAGGAGATACTACTTCCAAGAAGGGGCATCCAAGTGGCATTTTGAAGTACTTGGCTACTATGTTCAATTCTTGCCGGAAGACAGAAGTTAAGCTACACAAGATGAACAAGGCAAGGAAAGCTGATATGAGATACATGAAGGACAACGCCAAGTCTATTTGTTAGAAGCTGGAGATCGAGCCTGTTGGATCACCCATTATCTTTGATGACTCAGCTTCCGACTTCACTGAGCTTCCACCTCTCTCTCCCTCCGAGCTCGCCTATGTTTGTCTTCTGTGCACTTCGAGTGGATCCGCTCCTCCTCCTCCTCCTCCGCCTGAATATGAACATGATGAGAGGACCGACAGCGAGGAATGAGCTTGCAACAACTTCTGGATCCCTCCTCTTCTTCTTTTTTTTGTCTTGATGCCACAGGGGGAGAGATTGAGGGGGAGTCATTAGGTTGTAGTTGCAAGTGAGATGAGAGCTCCATTTGTATCTTTTGCTTGTTGTTATGCTTTTGGTGGTGTAAGACTGTTTTTAATGTTGTAAGACTCTTATTATGCTTCTAAGTTATGTTTGAGGAGTTTGTGATGATACTTTAATATAATCTATGTTTATGCCTTGAAATTGACATATATGATTGTTGTTGATATGATTATGTCAATTATCTCATTCTCATCACGAATATTGCTTACACAAACTTAGTTTAGCACCCCACCATAAACAGTGCACATATTTCTTATGTTTTCATTGTTTAATTTGTTACAAGCTCATATGTGCACACTTTATGAAAATATGGAATTTTAATCATATTTGTGAAATCTCAATTGGTTGTCATCAATCACCAAAAGGGGGGAGATTGAAAGTTCATCTAGGCATCCCTTGCGCGTTTTGGTTGATTTATGACAAACAAATGAGATCCTAACCAAATTGTTGAGATGAGCGCAGGGTTTAGTGGAATTATGAAGAAAGCGCAAAAAGAAAGGAGAGTGAGGAATCAAGTTGAAAAGAGCTCAAGAGATGAATAGAATACTCTTTGTGTATGGAGTTTGTTGGAGAAACACACCCCAAGAGCTTAGGCAAAAGAAAACAATCTCGCTGCACAAACTGACACAGGTCCGGACTAGTCCGATATTCCCCAGACTAGTCTGATAATCTCTCTATCCAGAATCGGACCGGTCCTCCCAGTGCGGACTTGTTCGCAACGAACTAGTTCAATAAAGTTTGGACTAGTCCGATAATGCCTCTAATAAATATCAGACAAGTCCGATATTCCACAGACTAGTCCAAAATCCTTACTGACCAACTTGTCCTTAGCCCCTTAAAATTTCACGACACCAGACTAGTCCGACATTATCCGGACTAGTCTGATAACCTCTCTGACTAAAATCGGACAAGTCCTCCAAGTGCGAACTGGTCCACAATTCACTAAGGGATTCACCACACCGAACTAGTTCGATATGTGCCGGACTAGTACGAACATCTCCGGAGACAAAATTGGACTAGTCCGCCAATTGCCGCACAAGTCCAATATTTCAGGACACTTAGGGTTTCCCACACGCCGCACACCGGACTAGTTCGGAGTCCACCATGGACTAGTCCAGACTTTGTAAACCCTAACAGTAACCTTTGGAAACCCTAGTATAAATAGAGGTGCACGGCCCTACTATGATCTCTCTCGACCCCCTGCGCCGTCAAACCTTCCAAGAGCCCAGAAAACACGTCTCTCCACACAATCAGAAAGTGCATCTAGGCATCCCTTGTGGGTTTTGGTTGATTTATGACAAACAAATGATATCCTAACCAAATTGTTGAGATGAGCGCAGGTTTTAATGAAATTATGAAGAAAGCGGAAAAAGAAAGGAGTGTGAGGAATCAAGTTGAAAAGAGCTTAAGAGATGAATAGAATACTCTTTGTGTATGAAGTGTGTTGGAGAAACACACCCTAAGAGCTCAAGCAAAAGAAGACACTCTCACTGCACAAATTTACACAGGTCAGGACTAGTCCAATATTCCATGGACTAGTCCGATATTCTCTCTGTCTAGGATCAGACAAGTCCTCCCGCTGCAGACTTGTCTGCACTGGACTAGTCTGATAAAGTCCGGACTAGTCCGATATTCCTTCTAATCAATATCGGACAAGTTCGATATTACACAAACTAGTCCGAAATCCCCACTGACCAACGTCGGACAATTCCCCTCAATTTTAGACTTGTCCTTAGCGCCTCAAAATTGCATGACACCGGACTAGTCCGATATTGTCCGGACCAGTCCGATTACCTCTCTGACTAAAATCGGACAAGTCCTCCAAATGCGGACTTGTCCTCAATTCACTAAGGGATTCACCATGCCAAACTAGTCTAATATGTTCTGGACTAGTCCGAACATCTCCAGAGACAAAATCGGACTAGTCTGCCAATTGCTAGACATGTTCAGTAATTCAGGACACTTAAGGTTTACCACACGCCGCACACCGGACTAGTCCTGAGTCCACAACAGACTAGTCCAAACTTTGTAAACCCTAACGGTAACTCTTGGAAACCCTAGTATGAATAGAGGTGTAGGGCCCCTAATCAAACTCTCTCGACCCCCTACGCCGTCACACCTTCCAAGAGCCCAAAAAACACGTCTCTCCACACAATTCAACGCAACAAAGATCAAATCCTTGAGGATTAACCATAGATCAAAGGAGAGACGTTCTTCACGTCTTGAGCTCTTGGGTTTGAATCTCTCGCAGACTCTCGCTGTTTCATTGCATAATTTTCGAGTGTGTTTAGTGGTGTTTCGATTTGTAAATCTTGGGGAGCCCTCAACTTGTGATAGGCCCATTGAACACGATTATTTACCCCCTTTGTGATTAATGGAAGAGAATCGACCTCCGTGGCAATTCGACGAGGGTAGAGTTGGTGAATACCCGGTCCTCCGTGGGCTCCTCAATGTGGACGCAGATTTCCTCTGTGGAATCGTACCGCGGGATAAAAATCATTGTGTCTTTGCTTTTATTCTTACTATTCATTGTAATATAGGGTTTGCTTAATCTTGTCCAACTTACGTTAAAACATTGAAACAAAAGTTAACTTGTGCGACATCTAGTTTCATTGAAGCAATACATTCAAGTTACAACTCAATTTCCGCTGCATAGAGTACCTGGATCGAAATCATCGATCTAACTTGATCGATCTAGTTCGCACACATCGGACTAGTCCGCACACTACCGGACTCGTCTCATTTCTCTGTGTTTGATCAGGTTGCTAAGTGTTTCAGATTCCGACGAAAAGTTCAAAAGGCCTATTCACCCCCCTCTAGGCTACATTTAATTGGTATCAGAGCGAGACTCTTCAAAAAGAGACTAATCGCTCGAAGAGAAGATGTCGGACATAAAGGAAGTGCACAAGAACTTCAACTGGGAGAAAGTTGAAGATGAAAAGACTCAAAATTTGGAGAAGCTCCTCGATACTATCCAAGACTTCGAGGATGATGATGAGGAGACGCTTGAACTCAAGGCGCTCCTAAGGAAGAAGGCACTCTCCAAAGGGAACATAAGGATCGATGATGAGAAGAAGAAGAAGGGGAGTAGTCACACTGACTACTCCCGATATCCTTTCAACTATGATCGTTTAAATTCAAATAATAATCACTAATTATCAATTCCACTTGGAAAAGCCCATACTTTGATGGCAATGATTATTCAATGTGGAGCCAAAATATGAAGATGCATTTAATATCACTTAACCCCAACTTATGGCATCGAAAAGGGAGAAACAACTAGATCTCGAATTGCTAATTTTTGTGAACATTACTTGTTTGTATCCTCTTTGGAACCACATAGGGTTGAAGATGCATTGAAGGATCCGGATTGGGTGGTGGCAATGCAAGAAGAACTGAACAACTTCAAACGGAACGAGGTTTGGGAACTTTTCGAAAGACCCTAGTTCAACGTCGTCGACACAAAATTGGTCTTCCGCAACAAGCATCAACACGGGGTAGTGACAAGGAACAAGTCACAACTTGTGGCCAAAGGGTATTCACAAGTCGAAGGATTGGATTTTGATGAAACTTTTTCTCCCGTAGCTAGGCTTGAATTGCTTAGAATATTACTTGCATATGCTACTCACCATGATTTCATGCTCTATCAAATGGATGTGAAAAGCGCCTTCCTCAACAGACCAATCAAGGAGGAGGTGTACGTGGAGCAACCCCCCTGATTCGAAGATCAAGAGTTCCCCGACCATGTGTTCAAACTGCTAAAATTATGACAGATAGATGTGAGATGTCTATGATGGGAGAACTGCAATATTTCTTAGGATTGCAAGTGAGGCAACAAAAGGAAGGGACATTCATAAGCCAAACCAAGTACACGCAAGACATACTCAAGAAGTTTGGAATGGACAAAGAGAAGACTATAAAGACTCTCATGGCAACAAATGGACACTTGGATCTCAAAGAGGACGGACCAAACGTGGATCAAAAGGTATGTCACTCTATGATTGGATCCCTACTTTACTTATGTGCATCTAGGCCTGATATTATGTTGAGTGTATGCTTGTGTGCAAGATTTCAAGCCAATCCTAAGGAGTGTCATTTGACAGCCGTAAAAAGAATCTTGCGATATTTAGTTCATACACCGAACCTAGGCCTTTGGTATCCTAAAGGTTCCAAGTTCAATCTCATTGGATACTCTGATGCAGATTATGCCGGATGCAAATTAGATAGAAAAAGCACCTCCGGTGCGTGCCAATTCCTAGGTAGATCCCTAGTTTCTTGGTCCTCCAAGAAACAAAACTCCATTGCCTTATACACGGCCGAAGCGGAGTATGTTGCAGCTTGGAGTTGTTGTGCACAAGTCCTTTGGATGCGACAAACTATAAGGGATTACGACTACAATATGAGCTGTATTCCACTCCTTTGTGATAATGAGAGTGCTATTAAAATTGCCCATAATCCCGTTGAGCACTCTAGGACCAAACACATGGACATCCGGCATCACTTTTTGAGAGACCACTCAATGAAAGGAGACATAGCCATCTCCCATGTCAACAACGAAAAACAACTAGCCGATATCTTTACCAAGCCACTTGATGAAAAACATTTTTGCAAGCTACGAAATGAACTAAATATTCTTGATGATCTGAACGTGGCTTGAAAACTTGCATACCTGTATGGCATCTGCAAAATCTTTTGATTGTGTTATGAAAATTCTCTCTCTCTCTATTTTCTCCGAAAAACTATTTCAATTACTTGATTTGGTGCATCTAGGCATCCCTTGTGGGTTTTGGTTGATTTATGAAAAACTAATGAGATCCTAACTAAATTGTTGAGATGAGCGTAGGTTTTAATGAAATTATGAAGAAAGCACAAAAAGAAAAGAGAGTGAGGAATCAAGTTGAAAAGAGCTCAAGAGATGAATAGAATACTCTTTGTGTATAGAGTGTGTTGGAGAAACACACCCCAAGAGCTCAAGCAAAAGAAAACACTCACACTGCACAAATTTACACGGGTTCAGGCTAGTCTGATATTTCATGGACTAGTCCGATATTCTCTTTGTCCAGGATTAGACACGTTCTCCCAGTGTGGACTTGTCCGCAACGGACTAGTCCGATAAAGTCCGAGCTAGTCCGATATTCCTTCTGATCAATATCGAACAAGTCTGATATTCCACAGACTAGCCGAAATCCCCACTGACCAACATTGGACAAGTCCCCACAATTTTAGACTTGTCCTTAGCCCCTAAAAATTTCACGACACCGGACTAGTCCGATATTGTCCGGACTAGTCTGATAACCTCTCTAACTAAAATCGGACAAGTCCTCCAAATGCAGACTTGTCCTCAATTCACTAAGAGATTCACCACGCCGGACTAGTCCGATATGTGTCGGACTAGTCTGAACATCTACGGAGACAAAATCAGACTAGTCCGCCAATTGCCGGACAAGTCCGATCACACAGGACTAGTCCGGAGTCCACCACAGACTAGTCCGGACTTTGTAAACCCTAACGGTAACACATTGAAACCCTAGTATAAATAGAGGTGTACGGCCCCTAATCAAACTATCTCGACCCCCTGTGCTGTCACACCTTCTAAGAGCCCCAAAAACACGTCTCTCCACACAATCCAACGCAAGAAAGATCAAATCCTTGAGGATTAACCATAGATCAAAGGAGAGACATGTTCTTAATGTCTTGAGCTCTTGGGTTTAAACTCTCGCACACTCTCGCTGTTTCATTGCTTACTTTTTGAGTGTGTTTGGTGGTGTTTTGATTTGTAAATCTTGGGGAGCTATTAACTTGTGAGAAGGCCCCTTGAACACGGTTATTTACCCCCTTTATGATTAGTGAAAGAGAATCAGCCTCCATGGTGATTTGACGAGGGTAGGGTTGGTGAAGACCCGATCCTCCGTGGGCTCCTCAACGTGGACGTAGATTTCCTATTTGGAATCGAACCATGGGATAAAAATCATTGTGTCTTTGCTTTTGTTCTTACTATTCATTGTGATCTAGGGTTTGCTTAATCTTGTCCAACTTACGTTAAAACTTTGAAACAAAAGTTAACTTGTGCGACATCTAGTTTCATTGAAGCAATACATTCAAGTTACAACTCAATTTCCGCTGCATAGAGTACCTGGATCGAAATCATCGATCTAACTTGATCGATCTAGTCCGCACACACCGGACTAGTCCGCACACTATCGGACTCGTCTGATTTCTTAGTGTTTGATCAGGTTGCTAAGTGTTTCAGCTTCTGACGAAAAGTTTAAAAGGCCTATTCACCCCCCCCTCTAGGATACATTCAATTGGCATCAGAGCGATACTCTTCAAAAAGAGACTAATCGCTCGAAGAGAACATGTCAGACATAAAGGATGTGCAAAAGAACTTCAACTGAGAGAAAGTTGAAGATGAAAAGACTCAAAATTTGGAGAAGCTCCTCGATACTATCCAAGAATTCGAGGATGATGATGAGGAGACGCTTGAACTCAAGGTGCTCCTAAGGAAGAAGGCACTCTCCAAAGGGAACATAAGGATCGATGATGAGAAGAAGAAGAAGGGGAGTAGTCACACTGACTACTCCCGATATCCTTTCAACTATGATCGTTTAAATTCAAACAGTAATCATTACTTATCAATTTCACTTGGAAAAGCCCCATACTTTGATGGCAATGATTATTCAATGTGGAGACAAAATATGAAGATGCATTTAATATCACTTAACCCCAACTTGTGGCATATAGTGTGTACACGGATAGATATCCCGGATGACGATGAAGAGCTCACACCAAGTCAAGAGCAAGCTATTCATCAGAACGCTCAAGTTGCGGCTGTCATAACTTCATCATTGAGCCAAGATGAGTTCACCAAGGTGGATAGACTCGAAATTTCTAAAGAGATATGGGACACATTACAAACTGCACACGAAGGCGATGATCATGTGCAGGAGGCCAAGATTGAAATGATGGAAGGCGAGTTGGGAAGATTCGCCTTAGAAGAAGATGAGTCACCACAATACATGTATAATCGGTTGAAGACTCTCATCAATAAAGTTTGAAGCTATGGAACCAAAAAGTGGAATGATCCCGAGGTGGTGAAGCTAATCCTTAGAGCCTTCATGCCTTGCAACGTAACCCTATGTTCAATGATTAGAGAAAGCCCCGGGTACAAAAAAATGACCCCGAATGAATTGCTTGGAAAGATCATCAATTTTGAGATGATGGAGAAGCAAGCAAAACATGCCACGATGATACAAGCACTGGAGATGGAAAGAATGGTGTTTCATACATGAGAAAATCGCTGGATGAAGGAATGCAACAATTCTCCCGACTTTTGTTGTACACCAAAAAGGTCCAGTTCTTTATTGGGTCAGGTGTAGGAGCTCCCGAAGTTGGTGGTGAACTGTTGGCATAGCTCCCCCCAACTGTTCATAGAGTCAAGCGGAAGACTCAACCAGGACCTAGTTGCCCCAATCAAAGCCACCGAAAAACAGTTGGCCATCACGACCTCATTGCCACCCGCCGCGAGGATGCGGTGGAGTATATCTGGAGGAACTCGGCTGGGTTGACAGTCCCATCGAATTTTTCTGGCAGATGAGGCCAAAACTTGTGAGGCCAGCGGACCTTGCGCAAGTGCATGGCTAGGGCTGAACAGCTGCCCCCTACTCTGATGGGAGTAAGGTTTCCCCGAGCCTCCCGCCTTTCACGAGCACACTCGATATGGACGCGACCGTCCTGTTGTCTGTATCGTCGGTCGAGCTCGGACCAAAGATCATGCATCAAATGTATCGACGTGGAGTCTGTGCGACGCGCCCCGAAAGGCAGCGTCGTCAGCTGCTAAGAGATAGAACATCTCTGGTGCTATGGACCAAGTCTTCCAGACAAGATCCGATGCTGAGATGTGGCCTGCCCCGAAGGTGGAGGACCTTGGTTGCTAAGGCCATCAGCTGCAGCTACAACCATATGTTCCACATCAGCACGCCACCGCTCCATAGCTCCCTGAGGTGCGCCTGGCGGCGGTGGGTGCTGGAGAAGAGTACACGCAGCAATTAGCGTGTTCTCCAGGTTGTTGTGTGTTGATGTACTGACCGACGCCGAGACTCCATCCTGCTGTCTGGCATTATTAGCGAGAGTAGATGGTGGTGGTGGTGGTTGTACGACGCCCGCTGGGACAACAACACATGCTGGCTATTGCACATTGGAGGGATTCCCTCCATCAGGTTTCTCAGCATTGCCGTTAAATGATCCTGGGGCGGAGTTCACCATCTTGAAATCTCAAAGGCCCCTACCTGGCGCACCAAATGTCGAAGTGTGCAATCGACACTTCCCCCGGTACTACTAGATCATAGGCCGCAGAGGTTCTTGATTGGTTGGGACGCGAATGAGATTACGAACAAGATGATGACATGAGAGATTTTACGTGGTTCGGGCCGCCTGAACGTAACACCCTACTCCACGCGATATGTGTTGTATGTATGAATATATGGCGCTTGTGAGCGTGTGAGCTTCCTTGTCATGTATCATGCAGCGCAACACTTTTATAACCTAAGGTCTGGCTGTTACATTAGCCTGGCCTGACATGTGGACCTAGCAATAGTTAATTGCCTAATACACGATCTGTGAATATTAAGTACAATTAATAGCATGATAACATGCCTTAATGGTGGTGTTACCGTTGTTAAGAGTCCTCTGATCGTGTGTCATTAATATGACATTAATGACACGCAATCATGTCTTGTAACTGTAGGTTTAATTGTCCCTTCCATGTCCGCGCAGTTGGAGATCCGCTAGTCTCTTCGTTGCTGTCTCAGGTCCGGGAGCTCGACACGTGGTGGCTCTGGAGCTTCCCATTGTGGGGAGGCAGATCCGTAGCCACTATACATGAGGCGGCTCTAGAGCATACCATCGTGGAGAGGCAGGTCTGAAGCCACTATACACGTGGCAGCACCGGAGCTTCCCTCTATTGGGGGTTAGGTCTAGGGTCACTGGACATGTGGCAAGACCGGAGCTTCCCTATAGGGGGAGTTAGCTCCAGCCTCGGGTTACACGTGGCAGTGCTGGATCTACCCAAACGAGGGAGGCGGGTCCAGTGTTATATAGCACGTGTAGCCTTCGGAGGTCTTCAACTCGGACAGGTGGAACTCCTCGGTGTTTCTTGCAGTATCGTGGGGTACTCGGTACGCAGGGTACCGACAGTGGGTATTTCCAACCAAATGGGGATAACTTAAATCTTTTTAGAATTTCTTCGGAAATCTAAGTTTCACTTTCAAACTAGGAATAGCAGCCATATCACTATATCATACCGCATAACAACTTAGAATGGATTAAGCTTTTGCTACCCACAATTTCCAAATCAAGGCAAAAGCAATTTTAGCCAATGAGAGCAATATGTTGGAGAGTAGTAAGTTGTAAACTAGGGACTTAGGAAAATTAAAACAGAGCAACTATTCATCATTTCATCTATGTGAATTTCAAATCATTCTTACCGCATATCTTTTATTTTATTAACCTACCCTATACTACATTATTATTAATCACTTTTTTAGATGCAAATGTGGTGGAAAGAAATAAATAAAATAATGGAATCTAAATGGGATGGGATACAAGTTACCTTTAGTGGGGGTCCTCCCCCAAGCTTGTTCTTGTTCGAGGTCCGCGATAGGGGTTGAAATCCTAACGACGGATGTAGGCCATGAAGTTACCCTACCCTAGCAGCATGGATTTGACATTGGAGCGGTTGAGTGTTGATGTTTGGTTGCCTTCCATGGGTTCCATGTGTGTGGTCGAGGAGAGTGTTGTCGATGACGCTCATCCACACCTCAAGGTTTCCATAGGTTGGATGTACCTTGTTATTCCTTGGCTAAGGTAGTGATAACCCATGGCACAAAGGCATGACGTGCACTCAACATGCATTGAGTGTGTTCCGTCATTCTTTGGCTAAGGTTTATCATACCTTCTTACAATAAAGAAACAACTTGTACCCCTCATGCATTGGGTGTGATCCGTCATTCCTTGGCTAAGGTAATAATAACCTTTAGCCACAAAGGAGTGACTTGTACCCAACATTTGTTGAGTACGATCCGTTATTCCTTGGTTAAGGTACAACATAACTATAACCACAAAGGGATGTCATGCACTCAACATGGGTTGAGTATGATCCAGAGTTCCATGGATAAGGTATAAAATACCTTATAGCCACATAGGAACAACTTGCACCCAATATACATTGGATGTGATCTTGTCATTCCTTGGTTAAGGTGCATCATATCTTTTAGCCACAAAGGAATAACTTACACCTAATGATGGTAGCAATTCCCTTGAGCTTGAATGAGTGCTTAGAATAGCTGAGAGCATACTGCTCTCACATATTCGTAACAGCCCATTGGTTGCTCACAAAGGGTTTCCATGTCAAATCTCCGGCCTCGTATAGTTATGGTTGACCTTCGGGCTTATTTTCTGATAGGTAGCAACCACCCTAATTTACTCGTTGGCCAAGAGATATTGATATGGAATCCTCTTAGGGTTTCCGGCAATCGTATCTTTGAATGCCTGCATAAATATCTTACTTTTGCAAAATTCCTCTCTATGATAGAGAGGGATGGTTAGCTCCCGATATTTGTACAAATGAATTTTCGGGTTAGGTAACCGAATTTTCATTTGTACATACGGGGAAGACAAAAATCAAAGATACATTTGGTATTCCAAGTGTATCCATGAACAATGTGTGAATCATTGCTAGGAGCGGGGATTTACGGATAAATCAAGTTGAACATTTTCCAAAGCTCCTACTCATAGCAATGCAAGTGATATATATACACTATATGGATCCCCTCGTCTTGTAAAGTTTCTAACCATCATAGTTTTTTACAAGAGCAAATATTTATCATTTGGGTCATGGCAAACAAGATTCTAAATTTTATCCTCCTGAACATTTTTAGTTTCTTGCTATGAATTCGAAATTTAGTGATCCATGCATGAATGAGTTCAAAATTATGAACATCACTATTTCTAGGTTGCTGCATACCAATTCAGCAGTTAAGTCATTACATAAGAATTACCTAGGCAGAAAATGTCTATGTCAATTTTAGCAATGCTTATGAAATTCTAGGTACTTGTTTAAATTTATTCCCAAGTAAGGTGGCATTCCTTTTTGAAGAATTAAAAAGAGTAATGTCAACAGTTACTCTTGTGAGGATGCATAAGAATTGAATGATGAGCAGTTGTAAACCTTCCTTACCAATGTAAGCAAAAATCATTAAATCCTAATGTAATTCCAATCATGGAAAATTTTAAACTTGTACCTCAATTGAAGAGCAGTCTTTGTTGAAGGTCATTGTGTGAGAAACTCACGACAATGGATTTTGGTGTAGCCTTCATGTTCAATGTCTCCTGCCATGTTGAGGCTGGAGTTGAATGAGCTTCATCTTGTTCCTCCATTAGACCACCACTTTGAGCATTCCTCCATCATGAGCTCAAAATGAGATCTATGGAGAGATATGCGCTTGATGGGACCCTCCAACCTCTTTACAAATTTTGTCCCTGGTGCACTAAAATCAAGAACAAACAAAAAAACTCGAAAATGGGTTATGATAGCTCAAAAGCATATTGTACCCTTTGTTAAATTATTTTGCCCAGCTTGAAACAAATTGCAAATGCAATGAATATTGAGGGAAATATTTTTGATTTTAATAAGGAAGATGAATTCAAGTGGTTACGCCCAAGGTTCATATCCAAATAAATTTATTTCCTAATTCAAAATTTTAGTTTTATGTTGGTTGGAAATTTTATTTTCCAACATGCAAGTGTGGAAATTCAAACATGCTAAATGCAAATGCAATACTTGATGGGAAATTCAAATATGCAATTGAGAAAGCAAATATGAGGTAACTACCAATTAACCTATTGGCAAGGACTCACTGAATTTTCGAAGTCTGATGAGTGGGACTTACCCCCGTCCTGTTTGGGTCGATTATTTGTTGTCCAATCCCGGAGTTGAAGACGTGGACAACTTCTCTTGATTGACATGCCAAATCTCCTTTGGCATATCAGTTGGACATGTGGGCCACATGGTGGGCCTACCATCTCCGTCATCTTGATGAAGACTTGTTCATATAGTGACGGCTTCTCCTTCTTGAAGATATTCTCTCATGAGCATGGTGAGGCTTTTTCTTCTTTAGGAGCATCACTTTGACCTTATTGATATTCCTTAAGGTCAACCTATACTTTGATCTTGGATCAAAAGCTTCCTTGGACATGGTGGCATGTGGACTCCACAATCAAACAAGAAACACTTCGTCCACAATGTCAATTGCTCTAGGTTGCATGGGCTTGGTCGAAGCATAAGAATCCCAACAAGTGATTGTGGGATATATTGGATCTTGAATGATCTTTAAGTTTCTTGTCCTTGGTCAAGAGCTTCATGTAAATGTTGTCTTGATTTCTTGCTTGGCCATGGACAAGATACTTAAAGGTAGGCTAGTTTAACTTAAATCCCTTGGAATTCCCATAGCCTCCTTGATTACATGGGTGATATTGATTCACCCTTGACCTCCTTGTAGATGATAGCCATTGGAGTTGTGTTTGAAAGGAAGAGTCCTCATGGGTCATAGGGAAATGATTCCCCAAGTGGCAAATGTTGACATGGATTTTCACAAATTATGTGAATATCCATGGCTTGGATCATCCAAACACTTGTCCATTGGCTTGATTTTCATGATACTTCAATGGGAGGTGTAGTTACATAGCTAGCATGTTCACCATGTCAAGTGGTGTGCATGCCAAGCCAAAGGAACTAGAGCATTCTTCAATCCACCCCTTGAGTAGAGACCATATTCTCATCCATGATAAATCAGAATAGGACTCCTTCAGCTCCATCACAAAGATGGTCATGGATTGATGGAGCCAACCCATGACATGAGTGTTGGATGAAGATCCAACTATCCACCCTATGGTGGAGGCAACCAAGAAGAACTCTTGGAGCCTCCCCCAAGCTTAGGGATGGATGACTTTGGCTCCTAATGGAAGCTAAAATTCTTCCGCAAAAGGCAATGGTGTTGCCTAGCGAACATTTGTTGAGGTACACCTTGAATCATCTTGTAGTTGAGTACTGGCGTCCTCGTTGGCAATCCCATGAAATGAGTTAGTCAACAATACCCTGTTTTCACCATAAAAGGAGAAAACAAACTAGGGTAATCCCATCTAATAACTATTAGTACCTGTAGCTTAATCACAAGTGATAGCTATCCTTCACTTCCTTTGCCTTCCCCGGCAACGGCGCTAGAAATGCTTGGTTACGTTTCTTACGTCACAGATCATCTCTCGAAAGAGATGAGTCCGCAAGCGCACGGAAACTATCGTGTAGCATTTCACCCAAGAGTATTCCCAAGGGTATCGTATTTATCCCAGAGGAAGGCAATGGGTTAAAGTAAACACTACTCTTATGATCAAGCTATGGGATACTAATAAGTTATCAAGACAGGGGTAAGTTGATAATATGTGTAGTGCAACACACACCTAAGCAATCTACTCTAAGGGTAAGGTTGTCCTAGCGAGGGTTAGACTACGAGACGGAGATAAGCCTACTATGCTCTAATTACTCATATACATAGCCTAATAAATTACACATGACTATGGTAATGGTGAATACTAGGGCTTAGTGGTCTAACATATCTGTCACGAGTTTACACCTAGCAATACTAGGCGACTCCCGCCAAGAGCTTGTGATATAGCTGAACGTGGAGGATTACAAAGGGCAGATAGGGCTGTCGCCACCTATTGCCTACCTCTTCAATCGGTGGGTCTACGAGACATCCAACGCTACTTAACTATCCTAGCACCATGCTAGCATATTAAGTAAATACCTTAAGAGGCTACGGCACAAGCCACCCTAAGACAATGACTAAACTAAACATTGTTGAACCAATGTTGGGACCAAGCACTAACATATTCATATTAACATTATCATATTATTACCTAATTAGACTATAGTGGTGATGTATGATGTTTATGATAACATGATAATGGAATTATGTATAGATCATAACAACATCTACACCTAGCACATACATGGACTCCACAACCAAACAAGGAATGCTTTACCCAAGTATATAAGTAAATAAAGACTAATAGTGATATTATTATAAAGCACAAAGTCATAAATACAAGAGAAGATACATGAGCCATAACATTCCCAATTTGGACTTGGGACTAGAGGCTCCTCTCTACAGCCTAACCTCCACTAAGGAACTAGGAGATCTAGTGTATACAATATAGTGATGCTCATGTGGTGTGTGTTGAAGTGAGGGGTTAGGGGTCCTCTTTTAGCTTGGAGAAGGGTCGGTTCCCGCCACCAAAAGCGCGTGAATCAGTCACCACTGACTTCTTCAGGCTAGGAGAAGCCAACACGTGGAAGCAAACCGAGTTTGGAGGAAAGACCAGGTCGACCGACTAGGGGGGTCGGCCAACCTGGTAAGTCCTCCAAATGGTCTATGCTTTCTTGGGGTGACTTCCAGGTGGGTCTCATCCCTTGATATAGGTTCTACAACGTTGGATGGCCTCGGATACTTTTGTTTGTGGGCCATTTGATCTATTTGGTGCCACATGTCGGTGCTTGATCGATTGGGATGATATTTTATAGGATCCATCCCCTTGTTTCACTTCAACTATGTATAGAATACCTGCATGCACCAATTCCTCCAAGTACAAGTGGAAATAGGTTAAATAAAAAGGTGATGTGTGCAAGAAATGACAATTCCTTCACACAATTGAGTTATATTGACGGGTGAAATTGGTATATAACAACCGTCAACAATGAGTTTCTTTTTATTTTCCCCTGTTGGTACATATCCCGTGACCATGAAATTCATGATATCCGCATACCAAAGGTGAGAGTAAGTCACCTTGAGAAGCATATCATCTCATAGGAAGTCATTGATAGGAATGTCCATGGTTTGCATGACTTCAATATGTGAGAGACGATCTAGGACGTAATTCTCTACTCCTTTGTTATCCTTGATTTGTAAGTCAAACTCTTGGAGTAGAAGAATCCATCGGATCAACCTTGGTTTAGCATCCTTTTTGGTGAGCAAATACTTCAAGGTAGCATCGTCTGTGTAGACTATGACCTTGGCTCCATCCAAATGGGACCTAAACTTATCGATAGCAAAAAAAACTACAACTAAGAGCTCTTTTTCAGTTTTGGCATTATTGAGGTCAGCTCCTGTCAGAGTTTAGCTAGCGTAGCCTATTGCATGATGCTTTTTATCTTTGGTTTGGCCCAAGACTGCACCAACAGCAAAATCACTAGCATCACACATTATTTCGAATGGCAGCGTCCAATCATGAGGTTGGATGATTGGAGCTGAGATGAGCACCTTTTTGAGTGTATCAAATGATTTAAGGAATTCATAATCATAATCAAAGGTTGCTTCCTTTTCTAGTAGGTTAGTGAGGGGTCAAGCGACTTTTGAGAAATTCTTTGATGAATCGGCGATAGAACCCCGCATGACTTAAAAAGTTGCAGATTCCCTTAACGTTGATAGGAGGTGGAAGTTTTTCAATGTCTTAAATCTTTTCTTTGTCCACCTCTATCCCCCTCTCAGACACTAAGTGTCTAAGAACGATGCCTTCACGGACCATGAAATGAAACTTCTCCCAATTAAGTACTAGGTCCTTGTCTTGGAATCTTTGTAAGACCTTGTCTATGTTTTCTAGACAATGATGAAAAGTGTTTCCATAGACGGAGAAATTTTCCATGAAAACTTCCATGATCTCCTCAATCATGTTAGAAAAGATAGACGTCATGCATATTTGAAAAGAGACAGTAGCATTGCAAAGTCCAAAGGACATACACCGGTATGCATAAGTCTTGTATGGACATGTGAATGTGGTCTTACTTTGTTTTTCGGGATGGATTGGGATTTGTTGATAACCCGAATACCCATTAAGGAAACAAAAGTAGGAGTGTTTTGCCAACCGCTCTAACATCTCATCGATGAAGGGCAGTGGAAATGATCCTTCCTTGCAGCCTTGTTAAGTTTTCGATAATCAATGCACATCCTCCATCTCGTGACGGTTCATTGTGGAATTAATTCATTCTTCTCATTTTGAACAACCATCATACCTCCCTTCTTAGGTACTATTTGAACTTGGCTGACCCATTCACTATAAGGGACAAGGTAAATAATTGCGGCATGCAGAAGTTTCAAGACTTCTTTCTTGACAACTTCCTGCATCGCATTATTCAATCACCTTTAAGGTTCTCTTGAGGGGACACTCTCGGGGTCAGTAGGAATGTGATCACTGCATAATGCTAGACTAATCCCATTGAGGTCCTCTTGTGAATAGCCAAAAACAGCTCTATGTTTTTCTAGCATGACTATGAGTTTGAGTGTCTCATCATCTGAAATCTTGTCACTTATGATGACAGGGGCTTCCAAATCGCCATTTAGAAAGGCATAACATAGGCCTGGAGGTAGAATATTTAAGTCAACAGGAGGTTTTGGGAAGAACTCTTCTTTTTGCATTTCAATTGCCTCCTGAAATTCATCCTCCTCTTGGATGAAATCTTCTTCTCCTTCAATTTCAGGGGGTGCTAAGAATTGAAGTGTTCTAACTTCCTCTATTGGTTCATCTTGGATGGGAGATTCTGCGGATGTGTTCTTGGAATGCAGGATAGGAATAGAGAATTTTCTCCCTCCAAGTTTGACATTGAGGTTTCCTTCCAAGGGAATGTCCATGAGAAATTTCTCAAACGGAAGCCTAAAAATAACGTCGAAATCTTGGATTTCGAACTCATGGAAGTCTAGGATAGCCTCAATATCTTGTGTCATACAGACACCTGTTGCAAAACCCCGCGTCCTTCTAGGATGTTTACAAAAGAATCTCAAAAGGATTTACATATTGGTGCCAACGGCACATCACCCAGAATGGCAAGAGCACAAGAATTGGAGATGAGATTTGCTCCAATAGTGGGGTTGTATAGGACCCTCATTTGTGTTCCTCCAATAATACATAGAATGGTTGCCAAAGGTGAGGTCATCCGAAGAAATTCTAGTGATTGCTCAACTTTCGCAGTCCATTCTCTGCTTAGAATAGAGGTTAACTCCTTGACTATCTGTTGGACGAAAACTTCATCAGGTAGGTCAGGTGGAGTAAGTGGCAATGATGGTTTCCTACGGCAACAGTACATCAAGGTATTTCCAAAATCTTCAAATATTTCTTCCTTGAAGTAAAAGGGAAACTTCGAAGGTTGAATTTTTTCTTCCTTTGTAGTTTCTGGTCCGGGAGAGGATTCCTGCAACAAGGTTTGAGATAAGTAAGGAATGGGTTCATCCTTGTCCATGGATTTATCCTCGGTTCTTGACACGATTTCCTCTTGAAGAGGCTCATTAAGATCCATAATGAAGGAAAATTTTTCTAGAATTTGATCTAGAAGATCCTTGCCTTCTTCCAGCGTCTTATGGAGGAATTGATCCTCTAACCAAAATGTCAATATGTAGGGCATATTATTTTTTCAATCCCATGTAGAAGTGCTGCAAAAGCAACGGATCATGGATGGACAAATTTGGGCCGGAATTTCTCAAAAGAGGAAATCTATCCCAAGCTGCACTTATAGACTCCTTCTCCATCTGTTGGAAGCATAGTACTTCCTTTCATAAGGGAACAATTGAGCAATTGGAAAAAAATCAAGAAAAAATATGTCTCATAATTCATTCCAATTTCCATTTGTCTTCCCACATTGTGGTTGTACCATTGTTTAGCCTTTTCATTGAGGGAAGAAAGAAAACAACTTCCATTTGAGTGTTTCTTGTGTCATACCCTTGATTGAAAGGCATGAGCAAAGTTTTCAAACTCTCTTAGATGGTGGTAAGGGTTTTTACAATACGTTCCTAAGAAGGATTTTTCCCAAACTATGGCTATAAAGCCATGGCGAAGTTCATAGCTAGTAGAACAAATGGGTTCCGCCGAAGGTGGTGGCTCCCAGAACTTGCACTTTGGAGCAGAATAAGAAAGAATGGTGGGATGCTCCATATATGTGGTGGTGGTAAGAAAAGGAAAGGTAAGATAAGAAGATAGATAGGAGGGTGAACAAGGTTCAAAGATTAACAACAACCGTTCCTCAGCAATGGAAGCAAAAATGCTTGTTGACGTTTCTTACATCACAGATATAAATCTACAAGCGCACGGAAACTGTCGTGTAGCACTTCCACTTAGGGAGTATTCCCAAGGGTATGACACAAAGTTGTTTTGTAGGAATAGAAAAGAGAGGAATTCAATGTATTGGTTCTAATTCAAAGGAATTTGCAGTAGATGCTTACTTCGGGCACGGGTTTACCCCTAGCAACACTAGGATGACTCCCGCCAAGAGCCTATGGCATAGTCGAACGTGAAGGATTACTAGGGACATATAGGGCTGCCATCACCTACTGCCTACCTCTTCAATCTGTGGGTCTACGAGATATCCACTGGTGATTTCTAACCTAAGCACCACACTTACGTTTTAAATCACTGATCTAGTTGTTTCGAACAAAAAGCTACAACTAGAGCCTCTAATAAATAAAGCAATGAACCCACAAGTAATTCCTTGTGCAAACTATCTTGAATTGGAAATCAAACTTGAAATGAATTCACAAAGGCTTATTTGATATTGAATCAAACCTTTGTAGGGGTACAAGTGTAGAAGAGGAACTTGACAAGACCAAGCCTCCATCTCCTAGACTCTTCACTACACTCTCCTTCTCCTTGGCAGCCTCTAGGACTACTCTAAACCATAGGAGTTGTATTCTATTCTCAACTTTTGGTGTGTGTGAGTGAGATGTGGGGTGCTATTTATAGGGGGGAGAAGGGTCGGTTTCTACCACCAATTGCACGAGAATCATCCATCAATGTCTTCAGGAAGCCAGGAGGAGCCAACACGTGGCAATTGACCGAGTTTGGTGCCAGGACCAAGTCGGCCGACTAAGGGGGTCAGCTGACCTGGTATTTGCAATGTTTTGAATGTTCTTTCTCCAGGTCACTACCAGGTGGGTCCCATGTATTGATATGGGTGCTACACCATTGGATGGCCTGGATACTACTGTTTGTGGGCCGTTTGATCCATGTGATGACATGTGATGTCGCCTGATTTGTTGAAATCCAATTTAATGGATCACTCCCTGCATGTCTTGGTATTTTTGGGTATGAATTCACCTGCATACAAACAAACACCAACACTTGTGGAATTGGTTAGTTTTTAACCCTACCACAATGTTGTGTTTCTCTTTTTTGCACATTATGAGGTAAATTTATGATCTAAATATGGCACTTAAGGACCGTCAACAGGCAGCCCTATCTATCCTTAGTAATCCTCCATGTTCGACTCTGCCACAGGCTCTTGGCAGGAGTCATCCTAGTATTGCTAGGGGTAAACCTGTGCCTGATGTGTTGATCAACTTAGCATAAGGATTCACCATTAACATGCTCATTAATACCTAACCTAGACTATGTATATGTATACTAGAAGCATTGTAGGAGCAACTCCTCAACGCTTAGTCTAATCTCTATTAGGACCCATCTACTCTGTAGAATAGATTGCTTAGGCGTGTGTCACACTACCCAAATTATCCACTTACCCCTGTCTTGGTAATTGATTAGTATCCCATAGCTTGATCATAAGAGAAGTGTTTACTTTACTCCATTGCCTTCCTCTAGGATAAATACGATACCCTTGGGAATACTCATGGGTGAAATGCTACAACGGTATCTTACGTGCGCTTCTGGACCTTATCTCTTTCGAGAGATGATCAGTTGTGTTAAGAAACATCAAAAGAGGTGAATTAAAAAGTTCTGGCATATATCTTACGAGAAGAGAACTTAGCTGAGCCCCAGATGTAGATCCATCTATCACGGTCGCCTAGAACTGAAGTTGGCTCACAAAGTCTGCAAGTTGCTGTAGCTCATCATAGGCTCATCTTGACAGAGGTGTGTGAAAAATAGTTTCATAGTCGGATGAGGCCAAAAATTGATTTACACTGATCTACTACCGCTTAGCATCAGAAAATAGGCATGAAAACTGTGATTGAAGATGAGCATCATTCCAGATATCCAACAACAATAGTGTTGTAGAACCATTGCAAATAGACCATTTGGTAACACCCCTAAACTTATCTCTAAGTCTGATAATGTCCTTCCACCAGAAACAGGATCTAAGAATATCCATGTTGGTGGGGATCTGTACCCCAGCTACCAAAGAGCGTGGATCATCTATCATGCTATGATGAACATACAATGTGAGGCCATACCATACTACCAGCCCGGGCGAAACCTACATAGCCGAGGTCGGCGACAAACCTCCTTGAGGCATGCTGCGACCATCGAGGTCGGGGAGAGCTCGCTCAATCCCGAGCTATGACAAGACCAGCACCACGTCCAACCTTCATTGTAAGGGAGAACCTACCACTCGAGTCCCGACCAACAAGGTTGTGGAAGCAAGTTCATCTGAGCCCTTAGCAACGAGGTCAGGCAACAGACCTTCTCGAGCCCCAACTATCGAGGTCGGGGTGAGCCTACCCAAACCCGAGCTTGAGAGCGGGGTTGGTAACAACATTAATATGGCACGAGCCGCACGAACTGCCACACGACCGAGAGGATGGCCATACTCAAGCTTATCTCGACACAGCTCTCAAACCCAACTGACACCTTCCATGCCCCATCCCATCTGGCGCAGTGGCAGGCGTGTGCTGCAACATGGTCTTGAGGCAACAAGACTGGGGCAGGCACAACAGTGACTTCCATGACATGACCTTGCCCTGAGGCATGTACAAAAATATGCTAAAGAGATAAGCATTGAAAACCCCACCCCATTTATGAGGATATCAGAGAAGATAAGGCGATTAGATAAAGCATGCCTAAGTGCCTATAAAAGGGGCCTGAAGGCTACCTTCACAAAGGATGATGAGAAAAAGATGACATCCTGAGGACAACTTAGGTACATGGTGAAGCATCTTGTTGATAGGATGAACACTCACACACACGCGACTTAGCATGCAAACACCAATTGTTCGCAACCCCTGTAAGCCCATATCTCTCTTTCGATTAACAAAGAGCACGAGATCGACACTGGACATAGGTCACTTGCAAGAACCAGTATAAACATTTGTGTCTATGCAGCTACGCCACCTCGAGGATGATAGCATGCCAAAATTCATACTTGTTAGTAGTACATACATCGACATTTGGTGTGCCAGAAAGGGGGCTGCCGTGTTGGCAGATTTGTATAACCTGCTACCCTGCGTCATGCATAAAACTGGACAAGGCTCAACCATCAAGGACAAGCGACAGAAAATCTCCACCCCTACCACTGAGGTCGAGAACGGGTTTACCAAGCCACAACCAAGAGTCTCTCAACGAGTCTTATCCAAACACAACAAAAGGACAATCGCAGCCATTTGACACGAGCCGAGGATAAGGAAGCACAATATACACACAGAAAAAAATGACCCCCGACCTCCGAGGTCATGATGTAGGCTTTGACGACATCCCTCCTTCACTTTCCATGACCCTGCAATGGCAGGGCGGACCTGTCACCCAACACTAACAACAAACAAGGAGCGGCAGGACGAAGGCGAGCGCAAAGGCGACTGCCTAGATAGACCCTGCCTCGAGGATCGTAGAAGATAAACCTAGAAGGATAGGCCACATTGTAAAACTTGCTCCATTTATGAGGATATCCGGGGGTAGATAGTAGTTGTCGGCGTTCCGTAAATTGACTAGTACAATTTATGGCTAGCCTGCAAAGAACAAGAGATTTATCCTAGTTCGGGCAAAAAAGGACCTAAGTTCAGCGGGAGTCTTCTGTGATCTTTGTTAGCTGAAAAGGAGAGAGAACAGATTACAGGCGGGCCTGGCCCGAGCATATGAACTCCAAGATTTTACAAGCTACAAAAGTAATGCGTAAGCGCAAACGCACAGGGGTGTAAGAAAGTAAAACACGAACGCAAGTGCGTCCGAGGAAAATGGTGCAAGAGCGCCACAGGGGAAAAGTGCATAGGTAAATGCGTAAGGAAATGCAGGAGGTAAAATGCATATTCTAAACGCAAATAAATAGTGAATTCACCCCCCCCCCCCTAATGAAGGCCTTGGGGTACTTTTATAGGGGGTGAGGCCGCCCTATCTATCCGACATTCCTCATAGTGGGACCGATTTTACAGTGTTCATTTTATTTATCCAGTCTGTCGGAAGCATCCATATTAGCTTCTTCCTGATCTCCAAGGCATCGTCTTCGAGGTGAAGTTACCACCCTTCTGATGACGGATGGGACATATGTGAGGCTTATCTTGCAACTGTTCACATTGTGGGTGCTTCCCCCTGCTGAAGTTACTACGCCTGCTGTCCGTCATAAATGCCCCCAACAACCTGCCTCTGCGTGGCTCGAGCGCGGGATGAATTGTCCGCCCGAACTCTTGGCCGGGACTTGGGCGGTTTATATACCTCGACTTCACTTGGATGTGGTGATGGTGGTGGGTCCCTCCTCAACCTAAGAGTAGCTTCAGTCCACAGTCGCATAGTGGTCAAGTACCGCCGAGTCCCATATGTTTGGTACCCCGGGTACAGAGCTCCGTCAGTAGCCCCCGAGCCTTCCTCTGAGTCTTCGTGGAGTTGGTCGTAGGTTGAAATTTTTCTTGCGCCACATACCTTATAAAACAAGATCTCAAAAAATGTTTTAGTATCGATTCGATTACACGCCAGACCACTAGCAGCTCGAACTAATTCGGATGAAGCGCATGCGCACCATCGTTGTTAGCCGAGAACGCATGGCGGACTCAGAGCCTCTTACGAGGCCAGGTTGTTAGATGCAAAAAATATGTCCCGCCGGGGAGCAGATCGTGGGCCCTGAGGGGTGAGCAGACCTGGAAGCCCGAGGGTAGGGTCAAAAATCATGCGCTCGGTGAGCTATCTAATGGATAATATAGGTAGAACCCAGCCAAACCAATCTGTTGGAGCAATCGGAGCGGATCCACCATCGACTCTCAGCAATGGAAGTATGTCATGACACAAATACCAGAATTTTATAAATCCACTCGGGGACATCATCGTAGCTCTCGGGTTATGGAAGACCTGGGTGGCCGAGAGCCACCCCATTACTGGGAAACTAAGGAGTCACGAAGCTAACACCTGGACATGAGTAGTTGGAGATGTCGGGGAAGCAAGACCCCCCAAGTACACACTTACGTTGGCCATCTCGAGTCATTAGTCCCTCACTCTATGTTTTGATCATGGTAGCAACACAACGGCCTATCAGACAGGTAGGTACCCTGAACATAACATTGGCCCCAAAAGTGAGCCATAAAACTTACCCAACTTACCTAGGCCCACTTGTCTGAAAGCATCACGGCCCGTGGGTGCAAAAGGGAGATGCGAGGACGTCGCACGACTTAGACTCCTTGCAATCGCTTTTCTTAACCTCCCCGCCAAATGCTATAAAAAGGCTCTGGCGCATATGCTAGCCTCTTCCTCCTTAACCATCATCTCCAGACCATGCACCCCTCTCCACTTCTTTTGTGAAGCCTGGAAGATTGTAATCGTTAAGTAAGAGAACATTAGTTTCGGGATAACCGTTGGTTTTTCCTTGATATCGTTGTGGTTAATGCGGGAGGCCGAGCCTAGGGACGAACGCATTTTGAAGAGGGCCACCATGAGTATGGAGAATGATTCGTCACTGTTTAGGTTTCTTGTCATTGCCACGGCTCCTGGAATGGTTGCCCTTTTACCTTCCTCAGGACCCACGGCCTGAGTTGGGTACCCGTCCGAAGGCTACAGACTTACCGATCCTCGCCGCTCCTCCAGGTTTAGTGTTTCTTTGGACCTGTCCACCATTTGCTCATGTTTCCATTTTATTAACATGATTCTTCTTTTGGTGGTAGGGAATACTGCCTTGGTGTGACGGTCCTGACGAGAGGCTTGGGTTCCACAACTCATCCATCAGGATGGGTACCCCCGAGTTCAACGACATCCCTGTCTTGACAAGAGAGGGTGGCGTCGTCCTCAGAGGTGGATTTTGGGGCGGCAGAGCTGAGTCCGCTCCCATCGTACCTGGTGGCCATTCTGGCAGGACTCATCATCTCGGAGGCTGGTGATTGGGCCCCGTCAGGCCCGTTAGAATTGCAACCATCCGATGAGTCGACCACTCGGGAGACAACCCCCGCGGAGTTGCCGAGGCCCTCCGAGGTGGGCGCTGGGGGTGTCACCTCATCATCTTGACCTGGGGCTCCCACCCTTGCGACCTCCGAAGGGGAGACCCTGGGCACCAGAGGTGCTGACAGTCCTCAAATTCCACCTCCTGCGGTCGTAGACGCTTCTGAGCCGGCGAGGCCACAAAGTTTGCTAGGTGGGACGGGGTATGCGAAGACACCCTCATCCCCGGCTCGCAACTCGCTGGTGCGAGGGAGAGACTCGAGGTGGGGTTCGACAGGATCTTGGAGATCCTACAGTGGCTGGGCATTGCAGCTTCCGCTAGCCAGGTAACTTTTCTTGCCCGACTGCTACCTTTGCTTCTGAGTTTTACCCTGATACTCTTTGAAGGCATTGGCCCAGGAGTCCGCTGCGAGGGCACGGTTTCCTCATGAGGGCGGCCCGAGTTTCAAGCATGGTGAGCATAACGCTCTGTCCGAAGAGCTCACATGGGCCAGGGCAGAGGCGAAAGCTGCCCGTTCAGATGCCAAGGGGGCGCGGGCGGAGTCGGTGCGGCTGCACGTTGTGGTCTCCGCCACCTGTAAGGAGGCGGCGCAGGCAACCCTGGAGCTTGAGGTCCTTCGTGGCTTTGTATCCATCATGTGTGGGGCCATGCTCGTTCTGTCCCCTCAGGGCATAGAGCTAGACATCTTTCTTCAGGACATCCTGACTCAATTCGCTACTGTTCAGGGTGAGGTCACCATGGTCCGAGAGGCGACGATGGCGGCGTGCAACCGCATGCTTGGTCGACTGGGGGTGTACGTTGCTACGTGGAGGTGGTAGCAGAGCTGAAAGGGCTCCGCGCTTCTGGGATTGCCATCTGCGGGGCGGTGTATGGTGCTTCCTCCATGTTGCAACTGGGCACCCAGATGGTGGAGCTTTTGAATAGGGCGTCATTGCAACTCAATGCCATGGCCACCATCGAGGTGAGTCTCAGGGTGCATCTCGCCCTTATGATCATGGCATCCCTCTATGACGGCGTTGTTTTCGAGCCGTTGGAGAGGGCTACGCTGGCGGTCGGTCGGAGGCAAAGCTAGGTGCGCTGGAATAGGAGTGTGTGACGCCCGGTTCTGAAAATGAACCAAGCTAACGCATATGTATGCCCAGGATGTTCAACACACATACACGAGTGCATTCACAAAAGAGTATACAAAAAAATACCACAGAACAAAATTAATTAACCAAATTTTATTAAACAAACCATATTATCTTCAAATACAAGCTCTAATGAATATTGATGACAATTTTAACTATTGCAGCAGAAATAAACTAAATGAGCGAACTAAACAGCTAGGCAGCATAAGCAATAGGGTATAGCGCAGCTCCAATCAACACCACAGGCATAGCTGACGGTAGACACGGCCTAGAACTCCGCATTATCGCCATTAAACTCCCAATCCTGACCTGCAACTGTTGGGGGGGGGGGGTTGCAAGAGTGAGTACATGTTGTACTCAGCAAGTGTGGAAAGTATGACATGTGGCTGATTCAAATGACGAATATAATAAAGGCTAAGTGTTGAAAAGTACAGTAAAACCATTTAGAAAAGCAATGTATTACATGTATGTGAAGTAATCCTATCATAAACCATAATTAATAACATAGCACCAATCCATATTCCATATCCATCATCATATACCAATATCCATATTCAATACCAGAATTCAATTCATAACCATCCATAACCATAATACCAACCATAACCATTCCAAATACCATCCCAATACCGAGTTCCCTCTAATCATTGAAATTGTCCAGGTGCTCATAACCAGGAGCACGGCTATCATGATAGTTTATTAGACTCTGCAGAGTTTGTACCACTTTACCCACGTGTTTGTGATTTCATCACCTTTCGGTGACTAAGAACGTCCCTTATGCCCATGACCCATCGGTCACAGTACACACTTCCGTTGGTGTGTAGCCAAGAGATCACAAAATAGCCTTTACAAAGGGATCACTAGCCTATTTACACTTCACTGAGCTTTCACCAGTGGCGATGTCTCCTACATAGCACATGTTCAACCAAGGGCCCCCTCTTGATCCATTCGGATCACAGGGTAGTCCCACCAATCATCAACAAACCCAATCCGACTACCCCTTCCCCGAGCATCCACAATGGTCCAAACAGCACTAGCAAAGCCCTAATTAATCAACTACGCCACACCCATACTCGGCCTCGTGGTGGCACTGTAGTCCTGGCTTATTCTCGCATGAACCGGTCCTTAGATCTAAAGCAAGCAAAACCACCATAACATCCAACCCATCCACATACCAGGCTTGCTTAGATCACCCATTACCATATCATATGAACCAGTTCATGTTAATCATAATCTCATAAATACATCATTAATGTGTAGTATTGTTTCCCATCCCAATTAACTAAGCAAAGCAAAAAGGTAAAAAGCCCTTCCTGACTCTCTATCATAATTCCAGGTGACAAGGGTGGTCAAACAAAGCTAGTAAACTTCCTATCATAGGGTTCCCATCAAATTGACTCTAGCATGCAATTTTGCAGACAAAACATTTACTTTAAGAACAGGATCAATAAGCTTCAAGGACACTTGCCTTGCTCTCGGGATTGGTTTGGGTCAACTTCTTCAAACTCTTGGTGTTGTAGATCCTCTGCGGCACTCTCTAGCACAAAACTGTCTAATCCCAACAATAAACATACAAACAAGAAACACAATCAAAGAGTGCACAAATATTACTCAATATGACATGACATGCATGATTTATGCAAATGCAAGGTAGAACTTGTTAATAGATTGCTTTTAATGATCACTAACTAGTTCTAATAGCTTTTAACAAGTTTATACAGGTTTGGATGTGATTAGATCTCATTTAGAATTAATTCAACACAATTTAGTTAGCAAAATTGGACTAGTCTGCAGAAGGCCGGACTAGTCCGAACTTCTCAGAACTAGCGAACTAGGGTTTTCTAGATCGACGTAAATTTAGAGATTAGGGGTTGAATTCATGTAAGGAAAAGATAATAGAATGTATACCAGATGTTTAGCACTCCAATGAATCAAGAAACTTGGAGGTAACACTTGGATCTTAATGATCTAGGGTTGGGGATGAACTTGGAGATGAATTGGTGATGAAGAACGAAAGCTTGATGGAGATCTTGATCCTCTTTCGTTCCCTCCTCTTCTTCTTCTTGCTTGGGATCTCCTTCTCCCTCCTTGATGGTGGCTCTCCACGAACTAGGGTTTGGGTGGGGTGGAAAAGTGGCAAATATATATCAAGCCAAGGGTTGGGGTTGTTTATATAGAGGTGGAGGCTAGGGTTAGATGGATTTCGAGTTTGAGATGAGTAGAGGTCACTTTAGAGTCCCACATGGGCTCTAAAAGAGTTAGGCATGACGTCCCTAGGCCCACATAACGTGAAACGCAAGAAACAAGTCGTGAAACAAAAGATCAACTCGGAGTTGTGAAATATCGGACAAGTCCGGAAAGGACCGGACTAGTCCGAAGTCATAGAGAGAGAAAATCGGACAAGTCTAGCCAAAAATCGGACAAGTCCGACTTTAGTCAGAGAGGAAATCGGACAAGTCCGCTGGAACACCGAGCTAGTCCAGAAAAGTCCAGGGACTTAGCAATTTTTCAAGGATTCTTAGAATATCGGATTAGTCAGCACAAAATAGGACAAGTCCGAAGGTTTCCAGAGGCAAAATCGGACTAGTCCGCAGCAAAAACTGACAAGTCCGTTTGAAGTTAGAGAGAAATCGGACTAGTCCTCAGTGAAATCGGACTAGTCCACACTTTCCTGCATTTTAAGTGCAGTTTTGCTCCAAATCAATTTTAAACTCATTCCTCTTGTTGTGGGTTAATGTTAAAAATGTATATGAGTGTATGTAAGGCATGATGCATGAAAATGAGGGTGTTACAGAGTGTTAGCCTGTCGCTGCCTCTTTGTGCCACCTGATCTCCCCTACGTCTGTGACAGAACTCCCCCGGAGGATAGCCAAGATACAGGGTGTCCTGGTCATTTTCCTTGATGTAAATAGCTGCAGCTCCTTATGCTTTTATAATAACGGAATGAAGTACCGTTGTATGTCTTTCCTTTCCGAATATGTTCTATCATCTAGAACTTGTTCCCTTCTCTTATGTTCCCCTCAATTTCTCGTCTGGCATTGGTCTCATATGATAGGTTGGGCAGTGTTGATGGTTAGTATGTCACGGATAAGAATCCGCAAGTGCACGGAAATGCCACTATAGCACTTCCTCTTAAAGAGTATTCCCAAGGGTATCAAATCCAAGGAAAGTGTGTAAGATCTTCTAGATTGTTCTCCCAAGGACACACAGTTTGTTTGGTAGGTAAGGATTTGAGAGGATTCAATGGTTTGAAGTATAGGCCACAGATGTCTACGGCAGCTACTTGCTTCAAGCATGGGATTACCCTTGTCAACACCAAGATGATTCCTGTCATGATCCTATTGCATAGCCGAATGTGGAGGATTACTAAGGACATATAGGGTTTTCACCACCTACTGTCTACCTCTTCAATTCGTGGGTCTATGATTCATCCCCTTATGAACTCTAAGCTATGCACCACACCTAAGTTCTAATTCACAACTCTAATTTTTTCAAATGCAAAGCTACGACTAGGGCCTCTAATAAGTTAAAGTAGTGAACCCACAAGAAGTTACGAAAGCAAACTACTGTAAAATAGAAATCAAACTAGTATTGAACTCACAAAAATTTCCTTACTCGATTCCGGTAGAACTTCAGTAGAGGTACAAGTGTGGAAGAGGGACTTGACAAGCCCAAGTCTCCTCCCCCTAGCTGCTCCTCACACTCCCTATACTTGGCTGGCTGCTTGGGCAGCTCTAAATCTTATGAGTGGAATACTATTCTTAAACTTGTGGTGTGTGCAAAGTGAGGGAGTGAGGGGGTATTTATACACAAGTTCAGTCGGTTTGGCGCCACAATTAGCACCCGAGTCAGTCGTTAACACCATTAGGGAGACACAAGAGGGTGACATGCGTTGATTGAACGCGTTTGGTGCTAGGACTGAGTCGACCGAGCCAGGGGGTCGGTCGATCTAGTCGTCGCCCCCCTCGACTGTTCTTTCTTTGGGTGACTGATAGGTGGGCCCAGATCCCCTTCTCATCTAAATCAATGTTGGATCCCCTAAGATAAGCCTATGAATGGGTCCATGGATCCATGTGATGTCACATGTTATCGCATGATTGGCCGAATGGTAACTTTAAGGATTGCACCCTGCATTCTTTTGTATTTTGGGGCTTAATTCACCTGCATGCAAATAAACACTAACACTTGTGGAATTTTTCTATGAACTCCTACCACTATGTTGTGTTCTCCATTTCATAATTGTAGGTGGTGAATTGATGGTCAAATTTAGCAGTTAAGGACCGTCAATTGGCGGACATCCGATTTTCGAGCTCTTGCAGGGGAAAGGTCATATCCTAATCCCAAGACCTCCTAGAACTACTTCAAATCCCCTATGTCAATTCGGAAGCCCCAGAGCCGGGCGAGCGATCAGGACCGCTCGCCTTGTGATAAGTGCGGAGGGATGTGCGAGTCCAAGGTTCAAGACTTATGCTTCAAAGGTTAATTCTGCAAAGAACTACTAGCCGAGAGGGGAGGATTGGTTTATCCTTATCGACGATGAGTCAAAGCAGTGGCCGTCTATTCTGCTTCAGCGCGGGTCGTGGTAGCGTTTCATTATCCCTTGAGGTCACTTTGGTAGGTCACGTGACTTCAAGTTGATGCTTGTCACGAGGCTTGCAATGCACGGGGCACAATGATTGCATCCAGTCCCATCATCCTTCAATGTGGCGTGGCTCATGAAGAGTCGAGGCAACGTTCCATGCAAATCCTTGGGTTGCGACGGGTCTTTATTGCGGCATGAATTACACAGTGGTGCGGCGGTGTGGCGTGCAGCGATAACCCTAGGGTCACTGCAAGCTCTTTATTGCATCGTTGGTTATGATTCACGGCGCACCATTATTGATGCTCGCATCTCTTCGGCTTCTTTGGTGGGGCTATAAATGGCCATGTAAGGCTCCCCTGTTTGTCATCGCCTTAGCCTTTCTTCCCCAAAGGTCCTCCTTCTTTCCCCTACCTCCACCCGCCCTGTAGTCCTATGCCACTGCAAGAATCGGGCAAGCAAGTGTCGGCTAGAGTAAAATTGTTGGGGCTATCGACTTTAAGTTGACTAAAATCGTCGGTCTTCCAGAACCAACGTCACTAGAACTAAAATCATTGGCTGGCCGACGACCTTAACTACGGCTGTCGGTTCCTCGCGTTAGGCCGACGTCCATACTTATGGTCGTCTATTTCGGCCACGCGGCTGATGACCATAATGCGGGCCTGACTGGCTCCGAATATGAATCCACTACCTAAATATTAAAGACATCGGCCATGTCAGAGGACCGATGGTCTTAACTTAAAGGCGTCGGCCTCGCCGATGGCCTTACGGCGGGACCCGTCTGAATGGATTAATTCTTCGGCTAAGCAATGGCCGACGTCCAAAACTTTCTTTGCCACGTCAGCTTAACTCCTTCCCTTGTAAACCCTATCTCACATACCACACTTTGCAGTACCGCGCGCCACTGTTCTCCTTGCCCCGTGCCACCGCTCCCCGCGCCGCCGCGCCCCGCGCCACCTCGCCTACCTGCTCCGCACCCCTCGCTCTGCCGCGCCCGCGTGCTCTGCGCCCCGCGTGCCGCCGCGCTCCGCGCCCCTCCGCTGCTGCTCCCCCATGCCGTCGATACTCCCCCACGCCCCACCTCGCCGCGCCCCTGCACCACCGATGCTCCCCCACGCCCCTCACTTCTTCACAACAAGGTTTAAATCTAAACTTGTAAATTACAATATATTGTGTTTTAAATTGTAAAATTGATTAGTCTCTACGCATTGCTATATCATTGCTTATGCAATTTTATATTGTATTTTATCCATATATTTGTATGTTAACTTGATTATCTTAGATGTTATTTATTAGAGTTCAATTATGTTTATTTGATTTTTTTATTGTTTATGTACTATATGTATATAAAATGTTATCAAATCTATGCGACTAGGATCGACTAGGCGATTAGTCGTCAACTAGGGCGATTAGTCAACCGTAGTCGACCCCTAGTCGACCTCGTAGTCGTCCAACGTATTTTAGAGAAAAGTTTTAGTCGACACTAATAAAACAGAGCCAGAAGTACCATCATCCCGGCATTGAGGATGGAGAAGGCGGATGGGACAGGGAAGAATGGCACAATGCAAGTGTTGAGGAAGGAGGAGGCGGAGGGGACAGGAGAGAAAGGCGCAGGGAGGCGGACATGAGAAGGACGGCAGCGCACGGTGGAGGAGCGGCGATGGCACACCTGGAAAGAAACGCCATGGCACCATGCGGCAGCGGGCGGCATGATGGGTGGCATCGCAAGACGCATTTAGTAGGAAGTTAAAGCATGCTTCGTAAGGCATCATGGAGCATTGCTCCAAATTTGGGCAGAAGTTAAACTTCTCCTCCTTGCCATTGATATGGAAGTGGATTTCTCCAGCTCTCACATCTATGCGAGCCTTCGCAGTGCTTAGGAATGGTTGCCCAAGAATGAGCGGAGTATCCTTCTCGACCTCCATGTCGACCACCACGAAATCCACGGGTATGAAGCAGTTTCGGATTTTCACCAGGACATCTTCAGCAATATCCACCAGATAACAAACTGGGGAATCAGCCAGTTGGAGCTGCATTGGTGTTGGAGTAAGTTCCATGAAGTTCAGCTGGTCAAAAACCACCTTGGGCATCACACTGACACTTGCTCAAAGGTCACAAAGGGCCTTGTGAAAGTGGTGTGCCCCAATTGAGCATGAGATTGTAGGACATCTAGGGTCCTTCTTCTTTTCTGGAAGCATATTGAGGATGGGTGCATTGCAGCCTTCTATAAGCTTGACAACCTCAGTGGTGGGCAATGGCCGCTTATTATTCAATACATCCTTGAGATAGCGAGCATAAGTGGGTACTTGCATTGCTTCAATCAAGGGCACATTCATGTGGATTTTTTGGATGATCTCAATAAAGCAGTTGAATTGTTCATCCACTGTTGGCTTCCTTTGCCTTTGAGGGAATGGCAATAAGTTGGTGTCCTCAAAGTGTTTGGCCATTCTCTCAATAAGTGGTTCACTAATGCCAACTGGGACATCCTCCTTCTCCTTTGTAGTTGTCCTCCTCTCTTGTGTGGGATATGGTGGGTCACGAGTGTTCTTGCCACCTCTCGTAGCCACCGCACTCACTTTCTCCATTGGAGGAACAACTGCAGCCAGTTGAGCCAATTGAGTTTCCAGCATCTTGTTGAAACTCAATTGATTTTTGAAGGCTGAGGACAGTCCTTCAATTTTGGCATTTATGCTCTCTAGGGTCTTGTCATTGGCTGACATCTTCTTAGATAGGAACTCATTGATATTCAACTGGCCAATGGCAAGTTCTCCCAAGTTGGGTTGATTTCCATTGTCGCCATTGTTGTTGTACCCTCCTTGAAAGAATGGGCGTGGTTGGCCCCACCCTTGACTTCCTCGATGACAGTCATTGTTGTTTCCATTGTTGGCTACGTATAGGGCATCCTCACGGGTTTCTGGATAGTCATTGCCCAAATGTCCTGTGTTGCCACAGACTTCACAAGTGATATGAGAGTCTAAGGCATAGGCATTGCCACATACCTCACCATTGTCTTGTCCATCAATCTTTTTTATAAGAAGGTCCAATTTGCTAGCGATCATGTCCACCTCCTTCAAGGTGTGCATGCCTCACTGGTGGGTATGGAGACGCTCATCGCTCCAACCCATGTTTGACACCATCTTCTCAATCAATCATGCCATCAATGAGAAGAAGGCACCTCTAGCAGCAGCATCAACATGGTCACGTGCGGAACGGATCAGCCCATTGTAGAAGTTTTGGATGATGAGCCAATCATCCATCTCATGGTGGGAACAGGCTAGGATGTACTCTTGAAGCCTTTCCCAAGCCTCGAGAATAGATTCCTTGGCATCCTGCTGGAAGTTGGAAATTCTTCCACGTAGGGCATTGGTTTTGCCCAATGGGAAAAACTTGGTGAGGAATGTCGTAGAACACTTCTCCCAAGTATCTACAACACTTGGGTCCGCGTAGAACCACTATTTCGCACTCCTAAGAAGAGAGAACGGAAGCAGCCTAAGACGGACAACATCTGGAGATACGTCCTTTATCTTAAAAGTGCCACAGATCTGAAATAGGTAAGCAGTTGCATCCTCGTTAGCCTTCCCACAAAATGGGTTGGCTTGCACCATAGTGATAAGGCCAGTCTTGATTTCAAAATTTACATCTCCCATGTTAACAGTGGGCCTAACAGGCACATTGTTAGCAAGGGGAGCCAAAAACTCACGAAGGGCCTTCTGGGCCATTGGTGTTTCGGTTGTTGGTGCAGTTGTGCTAGCTTGCTTTGCCGCTCGAAGCTTCTGAGGAGTAATGACACGAGGTCAATCTCTCAGAAGGGATTCAGGATCTTCAACAAAGGTTTCTAGCAAGCGGAAACCAGACATATAGTATCCTGTTTTCACATAAAATGCGAAAACAAAGAAGGGTCATCCTACTAAAACCTACCAGGGTCCTATCCTATTCACTCAATCATGTAATACTTCGGCTGCCTTCCCCGGCAACAGCGCCAAAAATGCTTGTTGATATTTCCTACGCACCACTAACAATTCAACCCGAGCAGTGGTGCCAGAAATGCTTATTGGTAGGTTTTAAATCGATGAACATCCGCAAGCACACGGAAACTATCGATGTAGCATTTCCCCTTTAAAGAGTATTCCAAATGGTGTCATTTATATTTTCTCAAAGGAAGGCTTGATGGAAGTAAAACAATCATCAAGTCGAAAGGCTAGGTTGGCCTAGGTAGAGTTCTAACAAGGATGGATAAAGGGTAATTAAGGTAGTGTGACACACAGAAGAGCATTCTATCCTAAGGGGATAAATGAGGTAATAGAGGAACAAGGCTAAGAGTTAGGTAGATACTCCTACTATGATTCTAATGTACATATACATAGCCTAAGTTAGTTACTAATGACTATACTAACTATGAATTCTCATGCTAAATAGATTAACACATCGGGGACAGGTTTACCCCTAGCAACACTAGGCGACTCACGCTAAGAGTCTGTGGCATAGCCGAACGTGGAGGGTTACAAAGGACAGATAGGGTTGTCACCACACACTGCCTATCTCTTCAATCCGTGGGTCTACGAAACATTCAATGCTACTCTCTATCCTAGCACCATGCTAGCATATTAAGTAATTACCTTAAGATCCTAAGCACAAGCCATCCTAAGGCAATGAACTAAATCATCGTTGAACCAATGTTATTTCATAATATAAGTGATTCATATTAATATAGTCATATCATAGCTAATTAGACTATAGTGGAGGTTTATAGTGTTTATGATGATGTAATAAGAATGGTATAGCACAATCATAATTACTATTCCTACCACATACATTGAATCCACAATCAAATAAGAAACGCTTCATCCAAGTATATGAACAATAGAAGACTAAAGATATCATCTTTATTATGAATAAAGTCACCAAAAGAGCGCAAATCAGTCACCCCTGACCTCTTCAAGCCGGGAGGAGCCAACATGTGGCATTTGATCGCGTTTGGCGCCAGGAACTAGTCGGCCGACTAAGGGGGTCGGCTGTCCTGGTCGTGGCTCCAAACGGCCGGTTCTTCCTCCAGGTGACTGACAAGTGGGTCCCATTCCATGATATGGGTGCTACACCGTTGGATGGCCTCATATACTTCTATTTGTGGGCCATTTGATCCATGTGGTGCCATGTGACGTCGCCTGATTGGGTGGAATGATATTTTATAGGATCCATCCCCTTGTTTCATTTCAATTCTGCATAGAATCCCTGCATGCACTACTTTCTCCAAGGACAAGTGGAAATAGGTTAAATGGAAAGGTGATGTGTGCAAGAAATGATATTTCCTTCACATAATTGAGTTATATTAACGGGTGAAATTGGTTTATAACAGCCGTCAACGGCCATTTCATTCGTCGGGGGACGTGCACCTCCCAACCAAGGATATTTGGTTTTTGGCATATCATTTTCATACCAGAAGCAAATTATGGTTTTATAGAAACTGCGGCGACCTCCCTATCGAACATGACAAAAATCAAGGTCGCTGGTCATTTGAGAGGTAGGATAGCCCTAGGCGAGAACTGGATCCAAGATGTAATCTTCTTCTTTGTACTTACCCGAGCCACGATGATTTATGAATCATATATAATAAACTAATTTTTTTGCTACAATTTTTTTTCATCTCTCCATCCGTTCAGATTGTGGCCTTCGGAACCTTCATCGTTCGCGAGTCGCGGCTCGTATGATGCGAGCAAAATGCCCGGGAGAGGGAAGTTTTCAAGGAGAAATGTTCCAAGGCGATGCCGGACCTTTGATCGGGCTCCAGCAACCTGGCACAGGTGTTCCCAACCGTGGTGTGGGTCTCAGCCCTGGGGTCTGGTCGTCGTGGTGCTTGTCCTCCAAGCGTTGCATTTGGCGCGGTCGGTCATTGATCGCTCAGTTGGTGCTGACGCGTCGAGGCTTGTCCTAGTGTTGTGATACGTGTCGGTGAGGTTGGCGACTTTGAATGTAAGGATCTCCTTGGGGGAGTTCGTCCAGCTCCTCAATGTGACCGAGATGTCGATGTACTCGAGTGGCATCGATCGCACCCCCGACATGATTCCCTAGATAGGTCCTCGCGGGAAATGCAGCTAAGAGCATTGGATCTTCATCAGGTCTAGCGTGGCAACATAGAGGATGGAGGATGTTGATGTTGCTTCCACCATTCATTAGCACTCAGGTGAGGCGTGCAGTACCTACAACTGAATCGACCACCAGAGGATATCATTTGGGGTTCAGGATGAATCGAGATGGTCTTCCCTGTCAAGAGTGACCGCTATTTCAAACATTCAGAGATAACTTGGGATACCTAGTCCGGCAGGTCCCGTCGTTTGGAGCACCTTCTCCTGCTCGAGCAGGTTTCTAACTGCGGAGCCATCTTCATGGATCATAAAGAAGCCGACGTCCTCGTTGGGGGTTGACTCCGCCGACTGAAGGCCCCAGGCGACGGTCCTTTTCCTTCATCTGACAGGGGTGCCAAGCTTGTCCTCGAGGTAATGACGAAGGAGGATGC
Source organism: Tuctoria greenei (assembly GCA_036927565.1). NCBI lineage: Eukaryota > Viridiplantae > Streptophyta > Magnoliopsida > Poales > Poaceae > Tuctoria > Tuctoria greenei. The sequence continues at coordinate 170,573,873 of JAYESD010000003.1, read as the reverse complement.
ATTCCTTGAGCATGTGGGTTGTCGGGTAGGCGTGATGAGTGCAAGATTCCCCAAGCATCTTCTCGAAGTGGCGGCCGCCTATTTTGCCAATCTACGACCTTTGCGTTGGTCGGGGGTCCCTTTATAGGGGGCGAGGCGGCCCTATCTCGGGTAGGCATGTTGAGTGCAATACAGAGTGAATTTGCCCCCTCGCTGAAGGCCTTGGGGGGGGGTCCTTTTATAGGGGGGCGAGGCAGCCCTATCTATCTAACATTCCTTATAGTGGGGCCGGTTTTACAGTGTTTTTGCTATGTATCCAGTCTGTCGGAAGCTTCCGCTTTGGCATTTTTGTGATCTCCAAGGCATTGTTTTCGGGGTAAAGGTACCACCCTTCTGATGATAGATGGGACAGATGTTAGGCTTATCCTGCAATAGGTCACAACACGTGTGCTTCTCTCCCATTCGAGGCTATTGCACCAATTGTCCGTCATAAATGCCCCCAACTACCACCGCTCTTGGGCTCGAACCTTGGAGGAATCATCTGCCCCACCTCTCAGTTAGGACTTTGGCAGCTTAAATATCCCAACCTCATGTTGATGTGGTGTTGGTGGCGGGTCCCTCCTCGACCGGAGAGTAGCTTCGGTCCGTAGCTGCATAGTGGTCAAGTACCCTTGGGTCCTGTATGTTTGATACCTCGAGTACCGAACTCCGCCAGTAGTTCAGTCTAGGGCATGGACTAGCCTCCATAAAAGGCCCCAAAGGCCATCGTCAAGAGGGATCATGCGCTCAGAAGAGATACCACACACCTACTCACCTAGAGGGGCACGGTGTGCCACATCGAGCACGAGGACATCGCTCCCTTGTAAGAACAACTCCCCACTATGAACAAAGAGAGAAGAACACCAAACTGGAGATAGGGCGAGTTGCTCAAACCAGTATAAACTCCATGTCTCAGTAGCCAGGCCGCCTCGAGAAAGGACGAATGGCAACATCGATACTAGTCGGTTTTTCTGAATGCTGATAGTTTGCGCGCTAGGTAGGGGACCATCGTATGTTCCACTCCTTTTTTTTTTCCTTGATGGCTTCATCATGACACCAGCCTTCGTGCCGACCATGAAGGTATGCTCCAACAAGAATGACTCAAATGCCACCAAGGGCGCCCTACCACCACTCTTCGCAGTGGGAGGTCATCCACGCTGCACGAGCCCAAGCAGCGATGGAGCTTGACAGGCAGGCAGAGGTTGGTCGTAGAACCTGTGGGCAAGTCACTAGCCCCCAACAAGAAAGGTCAACGTCCATGCACACTGAGGTTGACAGCTCGCCACCGCCACCTAGAAGTGAATACCACGAGCGGCCATGACCCAGATGGTGTCCATGGCGGCACGACGCGGAGGCCACGGCTTCTGTAGTGAGCACGACGAACGCCCAAGGTCTTTCAACCCTCGATATCTCGAGTTTCGACACAAGGCTTAGGGGTACCCCATAGTTTGCAGGGCCCCTGCCCCAACCTTGTTGTCCTCTACTCGAGCACGGTCAGGACGCATGACAACAATCAGAGCACGAGCCCCGACTACTCCCAAACCTGACACATTCGGGGGGATCAACACGTACTTCAACACAATGAGCGGCGACGAAGGTAGAACTCGATCGACTCGCTTGGGCCAGCGCGATCCGATCCTGATAGAAGCTCTCACCCATAAATATGCTGCAACATCCAGCAAGATTATAAGGAAGCTAAGTGTTTTCCCCATCCATATCCTTCATCGATCACTATTACAATAATAAACAAAACTCTCGAGCCTACATACGCGTTGGGACAAAGTACCCAATCCCGACCATGACTATCAGGGTCGGGAGCTATTGTTCGACTGAAGGTCTGGCCAGAGCTTTGTTTTCTGATATTTCAAAATGGTTCCCCTATCTGAATACTTCCCTCACACCTTACAACCCATGATTGATGAACAAGTAAAAGTTCTAAAAGGTATCATTTAATTAGGATGGATGGGTGGAAAAGCAAATGGAGAGGGAACACCTTTTAAGAAACATGTACATAATTGTTGATGTTTCTTACGTCACAGATAAAATCCGCAAGGGTTCGGGAACTGTCGTGTAGCACTTCCCCTTAATAGAGTATTCCAAGGGTATCAAATCCAAGGAATGTGTGTGTAATCTTACGAACTAATTCACCCAAGGACACAAAGTTGATTTGTAGGCAAGGAAGAGAGAGGAATTCAAAGTATTGATTCTAATTCAAAAGAATTTGCAGTAGCTGCTTGCTTTGGGCACGCTATTACCCCTAGCAACACTAGGACGACTCCCGCCAAGAGCCTATGGCATAGTCGTACGTGGAGGATTACTAAGGACAGATAGGGTTGTCACCACCTACTGCCCACCTCTTCAATACGTCGGCCTACGAGATATCCACTTGTGATTTCTAAACTAAGAACCACGCTTACATTCTAAATCACAACTCTAGTTGTTTCGAACACACAGCTACAACTAGAGCCTCTAATAAATTAAAGTAATGAACCCACAAGTAACTACTTGTGCAAAATACTATGAATCGAGAATCAAACTTGAATTCAATTTGCAAAGGGGCTTACTTGATTTGAGTACACCTTTGTAGGGATACAAGTGTAAGAAGAGGGACTTGACAAGCCCAAGCCCCCTTCTCCTAAACTCTCATCACACCCTCCTTCTACTTGGCAGCCTCTAGGACTACTCTAAACCTTTGGAGTGATATTCTATTCTCAACTTTTGGTGTGTGTGTGAAGCGAGGTGTTGGGTTCTATTTATAGGGGGGAGAAGGGTCGGTTCGCGCCACCAAATGCGTATGAATCAGTCATCCATGACCTCTTCAATTCAGGAGGAGCCAACATGTGGCATTTGGCTGCATTTGGCGCCAGGACCTCGTCGGCCGACTAGTGGTGTCGACTGACCTGGTCTTGGCTCCTTTGTGGTGTGCTTCCTCAAGGTCTCTGCTAGGTGGTTCCCATTGACAAATAATGGTGCTACACCATTGGATGGCCTCAGATACTTCTGTTTGTGGGCCATTTCATCCATGTGTGACACGTGGTGTCGCCTGATTTGTCGAAATCCAATTTTATGGATTACTCCCTGCAAGTCTTGGTATTTTGAGTCTAAATTCATCTTCATACAAATAAACACCAACACTTGTAGAATTGGTTAGTTTTAACCCTACCACTACATTGTGTTTCTCTTTTATGCTCATTATGAAGTGAATTGACGGTCTAAATATGGCACTTAAGGAACATCAACAAACTCCCCCACACTTAGTCCTTTGCTCGTCCTCGAGTGAAGGCAAGAAAAAGAACTGAGGTGTTGTCATAAATTTGCTATAAGTTAGAAAAAGAGAATACTAGATATTTCAACTCATACCTCAATTCATGAATTCCCTCTGTGGAATGTGGCTACCACATCGATCTTGTGTGTTTGAATAGCGGAATGGTTGGAATGTAGTTCTCTTGGATCTCCCCCTGCCAAAATGATCTTACAATTTGCTATATTAGGAATAAAGAAACAATTGCCCTTATCTCTCATTTGAAATCTCTCAAGTCTCTCAAAGTGTTTTCATCCTCACCTTGGCATGTTGTGCCAATTTTGTCCCTATACTAAATATGGCTATATCTGGAGCTTGGTAGGGATAAATGTGGCAGATATTGCAATTCATATATTACTGAGTCAAAAACTTGATCCTATGAGAGACTTATGGAAAAAACAAATTGATAAAGAAAAATCTTGTGCACATGAATGGAACGAATATTTGTGGACTCCATGGTTTTCTCTCTTTAAGTATGAAACACGATTACTTTCTTCTTCTTTTTTTTGGCATACTTCCTCTTTTTGAGAGTAGATGCTTTTCTCTCTCTTTTTTTCGTAGCCATGTCTTCTACTCCTTTTATTTTGTTCTAGAGAGAATTTGATGACCATAAATGTGTGGAGTTTCTTTACTGGATGGATGAATGGTGGATGCGAATTCTCATTATGAGAAATTTTGCATGAATAAGGTGCACAAGAACTTCTAAGTCAAAAGGTTCATGCATGTCACTCAATTGGGTCATGAGTTTGACAAAGTTTAACGAAAAACAAAGTGGCATATGCATGTTGTTTTCAAGAATTTGTGTCATATGGCCTTAGTGGGTATTTAAATTTCCAATGAGAGGGTCAGGCAAAGTTCAAGACTCCAAGTTGTGCAATCATCAAAATCAATTTCAAGCAAAGAGATATCTCCTTTAATAACTCATTTACCATATCACACTTGTCAAATACTTAGATGATGTCTTTTTCCTATTTTGCTTGTGGGTATCATAAACAAGGCAGTAAACTGAAATATAAAGTATTCAAATTTTCAGTTAAAGCAAATTTTGACTACCTAGTTTTACATTTTAATTTATTAAGTTGAATTAATTTCAAATATTCAATATTAAATATTAAATCAACTCAAACAGTAATGTAGCATGCATATTCAGGAGTGGAAGATCCAAACCGAATTTGTGGAGCAAAACGGAGCCGTGTGCGGCCCACAACAGGTCCGCCGAACAGGGAGTTCGGCCGACCCCCTTCTGGCCTTTATGTTGCTCTTTTTCGACGTGTCGAGTTGTATGTTCGGTTATGACGTGTTTTGAGATCAACGCTATTTTTGCACGTCGGGATTTCATGAATATGGGGGTGCCTCCCCCACACTTGTTCCCTGAATTCTTTATTCAACACAAAATAAACTAAAGGGAGAACTTTACTGGGTTTGATGAACCGGTAAGTTCACTTTATTGAACTCAAAATATGGGGATGCTTACATTATTCAATCTAAATTTAATGAAATAAAATTTTGGAATAAAACTAAACTAAGCTAGTAAGAATCCTATGCGGTCGGGACATCTAAACTATGGAGTGTTGTAGATATCAGGCTTCCTGATGGCATTGCATACGCGCCGCAGCTTGGTGCCCATGCCACGGTGAACACCATCAATCTCCTCCTTGAGGGATATGAGTTCATACTTCAGTTCCGCCCTCTAAATGCGCCATTTAGCCACTAAGTCCAATAGCTTCTTGTTCTCCAATCGGAGGGAAGCTAACTCCTTAGAAAGTTGTGCCACTTTAGGGGCACGAGGAGATTATCCATCGCTGCCCTTAAATTGGCCAGGTGGCCCTCTGATGGTAGGTGGCGAGAGGTGACTCCTAATCTTGGAGGGTGACGAGCCCATCAATTCCTCCATCACCACATTATCCACTTGCTTGAAAAATCCTTTTGCATAGACTCCTTCAGGCGCTCGCACCCCATGGATAATGAGGCAGTCTCCCACACGCTCAGCGTCCTTCAGTCTTTTGCAGAATATTCTTAATTTGCTTATTAGATGTTTCTGCCTGACCACTTGTTTGTGGGTGGTATGGAGTAGCAATATTATGCTGGACATCAAGCTCCCTCAAAAAGTTTTGGAATGTCTTATCTATAAAATGAGACCCTCCATCACTTATGACCATACAGGAAGTGTCAAAGCGTGGCAAAATGGTCTCAAGGAACATTTTTTTAGCTTGCTTGGAATCAACATTTTTGCATGGCAAAGCTTCTACCCATTTTGACACATAATCTACAACCACCAGGATATACTCACAATCATAGGACCTAGGGAAGGGTCCGATGAAATCAATACCCCGCACATAAAATAACTCCACATGGAGATTATATGTTAGGGGCATCGCATTGCGAGCTGAGATTCCTCCATGCTTTTGGCATTTCCAACATCTGCGAATGAATTCTTTTGTATCTTCATACATAAAAGGCCAATAGAATCCACTTTGCTAGATATTTGCCTAGGTACGGTAAACACCGTAATGGCCACCATAGGGGCTAGCATCGCATTTCTTAATAATCTTGTTGCCTTCAATTGATGGGACGCACCTTCTAAGAAGGCCATCGGCACAAACTCGTAAGAGGTATGGGTCATCCCAAAGGTGTCTACGACTCTCATAGATGAGTTTCATTTTGTTTTCCCCTGGTGGTACGTATCCGGTGACCATGAAGTTCACGACATCTGCATACCAAGGGTGAGAGTCAGTCATCTTGAGAAGCATCATCGCGTAGGAAGTCATTGATGGGAATTTCCTTGGTTTGAGTGACTTCAATACGTGAGAGATGATATGCCACGGAATTCTCTACTCCTTTCTTATCCTTGATTTCTAAGTCAAACTCTTGGAGTAGAAGAATCAAACAGATTAGCCTTGGTTTAACATCCTTTTTGGTGAGCAAATACTTCAAGGCAGCATAGTCTGTATAGACTATGACCTTGGCTCCAACCAAATAGGACCTAAACTTATCGATAGCAAAACCTCTAGCCAAGAGCGTGTAACACCATCATTTTCATGCATCATGCCCTACATACACTCATATACATGTTTAACATTAACCCACGACAAGAGGAACGAGTTTAAAATTGATTTGGAGCATTTAAAATTGATTTGGAGCAAAACCGCACTTAAAACGCAGGAAAGTGCGGACTAGTCCGATTTTATTGAGAACTAGTCTGATTTCTCTCTGACTAAAAATGGACTTGTCCATTTTTGCTGCGGACTAGTCCGATTTTGGCTCTGGAAACTTTCGGACTTGTCCGATTTTGTGCGGACTAGTCCGATATTCCAAGAATCCTTGAGAATTTGATAAGTCCTTGGACTTTTCCGGACTAGTCCGGTGTTCTAGCGGAATTTTCTGATTTCCTCTCTGTTTAAAGTCGGACTTGTCCAATTTTTGGCCAAACTTGTCCGATTTTCTCTCTGAACGACTTCGGACTAGTCCGGTCCTTTCCGGACTTGTCCGATATTTCGTGACTCCGAGTTGATCTTTTGTTTTACGACTTGTTTCTTGGGTTTCACGTTAAGTGGGCCTAGGGACGTCGTGCCTAACTCTTTTAGAGCCCATGAGAGACTCTAAACCGGCCTCTACACATTCCAAACTCGAAATCCATCTAACCCTAGCCTCCACCTCTATATAAACAACCCCACCCCTTGGCTTGACATCTATTTGCCACTTTTCCACCCCACCCAAACCCTAGTTCGTGGAGAGCCACCATCAAGGAGGGAGGAGAAGATCCCAACCAAGAAGAAGAGGAGGAGGAAACGAAAGAGGATCAAGATCTCCACCAAGTTTCGTTCTTCATCACCAATTCATCTCCAAGTTCATCACCAACCCTAGATCACCAAGATCCAAGTGCTACCTCCAAGTTTCTTGATTCATTGGAGTTCTAAACACCTGGTATACCTTATATTCTCTTTTCCTTACGTGAACTCAACCCCTAATCTCAAAATACACATCGATCTAGAAAACCCTAAATCTGCTGATCTCGTAAAGTGCGGACGTGTCCGGTCCATAGCGGACTAGTCCGATCTTTCTGGTTAAATTGTGTTGAATTAATTCAAAAATTTGATCTAATCAACTCCAAAACTGTATAAACTTGTTAAAATCTATTAGAACTAGTTATTGACCATTAAAGCAATCTATTAACAAGTTCTACCTTGCATTTGCATTAATCATGCATGTCATGTCATATTGAGTAATGTTGGTGCACTCTTTGATTGTGTTCCTTGTCTTGTATGTTTATTGTGTGGATTAGACGAATTTGCGCTAGAGAGTACCACGAAGGATCTACAGCACCAAGAGTTTGAAGGATTTGATCCTAATCAACAGCAAGAGCAAGACAAGTGTCCTTGAAGCATATTGATCCTGTTTTAAAATAAATGTTGAGTTTGCAAAACTGCATGCTTGTGTTAATTTGATGGGAATCCTATGATAGGAAGTTTACTAGAATTGTTTAACCACCCTTGTCACCTGGAACTATGGTAGAGAGTCGGGATATGCTTTTTACCTTTTTGCTTTGCTTAATTAATTGGGATGGGAAAACAATACTACACATTTAATTATGCATTAATGATATTTTGGTTAACATGAACTGGTCAATATTATATGGTAATGGGTGATCTAAGCAAGCCGAGTACGTGGATGGGTTGGATGTCATGGTGGTTTGCTTGCTTTAAATCTAAGGGCCGGTTCATGCGAGAATAATCCAGGACTACAGTGCCACCACGACGCCAAGTATGGGTGCGGCGTAGCTGATTAATTAGGGCTTTGCTAGTACTCTTTGGAGCATTGTGAATGCTCGGGGAAGGGGTAGTCGGATTGGGTTTGTTGAGGATTGGTGGGACTACCCTGGGATCCGAATGACTCAAGAGGGGGCCCTTGGTTGAAGATGTGCTCAGTTGGAGGCATCGCCACCAGTGAAACCTCAGTGGGGTCTAAATAGGCTAGTAATCCCTTTGTAATGGCTATTTTGTGATCTCTTGGCCACACACCAACGGAAGTGTGAGACGGCATAATAGAGGTTCTAGTCATCGAAAGGTGATGAGATCACGAACACGTGGGTAAAGCGGTACAACCTCTGCAGAGTGTGTCTAAAACTATCATGATAGTTGTGCTCCCGGTTATGAGCACCTGGACAACTTCCATGATTAGAGGGAAATTGGTATTTGGGATGGTTATGGTTGGTATTATGGTTATGGATGGTTATGAATTGAATTCTGGTATTCAATATGGATATTGGTATATGATGATGGATATGGAATATGGATTGGACTATGTTATTAATTATGGTTTATGATGGGTTTATCTCACATACATGTAATATATTGCTTTTCAAATGTTTTAATGTACTTTTTAGCACTTTGCCATTATTATGGTCGTCATTTGAATCAGCCACATGTCATACTTTCCACACTTGCTGAGTACAACATGTACTCACTCTTGCAATCCCTTCCAACAGTTGCAAGTCGGGATTGGGAGTTTAATGGTGATAATACGGAGTTCTAGCCTGTTTCTACCGTCAGCTTGCCTGCGGTATTGATTGGAGCTGCGCTATACCCTATTGCTTATGCTGCCTAGCTGTTTAGTTTGCTTAATTAGAGTATTTCCGCTGCATTAGTTGAACTTGTCATAAATATTCATTAGAGGTTGTAATCAAGGATAATATGGTTTGTGTAATAAAATTTGGTTAATTAATTTTGTTTTGTGGTAAATTTTTGTATATCCTTTTTGTGATTGCACTCGTGTATGTTTGATGAACATCCTGGGCACACATATGCGTTAGCTTGGTTCATTTTTTGGAACCGGGCATCAAATATTGGTATCACAGCCACAGGTTGACCGTAGGATGCAGCCTAGATAGAATGGACACTTAAGATCACATAGGAGCACTCAATAATCGATGTGTTTTTGCTTGGAGTGTTGTTTGCTATATATATTTTTTGCTTGTGTGCTTAATAGAGGATTTTGGTGTGCTTTAGCATTGCCATGTCCACATAGGCTAGCTAGTTGTTTAGTTTCATATCCCTTGGTGCATATAGTCGGGGACGTTCTCTAATTCTTACCTATTGCTTTTATTCAGATGGTGAGGACTCGCAACCAGAGGGATGGCAATGATGAGGACGAGAACAATGGAGTGCCTCAGAACAACATTGGACAAGGATCTACTTAGGGAGCTATCAACATTGAGCAGCTATTGGCTATGTAAAACCAGCTCATGCAGACCATGATACAAACAATGGGACAACTGCAGGCTGGCAACATCAACAATCAGCCCCACATGCCTCCACCGCCACCCCCACCTCCTCATAACCGGTTGGGAGAGTTTATGAGGACTAGGCCACCGACCTTTGCTCAAGCCGCTGACCCTATGGATGCGGATGACTGGCTCAAGTCCGTGGAGAAGAAACTTGCTATTATCTAATGCAGTGACCGGGAGAAGGTGCTTTTCGCTTCTCATCAACTAGTTGGAGCAGCTGCGGATTGGTGGGATTCTTTATGCAATGCTCATGAGAACCAAGAGAGAATCACTTGGGCCGACTTCAGAGAGAGCTTCCGTTCTCATTATGTGCCTGAGGGTGTTATGCTCTTGAAGAGGCAAGAATTTGAGAACTTGAGGCAAGGAAGATTGAGCGTGAGTGAATATCTCAATAAGTTCACTCAACTCTCAAGGTATGCGCCTGAGGATGTTAGTCGGGACAGCCAGAAACAATACTTATTCATGAGGGGCTTGAACAATGAGATCCAAGTGCAATTGCTCAACTGTGACTATGCCAACTTTCAAAAGCGTGTGGACAAAGTAATTTTGGTTGAAAACAAGATTCGTGAGATGGAACAAGACAACAAGAGGAAGGCGCCATATCAAGGACAGCAACAAGGAAGTAATGTGCGCCCTCGCTTTGCGCCGCCAACGCACCTTATTACAGCTCCTCTATTCCTGCTCAACGCCCTGGATTTGCACCGCGCCCAACTCAGTTTGTGCAGCAGCGCCCTGTCATGCAAGCAACTAGGCCTCCAATGCCTTATGCACCACGCGCTAACTTTCCTACTGCAAGTATTCAAAACCAAGCACGTCTCAATAATTATGGTGGAGTTAAGAAGTGATATACTTGTGGAGAAGCTGGACACTTCGCACATCAATGTCCTAAGTCAGGCCTTGGTCAAGGAAGCGGTGCGCTGAGGCAAAACCAAAGACCCAATGGAGGACAGCCACAAGGGAACCGTGGACAGCAGAATTTTGCTTGTGGCAACGTGAACCATGTCTCTACGGAGGATTCTCAACAAGCGGATGACGTGTTCATTGGTATGTTTCTCGCCAACTCTAACCCCACGACTATGTTATTTGATTCTGGAGCATCACATTCATTCATTGCATCGAAGTATGATGCCAAGTATAGTTTGCCTATCTCTCATATGAAGTTTACTAAATTGGTTAAGTCTCCTGGAGGAGAGATGAGGACAAATATAGTATATCCAAAAGTAAGCCTTAGAATAAGGGTGGTAGACTTCTCCGCCAATCTCATTAATTTGGATTCTCAAGGATTGGACATTATACTTGGTATGGACTGGTTGAGGAAGCACAATGGGGTTATTGAGTGTGCCACGAAGATGGTGAAGTTGACCAATGAGGAAGGGATCACCATAGAATTTGAAGCATCTCAAACCGCACCAAAGCAACTGGAGTTGAATCATATGGACGGTGCCGCAATTGAGGAGATTCCGGTGGTGTGTGAATTTTTGGATGTTTTTCCGGACGAGTTGCCAGGTATGCCATCTGATCGAGACATTGAGTTTGTTATTGATTTAATACCTGGAACTGCACCTATAGCTAAGAGGCCGTATAGGATGCCTCATATGGAATTAGCGGAGCTCAAGAAGCAAATTCAAGAGCAACTAGAGAAAGGTTTTATTCTCCCTAGCTCTTCGCCTTGGGCAGCGCCTGTTCTATTCGTGGACAAGAAGGATGGATCCCAAAGGATGTGCATAGATTACCGAGCTCTCAATGAGGTAACAATCAAGAACAAGTATACCTTGCCACGTATAGAAGACTTGTTTGATCAGATGAAGGGTGCTTGTGTCTTCTCTAAGATTGATTTGAGGTCCGGATACTTTCAAATGAAGATTATACCATCAGACATATCAAAGACAGCTTTTAGGATACGGTATGGATCTTATGAGTACACCATGATGTCTTTTGGATTGACAAATGCGCCTGCCTACTTTATGTACCTCATGAATAATGTCTTCATGGAGTACTTGGATAAGTTCGTTGTGGTGTTTATTGATGACATTATGATCTACTCGAAGGATGAGAAGGAACATGAGGAACACTTGAGGCTTACGTTGCAGAAATTGAGGGAGCATCAATTGTATGCCAAGTTCAACAAGTGTCGGTTTTGGTTGAGAGAGGTGTCGTTTTTGGGTCATATCATCTCAGGAGGAGGAGTATCGGTTGAGTCCGGAAAAGTGGGGGACGTGTTGAAGTGGGAGCCCCACAAAATGTAAAGGAGATAAGGAGTTTCCTTGGGATGGCTGGATATTACCATAGATTCATCAAGGACTTTTCCAAGATAGCCAAGCCAATGACGGAGTTGCTAATGAAGGGAAATGCTTTCCAATGGAATCAAGCTTGTCAAAATAGTTCTGAGGAGTTGAAAAAGAGGTTGACAACAGCCCCAGTTTTGGTACTGCCGGATGTGAGCAAGAGTTTTGATATTTATTGCGACGCATCAAGACAAGGACTTGGATGTGTATTGATGCAAGAAGGTCAAGTGGCCACCTATGCATCAAGACAATTGAAGAAACATGAGCAGAATTACCCCACGCACGATTTGGAACTCGCGGCCGTGGTACATGCATTAAAGATTTGGAGACACTACATCCTTGGACATAGGTGTGAAATTTTTACGGATCTTAAGAGTTTGAAGTATATTTTCACATAAACGGATCTGAACTTGAGGCAACGGAGATGGTTGGAGCTCATCAAAGATTATGATTTGGGAATCAACTATCATCCGGGAAAAGCCAATGTAGTGGCCGATGCTTTGAGTAGGAAAGGAGTAAGTCATCAACTCATAGTTCGAGAGTTACCATTTGAGTTATGTAAGGAGTTTGAACGGTTGAACCTTGGGTTTGTAAATGAGATGGAGATGATGGAGTTAAATCCAACCTTGGAGCAAGAAATTCGAGATGCACAAACTATGGATGAGGAGATCAAGGAAATCAAGGAAAGGACCGAGGAAGGGATATAATTTAGATTTGATGAAGACGAACATGGTACCCTATGGCTTGGAAAAAGGATTGTCGTGCCTAAGGTGAAGCATATTCGGGAGACAATATTAGAGGAGGCACATGACTCATCTTACTCAATTCATCCTGGATGTACAAAGATGTACAAAGACTTAAAGGCTTGCTATTGGTGGGATAGCATGAAAAAGGACATAGCTGAATATGTGGCATCGTGTGATGTGTGTCAACGAGTCAAGGCGGAACATCAAAGGCCAGCTGGATTATTGCAACCATTGAAGATCCCAGAATGGAAGTGGGAAGAAATCGGTATGGACTTCATAGTTGGGTTACCACGTACTCAGTCCGGGTATGACTCAATTTGGGTAATTGTGGATCGCTTAACCAAGTCAGCACATTTAGTCCCTCTGACGACCAAATATACAGCTGCACAATTGCCCAAAATATACATGGAGCAGATTGTGTGTCGACACGGATTACCGAAGAAGATAGTCTCAGATAGAGGTTCTCTATTTACCTCCAGATTTTGGCAAAAATTGCATGAAGCTTTCGGAACGAGGTTGAATTTTAGTTCAGCATATCACCCTCAAACGGATGGACAAACCGAGAGGACCAATCAAATTTTCGAGGACATGTTAAGATCTTGTGCTTTAAAGCATGGGAAGAGTTGGGACAAAAGCTTGCCATATGCAGAATTTTCATACAACAATAGCTACCAAGCAAGCTTGAAAATGTCACCATATGAAGCGCTTCATGGGAGAAAGTGTAGGACACCTTTATTCTGGAGTGAGGCAGGAGAAACTCAAGTATTTGGTCCGTATGTGTTGCAAGAAGCCGAAAAGCAAGTCCAAATAATTCGTGAAAACTTGAGGGCCCAATCAAGGCAAAAAGGCTGTGCGGACAATAGAAGAAGGAAATTAGCCTTTGAAGTGGGATATTTTGTTTACCTCAAGGTGTCACCAATGAGGGGTCATAAGAGGTTTAACATAAGAGGAAAGCTAGCACCTCGCTAAATTGGACCGTTCAAGATTTTGGACAGAAGAGGAGAAGTAGCATATAAGTTGGAGATGCCAGCTCATCTTTCAGATGTACGTGATGTCTTTCATGTTTCCCAGCTCAAGAAGTGCTTGAGAGTACAGGAAGAACAAGTGCCAATGGAAGGATTGGAATTAGAGGAAGATTTGACTTATGCCGAGCAACCGGTCAAGATCTTGGAAACAAAGGCGAGAGTCACAAGGAACAAGGTTATTAGATGGTGTAAAGTTCAATGGAAGCACCACACAGAAAAGGAAGCAACGTGGGAATTGGAGGATGATCTCAAGAAGTAATTTCCCTATATCTTCTCTTCTGCGTCGAATTTCGAGGGCGAGATTCATTTTAAGGGGGGTAGGTTTAGAAACCCCTCATTTTCATGCATCATGCCCTACATACACTCATATACATGTTTAACATTAACCCACAACAAGAGGAACGAGTTTAAAATTGATTCGAAGCATTTAAAATTGATTTGGAGCAGAACCGCTCTTAAAACGTAGGAAAGTGCAGACTAGTCCGATTTTACTGAGGACTAGTCCAATTTCTCTCTGACTAAAAACGGACTTGTCCGTTTTTGCTGCGGACTAGTCTGATTTTGGCTTTGGAAACTTTCGGACTTGTCTGATTTTGTGCGGACTAGTCCGATATTCCAAGAATCCATGAAAATTTGCTAAGTCCTTGGACTTTTCCGGACTAGTCCGGTGTTCCAGCGGACTTGTCTGATTTCCTCTCTGTTTAAAGTTGGAGTTGTCTGATTTTTTGCCAGACTTGTCCGATTTTCTCTCTGGACGACTTCGGACTAGTCCGGTCCTTTCCGGACTTGTCCGATATTTCGCGACTCCGAGTTGATCTTTTGTTTTACGACTTGTTTCTTGGGTTTCACGTTAAGTGGTCCTAGGGACGTCGTGCCTAACTCTTTTAGAGCCCATGAGGGACTCTAAACCGGCCTCTACTCATCCCAAACTCGAAATCCATCTAACCCTAGCCTCCACCTCTATATAAACAACCCCGCCCCTTGGCTTGACATCTATTTGCCACTTTTCCACCCCACCCAAACCCTAGTTCGTGGAGAGCCACCATCAAGGAGGGAGGAGAAGATCCCAAGCAAGAAGAAGAAGAGGAGGAAACGAAAGAGGATCAAGATCTCCACCAAGTTTCGTTCTTCATCACTAATTCATCTCCAAGTTCATCACCAACCCTAGATCACCAAGATCCAAGTGCTACCTCCAAGTTTCTTGATTCATTGGAGTTCTAAACACCTGGTATACCTTCTATTCTCTTTTCCTTAGGTGAAATCAACCCCTAATCTCCAAATTCATGTTGATCTAGAAAGTGTGGACTTGTCCGCTCCATAGTGGACTAGTTCGATCTTTCTGGTTAAATCGTGTTGAATTAATTCAAAAATTTGATCTAATCAACTCCAAACCTGTATAAACTTGTTAAAATCAATTAGAACTAGTTATTGACCATTAAAGCAATCTATTAACAAGTTCTACCTTGCATTTGCATTAATCATGCATGTCATGTCATATTGAGTAATGTTTGTGCACTCTTTGATTGTGTTTCTTGTCTTGTATGTTTATTGTGTGGATTAGACGAATTTGCACTAGAGAGTGCCGCGGAGGATCTACAACACCAAGAGTTTGAAGGCTTTGATCCTAATCAACAGCAAGAGCAAGGCAAGTGTCCTTGAAGCATATTGATCCTGTTTTAAAATAAATGTTTTGTTTCCAAAACTGCATGCTTGTGTCAATTTGATGGGAATCCTATGATAGGAAGTTTACTAGAATTGTTTAACCACCCTTGTCACCTGGAATTATTGTAGAGAGTCGAGATGGGCTTTTTACCTTTTTTCTTCGCTTAATTAATTGGTATGGGAAAACAATACTACACATTTAATTCTGCATTAATGATATTTTGGTTGACATGAAATGGTCAATATGATATGGTAATGGGTTGTCTAAGCAAGCCCGGTACGTAGATGGGTTGGATGTCATGGTGGTTTGCTTGATTTAGATCTAAGGACTGGTTCATGCGAGAATAAGTCAGGACTACAGTGCCACCACGAGGCCAAGTATGGGTGCGGCATAGCTGATTAATTAGGGCTTTGCTAGTACTGTTTGGACCATTGTGGATGCTCGGGGAAGGGGTAGTCAGATTGGGTTTGTTGAGGATTGGTGGGACTACCCTGAGATCCGAATGGCTCAAGAGAAGACCCTTGGTTGAAGATGTGCTCAGTTGGAGGCATCGCCACCGGTGAAACCTCAGTGGGGTCTAAATAGGCTAGTAATTCTTTTGTAAATGCTATTTTGTGATCTCTTGGCCACACACCGACGGAAGTGTGAGACGACATAATAGAGGTTCTAGTCATCGAGAGGTGATGAAATCACGAACACGTGGGTAAAGCGGTACAACCTCTACAGAGTGTGTCTAAAACTATCATGATAGCCGTGCTCCCGGTTATGAGCACCTGGACAACTTCCATGATTAGAGGGAAATTGGTATTTGGGATGGTTATGGATGGTATTATGGTTATGGATGGTTATGAATTGAATTCTGGTATTGAATATGGATATTGGTATATGATGATGGATATGGAATATGGATTGGACTATGTTATTAATTATGGTTTATGATGGATTTATTTCACATACATGTAATATATTGCTTTTCAAACATATTAATGTACTTTTCAGCACTTTGCCATTATTATGGTCGTCATTTGAACCAGCCACATGTCATACTTTCCACACTTGCTGAGTACGACATGTACTCACTCTTGAAATCCCCCCCAACAGTTGCAGGTCAGGATTGGGAGTTTAATGGTGATAATATGTAGTTCTATGCCGTGTCTACCGTCAGCTTGCCTGTGGTGTTGATTGGAGCTGCGCTATACCCTATTGCTTATGCCGCCTAGCTGTTTAGTTTGCTTAATTAGAGTATTTCCGCTGCATTAGTTCAACTTGTCATAAATATTCATTAGAGGTTGTAATCGAGGATAATATGGTTTGTGTAATAAAATTTGGTTAACTAATTTTGTTTTGTGGTAATTTTTTGTATATCCTTTTGTGATTGCACGCGTGTATGTGTGATAAACATCCTGGGCACACATATGCGTTAGCTTGGTTCATTTTTCGGAACCGGGCGTCATAGAGCGCTTTTTCAGTTGTGACATTATTGAGTTGAGCTCCTGTTAGAGTTTTGCTAGCGTAGGCTATTGCATGATGATTTTTATCTTTGGTTTTGCCTAGGACCGCACCAACAGCAAAATCACTAGCATCACACATGATTTGGAATGGCAACGTCCAATCGGAAGGTTGAATGATTGGAGCTAAGATGAGTGCCTTTTTGAGTGTAACAAATGATTTAATGCATTCATCATCAAAATCAAAGGGAGCCTCCTTAGTAGGTTACTGAGGGGTCTAGCGACTTTTGAGATGTCTTTGATGAACCGCTGATAGAACCCCGCATGACCTAGAAAGTTGTGGATTCCCTTAACATTGATAGGAGATGGAAGTTTTTCAATGATCTCGATCTTTACTTTGTCCACCTCTGTCCCTCTCTCGGACACTAAGTGTCCAAGAACGATGCCTTCACGGACCATGAAATGGCACTTTTCCCAGTTAAGTACAAGGTCCTTCTCTTGGCATCTTTGTAAGACCTTGTCTAAATTTTCCAGACAATGTAGACGGAGAAATCGTCCATGAAAACTTCCATGATCTCCTCAATCATGTTAGAAAAGATAGACATCATGCATCTTTGGAAAGAGTCAGGAGCATTACACAATCCAAAGGGCATACGCTGGTAGGCTTAAGTTCCATAGGGACATGTGAATGCGGTCATACTTTGATCGTCGGGGTGGATTGGGATTTGATGATAGCCCAAATACCCATCAAGGAAACAAAAGTAGGAGTGTTTTGCCAACCTCTCTAACATATCATCGATGAAGGGCAGTGGAAAATGATCCTTCCTTATTACCTTGTTAAGTTTTCGATAATCTATGCACATCCGCCAACTCGTGACGGTTCATTTAGGAATTAATTCATTTTTCTTATTTTGAACGACTGTCATACCTCCCTTTATAGGCACTACATGAATTGGGCTGACCCTTTCACTATGAGGGATAGGGTACATACTCCTGACATGAAGAAGTTTCCAGACTTCCTTCTTGACAAATTCTCGCATCGCATTATTCAATCGCGTTTACGGTTCCCTTGAGGGAACACTCTCGAGGTCAATAGGAATGCGATGAGTGCATAACACTGGACTTGAAAGTGCATCTAGGCATCCCTTGTGAGTTTTGGTTGATTTATGACAAACAAATGAGATCCTAATCAAATTGTTGAGATGAGCGCAGGTTTCAATGAAATTATGAAGAAAGCGCAAAAAGAAAGGAGAATGAGGATATATATATGGAAAATACCTCAAGAGCTGAATAGATTAGATCAGTGTGTATGGAGTGTGTTGGAGAAACACACCCCAAAAGCTCAGGCACAAGAAAACTCATTCACTACACAATTTTACACAGGTCTCGACTAGTCCGATATACCCCGGACTAGTCCGATAATCCCTCTGTTAAAAACCGGACAAGTCCTCCCAGTGTGGACTTGTTTGCATAGTCCAGGTTTACACAGATCGAACTAGTCTGATATCACCACGGACTAGTCCGATATCTTTCTGACTAAGATCAGACTAGTCCTCCCCACTACGAACTAGTTCTCAACACTTCACAGCTTTGCACGAAATCGGACAAGTCCGATAATATCCGAACTAGTCTGATAACCTCTATGACTAAAATCGGACAAGTCCTCCAAGTACGGACGTGTCCCCAATTCACTAAGGGGTTCACCACAGCCGGACTAGTACGATAATGACTGAACTAGTCCAAACTCCACCACGGACTAATCCGGACTCTCGAAACCCTAACGGTAACCTTTGGGAACCTCCATATAAATAGATGTGCACGGCACTACTTTCAACTCTCTGGACCCCCTACGCCGTCACACCCTCCAAGAGCCTAGAAAACATGTCTCTCCACACAATCCAACGAAAGAAAGATCAAATTTGTGTGGATCAACTCTAGATCAAAGGAGAGACACAATTCTTCACGATTGAGCTCTTGGGTTCGATTCTCTAACACACTTCTGTTGTTTTATTGTAGATATTACGAGTGTGTTCTTGGTGGTGTTTGATTTGTAATCTTGGGGAGCCCTCAACTTGTGAGAAGGCCCCTTGAACTTGGTGATTTACACTTTATGATTAGTGGAAGAGAATCAGCCTCTGTGGCGATTAAACGAGGGAAGGGTTGGAGAAGACCCGGTCGTTTCATGTGCTCCTCAACATGGACGTAGGTTGCCTCCGTGGGAACCGAACCACGGGATAAACTCTTGTGTCAATCTTGTTCTTAGTTTTTAATATCACATTCTAGGGTTTACTTGATCTTGCATATCTTACGTTAAAACATTGAAACCAAAAGTTTGTGCTACATTTAATTTCATTGACTCAATACCTTCAAGTTACATACTATATTCCGCTGCGTACTGTGCTGGTATTGAGATCATTGATCTAACTAGATCAATCTAGTCCGCACGCACCAGACTAGTCTGCACTCTACCAGACCAGTCCGATTTCTTGTTATTTGATCAAGTTGCTAAGTGTTGCAGGTTCCGACTAAAAAACAAAAAGGCCTATTCACCCCCACTCTGGGCCACATTCAATTGGTATCAAAGAAAGGTTCTTCAAGAGGAAACTAATCGCTTGAAAAGAAAATGTCAGATATGAAGGATGTGCACAAGACTCTCAACCAAGACAAGGTTGAAGATGAAAAGGCTGAAAAATTAGAGAAGCTCCTCAACGCCATTCAGGACATCGAGGATGACGATGAGGAGACGCTTGAACTCAAAGCGCTCCTAAGGAAGAAAGCCCTCTCCAAAGGGAAAATGAAGATCGAGGACGAGAACAAGAAGAAGGGGAGTAGTCACAACGACTACTCCCAATATCCTTTTAACTACGATCGTGTAAATTCTAACAATAGCCATTGTTTGTCTATTCCTCTAGGAAAAGCCCCACATTTTGATGGCAATGATTATTCAATGTGGAGGCAAAACATGAAATTGCATTTAATCTCATTGAACCCTAGCTTGTGGCATATAGTGTGCACAGGTATAGATATCCCAGACGACAATGAAGAGCTCACACCAAGCCAAGAGCAAGCAATTCATCGGAATGCTCAAGCTGCAGCGGTCATCACATCATCACTAAGTCGGGATGAGTTCACCATGGTGGATGGACTCGAGATTGCAAAGGAGATATGGGACACATTGCAAACTGCACATGAAGGCGATCGTCATGTGCAAGAGACGAAGATCGAAATGATCGAAGGCGAATTGGGAAGATTCACCATAGAAGTAGATGAGTCGCCGCAAGATATGTACAACCGGTTGAATACTCTCATCAACAAGGTTCGACCATATGGAATTAAAAAGTGGAACGATCACGAGGTTGTGAAGCTCATCCTTAGAGCTTTCATGCATCGCAATGTTACTCTGTGCTCGATGATTAGAGAGAGTATCGGGTACAAGAAAATGACCCCGGACAAATTGCTTGGAAAGATCATCAAGTTCGAAATGATGGAGAAGAAAGCTAAACATGTCAAGGAGATTGCTGATCTCACCTCGGCAAAGAAGAAAGGGGTCACCTTAAAATCCACTTGCAAGCCCTTATCAAAAGAAGCTCGAGAGGCTCAAGATGAAGATGACTGCGATGATGAGAGCAGCGAGATAAATGAGGATCCTAGCGAGGGCACCTATTTTGGAGAAAATAGTCAATGAAGGGTGCTCGGTACCGGTAAAATGTCTCAACACACGCTTTCTCATGTTTTGCATGTTGACTCCGAAGATTATAACCTTCTGTCCATATCTCAATTATGTGACAAGGGTTATAATTGCTTGTTCACTAATGAGGGTGTGACCATCTCTAGAAGGAGTGATGAATCAATTGCATTCAAGGGTGTGTTAAAGGGAAAACTTTATCTTGTTGACTTCAACAAAGATAAAGCTGATCTTGACACATGCTTGATTGCAAAGACCAACATGGGTTGGCTGTGGCATAGATGGATAGCACATGTTGGTATGAGGAATCTTCAAAAACTCCTCAAGGGTGATCACATCTGAGGTTTGAAGGATGTTATTTTTGAGAAAGACAGGCCTTGTAGCGCGAGCCAAGCCGGGAAGCAAGTAGGATCGCCCCGTCCTGCGAAGAACGTCATGACAACGACAAGACCGCTCGAGCTACTTCACATGGACCTATTCGGTCCAATCGCTTACATAAGCATCGGCGGTAACAAATATGGCTTGGTAATTGTTGATGATTTTTTGCGCTTCACGTGGATTTCTTTTTGCATCATAAGACAGAAACTCAAGGAACCCTAAAGAAGTTTCTCAAGCATGCCCAAATGAGTTCTCTTTGAAGATCAAGAACATACGAAGCGACAACAGCACAAAGTTCAAGAACACTCAAGTTGGGGAGTACCTAGACAAAGAGGGCATCAAACATGAATTTTCAGCACTGTACTCAGCTCAACAAAATGGAGTGGCCGAAAGGAAGAACCGGACCCTCATAGAGATGGCAAGAACAATGCTTGATGAGTACAAGACATTGGATCGGTTTTGGGATGAAGCGGTCAACACCGCTTGTCACGCCATAAACCGACTTTATCTTCATCGCTTACTAAAGAAGACATCATATGAGCTACTCACGGGTAACAAACGTAATGTTTCCTATTTTCATGTTTTCAGTTCTAAATGATATATCTTGAACAAGAAGCCTAAGACTTCAAAGTTCGCTTCAAAGTCCAATGAAGGTTTCTTGCTTGGCTATGATTCGAACACTTACGCCTATCGTGTCTTCAACAAAGTCTCCGGACTTGTTGAAGTAGCACATGACGTAGTGTTCAATGAAACTAACGGCTCTCAAGAAGAGCAAGTTGATCAATGTGTGCTAGATAGAGAAGAAGATCCTTGTCAAGCGTTGAGACGAATGGCGTTGGGCGATGTTCGACCACAAGCGCCACCTCCAAATGAAAATGAAGAAGTTGAACCACAAGTGGAGGTAATGGATCAAGGGGGAGCTTCTACACAAGATCAACCTCAAGAAGACGAAGATGATCAGCATGCAAATGAGGGAAACCATCTAGGGGGAGTAGAAGATGACCATGAAGACTCAAGACCACAAGTGCCACACCCAAGAGTTCACCAATGCATCCAAATAGATCACCCCGTCGACAACATAACCGGGGACATCCAAAAGGGAGTAACTACTAGATCTCGAATTGCTAATTTTTGTGAACATTACTCTTTTGTATCCTTTTTGGAACGGCGCAGGATTGAGGATGTATTGAAAGATCTGGATTGGGTGGTGGCGATGCAACTAGAACTTAACAACTTAAAATGGAATGAGGTGTGGGAACTTGTCGAAAGACCCAAGTTCAACATCGTCGGCACCAAATGGGTCTTCCGCAACAAGCAAAACGAACACGGGGTGGTGACAAGGAACAAGGCACGACTTGTGGCCAAAGGGTATTCACAAGTCAAAGGTTTGGATTTCAACGAAACATTTGCTCCCGTAGCTTGGCTTGAATCTATTAGAATATTACTTGCATATGCTACTCACCATGATTTCAAGCTCTATGAAATTGATGTGAAAAGCGCCTTCCTCAACGGACCAATCAAGGAGGAGGTGTATGTGGAGCAACCCCTCGGATTCGAAGATCAAGAGCTCCCCGATCACGTGTTAAAACTTCGTAAGGCTCTCTATGGCCTCAAAAAAGCTCCTAGAGCTTGGTATGAGTGCCTTAAAGATTTCTTGATTGAAAATTGTTTTCAAATTGGTAAAGCAGATTATACGTTATTCACAAATAACTTTGACAATGATCTTTTTATTTGTCAAATTTATGTTGATGACATTATCTTTGGTTCAACTAACAAATTCTTTTGTGAAGAATTTAGTAAGATTATGATAGATAGGTTCGAGATGTCTATGATCGGAGAGCTGAAATACTTCTTAGGATTCCAAGTGAGGCAACAAAAGGAAGGGACATTCATAAGCCAAATCAAGTATACTCAAGACGTACTCAAGAAGTTTGGAATGGACAAGGCGAAGACTATAATCACTCCTATGGCGACGAATGGTCACTTGGATCTCAATGAAGACGGACCAAACGTTGATCAAAAGGTATATCGGTCCATGATTGGATCCCTACTTTACTTATGTGCATATAGGCCAGGCATTATGTTGAGTGTATGTTTGTGTGCAAGGTTTCAAGCCAACCCAAAAGAGTGTCATTTGACAGTCGTAAAAAGAATCTTGCGGTATTTAGTTCATACACCCAACCTAGTCCTTTGGTATCCTAAAGGTTCCAAGTTGAATCTCATTGGATACTCCGATGCAGATTATGCCGGATGCAAAGTAGATAGAAAAAGTACCTCTGGTACATGCCAATTTCTAGGTAGATTGAAAGTGCATCTAGGCATCCCTTGTGGGTTTTGGTTGATTTATGACAAACAAATGAGATCCTAACCAAATTGTTGAGGCGAGCACAGTTTTTAATGAAAGTACAAAGAAAGCGCAAAAAGAAAGGAGAATGAGGATATATATGGAAAAGAGCTCAAGAGCTGAATAGATTAGATCAGTGTGTATGGAGTGTGTTGGAAAAACACACCCCAAGAGCTCAAGCACAAGAAAACTCATTCACTGCACAAATTTACACAGGGTCGGACTAGTCTGATATCCCCAGACTAGTCTGATAATCCCTCTATTCCAAATCGGACAAGTCCTCCCAATGCGGACTTGTCTACACAGTCCAGGTTTACATAGACCGGATTAGTCCGATATCACAACGGACTAGTCCGATATCTTTCTGACTAAAATCGGACTAGTCCTTCCCAGTGCGGACTAGTCCTCTACAACATCCAGTTTCATAGAAGTATTACACTCTAATTACAAGTATATTTCCTCTACATAGAGTCTAGGATCGAGATAATCGATCAAACTTGATCGATCTAGTCCGCACGCACCGGACTAGTTCATACTCTACCGGACTAGTCCGATTTCCTGGTATTTGATCAAGTTGCTAAGTGTTGTAAGTTCCGACTAAGAATTCAAAAATGCCTATTCACCCCCCTCTAGGCTGCATTCATAGATCCCTAGTTTCTTGGTCCTCCAAGAAAAAAAAATGCATTGCCTTATCCACGGCCGAAGCGGAGTATGTTTCAGTCGGGAGTTGTTGTGCACAACACCTTTGGATGCGACAAACTCTATGGGATTACAGTTACAATATGATCTGTATTCCACTCCTTTGTGATAATGAGAGTGCCATTAAGATTGACCATAACCCCGTTGAGCACTCTAGGACCAAACATATAGACATATGACACCACTTTTTGAGAGACCACTCAATGAAAGGAGACATAGCCATTTCCCACGTCAACACAAAAAACTAGTCAATATATTTACCAAGCCACTTGATGAAAAGCGTTTTTGCGAGCTCCAAAATGAACTAAACATCCTTGATGCTCGGAATGTGTCTTGAAAACATGCATACCTGTATGGCTTCTTCAAAATATGTTGATCGTGTTGCGAAAATCATCTCTCTCAATTTTATCCGAAAAACTATTTCAATTACTTGATCTTGATGAATTATGGTCATTGCTTAATTGTTGTATGCTTACTGATCATATTCATCAAGATTAATTGGTTGTTTTGGACCCTATTTTTTTCTAAGAACATTTGAATATATACAAATGGGCAAATTGATTCTGTTCTGGTGACCACGGACTAGTCTGTGGTTATCCAGACTAGTCCGCACACTGCAGACTAGTCCGCAGAGTGTCCAGTAGTTCGGAGTAGTCCGATGGACCATGGACTAGTCCGATTTTTTGAATCCATAACCCTAGCCGCTGCCAAAACCTAATCTCCTTCATCCTCACAACTCACCTCACACTCTCTCTCCTCGCTCGAGTGCTCCCAAGGTGATTTCCTTCGTTCTCCATCAAATCCCTCTGAGTTTGGGTGGAAATCGATCTCCATTGCATAGGTATTGAAGACCACGGAATTGTCCGTACCTTCAACCCCTCCATCTCCAAGAATCGAGGAATTTTGGTAAAATTTCCTCCCAAACCCTAGAAATTGTGATTTCCTTCGTTGTTGACCAAATAGCTTACTTCCTTCCAGTTAATACATGTCTCCCTGTTGTATTACATTTACCTTGAACTAGTTTTGCATTAGGAATCACCATTGGTCGTCTAGTTAGGGTTTGAGGTGATGAACACCGGACTAGTCCAGTCCATGTACGGACAAGTCCGGCCCCTCGGACTAGTCCGTACCTGTACACCGGACAAGTCTGATTTTTAACTGAACTCAACCCTAATTTCTCATTCCTCAATGCACTTCCCTGCCATCAATTCCCATCCATACATTGTGTAATCAATTCTCAGGACAATGTTGAGCTCAAATGGTGAAATCTCCGATTATGAGGTCGAGTTGGACCAAGACTCCTTGCTTCGGTCCTCGACGAGCCAAGGGAAGAAGAGGCAAGAGCGTCCCTCCAATATTGCACCTTCCCCACCTCAGGTGCAACGCAAAGTGCTAGCCAAGAAGCCCGCGTCCAAGGCCAAGGATGTAGTTGGCCCTAGCTTGGCGGCCTCTCGCCAAGCTAAGGGCAAGGGAAAGGGAATTGCCTCGGGTCCAATTGGCCCCCTCAAGATGAATGCTCCGAGGCAGGAGAACAGTGGTCCCTCCGAGGAGAAGTTCAACGGCAAGGGAAGCGATACGGTTTCCAAGCTCCGATTTGTGGATTGCTATAGCCGACCCAAGAAGGCAGCCGATGCCAGGTTTTGGAGCAACTTTTACACAGATTTCTATAGCTCCATGTACCTTACCATGAAGACTCCGGTAGTCCGGAGCCAGTGGATCGACTAGAATCACTTTAAGAGGAAGAGATGTGGTGCCTTTTATCATGTGGTAGAAGCTGCAGCTAGGCATGGACTGAAGGACCTGTTTGCCTTCATATATAACTGGAATGATGAGATTATTGCCCAGTTCTATGCCACATGCTTCTTTGCCAGTGATGAAGAGGAGAGGGTAACTTGGATGACACATGGATCCAAGTACACCATTACCTATGATGAGTTCGCAAGACTACTTCACCTAGAAGACACCGGCTACAATGAGCTGACTATCCATAACATTGGTGTTTTGGGAAAAGATAAGATGGACTTCCTCTATGAAATTAGCATGAAGTACAACCCCCCCCCCCCTTGACCAAGAACATGAAGCCCTTCTTCATGGTTCTTAACAGGGTGTTGAGGAAGACCATAGAACCAAAAGATGGAGATGTAGGAAGTGTCCAAGGCTACTTAAGGACACTGATGTAGGTGATAAGCAGAAGTAGGAAGTTTCATATTTTTTACTACATTTGAAATGACATGGTCAAAATCTCCTGCACGCCGAAAGATCTTGTGGCTATGCCCCTTACTTGATGTTCATCATTGAGAAGGTCACATGGATCAAGTTCGTGAAGGATGTGGAGCACACTCCTTTGAGGCCCCAGAAGCCTCCCCAAGCCACTATCCAAGCTGCTCCATCTCCAGTGTCCAGTGAAGAGGCTCCGAGGAGAGCTCGAGGAGATGAGAGGACTGCTCCCACCACTAGGGCCCCTCCCCAAAAAGGGTCTCCTAGTGGAATCTTGAAGTACTTGGCAGCGATCTTTGGCTCATGCAAGAAGGCCAAAGTAAAAATTCATAAGCTGAGAAAAGCATGGAAAGATGACATGAGGTACATAAAACAAAATGTGAAGCATATTTGGTAGAAGCTGGAGATTGAGCCTATTGGATCCCCGGTTATCTCTGAAGATTCAGCCTCTAATTTCACTGAGCTCGGACCTTTAACTCCCTCCGAGCTTGCTTACTTTGGCATTGGGGGCACTTCGAGTGGATCCGCTCCTCCTCCTCCTAGCCAACATGAAGATGAAGATGAAGACGAGGAGAGGACCGACAGCGAGGAATGAGCCACTAGATCCCTCCTCTCCTTCTTTTTGGTGTCTTGATGCCAAAGGGGGAGAGATTGAGGGGGAGTCACTAGATCCCAGCTATAGGTTGAGAGATGAGAGCCTCATTTGTGTATTCCTTTTGTGTCTCTTTTGGGTTGTAAAACTTTAATTCTGTTATCTCTACCTTTAGTATTGTGGTGTGATGAAATGACTATGTTTATGCTTATGTTATGAAATTTGTGATCCTGCTTTGGAATTGTCATATATGCTTGATATTAGTATTTTCATGTCAATCATTTCACTCCCATCATGATTATTGCTCACACTCACGTAGTTATACACCCCACCATAAAGAGTGCACATATGCCCTATGTTTTCATTGTTTAACTTGTACCAAACTCATATGTGCACACTTTATGAAAATTTTATATTTTTATCATATTTTGTGAAATATCAATTGGTTGTCATCAATCACCAAAAAGTGGTTGATTTATGACAAACAAATGAGACCCTAACCAAATTATTGAGATGAGCGCAGGTTTTAATTAAACTATGAAGAAAGCGCAAAAAGAAAGGAGAATGAGGATCTATATAAAAAAGAGCTAAAGAGCTAAATAGATTAGATCAGTGTGTATGGAGTGTGTTGGAGAAACACACCCCAAGAGCTCAAGCACAAGAAAACTCATTCACTGCATAAATTTACACAGGACCAGACTAATCCGATATACCCCGGACTAGTTTGACAATCCCCCTGTTCAAAATCGGACAAGTCCTCCCAGTGCGGACTTGTCTACACAGTCCAGGTTTACAAAGACCGGACTAGTCCGATATCACCACGGAATAGTTCGATATCTTTCCGACTAAAATCGGACTAGTCCTCCCCAGTGTGGACTAGTCCTCTACACTTCACAGCTTTGCACGAAATCGGACATGTCCGATAATATCCGGACTAGTCCGATAAGCTCTCTGACTAAAATCGGACAAGTCCTCCAAATGCGGACTTTTCCCCAATTCACTAAGGGGTTCACCACAGCCGGACTAGTTCGACAGTAACTGGACTAGTCCGAACTCTTCTAGAGCCTAAATCGGACTAGTCCGCCCAAGGGTGAACAAGTCCAATGTTTCTGAGAACTTAGGGTTTACTACACTCTGCACACCGGACTAGTCTGGACTCCACCACGAACTAGTCCGGACTCCACCACGGACTAGTCCGGACTCCACCACGGACTAGTCCGGACCCTTGAAACCCTAACGATAACTTTTGGAAATTCCCTATAAATAAATGTGCACGACCCTACATTCAAAAATCTCTCGACTCCCTGCGCCGTCACACCCTCCAAGAGCTTAGAAAACACATCTCTCCACGCAATCCAACGCAAGAAAGATCAAATCCTTGAGGATTCACTTTGGATCAAAGGAGAGACACCATTCCACTCGTTTGAGCTCTTGGGTTTGATTCTCTAACACACTCATGTTGTTTCATTGTTGATCTTAAAAGTGTGTTCTTGGTGGTGTTTGCACTACAGGAAAAGCGATCATTTGCGACGGCCGATTTTATTTGCGACGGCCAGCCATCGCAAATACCTTAAATTGCGACGGCCCGCTTCTGGCCGTCGCAAATAAGATGGCCGTCGCAAATAAGAGCTTATTTGCGACGGCTTTGGGACCGGCCGTCGCAAATAAGCGGTTATTTGCGACGGCCAACCCTAAAGCCGTCGCAAATAAATGAGCCGTCGCAAATAAATACTTATTTGCGACGGCCGGTCAGACGGCCGTCGCAAACAGGCTTTAATTGCGACGGCCGCAAGTTGAGGCCGTCGCAATTAAAGAAGCCGTCGCAAATAAGGGCTTATATCGGGTCGCTCCGGCCCCGACTCTTCATTCACCTCAAAACACCCTACCGCCGCCGCGCAGCGCCCCCGCCGCCGCGCCCCCCGCCGCCGCGCAGCGCCCCCGCCGCCGCGCCCCCGGCTCCGCCGCCCTCGGCCCCGCCTCCGCGCCCGCCTCTGCGCCCGCCGCCTGCGCCTCCGGTCCGCCGCCCTCGGCCCCCACCGATGGCCCGCCTCCGCGCCCCAACCGCCGCCTGCGCCTCCGGCCCGCCGCGCGACCGGCGTCGCCGCCCCCGACCGGACCGCCCCCGCCCCCGGGACAGCAGGTGCTACTCCCCCTGTTTTAGTAGTTTTTTTCGGATTTAGTTAGCAATTTTGTTAAGAGTAGCAGCAATTAGCTATAGTAGTTTAGAATTGCTTGTATAGTAGCTTCGCCTCGCCTGGAGGAGGTCGTGTGCGGCGCTGGGAGCTTGGGAGGAGATCAGGCAGACGGTGGGAGGTTGGGAGAAGGTCGAGGACGCCGCTGGGAGGGTGGCAGAAGCTCGGGGTTGACGTTGGGAGCCGAAGGAGGTCGGTGGTGGCGACGGGAGTCCGAAGGACGTTGGGGGCGGCGGGCGGCGGAGGAGACGCGCACTGGAGAAAAGGCGGCGGCTGGGTTGGGAAAAAAGGGTAGGGTTTGAGGAGGAGACCCGTTTCTTTGCCCAATAAGGCGGCTGGGTGGCCAACATTGGCCAATAACTTGGCCCAGCCCAATAAGTCTGTCCGTGACCTTCCAACTCCCAGCTGATACGGAGCCACATGCGACTAGATCCTGGCGGCGCATCCACGATTCAGCGGCGCCCTCCACGATCCTGGCGTCGCACCACCGTTGGCGATTGTCCGGCGTCCCCCCCCCCCCCCCCCCCGCTCCCACCTTCCTCGACTCGCCGCCCCGCCTCCCCTCCTCTATCAGCCGTTGCACCGCCTCTTCAGCTCGCCGCCGTCCCTCCCACTCAGCCGGCTGCCACCCCTCGCCTGGCTGGTCGCCTAGGCGGGCGCCTGGGCGTCTAGGCGCTCGGCTGGCGCCTAGGCGTCCAGGCGGCAATTTACAAGCCTGCGTCTCGGGGACGGGAAGGGACTGGACTGCTGTGCTGGCTTGGGTGTGCTAGGCCGGCCGGATGCATGTGTCGTCATTCAAGATGGGCCGGGCCGTTTGGTTCCCTGTGTTGAGAGGCTCGATCCACTGGGCCTGGATGGGTCGCAACTAAGCGCGAATCAATCCACCAGAAGCCGCGTTGACCCCGCTGCCACGAACGCAGCCGCTACTGTACCATAGTTCGTTATTAGGCTTTGCGACTCGGACGAGGAGAAGGAAACAACAATTAACACCGGCCTGCACTGCACGGCCAGAGTCCAAGCCGAACGCTACCTTTCCATTTTTCTCCTCTCTTCCTTTTCAGAACCTAATGACCTAACGACCAGTTTGGCCATAGCTGTTTATGACATAAATTACAGAGGGGGAGGAGATACCTACTGTACCATAGTATGTCGAAGTTGTACTAGTAGTAGTACTAGTAGTATTATACTCCCTCCATTCTTAAAGCCTCGTCAAAGGCATCTATACACTGACAACAACTGTTTCTACGAGTTCAACAAACAATATCCAAATCAATGTAGTAGTACGGTATTACGGTACACCTCTGGAAACTCTACCTTAGACAGACACACTGAGAGAGCGACACAAGCAAGTACACAACCAAGAACGGACGCATCGAAGCAGGCAACAACCTCAGATGTCTTTAGGGTTGATTAGTCGGCCTAATCGATGACTAATCGTCCTAGTCGACCTTATCGCCCCTTAGGCGACTAGAGTCGATTAGGCGATTTGAAAACATTGGCCTCGTCGGGGAACTCGGCACAAAAGGCCTAACTTGCGTCTGAGCGATTCCGTGTGGGCTCAATGCTGAGCGCGTCAGTGCGTGCATGCCAAGCTCGGCTATGTGGTACAATGTGGACGAAACAATATCAATACTTCGGCTATGCGGTACAATGTGGACGAAACACCCCCTCTAAGCGACCTTTCCATTTTTCAAACGAGAGGCACCACCGTTGGTAGCTACACGACCTACGTGCTATCCGAACAGGAAAGGACTGTTGCTTTACTCTACATGTACGCAAATATAGAAGGCATGCAGGAATACTTCGAGTAAGTGTTTCTCCTATGTTTATGCTAATCTACATATTTTGCTACACATGTACTCTAAAAGATGTTTTTTCATGTTCAGCGAGTTCCACAGACAATATTGGCCACATAGGCATCAACCTACGGCCAAACAAGTAGAAGCGATGCGAAAGGAAGGAATAAATGGGGGACAGAGTTTTCTATCTTGGTTTCGAGAATATGTAATATTCTCTCGTCTTCTATGTATTATAAATTACTATTATTAAAGAAGTATTATATAATATTCTCTCGTCTTTTATAACAGTGTCGGACTCACAGTGTCCATGAAGATTTGCGGCAGCTATCTTATGGATTGGTGAATGTTAGAAGCTATGGTCGATATGACGTAAATGGCTTCCGATTTCGTACAACTCATTTTGAAGCTCATCGTCCTCTTGCGGCAACATCAAATTCCGGTGTTGTGACGAGAGCAATGGACACTCAAGGGAATTTAACCTATTATTATGGTATCATTAATAAAATCCTTGAATTTACTTTTACCGGAAATAAGACCCTTCGAGTTGTCTTCTTTGACTGTGACTGGTTTGATCGTACTCATGGAACTCGAGAAAACCAATTTGGAATGGTGGAAGTGAAACATAAGGACCGACTACGGGGTTACGATACATTTGTTCTTGCGCATCAAGTTGAACAAGTGTATTATCTACCTTATCCATGCACGAAGCTCAGTGCTTGGTGGGTGGTATATAAGGTGAATCCTCGTGAGCGGCTATATACTCCTGGGGATGATGGTTACCATGATAGCGAAGACGTTGAAGAAGTGTACCAAGAAGAAGAGTTGCCAGACACTTTTATCGTCGAGCTTGGTGCAGGACTCGATCAATTAGTTGGAGATGTTGAAGACGTTGAAGATGTAGAGGCAGATGATACGCGAAAACGAAAATTAGAACAGGCCACGATGGAAGATCGTTGGGCTGGTTTAAGGAGTAGGGCACAGACACATGACAATGATGTTGATGAATTTTGAAAGTGACTACAAGTAATGTTTTCTTGAAGATAGTAACATGAATTTTATATATTTTATTTGCATATTTACTAATTATCTAATTACAATAGGATGGCGTCAAAGAAGGGTAAGAAGGTGCCGCCGACGAGGGGGTTCTACCCCTCTAGACCTGAGGACGCTTTCGTTGGTGCCTCGTCGACTGGCAGCAGACGCTCTCAGCTGCTGGGGCACGTTCAGACCAGCTCTAGAGCTTCGTCACAGGTAAATGTCACTCGTTTTTGACAAATTCTTTAAATTCAAATTCACATTAAACTTACTTATGAATCATTTGAATGTTGTAGTCCTCACCGGCTGACTCAGAGGCTGCGGCGCCTTCGGTGAGCCAGCCTTCGGCGAGGCAGCCCTCGGCCAGCCAGCACTCGGCGAGGCAGCCCTCGGCGAGTCAGCCCTCGGCCAGCCAGCTCCCGGCTGGCGATGACTTTGTTCCTGAGGCCTTTGACTCGGCTGGTGAGGAGCCGTCTGGGTCACCTGACGTGGCGCCCCAGCAGACGCGGAGGACGAGGAGGACTCACTTTGTCAGTCCTCCCGCGGTCCCTTCACAGAGGATCGTGATTCGTCCAGTCGGAGACAGGTAATAAAAATTATAGTTTTCAATTTTAGTTTCTTTTGATTACTTAAGTAATGAATGAATGAATAAATATCTTACAGGAGTTGGGACGACTTGTCTTTCACCGGTGAGAAACACCAGAGACCGGTGAACGGTGTCCTCGGGTCCATAGTGCGTTTGCACTATCCCGGGGTCATCGACGGAGTGCCTGCTCTTTCGTGGGAGGACTACGCACGTGTCCATCACCAGGAGCACGGCAACCTTCAGGAGGCCGTATGGGCCGATTTTATGGTAAGTATGTAAAAAAGTTTCTAAGTTACAACTATTAAACTCTTTTAGTGCACATCTCTTCAATATATTCTTTATCGCAGGCAAGATATATTTTAGAGGACCCGGACGACCATCGCATGTTTGAGGATGCGAGGCGAGTGTTTCACTTCAACGCTGCCAAGGCGCTTCGACAAGCTTTGTCGAACGCCCGTGTTCAAATTATTAATGAGCACTTGAAGGCGAACCAGCAGCACGTGTTACACTTCCGGCAAGAGAGCGAGAGGCACCTGACGGAGGAGGAGTACGCGCAGGTACGTGGAGTGTAGTAAGTATTTTTTTCTGATAATGTCCTTGATGGTACTTTTAACGACTTTCAACTATGTGCAGGGCCACATGAGCTGGTTGCAGGGTCGGAACGATGCATTTCGGGCCCTTTGTCGCTACTGGGCTAGCGACGAGTTTAAAGCTAAGTCCGGGAAGGCTCGAGACTGCAGAGGGGTGGAGGGGAAGAGCAGACACGGGCAAGATAACCACTTGCGTTTAGCTAAACGCATGGTAAGTGTGTGTAACTTATGTTTATATATTAATAATATATTGTTCGTACTAACATGTATTGACAGGAGCGCGAGACGGGGGTGCCGCCCACCCCTGCTGAGGTTTGGAAGAGAGGTCACAGGGACCCTTCTCAGCCGACGGGGTGCAGTCAGGCTGCAGCCGAGCGGTTGGTAAGTTTAGAAACCATTCATATTACATATAACTATATAGATTGTTGAACTTACACGATTTTATTGTTTTGCAGGCTAAGTACGGGGAGGAGGCTAGGAAGATACACGGCCAGGATTTCGATTGGGAACGTCAACCGATCGATCCTCAAGCCGCGTATGCAACCGGTGGTGGAAAAGCACACGGAAGGTGAGTTTGCAAGTCATTTTATCGTTTTCAATTCAAAGTATTCAAGATATTTTAATTTCATATTACTGACTCTCTTTTTTATAGGCTCGCCATATTCGACGGAGTTGTCGACTCGAGGGCGGGTAGACCTGCGAGAGGCAGCTCCACGCAGGCTTCGGGTACGGGAGGTCGCCGCTCGCAGAGGGACATTGAGATGCAGTCCCTCCGAGAAACTGTAGAAGAAAATGAAAGGCGACATGAGGAGGAAAGGAGGGCGATGGAGGCCACGATCCAAACCCAGGCAACAGCGTTGGCGCAGATGCGGGAAGCAATGGAGGTAACAATCTAAAAATTAAAATTCTCATTAATTCAGCTTAAATGACTTACTAATAGGTAGCATTTAATGTTTGCAATGACAGGCCATCGCTCGGGCGCAGGGTCTGGGAATCCAGCTACCGGTACTACCACCGGTCCTCCCAGGCGATCCTTCTTCAGCGGGTCAGGTAAGTCTCTATGTAATCCTTCTTCTCCAGCGTAATAAGATTGAGATAGATGAAAGAGAGAGATAGTTAGATAGAAGAAAATGATTGAGATAGAAGAAAGAAAGAGATAGAAGAAAGGGAGACAGAAGAAAGAGTGAAAGATAGATAGAGTAGGATGGGAATGAAGAGAGAGTAAGATGTAGATGGAGATAGAGAGAGGGGAAGATAGAGGGAGGGAGATGTAGATGGAGATAGAGGGAGGAAGATAGAGGGAAAAGGATAGCAATAGAGAGATAGAGTGAGCAAGAAAGATAGAGTGAGAGACAAATAGAGAAATGAAAAGAGAGAGGAAGAGAGGGTGATCTAGATGAAGATAGAGGGAGAGGGAGGGAGAGAGATGTTGATGCATATATTCTAACTCTAAGTTTTATTAATTGCAGGGATCCGCGACGGCTGCACAAACGCCGTCGCCTTCGCTACCGCCGCCTGGATTGAGGCGCGACGACGACGACTTCGACTTCGGAGGTGGCTTCGGAGGTTAGATGGGCGAGTGAGCCCTTTTATTTACTTTGTTGATGACGATGTGAGATGTATCGGAATTTGAGTTTGTGATTGTAATGATCTTTGTGTATATATTGTGTATGCTGTGTATGCTGTGTATATTGTGTTGTGAATCTGGCCATCGAGCCGGTTAGAGTTTTCTGTTTTTAAAAAAAAATAAAAAACCTTATTTGCGACGGCTTTTTATACAGTACCGTCGCAAATAAGGTACCAAGCCGTCGCAATTAAGCCACTGCTATTTGCGACGGCCTGGCCGTCGCAAGTAAGCTTTAATTGCGACGGCCAGGCCGTCGCAAATAGAGTCGTGGGCCCCGGAAGAGGACACGTGGGCCCTGCCCTCTAAACTTATTTGCGACGGCCCAGCCGTCGCAAATAGCAGAACTTAATTGCGACGGCCTGGCCGTCGCAAATAAGCTTTAATTGCGACGGCGCGGCCGTCGCAAATAAGGCCGCGGGTCCCACCAGCCCGCAGCAACAACTTGCGACGGCCTCCCCTAGCCGTCGCAAATAAGTTTATTTGCGACGGTGGCCGTCGCAAATAAGCTTATTTGCGACGACATATTTGCGACGGCCGGAGGCCGTCGCAAATAAAGAAAGCCGTCGCAAATAGCTTATTTGCGACGGCATCTGGCTTATTTGCGACGGCTTCGGCCATCGCAAATCGTCGGGATTCCTGTAGTGTTGATTTGTAATCTTGGGGAGCCCTCAACTTGTGAGAAGGCCCCTTTAAATTGATGATTTACCCTATGTGATAGTGGAAGAGAATTAGCCTTCGTGGCGATTCGACGGGGTTAGGGTTGGTGAAGACCTGGTCCTTTTGTGGGCTCGTCAACGTGGACGTAGGTTGCCTTTGTGTTAACCGAACCACGGGATAAAAATCTTGTGTCTTCACATTGTTCATATTGCTCTTACTTTTCATTGCTATCTAGGGTTTCACTTGATCTTGTTCACATTACATTAAAATATTGAATATAAGGTTAACTTGTACAACATCCAGTTTCATAGAAGTATTACACTCTAATTACAAGTATTTTTCCACTGCATAGAGTCTAGGATCGAGATAATCAATCAAACTTGATCGATCTAGTCCGCACGCACTAGACTAGTCTGCACTCTACCGGACTAGTCCGATTTCCTGGTATTTGATTAAGTTGCCAAGTGTTGCAGGTTCCACATTCATAGATCCCTAGTTTCTTGGTCCTCCAAGAAACAAAACTTCATTGTCTTATCCACGGCCAAAGCGAAGTATGCTGCAGCCGGGAGTTGTTGTGCACAACTCCATTGGATGCGACAAACTCTAAGGGATTACGGTTACAATATGAGTCGTATCCCACTCCTTTGTGATTATGAAGAGTGATATTAAAATTGCCCATAATCCTGTTGAGCACTCTAGGACCAAACACATTGACATCCGACATCACTTTTTGAGAGACCACTCAATGAAAGGAGACATAGCCATTTCCCATGTCAACACTGAAAAACAACTAGCCGATAAATTTACCAAGCCACTTGATGAAAAACGTTTTTGCAAGCTCCGAAATGAACTAAATATCCTTGATGCTTGGAATTTGGCTTGAAAACTTGCATACCTGTATGGCTTCTTCAAAATATGTTGATTGTGTTGCGAAAATCATCTCTCTCAATTTTCTCCTAAAAACTATTTCAATTACTTGATCTTTATGAATTATGGTCATTGCTTGATTGTTGTATGTTTACTGATCATATTCATCAAGATTACTTGATTGTTTTAGACCCTATTTTCTCTATAAGAACCTTAGAATATATACGAATGGACTAATTATATCTGTTTTGGTGACCACGGACTAGTCCGTGGTTATCCGGACTAGTCCGCACACTGTAGACTAGTCCGCAGAGGTCCGTTAGTCTGGACTAGGCTGGTTGACCACAGACTAGTCCGATTTTTCGAGTCCATAACCCTAGGCGCTGCCAAAACCTAATATCCTTCACCCTCACAACTCACCTCACATTATCTCTCTTCACTTGAGAGCCCCCAAGGCGATTTGGCGATTTCTCCATCAAATCCCTTCAAGTTTGGGAGGAAATCGATCTCCATTGCTAGGGGATTAAAGACCACGGACTTGTCCGCACTTCCAACTCCTCCTTCGTCAAGAATCGAAGAATTTCGGTAAATTTCTCCCAAACCCTAGAAACTTCGATTTCTTCCGTTTTGGATCAAATAGCTTAGTTTCTTTCAGCTAATACATGCTTACTTGCTGTATTACATCTATGTTAAACTATTCTAGCATTGAGCAACACCATTTGTCTCATAGTTAGGGTTTAAGGTGTTGAACATCGGACTAGTCCGGTCCCTGTATGGACAAGTCCGGTCTCTCCGCACTAGTCTGTACCTAAACACCGGACAAGTCCAATTTTCAACTGAATTCAACCCTAATTTCCATCTACTCAATGCACTTCCTTGCCATCATTTCTCATTCATACATTGTATAATCCCTTCTCAGGACAATGTCGAGCTCCAATGATGAAATCTCCGATTATGAGGCCGAGATTGACCAAGATTCCTTGCTTCGGTCCTCAACGAGCCAAAGGAAGAAGTGCCAAGAGTGCCCCTCCGAGCTGGCACCTTCTCCACCTCAGGTGCGGTGGAAAGTTCTAGCCATGAAGCCTGCGTACAAGGCCAAGGATGCAGCTAGCCCTATCTCAGTGGCTTCTCGCCAAGCTAAGGGCAAGGGAAAAGGAATTGCCTCGGGCCCAATTGGCCCACTGAAGATGGGAGCCCCGAGGCAAGGGAATAGAGATCCCTCCGAGAAGAAGTTTAATGGCAAGGGAAGCGATACAGCTTCCAAACTCAGATTTCTGGACTGTTATAGCTTGTCAAAGAAGGCAGTCGATGCAAGATTTTGGAGTAACTTCCAAGCAGATTTCTATAGATCTGTGTACCTCACCATGAAGACTCCAGTTGTTCGCAGCCAGTGGATTGACTGGAATAATTTTGAAAGGAAGAGTTGTGGTGCCTTTGATCAAGTGGTGGAGGCTGCAGCTAGGCATGTACTGAAGGACCTGTTTGCCTTTAGAAATAACTGGAATGATGAGATTATTGCTCAGTTCTATGCCACATGCTTCTTTGCTAGTGATGAGGAGGAAAGGGTGACTTGGATGACTCATGGATCCAAGTACACCATTACTTATGATGAGTTTGCAAGACTGCTTCACTTAGAAGACACCCGCAACAATGAGCTGACTATCCACAACCTTGGTGTTTTGGGAAAAGATAAGATGGACCTTCTTTATGATACTAGCCTAAAGCACAACCCTCCATTGACCAAGAACATGAAGCCCTTCTTCATGGTTCTCAATAGGGTGCTGAGGAAGACCATAGCACCAAGAGATGGGGATGCAGGAAGTGTGCAAGGGTACTTGAGGACCCTAATGAAGGTTATTAGCAAGAACCGAAAGTTTGATATCTTTGACTACATTTGGAATGACATGGTCAACATCTCCTACACGCCGAAGAGATCCTGTGGCTATGCCCCTTACTTGATGTTTATGATTGAGAAGGTCATAGGAATCGAGTTCGTAAAGGATGTGGA
This sequence comes from Tuctoria greenei, assembly GCA_036927565.1. Taxonomy (NCBI): domain Eukaryota; kingdom Viridiplantae; phylum Streptophyta; class Magnoliopsida; order Poales; family Poaceae; genus Tuctoria; species Tuctoria greenei. The sequence continues at coordinate 170,535,828 of JAYESD010000003.1, read as the reverse complement.
GCACACTCCATTGAGGCCCCAGAAGCCTCCCCAAGCCACTGTCCAAGCTTCTCCATCTTCGGTGTCCAGGAGAAGAGGCTTCGAGGAGAGCTCATGGAGATGCGAGGACTGCTCCCACCACTAGGGCCCCTCCTCAAAAAGTGTCTCCTAGTGGAATCTTGAAGTACTTGGCAGCCATTTTTGGCTCATGCAAGAAGGCTAAGGTAAACTTCACAAGCTGAACAAGGCAAGGAAGGCAGATATGAGGTATGTGAAAGAAAATTTCAAGCATATTTTCCAGAAGCTGGAGATCGAGCCTATTAGATCACCTGTTATCTCTGAAGATTTAGCCTCTGATTTCACTGAGCTTGGGCCTTTGACTCCCTCCGAGCTTGCTTACTTTGGCATTGGGGGCACTTCGAGTGGATCCGCTCCTCCTCCTCCTACCAAACCTGAAGATGAGAATGAAGACGAGGAGAGGATCGACAGCGTGGAATGAGCCACTAGATCCCTCCTCTCCTTCTTTTTGGTATCTTGATGCCAAAGGGGGAGAGATTGAGGGGGAGTCACTAGGTCCTAGCTGTAGGTTGAAAGATGAGAGCTTCATTTGTGTATCTTTTTGTGTCTCTTTTGGGTTGTAAAATTTTAATTCTGTTATCTCTACCTTTAGTGGAGTGATGGAATGACTATGTTTATGCTTATGTTATGAAATTTGTGATGATGATTTGAGATAATCTGTGATTTTGCTTTGGAATTGACATATATGCTTGATATTGGTATTTACATGTCAATTATTTCATTCTCATCACGATTATTGCTCACACTCACGTAGTTTTGCACCCCACCATAAAGAGTGCACATATGTCTTTTGTTTTGTTTGCTCCATTTGTTCCAAGCTCATATGTGCACACTTTATGAAAATTCTGTATTTTTATCATATTTTATGAAATCTCATATGGTTGTCATCAATCACCAAAAAGGGGGAGATTGAAAGTGCATCTAGGCATCCCTTGTGGGTTTTGGTTGATTTATGACAAACAAATGAGATCCTAACCAAATTGTTGAGATGAGCGTGGGTTTTAATGAAATTATGAAGAAAGCGCAAAAAGAAATGAGAATGAAGATCTATATGGAAAAGAGATCAAGAGCTTAATAGATTAGATCAGTGTGTATGTAGTGTGTTGGAGAAACACACCCCAAGAGCTCAGGTACAAGAAAACTCACTCACTGCACAATTTTACACAGGTCCGGACTGGTCCGATATACGCCGAACTAGTCCAATAATCCCTCTGTTCAAAATTGGACAAGTCCTCCCAATGCGGACTTGTCTGCACAGTCCAGGTTTACACAGACCAGACTAGTCCGATATCACCACGGACTAGTCCGATATCTTTCTGACTAAGATCAGACTAGTCCTCCCAAGTGCAGACTAGTCCTCAACACTTCACAGCTTTGCACGAAATCGGGCAAGTCTAATAATATCCGAACTAGTCCAATAACCTCTCTGACTAAAATCAGACAAGTCCTCCAAGTACGGACTTGTACCCAATTCACTAAGGGGTTCACCACAGCCCGACTAGTCTGATAATGACCGGACTAGTCCGAACTTCTCCAGAGCCTGAATCGAACTAATCCGCCCAGGGTCGGACAAGTCCGATATTCCTGAGAAATTAGGGTTTCCTACACGCCGCACACTGGACTAGTCTGGACTCCACCACGGACTAGTCCAGACTCTCGAAACCCTAACGGTAACCTTTGGAAACCTCAATATAAATAGATGTGCACAGTCCTACTTTCAACTCTCTCGACCCCCTGTGCCATCACACCCTCCAAGAGCCTAGAAAACACGTCTCTCCACACAATCCAATGAAAGAAAGATCAAATTTGTGTGGATCAACTCTAGATCAAACGAGAGACACAGTTCTTCACGATTGAGCTCTTTGGTTTGATTCTCTAACACACTTCTATTGTTTTATTGTAGATCTTACGAGTGTGTTCTTGGTGGTGTTCGATTTGTAATCTTGGGAATCCCTCAACTTGTGAGAAGGCCCCTTGAACTTGGTGATTTACCCTTCGTGATTAGTGGAAGAGAATCAGCCTCCGTGGCGATTCAACGAGGGTAGGGTTGGAGAAGACCCGGTCCTTTCGTGGGCTCCTCAACGTCGACGTAGGTTGCCTCTATGGGAACCGAACCACAGGATAAACTATTGTGTCAATCTTGTTCTTAGTTTTTCATATCACATTCTAGGGTTTACTTGATCTTGCATATCTTACGTTAAAACATTAAAACCAAAGTTAGTTTGTGCTACATTTAATTTCATTGACTCAATACCTTCAAGTTAGATACTATATTCCGCTGCGTATTGTGCTGGTATTGAGATCATTGATCTAACTAGATCAATTTAGTCCGCACGCACTGGACTAGGCCGCACTCTACCGGACTAGTCCGATTTCTTGGTATTTGATCAAGTTGCTAAGTGTTGCAGGTTCCGACTAAAAATCAAAAAGGCCTATTCACCCCCCCTCTAGGCCAAATTTAGGACTAATCCCCTTGAGATCCTCCCGTGAATAGCCAAAAATAGCTTTATGTTTTTATAACATGGCAATGAGTTTGAGTGTCTCGTTATCTGAAAGCTTGTCACTTATGATGACAGGAGCTTCCAAATTTCCATTTAGAAGGGCATATCGTAGGCCTGGAGGTAGAATTCTTAACTTAACATGAGGTTTTGGGAAAAACTCTTCTTTTGGCAATTCAATTTCCTCCTGAAATTCATCCTCCACTTGGATGAAATCTTCTCCTCCTTCAATTTCAAGGGGTGCTAAGAATTGAAGAGTTCTAACCTTTTCTAAAGGCTCTTCTTGGATAGGAGATTCTGCGGATGTGTTCTTGGAATGTAGGATAGGAATAGAGAACTTTCTCCCTCCAAGTTTGACATTGAGGTTTCCTTCCAAGGGAATTTCCATGAGAAATTTCCCAATGGGAATCACAATCATAATATCGAAATCTTGAATTTAGAACACATGGAAATCTAGGATTGCCACAATATCTTTGTGTCTTACAGACACCTGTTGCAAAACCCCGCATCCTTCAAGGATGTTTCCGCAAGAATCTCGGAAATATTTACATGTTGGTGCTAACGGCACATCGCCCAAAATGGCGAGAGCACAAGAATCGGAAATGAGATTTACTCCAACAATGGGGTTGTATCGGACCTTCATTGGTGTTCCTCTAATAAAGCATAGAATAGTTTCCAAAGGTGAGGTCATCCGAAGGATTTCAGGTTACTACTCAACTTCTACAGTCCATTCCCTTCTTATAATAGAGGTTAACTCCTTAACCGTCTGTTGGACGAATACTCCATCAGGTGGGTCAGGTGGGGTTAATGGAAATGATGTTTTTCTATTACAACAGTACTTTGAGGTATTTCCAAAATCTTCAAATATCTCCTCCTTGAAGTAGAAGGGAAACATTGAAGGTTGAATTTCTTCTTCCTTTATAGTTTCGGGTTCGGTAAAGGATTCCTCCAGCAAGGTTTGAGATAAGCAAGAGATAGGTTCTTCCTTGTTCATGGATTTATCCTCGGATCTTGACACTACTTCCTCTTGAGGGGGCTCATTAAGACCCATAATGAAGGAGGAATTTTCTAGAATTCAGTCTAGAAGATCCTTGCCTTCTTCCGGCGTATTATGGAGGAAAGATCCTCAAGCCGTAATGTCAAGATATAGGGCAGACTCTTTGTTCAATCCCATATAGAAGTGTTGCAAGAGCAACAGATTAGGGATAGACAAATCTTGGCCGAAATTTCTCAAAAGAGAAAATCTATCCGAAGCTGCACCTATGGACTCCTTCTCCATCTGCTGGAAGCATCGTACTTCCTTCCGTAAGGAAACAATTCGGGAAATTGGAAAGAAAGCAAGAAAAAATCTATCTTGTAATTCATTCCAATTTGCGTTTATATTTCCAACATTGTGGTTGTAACATTGTTTGGTTTTTTCCTTAATGGAAAAAGAAAACAACATCTATTTGAGAGTTTCTTGCGTCATACCTTTGATTAGATGGCATGAACACAATTGTTCAAACTCTCTTAGATGGTGGTAAGGGTTTTCATAATCCGTTCCTAAGAAGGGTTGCTCCCGAACCATGGCTATAAAGCCAGGGCGAAGTTCATAGATGGTAGAACCAATAGGTTCTGCTAAAGGCGGTGTGGCTCATAGAACTTGCCCTTTGGGGCAGAATATGAAAGAATATTGGGCCGCTCCATATAGGTTGTGGTGGTAAGAAAAGGTAAGATGAGATCATAAGATAGTACAAGGGTGAACAAGGGTCATAAGATTAACAGCAACCATCCCTGGCAACAGCGCCAGAAATGCTTATTGACGTTTCTTACGTCACAAATAAAAATCTGCAAGTGCACAGGAATTGTCGTTAGCACTTCCCCTCAAGAGAGTATTCCAAGGGTATCGAATCAGAGAGACATGTGTGTAATCTTAGAACACAAAGTTGTTTTGTAGGCAAGGAAGATAGAGGAATTCAAAGTATTAATTCTAATTCAAAAGAATTTGTAGTAGCTGCTTGCTTCAAGCATGGGTTTACCCCTAGCAAAACTAGGACGACTCCTGCCAAGAGCCTATGGCATAACCGAACATGGAGGAGGACAAATAGGGTTGTCACCACCTACTGCCTACCTCTTCAATCCATGGGTATACGAGATATTCACTAGTGATTTCTAACCTAAACACCACGCTTACGTTCTAAATCACAACTCTAGTTGTTTTGAATGCACAGCTACAACTAGAGAATCTATAAAATTAAAGTAATGAACCCACAAGTAACTGCTTGTGCAAACTACTATGAATTGAGAATCAAACTCAAACTTGAATTGAATTTACAAAGGGGCTTACTTGATTTGAGTACACCTTTGTAGGCATACAAGTGTAGAAGAGGGACTTGACAAGCCCAGGCCTCCTTCTCTTAAACTCTCACCACACTCTCCTTCTACTTGGCAGCCTCTAGGACTACCCCAAACCTTTGGAGTGATATTCTATTCTCAACTTTTGGTGTGTGTGAAGTGAGGTGTTGGGCTCTATTTATAGGTGGGAGAAGGGTTTGTTCCCGCCACCAAATGCGCGCGAATCAGTCACCCATAGCCTCTTCAAGCCAGGAGGAGCCAAAACATGGCTTTGACCGCGTTTGGTGCCAGGACCTTGTCGACCAAATAGGGGGGGGGGGGGGGGGGGGGGTCGGCCGACCTGGTCTTGGCTCCTTTTGCTATGTGCTTTCTCTAGGTCTCTGCCAAATGGGTCCCATTGACTGATATTGGTGCAACACCATTGGATGGTCTCGAATACTTCTGTTTGTGGGCCATTTGATCCATGTGGTGACACGTGGAGTCGACTGATTCGTCAAAGTCCAATTTTATGGATTACTCCCTGCATGTATTGGTATTTTGGGTCTAAATTCACCTGCATACAAATAAACACCAACACTTGTGGAATTGGTTAGTTTTTAATCCTATCACTACGTTGTGTTTCTCTTTTATTCTCATTATGAGGTGAATTGAAGCTCTAAATATGGCATTTAAAGACAGTCAACAATAATCAAGAAAGGAAAAAGCTTTATCATGCACGGTGGCCCAAGCCATTACATTAAAATAGAACAATTACATCGTGCAATATTGTCCCTATGCAGGCACTAACCTTCGAGATCGGCGGCTTCGATGACTTCATGCTCTGTTAGCTTTCGAAGTCAGCGGCTTCAACGACTTCACACACTGTCAGCCTTCAAGATTGGTGGCTTTGACAACTTTCCTCTCTCTTGGCCTTTCAGGTTGGTGTCGTAGATGACTTTGTGCTCTATCGGTCTTCGAGGTCGCCAGCTTCAACGACTTCGCGCTCTATATACCTTTAAGGTACGGCTTCAACGACTTCGCACTCCGTCGACCGTCTAGGTTGGCAGCTTCGATTATGTCATGCTCCGTCGGCCTTCATGGTTGATTGCTTCAATGACTTCAGGCTTCGTCATCCTTCGAGGTCGGTAGCTTTGAAGACTTCAAGGTTGTCTTCCCAGTTGCCATTTCTTTGAAAGGCATCTTATCTCTCTATCGGGGACGTGATGCCCCGACAAGCGGAGGGCCACCGATCTCCACATACGGAGGTAGCAGCACCCCGCCACCCATCAAGGTGGGTTGGGATGCCAAAGCCCGTTGAGGTGGGACGAAAAGCTAAAGCGACCAACTTATTTCCAAACCACCCCGACACCATGTAGGAAGCCTTTGGTCATGCAGACAAACGCCCTGCATCCGGATCAATGCAACCTCCCATTCAAGCCTCTAGATGGCTCCTCCGCCTTCAAGCCTGCGGGAGACATTGCCCTCTCTTTTGGACTTCCAAGTAACTCCTCTTCCTCTGAATCTTTGTTTGAAGCATCGCGAATTGCTGGCTCCAATTGATTAGGCGCAAAGGCCCGCCACCACATCCTCAGCAATGGGCGAGGCCACCGGGCCACAAAAGGGGTAAAGGAGGAAAGGTAAGAGGAGAAGGTTTCTGCCTCAAGCACAGGGTGAAGGTGGTGTGGGAGAATGACCTTGCACTGGGCTATTTATTGTCCTATAGAGGCAAGATGAAGGGATAAGAACAGCAGAGGTGGAGCACCAAGCCACCTTGTAACTGATGCTGTAACAATGGCTTGCAGTGACTGAGGATTCGCGACACACCACTCCACCGCCTCATATATCGTGCCACAACTACAAGAAACTATCAAAAGGTCGTCGACCATATGTTTGTCGGTTAAAAGTGGTAGTCGACATACATAAGATAAGAATGTCAGTGAACCAACACTCTTAACTGTCACAAGTAAATAGACATATTTAAATCTTATGTATGTCGGGACTGAAGCACTTAACGTTATGAACGTTGATTTTGACACACCGACATATCTAACTTTTATATATATTGACCTGTAGACCTACATATTTATTGTGTTAAGGATGTCGGTGCCTCAATCCCCGACGCTCTCAATGTTCTAACACGAAAAAAAATTATATTTCCTAAGTTCCGATCCGCGCGCCAACTAAAAGAACAGTTTCAGGACTAGCTTTTTACATAGCTTCTCCAATTAACCACATCCATATGAATACAGTACAAGATGAATTTTGAGCTCCATAATCTCAGTATCAACAAAATAAACACAAACAAATCTCGCTCGAACATTTCGAGCACCAGGTCGTTACACAGGGACAAAAAAAAGGATTACAGAAGCAGGCCGATGATTGCGCCCAGATCTGCTAAAAGAAAGATGAACACAAGCACAGTGCTGGCCGTCGGCGTTGCGTTCCTCCCGTCGTCATCGTGGTAGCGGCCGGAACTCAAAGCCAGAGCGCACCGGCCTCGTTGAGTATCAGCACGAGCTCACCGAAGATGTGCATAGCCATGAGTCAGTCGAGCCCCCCAAGCATCTTGCCCCCGCCGGGCGACGTCGATGACTCTTGTGAGGTCCGCCTCGTCGATGACGACCTTGTGCACGGCGGGGTTGACGTCAAGCCCCCGCAGCAACCGCTTCACGACCTGGCTGAGGCAACAACCGCATCGGCCCACGATGAGCATCGGGCACTCGGCCACCACCCGCGTCACCTCCTCCACACCCTACATGTTTTCACTTGCCGCTGCTACCCTCTCATCTGCCACGATGGGTGCAGGGGAGCCAAGGCGGCGGTGGGCGTGGGTACGGAGGCGGCAGCTGGCAGTGGGGGTGGAGGCGGCGGGAGCGCGGGGGCGGCTGGCGGCGGGCTATGCGGGGGCCGGGGCGACGGGCGGCAGGCGCGTGCAGGGGCCGGGGCAGCTAGGGGTAGGCGTGCGCGGAGGCTGCGATCTGTTCACGGAGAGGGGGCTGGCGGCAAGCTGAGCTCGGGGGCTGCAAGCCTGCGCATAGCGGCGCATTCGGATGGGAGAGAGGGCGTGTTCGGCTAGGGTTTGGGGAGGGCGCGGGTGCGGTGGGTGTTCGGGGCATATAAACAAGAGGGACCGTGGGACAATAATTTTTTTTGTATCAGAGGGCGCGTAGTGAAATATTTGGGGTTGGCAGTTTTTTAGCGGGGACGCGAGCTCTGCTCCGGTTAGGACAGTCGGCCTGCGAGTTCGGGCCGACATAGGTATTAGGAGCATCGGTTTGCAGGCGAACATAGATATTAGGAGTATTGGTGTCTACTTACAGGCTGACATTTTAAAATGGAGTGTCGGTTCATTTTTAATGACCGATATATACAACGTAAGAATGTCGGCTTTATCTCTCAAGCCGACAATGATATTTTATGTATGTCGGTTTTTATAAATCGATAATTTTAGCCTATTTATATGTGTCGGCACTGCCATTTTTTGTGCACAATGAAGATTGGTGGAAGCCACAGATGCCTCCCTCCTCAAAGTTTGTGCCAGCCTGAAGTGGCGCACTTTACCACAACTATCCCACAACAAAATAGAGATAAAAGGGCATTACTTTGCCTCCCGCAACATCAACCCACAAGACCAAAGTAAGTAAGGTAAGATCCCAACATACGCATGGTGCCTAACCAATTTCGGGTTCGAAAGTTGGCCGTTAGGTTTTTGAGACCACTCGGAGCGAACCAGAGCGAGGGGCATACGACCATGAGATTGCCCCACCCAGGGCATCTTCGGAGGTAGCGGATACCCTCGACAACTCCAACGATCCGTATCTAAGTCCTAAGTTGGTGAATTCACATTATCCCCCTAAAGGGTCGGCACCGAGTCGCCCAAGCCCCAGAAAGGCCCGAGATCTGTGCAAGTGTACCGAAATGGACCTAACAAGACGCGGGCACCGATCCCCAACTGCAACTACCCGTCAAAACTGAGTGTTGGATTCCGGTCAATATTACAAAATAGAGCGACTAGGTTTCGCTCGGATTCTCCCGATAGGTGTTAATGTTTCTTTTGTACTGAATAAATTTTGCAAGCGCACAAAAACTATCGATGTAGCATTTCCCCTTAAAAGAGTATCCCAATGGCATCATTTGGTTTATCCCAAGGGAAGGCTAGGTGGAAGTTTAGCAATCATCAAATGGAAAGGATATAATGGTCTAGGTAGGGTACTAGTGAGAATGTATAATAGATAATTGGAGGTAGTGTGACACACAGAAGAGCATTCTATACTAAGGGGGATAAATAGGTCATATGGAGATTAGACTAAGAGTTAGTGAGTTGCTCCTACAATGTCTCTAATATACATATATATAGCTTAGGTTAGATACTAATGAGCATGTCAATGGTGAACCCTTATGCTAAGTTTTTCAACACATTGGCCATGGGTTTACCCCTACCAAAACTAGGACGACTCCTGCCAAGAGCCTGTGACATAGCTGAACATGGAGGATTACAAAGGGCGGATGGGGTTGTCACCACCTACTGCCTACCTCTTCAATCCGTTGGTGTACGAGACATTCGACGCTACTTAGCTATCCCAGAACAATGCTAGCATATTAAGTAAATACCTTGAGAGCCTAGGAACAAGCCATCCTATAGAAATGAACTAAATCATCGTTGGAACTAATGTTGATACATAACATAATTATTCATATTGACATGATCATATCATAGCTAATTAGACTATAGTGGAGGTCTATAGTATTTATGATGATATATTATGATAATTATGGCATAATCATAACGACTACTCCTACCACATACATGTACTCCACAATCAAAAAAGAAACGCTTCATTCAAGCATATGTATAAAGGAAGACTAAAGATAACATCTTTATTATGCATAAAGTCACAAATACAAGAAGGAATACATGATTCATACCTTTCCCAAATGTGAAATTGGGAAGAGAGACCCCCTTCTACTCCTTTCATAATTTGGACTAGGAACTAGAGACTCTCCTCTATACAACCTAAACTCCTCTAAGACTATATAAAATAGTGGATACAATAGAATGAAGATCAAATGGTATGTGTTGAAGTGAGGGGTAGGGGGTCCTATTTAAATCCGGAGAAGGGTTAGTTCCAGCCACCAAAAGTGTGCGGATTAGTCTTCATCGTTATTAGGGAACGACAGGGAGTCGACACGTGGAAGTTGACCATGTTTGGCTCCACGAACTAGTCGGCCGAACATGGCATTTGGCTGACCTGGTCTTGGCTCCGTTTCACGTGTGCTTTCTCCAAGTCACTTCCAGGTGGGCCCTATTGATTGATATGACTGATGCACCGTTGGATCTCCTCGGATACGTCTGTTTGTGGGCCTTTTGATCCATATGATGCCACATGTCGATGCTTGATTGGCTGGGATTATAGTTTTTAAGATTGCTCCCCCTCTTATACCTCAATTCCTGCATAAAAAACCTGTATGCACTATTTTTCCATGGACAAGTGGAAATAGGTTAGGTAGAAAGGTGATGTGTGCAAGAAATGACTTATCCTTCACATAATTGAGTAATATTGATGGATGAAATTGGGATATAACAGTCTTCAATAAACTCCCTCAGGCTTATCCTTTGCTCGTCCTGAGAAAAGTCAAGACTTTAGGTTGATTATCAGGAGTTGCTACAATGTTCTATCCTTCAAAAGTACCAAGTGCACAACGAAATACTCTACCTAGTATTGCAGAAATTGGCTATGGTACTTTACCCTTCTTATGTCATAATGGGGCTTATGCCTTCTCCTATTCATGGATAGTTGAAGGACATAATAGTAAATGGAGCAAGCGTAGCCTAGATATCAAGTTCCACATGAATTCCATAGAGTTTTGATTTAGATTCTAAGTACCTCAATTTGATTTTCTCAGTCACTCCTTTTTGTGTAGTAGAAATATATTCTCACCAAGGCCTTTTCCTATACTAATCCTACCACTTAAATAAGGTGTATGTGTGGATATTGGTATGGGAATGTAGTAGGTATATTTGCAACACATAATATTGCTAAGTCAAAAGAGTAAGCCTTAGGAGAAATCAATTTAAAATATTTTGATTCAAGACTTCTGCATGTGTGATGGAATTGAAGTGGAAGTGGATGTAGAGATGACTCCTCTGATGTGAACTCTCTTTATTTCAAGGATGAAACATGTCTACTTTCTTCTTCTTCTTTTTTCTCAAGCTTATGATGTAAGCATGTATTTTCTTTTTCTTTTTCTTGTAGCCATGTCTTCTACTCACTTTTTATGCAATAAACTTGAAGAAAGTATTATTCATGAAAAGCATGGAGTTTCTTTTTTTATTGTGAAATGATGATATAATGGAATTTTGCTAACTTCTAGTGTACAAGTATAGCACGTACAAGTGAAGTCTTGAATTCAAAAGAAATGAATAAATTCTCACATAGGACTATACTAGTTTGACTAGCTCAATGCGAAAGAAAATAGCATATGCATAAGGTTTATCAATGTAAAAGATCACATATCTTTGGTAGGTATTTCCAAGAAAATAAGGATAATTTAATCCTTTTTAGAATTTCTCCAGAAAACTAAGTTTCACCTTCAAACTAGGAATAGCAACCCTATCGCTATCTCAAATCTCACAACAACCTAGAATTAGATTAAGCTTTTGCTACTCACATTTTCTTAAATCAAGGCAAAGTTAGTTTAAGCCAATGAAAGCAATATTTGGAGAGTAGCAAGTTGTAAACTAGAGAATTAGGAAAAATAAAACAGAGCAACTACTCATCACTTCATCTATGTGAATTCTAAATCATTATTACTGCACATTGTGAGACCTATGTGCTGAATACATAGGCAATTATATTAAACATGAAGGTTTACACACAAGGTTTTGAATATAGTTGAGAAACACAATTTGCTTCATCCGAACTTCTGCTGCACGTGATCTGCACGTGTTTTGCGTTCCGGAGTGTCCGAACTTTTCTCGTGCATTACGTAGCGGCTGCTTTGGACTATATGATCTTTCATTTGCTGAAATATCCGTGCAGCTGTTATGTTTTCATATGCAATGTCTCGAACTTGTTTTTTTGGATGATAGAGAAGTTTGCTTAGTATTCTTTTACTAAGTTTTGATGCGTTTTGGCTGATTATGTTTGTTAAACATTACTGTGGTTTGCAACATGCTGATGTGACGAGCTCACATAAGGTGTTGTTGTTTTCGAACTAACAAGAGTCAAGTCGAGGACTTGGGCTCACAAAGGTTGGTTGTTTATTCATGTGCTGATGTTGCTTGAGATCACAAACGCTCGAGAAGGTGCTTTCGAGGGCCTTTAGCACCAGAACTTTGAATCTCTCGATCAAACCAGTCGTCGGAGCAAGGCAAGTTTTGATCTTGTTTTTGAAATGTATTATTTTGAACTTGCATGCTTGTGTCAAGTCGATGGGAAACCCATGAATAGGTGTTTACTAGACTTGTATGTATTTCCTTGTCGCTCGGGATGTAATGTAGAGAGTCGGGAAGGGTATTTTACACTTTTGCTCCGGTTTACTTAATTGAGATTGGGAATAGCAAAATGACTTCATTGTGAACTAATGAACATATGAACTATGTGAATTGATGAGAATGACCCTTAAGCAACATGGAACATAGGGATCTAAGCAAGCGGGTTATGTGGAATGGGTTGGATGATTTGGTGGTTTTGATTGCTTTAGATCTAAGGATCGATTCATGGAGCGACCACCCAGGATTACAGTGCCACAACAAGGCCAGGTATGGGTGCGGCTTAGCCAATTAATTAGTGTATTGCCAGCATCACTCGGATCATATGGAAGGCTCGAGAAATTGGAGTCTGTTGGGTTTGCAATAATGGCGGGACTGTCTTGATATCCGAACGGCAGAAGAGGGGGCCCTTTAACGGATATGCTCAATTGGAGACATCACCTCTGGTGAAACCTTAGTGAGTTCGCATCATGCTGGTAGTCACTTTTTAAAGGCTATTTTCTGATCTCTTGGTCGCACACCGTCGGAAGTGTGACAGGGCAACATAGAGGTTCTTAGTCATCGAAAGGTGATGAAATCATGAACTTGTGGGTAAAGTGGTGCCACCTCCGCAGAGTGTAAAACTATCATGATAGCCGTGGTCTTGGTTACGAGCGACCTGGCCCTCACGTGATTAGAGTTATGGACCTGAGTATTGAATAATGGTTGAAATTGGATATGGAATTGGGATTGGGATATGAGTTTGGTTATGATTAGTCGGGTACGGATGGTTGTGGATAATTATGGATGATTATGGTTAATTATGTCGAATAGATCGTATTGGATATGGTACTGATGGTATTGACCTCACATAGTAATCATAAGTCGCATTTTCTTACTTTTATGAATGAAATGTACTTTTCTGCAATAAACCATTACTATTGTCCTTGTTTAACCAACATGTCATACTTTCCCACACTTGTTGAGTATGACATGTGGTCACCCTTGCTATTCCCACATTAGTTCAATAACAGGCGATAATTTGGTGCACCCGGAGGGCTATGAGATGTACTAGGCGTGCATGTTACCGTCAAACTGCCTGTGGAGATGGAGTCTATTAGTGTTTAGCTTTTCGCTGCAATAATGTTATTAGAGCTTGTATTCAAGACTATTTGTATATTGTAATAAGGTACTATTTATTATTCGGAACATGATCATTATCTAAATAATTTTTGTGATGCACTTGTGTATGTGTGTTGAACATCCTGGACACACATATGCGTCACACTTGGTTCATTCTCGGAACCGGGGGTCACAAATTGATGTCAGAGCCGTATTTGAACGTAGGATGCATGTCTAGATAAAATGGACACCACAGACCACTTAGGACTTATTTCCTTTCAAAATTTACTTGTTTTTTGCATTGTTTTGCTTTCCACTAATTATACATTGTGGGAAAATGCATGGTTTTTCTGCTGCTGCAAAATTTTTTTGCCTCCTTCCCACCTTTTTGAGCTATTGCACATCCTCTCATCTTGTTTTATGACTGCTGCAATTTTAGAACTTTTAATTACACTTTCCTCTAATACTCCCATGTTTTCTCGATAGATGCCTAACACTAAAATGACGGCCCGCAAGAGAGCTCGTTTGCCACCTCTTGGAAGCAAGCTAAGCAATTGAAGGAGTTCCTTGATCTATGCAAGATGCACCTGAAGTATTATGTTAAGAGGATTTCTCGCTGTGGATGCGAAGAATGGAAGGCTCAAGTTACTATTCTCGCTAAGGACGTTGTGGTCACCTGACACTTTGCACCCACATGGAGATCCACCAGGGAGCAAGCTGTTGATAATGTTGCTTGGGAAGCACTCACCAGATTGTGTTACTCCCATCATGAGCAGCTTGGAGGTACTAGCTTTGCGCTACACCGGTGTCACAAGAGTGGAATGAGGGAAATCATGGGACCAAAATAAGGAACTCAGTCTGGTCCTTATGCTATTGACAGGCCTCAGAGGATACTTGTGAATCTAGGAAATCGTTATGCTGACGCCATGGAAGTGATACGCTACCTCCGCAAGAGATTGTACGTCACAGAAAGGCAAGAGAAGGTCCGTGCCACAATGGAGACCAACGGTGTGGCAAGCTCACCTACCCCTACATGGATGGATAACTCACCTTGGTGTGCACCCGTGTATGACTTGCCGCCGCCGTCGCCTTCGCCGCCTCACGACCAGAATGGCCATGGCTCTCACAATTAAGTCTAGGTCACATGTAGAGAAGTTAAAAGACGTTTAGATCATAATAGATATAGATTGTGTGGTGTGCTGAATTTTCTATGGTGAGTGCTTATGATTGTGTGCTTGGTGTGAGTTGTGGAATTCCTTGGCGATTTGTCAACATCCACACGTAGCACAGAGATGTGGGATTCTTCGGCACTTGTCCATATTCGCATATAGGGTTTACATAATAGAATGGAGTTGCTTAGTTTCATATAGCCCTATGCATATAGTTGGGGATTTTGTCTATCTCTCTCTTTTCTATCTTGTTCGATCTCTACTTCAATGGAAGATGAACACAACTAGAAGATTGACTATTTTGGACAATGCTACATGGAAGATGAGGACGAACACAGTATGTTCAAAAGTAAGTCTAAAAATAAGGGGGGTATATTTTCTGGTGAGTAAAGAACTATGAGATACTTGCAAGGGTCGGACATAATACTCAAAATGGATTAGCTACGGAAGCATAACAGAGTGATCTAGTGTGCCACGCGAATGGTGCAGTTGACAAATGGCGAAGTGGTCAATATAGAGTTCAAGGCAGTTAAGCCAACAACTGGAAAGGCAATGCTAAATCAAGTGTGACATTGGAGGAAATTTCGATTGCCCTTGAATATCCCAGAAGAATTCCTTGGTATGCCACCTGATGGTGACATCGAGTTTGTCATTGATTTAATACCTGGAGCTGCACCTATAGGTAAAAGGCCATATAGGATGCCTACTAATGAATTAGTGGAGCTCGAGAAGCAGATTCAAGAGCATTTGAAAAGGGTTTTATACGCCCGAATTTGTAACCATGGGGATTCCCAGTGCTCTTTGTAGATAAGAACGATGGATTCCAAAGGATGTGCGTGGACTATAGATGTCTCAATGAGGTGACGATCAAGAATAAGTATTCATTGCCCCACATAGAATATTTGTTTGACCAAATTGAAGGGAGCTCTGATATTTTCCAAGATTAATCTTCGATCAGGGTACTTCCAGCTAAAGATTAGAACTGCAGACATACCCAAAACAACCATTCAAAAACGATATGGGTCATATGAGTACACTGTTATGTAATTCGGGTTGACAAATGCACCTTTCTACATCATGTACCTCATGAATAAAGTTTTCATGGAGTATTTAGATCAGTTCATCATAGTGTTCATCGATAATATCATGGTATACTCGAGAAGCGAAGAAGAGCATAAGGAGCATTTAAGGCTGACATTGCAGAACTTGCGAGAACACCAGCTGTATGCCAAGTTTAACAAGTGCCAATTTTGGTTGAGAGAGATATCATTTTTATGCCATATCATCTTCGAAGGAGGAGTATCTATCGATCCAGGATAAGTAAAGGATGTGTTAAAGTGGAATCCACCGCAGAATGTGAAGGAAATCCGAAGTTTCTTAGGAATGGCTGGATATTATCGCTGTTTCATCGAGGACTTCTCCAAGATAGCATAGCCCATGACTGAACTACTAATGAAGGAGAAACCATTCACATGGACTCATGCTTATCAGGGCAGTTTGAAGGAGTTCAAGAAGAGATTAACCGCCGCACCTGTATTGACGTTGCAAGACTTAAGCAAAGGCTTTGATGTATATTGTGATGCCTCGAGGCAAGGACTTGGCTGTGTATTGATGCAAGAAGACCGAGTAGTAGCTTATGCATCTAGCCAACTGAAGAAACATGAGCTTAATTATCTGACGCATGATCTCGAACTCGCAGTTGTAGGGCATGCATTGAAGATTTGGAGGCACTAAATTCTTGGTCATAGGTGTGAGATTTACATGGATCACAAGAGTCTAAAATACATATTCATGCAAATGGATCTGATTTTGAGACAACGACAATGGTTGGAACTCATTAAAGATTACGATGTGGGGATCAACTATCACCCAGCGAAGGCCAGTGTAGTGGCAAATGCCTTGAGTGGAAAAGGAGCAAGCCACCAACTCATTGTTCAGGAGTTGCCATCTGAGTCATGTAAGGAGTTTGAATGATTGCGTCTCGGATTTGTGAATGAAGTAGGAGCAATGGAAGTAAACCCGTCAATGGAACAAGAAATATGAGAGGTTCAAATAGCGGATGAGGAGATCCAAGATATCAAGAAAAGAATCCAAGAGGGGAGAGAATGGAGGTTTGATGAAGATGACACTGGCACACTATGGCTTGGAAAAAGAACTGTTGTACCTTACCTAATATGAAGCATATCCGCGAGACGTTATTGAAGGAGGCACATAACTTGCCTTATTCAAAATTCATCCAAGTTGTACGGAGATGTACAAGGATTTGAAAATGTGCTACTGGTGGGATGGAATGAACAAGGACATAGCTGAATATGTTGCATTATGTGATGTATGCTAACAAGTGAAGACTGAACACCAAAGGCCAGCTGGATTGTTGCAGCCATTAATGATACCGGAGTGGATGTGGCAAGAAGTTGCTATAGACTTTATAGTTGGTTTACCGCGCACCCCATTCAGATATGACTCAATATGGGATATCATGGATCGGTTGACCAAGTCTGCGCATTTTATCTTTGTCAAGACTACTTATAGCGGTGCAAAGCTGGCAGAGCTGTATATGGAGAGAATAGTGTATTTACATGGAGTACTTAAGAAAATAGTATCCGGCAGATGCTCTCAATTTACCTCTAGGTTTTTGTAGAAATTACACGAGTCTATGGGAACTCAGTTGAATTTTAGTTTTGCATATCATCCCCAAATGGATGGACAAACCAAAAGGACAAATCAGATATTGGAAGACATGCTAAGAGCGTGTGCGCTATGGTATGGAGGAAGTTGGAACAAACCTCTGCCATATGCAGAATTCTCCTACAACAACAACTATCAAGCAAGTTTGAAGATGTCTTCGTATGAGGCATTGTATAGAAGAAGATGTAGAACACCCCTATTTTGGAATGAAACCGGGGAAACCTGAGTATTTGGGACTGATGTGATACAGGACGTCGAAAAGCAAGTCCAGATAATCCTTGAAAATTTGCAGGCTGCTCAATCACATCAAAAGGGCTATGCGGATAATAGGCGAAGAGACTTAGCTTTTAAAGTGGGAGACTTTGTGTATCTCAAAGTGTCACCAATGAAAGGTCATAATCGATTCAATGTTAAATGCAAGTTGGCACCTCACTACATCGAACCATTCAAAAATTTTGGAGAAACATGGAGAAGTGGCATATATATTGGAGATGCCAGCACACTTTCCAATGTTCATGATGTATTTCATGTTTGTCAGCTCAAGATGTTCTTAAGGGTGCCGAAAGAACAAGTACAAATGGACAAATTGGAGCTTTAGGAGAATTTGACATATGCCGAGCAACCTATCAAAGTTTTGGAGACAAAGGAAAGAGTCACTAGGAGCATGGTGATTCAATGGTGCAAAGTACAATGGAAACATCATACGGAATCTGAATCAACTTGGGAGCGCGAAGATGATCTCAGGAGAGAATTTCTCCATCTCTTTCCTTCTACGCCGAATCTTGAGGGCAAGATTCATTTTATGGGGGGTAGGTTTATAACACCCTCATTTTCATCCATCATGCATTGTATTCATCTCATACATGTCTAAATATAATGCAACACAAGAAGGAACAAGATTAATGTGATTAGAGGCAAAACAACAAATGAAATCAGTTTTATATACGAACTTGTTCGGACCTATCCACGGACTAGTCCGATATACCCGTCTGCTATGGCTTAACTTGGTTTTCATCATAACAACAAAATTGTCCGATACATGGTACGTACTAGTCCGAATTTGTTCTTGTTCCCATCCAGACTTGTCTGATAAATAATCAGACTATTCTAGCTTTGTTTATGCTTTGCCCCGGACTTGTCTGTTACATCTGCAGACTAGTCCGATAATTGTCACTGAAACATTTTGGACCAACTCAGTGAATATTTGTGGACTTCTCCGGCACAACACTGGACTTGTCCGGTGTACCTCTCTGTTCTAGAATGGACTTGTCCGACCTCATACGGACTGGTCCAGTTTCTAGGCTTGTGACTCAGATTTCTATTTTCTTCCAAGATGTGTTATGGGGTAATTGACTTATTTAGGCCATACAAAGTAATGCCCCACCCCCAAGGAGCCCAAGTGGGACCCCACCAAGGCCCCTACTTGTCCCCACCAGTTCCTACTTGGATTCCACCCTAACCCCAACACTCCCCCCTATATAAACAACCCACAACCCTCTCCTCACCTGCCCATGTAAAGAAAAAACCCTCACCACTTGTTTGTCATTGTGAGACGCCATCAAAGAAGCAAGAAGTCCTCACTGCTACGGTGATCTTCTTCACCAATTATTCATCACCAATGTTTCTTCTTCTACGTCTTGCTGCCGAATCATCGTCAAAAGATATAGACATCAAGTTTCAAGTGTTGCATCTAATCCTCGACCGTTGAACCTTTGCACTCACGGTGTTGCCTTAGATCCAGCTTTCCACATAAATTTTTATCCCACTTGATTCAAACCATGCCCTAGTTGGGAAGTTTACAAAACCCTGGACATAGCGAATTAGTCCGGTCCACAGCAGACTTGTCTAGTCTAGAGTGGACATGTTCAGACTAGTCCGGTCTCCGAATTCCTAAATATCCTAAAAGTTCACCAATTTTCCCGAAAATGGCTTGAATCTTGCTCAAACACTTAAAAACGATTGTAACCAATAAGTAAGCAATAATAGCAACCTAATAACATGTATTACATCATAATTGCATCACTCATGCATATCATGGCATATTGAGTACTATATGAGCATTTATTGATTGTAATGCCTGCTTTGCATGTTTGTCATGCAGAATAGAAGGAAACGCTCTAGAAGGTGCTTTCGAGGACCTTCAACACCAGAACATTGAAGCTCTCAATCTAAACCAGCTGCCGGAGCAAGCAAGTGCCCCTTGAACATTTTCATCCTATTTTTGAAATGTTTTATTTCGAACTTGCATACTTGTGTCAAATTAATAGGAAACCAATGAATAGGTGTTTACTAGACTTGTATGTCCTGCCTTGTCACTTTGGATGTAATATAGAGAGTGAGGATGGGTATTTTACACTTTTGCTCTGCTTTACATAATTGGGATTGGGTATAACCAAATGACTTAATTATGAACTAATGAACATATGAACATGTGAATTGATGATAATGACCCTTTAGCAACATGGAACCTAGGGATCTAAGCAAGCAGGTTATGTAGAATGGGTTGGATGATTTGGTGGTTTTGCTTGCTTTAGATCTAAGGACCGGTTCATGGAGCGACCACCCAGGATTAAGTGCTACCACAAGGCCAAGTATGGGTGCATCTTAGACAATTAATTAGTGTATTGCCAACATCACTCGGATCATATGGAAGGCTTAGGGAATGGGAGTCGATTGGTTTTGCAATAATGGCAAGACTGCCTTGGGATCCGAACGGCACAAGAGGGGTCCCTTGGATTGATGTGCTTAGTTGGAGACATCACTTCCGGTGAAACCTTAGTGGGTCCACACGCTGGTAGTCACTTTGTAAGGGCTATTTTGTGATCTCTTGGTCGCACACCGTCAGAAGTGTGACAGGGCAATATAGAGGTTCTTAGTCATCGAAAGGTGATGATACTTGTGGGTAAAGTGGTGCCACCTCTGCAGAGTGTAAAACTATCATGATAGTCGTGCTCCTGGTTATGAGGGACATGGACCCTCACATCATTAGAGTTATGGACGTGAGTATTGAATAATGGTTGGAATTGGGATTGGGATATGAGTTTGGTTATGATGAGTTGGGTATGGATGGTTATGGATAATTATGGATGATTACAATTAATTATATCAGATAGATGGTATTGGATATGGTGCTGATGGTATTTGGGTTATGATGGGAATTGACCTCATATAGTAATCGTAAGTCGCATTTTCTTACTTTTATGAATTAAATGTACTTTTCCGCAATAAACCATTACTTTCGTCCTTGTTTAAGCTACATGTCATACTTTGCCACCCTTGCTATTCTCACATTAATTTAGTAACAGACGATAAATTGGAGTACCCTGAGGACTATTAGGAGTACTAGGCATGCGTGTTACTGTCGAACTGCCTGTGGAGATGGAGTCTATTAGTGTTTAGCTTTTTGCTGCAATAATGTTATTAGAGCTTGTATTCAAGACTATTTGGATATTGTGATAAGGTACTATTTATTATTCAAAATATGGTTATTATCTGAATATCATTTATGATGCACTCGTGTATGTGTGTTGAACATCATAGACACACATTTGCGTCACACTTGGTTCATTCTCGGAAACAGGTGTCACGACAAACCCGACGTGCTTGTTAACTCCATTTTTTTGGTTAACTGAAAACCAAACTGAAATTTTGGATTAACCTAATGACCGTTTTCTTTTGTATGCAGAACAACATTTTTCATTGTTGATAACCAAAATTTGTAAAAAAACCCGAAAACCAAACTGATCGGATTCGGTTAAACTGGATGCCCACCCTAAGTTGTACCCCTTCATGATGGGTCTACATTAAAGACATTTGGTTTAATTTTGTCCAAAATTTCATTTGTTTAATTTTAAAAAGTTGGAAGTTTAAAGTTTACGTTTGCAAATGTACTTGAGGTATATCTCAATATTAAATCTTATATTTGTATTTTCTTTTCAGCCATTTTTTCATCTAATTGAAGTACCCATATATCATATTTTCATGTACATAAAGACCAAACTGCATTTTTGTGCAATTACATAATTTACTGAGTGCAAATCCACATAATTGTAAATTCTATTGTTATTTTGTTCATATTATACAAATTGTTAAGTTTTATGTAATATTGTGTTTTTATATGCGATTTATAGAATGAATGTATTTAAGTTTAAATATAACTCAAAAGGGGAATTGTGAAAAGTTGGTGCAACTATCACTGTATTATTTATTATTCTATACTTATAACATGTTGTATGATGTTAGCTTTTATACACGATTTAGGTTTGCCACGGGTAGGGGTAGCTGTTCAGGATTACTCAAAATTTCGGCCGGGTAATTTTTTTTTCTAAAATTTGGTTTCCTAGAATCAGTACCCTAAGTTGTATCGAAATTTTTTGGTACTCAATAATTCAGGTACCCAAAAATTTGGATTCGGGTTTGGGTAACCTGTATTACCTGAAATCTTCAGCAGAGTGTGCTCACCCAGGCAGCGACATCAGTGGCAGGGGGGACCTCCGGGGGGTTGGTTCTAGCGAAATGTACGGGGGTTGGCTGAGGTGCGCGGACCAATGGACGCTCCACTCATCGGGTGGTAGCACCCACAGACAGCGCCTTCGGGCTGCAGGGTGAGCTAGTCGACCACTCGTCGTGGGTGGGACGCACAACCGCTCGTAAGGGGGGGGGGCGGTGCAGATCAAGTCTGGCAGAGGAAGCTAGTGCATGGGAGAAGACTAGGAGATGATCGGCAAGGGTTAAGCAGAGCCGCGGCCCATGCGCTGGTTTGCGAGGCTAGGACTTCCAATTCTGGTTTGGGTATGAAAGCAATAATCTGAAATATCTGAATAATTCGGGTTTCACAATTCCTTACCTGAAATATGAATTCAATTTTATTTTTCAGGTTTTTGCGTTCGGCGTTTTTTGTTCTATATTCGGGTTCGGGTTTTCTACCCATACCCTAGCCACGGGATTAAAGAAAAAGATCAGATTCGATTTGCCTGCATACTTAGACAATAGACTTGTGCATGTCTCGTTCTTATCGGTATGAATTTGATCTATTTCCATATTTTGTTGTTCGTTGGCTAGGTTTTATAGTCGATGATTATGCTGTAAAAATTAGATATTCCATTTGCTGTTATTATTAACATTTACATGTGTATTAAAGGCTAGTAGTTTTTGTTGAATCTTCATGTACATGTATGCCAGCTTTCATCACTTGGCATAATTGTTTATGCTTTATTATCTTTCATATTCATGTTTTACATATGCCTTATTATCTTTCATATTCAAAATTTGTTATTCATAGTTGTTATGGTTCGTGAACCTATTGTTATTATATGCATTATAAAATTGAATTATTTGTTTGTTTTTTTGTTTGATTATTCCTCCTTTATTCTTATTTGCTTGTTTTTCATCAATGGTTGATTCTGATAATTACCCAGGGAATCTAAGTTTGAAGATTCAAGTGAGGAGGTACCTTATTAAGATCCTGAAATTGCTTCTTGTTCCCTTAAAGATGAAATTGATGTTAAAACACTTTTTAGAGGCCTCAAAGTCATAAGATGAGTAAGTTTTTTCTATATTTTTTTTGTATTTATGTTTAATGTGATACTGAATCGTGTTATTACATTTTATGTTGTTAGATGTCAAAATATATATCTTGTAGTATTCTTAAAGGAAGAGTTGCAACCAGCTGCTCAAAGCGTGTTCTGTAGTGGTGTTGATGCTAGTTCTATTAGCATGTTGTTGAGACTAAGCCAACCAATCACCTAAGTACATATAACCATTCTTACTTTGAGTAAGTTATAAAATCACATGATCAGCAGAAAAGAGATTACTTTCAACTTATGGATTTGGATACTGTACTTTTATGGTTATGTCATTTCAAGGAATCGAGTGAGTGGTTAGCCGATAGGATTGATGTTAATGGTTTGGATATATGTGTATTTGCAAAGTGATTACAATAACACCTTTGCAGGTACACAAATTGATGGGCATGCCTATTTGAGGTATGAAGATTGGATAACGCGAAGAGTCTAGAAAAGTTGAGTTTCTAAACTTGTTTGGTGTCTCTTCCATTCCAACGATAAAAACGTTTGAATCAAATATTTTAAGCAAATATTAGATGAATGATGCATATTTATTTCGTTGTTTCATGCTTGTTGCTCTCTCAACCTTTCTTTGCCCCCAATTCCAGCACCGAATCAAATTCTAAATTTCATAGACCTTTGGTTGATGTTCGTAATGTTCAAGGATGAAACTGGTCAAACTAAGTGTATAATTGGTTGTTGAAATCTATAAAAAATACAAGAAGAAGAAACACATATTTGGTGGTTGCATATATTTTTTTGATGTAAGTGCTTTTTTACTAAGTTTTTTTGTTTCAATTATAAATCAGAATAAAACAATAAAATACAATATTAAAAAAGAAACAAAACTTAGTAAAAAAATTATATCTAAAAAATTATATACAACCACTAAGTGTGTATTTCTTCTTCTTATACTTTTTAATAGATTTCAACAACCAATCATAAGATACCTTGACCAGATCTATTCTTGAACATTGCGAAGATCAACCAAAGGTCACAAAGATTTAGTGCTTGGTTTGGTGCTGAAATTGGGGCAATGGAAAGTTTGGAGCAACAAAATCATGAAACATTGGAAAAAAATCCGCATCACTCCTCTTATTTTCTCAAAATCTTTGATCTAAAAAGTTTATCATATTGGAATAGAAGAGACATCAAATATGTTTAGAAAGCAGAGGACTCCTCGTATTATCAAATATCCATACACCGATAGAAATGTCCATCACTCTGTGTGTTGACAAAAGTCTTATTATGTTATTAAAATCACCTTGCCAGATGTACCCAAACAATTAACATCGACCCTATTGACTAACCATCCCACTAGGTTACTTTGATCGGCACAACCATAAAAGTACAGTTGAACTCCAAATCAGTAAGTTGAGATTAAATCCAGTTTCTGTTGGTCAATTGATTGTATCTTATTTCAAGTAAGAATGATTACATCTACTTAGTGCATTGGTTGACTCTATCTCAGAGCCATGCTCATAAAATTTGGACCAATACAACTAACAGAACCACACTTATAGACAGCATGTTGGAACACTTCTTTCAGAAATATTACAAGATATAGATATCGAACATGAAACATAAAATGTAATAACCTGATCTATTATAATAATAAACACAAGAACAAAAACATAAAAACAATATCCTTCATAGACCATTGAAGCTTTTAAAAACTGTCTTACCTAGAAAAAGTTCATGTTTAGAGGAACAAGGAGCAGTTTCCGGATCTTCAAAATGTACCTCCTCACTAAAATCTTCTTGGATCTCAGACTCATTGTCCTAATATTATCATAATCAGCCACTGCTGAAAATAAACCAATAAGAACCAAGGAACAAGGATCATAACAAAAGAAAAATTCTAGTAGTTTAATGTTTAGGTGCAGCATGGGTTAGATTCTCATTGCTAACTAGATTAGGCCAGGACTTGTCTATTCCCGAACACATATTAATACAACACTTCTGTTTCGGGCTTAACAAGGTTTTTGCCCTATACCTCAATATTACGACTGGAGGGTCCTTCCTCCATAATACATCGATTGGTGGAATAGAAATTCCAGATCACATTTTTTAAAATACTTCATCGGGTTGTTGACGGTCGTTATGTACCAGTTTTTATCGTTAGTATAACTCAATTATGTGAAGGAGTGAATATTTCTTACACACATTTCTTTTATATTTAACATAATTCCACTTGTACTTGGAGAAATAGTGCATGCAGGTATTTTATTGCAAGAATGATGAATATTGTGTGGAGCAATCCTAAAATAACATCTCGACCAATCAGGCAATGACATGTGGCAACCCATTAATCAAACGGCCCACTTACAAGGGTATATGAGAGAATCCAATTGTGTAGCACCTAGGAACGGATCAAGGGCCACCTATCAGTCACCCAGAGGAAGCACACTGAAGACGGAGCGAGCCAGAATGCGGCTGAACTAGGGGTTTGGCTGAACTGGTCCTGACATATTTCTCAATCAACTTCCACGTGTCGACTCCCTCTGGCCCCTTAAGGCGGCTCTAACTGCTTCATGTGCAAACGATGGCAGGAACTGACTGAACATTGTGTATAAATAGGACCCCACACCTCACTTATACACACCGCCACTTGAGCATCACTCTTTTGTTTATACTAGTTCTCTTAGTCCTTTGTCACTACATACGAAAGGATCATCCGAGACGTGCCCAAACATAGAAGGGAGATGAACAAACTGTGTGTCTCCATCATCGCATCTCGCATTACGTTGTCATCAGAGACGAGCGGCAGGCGCATCGCCGATCAGACTAAGTGCGAGACACGTTAAAAGGTAGCGCCTCTCCTTTCGTTGATTCATAAGATGGGCTTTATGGGGTAAATGGAGAAGGGCTCTTATGCAACGCGTCGCAAATTAATTGACTAATCTGAGATACTCTTTATGTAAGCCCGTCGAAGATTTGTTGACTGATCAGAGACATGCTGTAGGGAAGCGTGTCTCCTTTATTTAGGTAATCCAAGGCATCCTCGATTACAACCTGTCGCGGATTGTTTACACCCAGGTCAGTGCAGCGCTAATAGGAGACGCTCCCTGCTAGACACACGTCTTCTATTATGTGCCCCCACCCCTGATTATCCTGGTTGCCGGCTGCATCCTGGAGCTAGCCATGATTTGGCAGCCGCATTGCCAGTGTTAGCAACATACAATATAGAAACATATTGTTGGTAACCCGCGTACGGAGTACCCTCGCACACAAGCTAAATGTTCCAAGGTATGTTGTGTGGCACCACGTGTCTAGAGAGTGCCGGACCCTGACTTTCCCCAAGTACGGGATCCGACGCTGCCACATAGACCAAAAAGATGAGACCCGGCTCCCTCGGAGTGACGGGCTCCCAAGGTGCCACGTGTTCGGGCGGGACCTCATCCTCCTATAGGGCGAGGACCGACGCAACCACGTGGCTCAAAGCACCAGGTCGTACGCCTCCCGCAGAGAAGGGCTCCGGAGTTGCCACATACCCCCAAGGGCTCCAGAGCTACCATGTGTCGTGAAGGGACCCAGAGCTGCCACGTGCCCCGAAGACCAAGCCTAGCCTCCCTCGGCGGAGGCCAGCCCCGAAGTTGCCACATGTCCCGCAACTCACCTTGGCCGGTGAAGTGCGGGAGTTAAGGGATGGTGCACCCCGTCTAGATCAAGCATTGGAGACAGGCACCCACCTTCGGCAGGTAACGCGGAGCACGCAAACAGTCACAGACCGCTGTGCCCAATCACATCACAGTGAAGAAACTGCAGGCCTACCCTGCTGTGGGGACTGGGTCCACACATTCCAGGAATCACAGAGGGTGGTGCTGTGCGATGCGGCACCCAACATCACACACGAAAAGAATACGGCAAAATATAAATTTATATTTGTATAAACAGCGGAAGCCTTTTACAATACTTAATATATACCATGTCCAGCCCGCGGACTCTACACACTATCCACACACAATTTACTGTGGCATGCAGGGATCCCATTCGGCGGTATACCCCGATGGGGGCATCGCCTTATCCTCGGGCCCTTCTTCATATGTCTCACCATCAAACAACTTAATATAGCAACCGTGAGCACGAAGGCTCAGTAAGACTTAACCATCTCACCTAAACATGGAACTCTATATGCAGGGATACTTAACATAGGAATGGATATAGCAGTAAATGACTCGCATATAAATTGATCATCATTTTGCAAGTTAATAGCAACAGCTTAAATGTTCAATAACAATAACTTTAATGAGCCTAATCTATAGCAAATATAGTGGCAAAACAATTATATTTCAATACATCATATTCTCCTGACTTCTTCAGTATTTACTACGTCACAACACAGTGAACAAGCAGTACTCAAATAACCGCGAGGAACGGTGATTGCAATCAGGACACACCCGAATAACATTCCACGTACACCCGTGCCTAAGGATCGTGCCGTGCTCCTCACCACATCATATGTAGCCACCTTTTACAAGAGAACTCAAACGTCGAACCGGTGCCACCATCGCGGGCATAAGGTTCCCGCACAGGGCGTGTCTGTGCCCGCCGGCGAATTTACATCTTACTACCCTCAGCCCACCCCTATCGACAATGGGCTATGCCCCTACATCCAAGTTATTAAGTTACATCGGTTTCCTGGGTTCTATATGCCCAGTATGCATCCGGTACTGTTCAAACTTGTCTACAGGGCCGCATAAGGATTGGTCCTCAATCGACACAAGCAGAGCTACGCACGTGAGACCACGTCTCGCTGCATCCTATCCGCTGCTCGGTCCCAGTTTCACATTTCTAAACCATTCTTTGGTTCAATTCTTCCTGGGTGATAAAATCCTATCTCGCGAGTAGATTCCAACTACTCGACTTCTACCGGATCCCTATAAACATTAGCATGGCATTGTCTACTCGTCAAGCTCTAGACCTACCCAATACTCCATGGGATTTGTGGGTCATGCAATTAGAGTTACAAGCACCTTAGCCCTAATGCATAAAATTCATCCTAGACATAAGTGATACAAATAGAAAATTAGAAATAGCACTTAAATGCAAACCGGGGCCTGCCTGGCTGCGAGTCAGAGGGGAAGTTAGCTTCTGGAAGTAGAGTTTCCAAGGGCTTCGGGTCCTCCTCGATCTCGGTCACTATATGATATGCAATATATAAAGTACATGAGTGATATAGAAACTATAGAGAAGATCTTATAAATACTGATCAGGTATGTAAATTGTTTTAATTGGCTTTGGGATTTTTACAGTGGACACTAGGATCTATGAGGAAGATCTGGACCAAAAATTTGTGATGTTCAAGGAAGCTTGATGTCTCTAAAATTCCAACAATTAAAAGGCTTCATGAATTTTGGTTGTAATTCTGGAGCTTTGTTATGGCTAAAAGTGGATGTTCATGGTAGAGAGGGTCTCACTGGTTTTGGGAAAATTTGATACACATTTTTCTAAGCTTCCCACAGGGAGAAACTGATTTTTCATGTTCGGGGAAAAAACTGAAATAGTTACTGTGCTTTTCCAAATTTTTAACTACATAAAGATTTGGAACACTGATCATCCCAGTAAATGAAGTCCAAGGAACATGAAATGTTTACTGGAGATCAAGTGTATTTTTATGAGTGTCCTGACCAAAATTGGGATTTTCCAATTAACAAAACAGAAGTAATTAATTTCCCAAGCAGTTAGATAAATGGAATTAATTATGAAAATTCTGGTAGTTTCATGTCCAACAAATTGCACCACTGGAAAGTTGGGATCAATAGGAGTCTACCAGAATTTATTTGGAATTTTTTGAGCAATTCTACTAAGAGTAATGTATTTTTGAAGTTTGCTCAAAACCGGGAATTATTTTCTTATTGGAAATTTTAAATAAAGCGGCTGGCCCCACTTAGTTGAATTGGGCCAATCAGCACTGGGCTGTACCGAGGGCCACGGGGTTAATCCGCGCAGCTGCACCCGATCCGGTGCCGCAGCTGATCCGCTCGATGGAAACGTCGCTGACAGACGGGGCCCGCCAGCCTTCGTCTTCCTCGCGACGCGCCGCTCAACCGCAGCGGCGCAGCGCCGGCGATCTCACCAGAACGGTTGCGTCGACCTCCTCTCGGCTCGGCCGTGACCGCCTAGCCTTAAAATCGACCGCGCAAGACGATGGTGGGGTCCAATTGTGGCGGCGACGACCGTAGATGGCGGCGCGACGACGGCGGCGGAGCTAGGGTTTCGACGATGGTCGGAATTGCTTGGGAATGGCTTAAACATTTTGGGAAAAGTTGGGGAAGATTCTTGGGATCATGGGGAAGGTTGCTAGGTGCTGTAAACGACGTGGAATAGTCGGCAAAGTTACCTTCAATGGTGAACTGCGGCGATTTTCAAGGGCGGCGGGGAAAACTTTAATAGCTCAGTCTTTACTCGATGGTCTCCACTGTTTCTTGGTAGAGGGGTGCGCTAGGAGATGGTGAGTATACTACGTCACTGGATTAGAAAAAGTTTGCACATAGAAATGGAACTGAACGGATGATCTAAACCTGATGCTTGGTTTTGCCGTTGGGAGAAATGGGAAATACAAACTCTATACACTATGACGAGCTGCCAAAATTTGCAGGCATATTCGATGATCAAATATGGACCACTTTGATGTTTGCGTGCGGCCTCAAGAAGGTCTGCTTCGTTCTGGCGTCGTTGAACAGAGAGGGGGCGACCATCGGCTTCAATGGTGAACTTCCGCGGCACTTCAAAATACACCGCAACCAATTGAGGAATCAACGAGCTACTTGGTGGAGATGATAGAGGGAGAAGTTTTCTTTACTTTTTCTGTTGGGAGGATGGAGAGACTCGGCCAAATTCGTGAGCTATTCAATAGACATTGGGGCGAGGTGGCGCGCTCAGGAGTGAAGAACAGAGGTGACCGCTGGTGCTCATCTACTCGGGGCTGTAGTCAAAGATAGGGACGAGGAGTGTAAGGGAGGCCACGCAGCAAGTAGGCAAGCAGCTCGCTGGAGCTTGCATGCCGTGCGGTGTCGAGTGGGGCAGCGCCGGAAAAACGGCGTGCAGAGCACTACCGTAGATGTCACACTGACCAGTGGGTCCCACTGTCCCTTAAGCCTATCTTCTCTAGAACTTCAATTCCCCTACCAAACTTGATCCAAAAATCATATATTTTTGTGGATATGCCAATTTAAACATGAAGATTCAGATTCTAAAATTGTATTTCAAAATTGGATAGGTTTCATGTAGAATTCAAATTCAAATTTGAATTTGACTAGAATTCAATGTACCCATTGAATTAAATAGAACTAGTGCGCAAATATTATGAAAATTTGCAGGGGTGCTATTTGGAATATTTGGAAGCTAATGGTGAGCTCAGATTTTTTTGGCAAAGTTTGAACAGGAGCTAAATTTGAATTTTTGAATCTCTTCTATTGAAGCTTGACTTGATTTACTTTCTCATTTGTCATTTGATTTATTTTCCCAATTCCATTTCTTAAATTCTCTTGTATGAACTTGTACCTTGAATTTAGGGCTTTTACACCTGCCCCACCAAGTGGGTAGCTTGCGGCGACCAGACAGACGGACAGGACATCCCCTGACACCATCAATGACTGCGCATGGGTCACTGGCGACCGAGGGGGCAAGACAGCAAGTCTTCAAGCCTCGCCCAGAGGAAGATTATTCGAGAAGCCATAGACCTTTTAGGATAAGATCGCCCCAAGGACACCTATCTGGCCCCTGACCCCACTTGGAAGCCATATGGTCTTGTCTATAAAAGGACCAGACCGCCACCATTACAAAGGATCCCCAACTTACACATTCACACACACACACACACACACACACACACACACACACACACACACACACTAGCAATACAACCTCACTGTGGAGTAGGGTGTTACGCTCTTGCGGCCCGAACCACATAAAAACCACCATCTCATGCTCTCATACGCACGACCACTCGATTGAGAACTAAGCCCTGCTGATTAAAGAACCTCCGCGGGCTGCTCCTTAGTAGATCTGAGGGAAGTATCACATTAACATTTTGAAATTTGGCGCGCCAAGTAGGGGCTCTTTCCCTCAAAAAAGTGGTTGTGCTTTCATCGCAATGGCAAGCATCAAGCTTGAGAGCGGCGGCAAGATCAAGCCACAAAAGGTCGACCAGCAGGTCGACAGAGACGTGGAGATGGAGTTCCAAGAGCCTGAATGGGCTGTTGAAATGGTCCATCAGTCTGAGAACATCGACCTCAATGGCGACCACGAGAATCGCAAAGAACTCCATGTCATCTGTGGGGCATCTTGGAAATCTGCATCCCGGATCACAGTCAAGACCCTGCATCGAGCGGTAGCGTCACTACACTCTATTGATGCCCCGGTGCTGCATCACAGATGGATGGAGACATCGATCAGCTTTGACGCCTCATACTGCCCCGAGAACATGTCGGGAGTCGGTCTTCTACCCTTCCTCATTGCCCCCACCATCGCCAATGTCAAGTTCTACAATGTCCTGGTAGATGGCAGGGCCGACCTCAATCTCATTGGCCGTATCGCCTTTGACAAACTGAAAATCCCTGTGTCCAGGCTCAACCCGTCGAGATCATTCTCGGGGATAGGGCCAGGGAAGATTATCCCGTAGGGCAACATCACCTCCGGGTGACTCTCGAAACGACCGAGAACTTCAGGAAAGAGAATATCCGATTCGACATCGCAGAGGTCAGCCTCCCCTACAATGACATTATTGGTAGGCCAGCCCTGTACCGATTCATGGTTGTAGTCCACTACGGCTACCTCGTCCTCAACATGCCAACTCCCTCTGGCATCCTCAAGATCTGCAGAGATCGCATAGCGGCAGTATCTGCTTTGGTGGAGCTCCGAGCACTAGAGGCGGCCAGAGCACCTGCGTCGCGCGATGTTGGACCTAGTCAGCCTTCACCGAGCCCGCACGAGTGCGAGTACGTCACTACACCATTGGTGCAGACCTCCAACAACGACGACGTACCCATCAAGGCTATCCATATCAGCTCCGATGCTGCCCAGATCACCCGCATATCGGGTAGTCTAGACAGCAAATAGCAATCAACACTCATCGCTTTCCTACTAGCTCATGTGGACGTGTTTTCCTGGCAACTATCTCAGATGCCCGACATCCCCAGGGATGTGATTGAGCACCAACTAAAGATCTACCTTGATGCTCGGCCGGCGCAGCAGAGGCCACGAAAGCAGTCCATCGAGCGGTAGAACTGAATTCGTGAAGAGATCAAGAAGCTGTTCGATGCTGGCTTCATTCAGGAAGTCCATCATCCCAGGTGGTTGGCCAATCCTGTCGTCGTCCCCAAAGCTGGTGGGAAGCTTCGGATGTGCATCAACTACACCAACCTCAACAAGGCATGTCCTAAAGATCCTTTCCCTCTCCCTAGGATAGATCAAATCGTAGATTCAACCTCAGGATGTGACTTCCTCTGCATTCTAGGCGCTTACGCATGGTTCCACAAAATCGCATGTCCATAGAGGACGAAGAGCATACCACATTTATAACTGTAGATGGCCTTTACTACTATGTCTTCATGCCTTACGGCGTTAAATGTAACACCCTCATTTTCATGCATCATGCATTGCATAAGTTCATATACATGTTTAACATTAATCCACATAAAAAGTAATGAGTTTAAAATGAATTTAAACCAAAACCGCACTTAGAAGTTCTGAGAAGTGCGGACTAGTCCGTTTTTGGTGCAGACTAGTCCGATTTCTCTTTGACCTCCCTCGAACATGTCCGTTTTTCCTACGGACTAGTCTGTTTTTCTCTCTATACCATTTTGGGACTTGTCCGGTCCATTGCGGACTGGTCCGGTCGCCCCAACCATGGAAATTTTGCCAAGTCCCTAGACTTGTCCGGACTTGTCCGTTTTTTGTCGGGCTTGTCCGTTTTCTTCTCTGACTAAGTTTGGACTTGTCCAATATAGTCCGGACTTATCCGTTTTCTTCTCTGACTAACATCGGACTAGTCCGTACTTCTGCGGACTTGTTCGGTGATCGCGATTCCGAGTTGATCTTTCGTTCCATGATGTGTTTTGGGGTTTTAGCTTAAGTAGGCCCAAGGACATCGTGTCTAACTCTTTTCGAGCCTGTGTGGGACCCCACACCAGCCTCCACCCACCCCAAACTCGAAATCCATCAAAACCTATCCCTCCACCCCTATATAAACAACACAACACCCTATTTTCACATCTTTTTGCCACCCTTGAAACACACCCAAACTCTAGCTCGTGGATAGCCGCCGCCAAGGACGGAGAAGGAGATCCTGAGCCAGAAGAAGTAGAGGAGGAAACAAAAAAGGATCAAGTGATCAAGATATCCATCACATTTTCGTTCTTCATCAACAATTCACCTTCATGTTTCTTCATCAACCCTAAATCTTCAAGATCCAAGTGTTGCCACCAAATCCCTAGATTCATTGGAGTCGTAAACACCTAGTATACCTTCTACTTCATCTTTCTCATGTGAAATCAACCCTGTTTCTCCAAATTCACGTCGATCTAGAAAACACTAACTCGCTGTTTTTGCAAAGGGCGAACTAGGCCGGCCCTACAGTGGACTAGTCCGGTCTGGCTGACTGTTTTCTGCTGAAATAATTCTAAATTGATTTGAATCAATTCCAAACATGTCCAAACTTGCTAATAACCATTAGAACTACTTAGTAAACATTATTAACAACTCATTAACTAGTTTTTCTTCACATTTGCATTAATCATGCATGTCATGACATATTGAGTAATATGAGCACTTATTGATGGTGATTCTTCTTGTATATTCGTTGCACGGTTTAGACAGATTTGCGCTAGACGGTGCTGTGGAGGACCTCCAGGACCAGGAATTTGATGTCTTTGATCCCAATCAAGCTCAAGAGAAAGGCAATTGTCCTTGATCATATTGATCCTGTTTTTATAATAAATGCTTTGTTTTTTCAAAACTGCATGCTTGTGTCAATTTGATGGGAATCCCTATGATAGAAAGTTTACTAGCTTTGTTTAACCACCCTTGTCACTTGGAATACATGGTAGAGAGTCGGGAAGGGCTTTTTACCTTTGCTTCGCTTAATTAATCAGGATGAAAAATAACTATACCATTTAATTATGCATTAAGGAGATTATGGTTAGTATGAACTGGTTAATATGATATGGTAATGGGTGATCTAAGCAAGCCTAGTATGTGGATGGGTTGGAAGACATGGTGGATGCTTGCTTTAGATCTAAGAACCAGTTCATGCGAGAATATGCCAGGGCAACAGTGCCACCACGAGGGCAAGTACGGGTGCAGCGTAGCTGGTTAATGAGGGTATTGCTAGTACTGCATGGATCATTTGGCACACCGGGAAAGGGGAGTCGGATTGGGTCTGGATTTGTGGTGGGACTTTTTGGGATCCGAATGGCACAAGAGGGGGCCCTTGGTTGAAGATGTGCTCAGTTGGAGGCATCGCCACCCGGTGAAACCTCACTGGGTTTGTACATGCTAGTAGTCCCTTTGTAAAGGCTATTTTGTGATATCTTGGCCACACACCAAAGGAAGTGTAATTGGCATAAGAGAGGTTCTTTAGTTGCCGACTGGTGACGAAATCACGAACGCATGGGTAAAGAGGTACAAACTCTGCAGAGTATTAAAACTATCATGATAGTCGTGCTCCCAGTTAAGAGCACCTGGATGACCTACATGATTAGAGGGGTTTTGGTATTGGGATGGTTTGGTATTGGTTATGGGATGGTATTGTGGTTTATGGCAATGGATATGGGATGGTATTATGGTTTGTGGCAATGGATATGGTTAATGGTAATGAGAAATCTGGTACATAGATGATGGTAATAGAATATGGACTGGTATTATGATAACTACATGGTTTATGATGGGTTTACTTCACATACATACAATATATTTCTTTTCAAATGTTTTAATGTACTTTTCAGCACTTAGCCTTTATTATTGTCGTCATTTGTATCAGCTACATGTCATATTTTCCTACACTTGATGAGTACGACACGTACTCACCCTTGCAATTCTCCCACCAATAGTTGCAGGTCAGGATTGGGAGTATCACGACGTTAATGAGGAGTTCTAGGCTTTGTGCTGCTGTGAGCTTTGCCCGTGGTGTTGATTGGAGTTGCGTCATATTCCCTTTTGCTTAGCTGCATAGTTGTTTATTTAGTTTATTTCCGATGCATTAGTTCAAACTTGTCATTAATAATCATTAGAACTTGCATTTGAGGCATTCTGAATTATGTAATAAAAATGGTTAATTAATATTGTTCTGTGGTAATTTTCTATATATCCTTTTGTGAATGCACTTGTGTGTGTGTGTTGAACGTTCTGGGCACACATATGCATTCACTTGGTTCATTTTCGGAACCGGGTGTCACAAACTGTTATCAGAGCCACAGGTTGATGGTAGGATGTAGCCTAGATAGAATGGACACTTTAGAGCACATAGGAACACTCAGGAATCGATGTGTTTTTGCTTGGTGTGCTATTTGTTATGTATTGTTGCTTGTGTGCTTAGTAGAGGATTTTTGGATGCTTTAGCATTGCCATGTCCACATAGACTAGTATAGGTAGTTGCTTATTTTCATATCCCTCGTTGCATATAGTTGGGGATATTTTCTAAATTCTTCTTTTTCTGCTTTTCTTCAGATGGTGAGGACTCGCAACCAGAGGGATGGCAATAATGAGGAGGAAAACAATGGAGCACCTCAGAACAACAATGGACAAGGACCTGCTCAAGGAGCTATCAATCTTGAGCAACTATTGGCAATGCAAACTATCTCATGCAGACCATGATACAGACTATGGGACAGCTGCAGGATGTCAACAACAACTACCCCCATATGCCTCCACCGCCGCCACCCCCACCTCCTCATAATCGATTCAGAGAGTTTATGAGAACCAGGCCGCCAACCTTTGCTTAAGCTGCTGACTCTATGGATGCTGATGATTGGCTCAAGTCTGTGGAAAAGAAGCTAGCCATTGTTCAATGTAGCGACCGAGAGAAAGTGCTTTTTACTTCTCACCAACTAGTTGGAGCAGCTGCGGATTGGTGGGATCCGCTATTGTAACACCCTCATTTTCATGCATCATGCCCTACATGCATTCATATACATGTTTAACATTAACCCATAACAAGAGGAACGAGTTTAAAATTGATTTGGAGCAAAACCACACTTAAAAACGCAGGAAAGTGCAGACTAGTCCGATTTTGCTGAGGACTAGTCCGATTTCTCTCTCTGTCTAAAAATGGACTTGTCCGTTTTTGCTGCGGATTAGTCCGATTTCTGCCTCTGGACAACTTCGGACTTGTCCGATCATGTGCGGACTAGTCCGGTATTCCATGAATCCTTGAAAATTTTTAAGTCCCTGGACTTGTCCGGACTAGTCCAGTGTTCCAGCGGACTTGTCCGTTTTCCTTTCTGACTAAGATCGGACTTGTCCGATTTTAGGCCAGACTTGTCCGATTTTCTCTCTGGACGACTTCGGACTAGTCCGGTCCTTTCCGGACTTGTCCGATATTTCGCGACTCCGAGTTGATCTTTTGTTTTACGACTTGTTTCTTGGGTTTCACGTTAAGTGGGCCAAGGGACGTCGTGCCTAACTCTTTTAGAGCCCATGTGGGACTCTAAACCGGCCTCTACTCATCCCAAACTCGAAATCCATCTAACCCTAGCCTCCACCTCTATATAAACAGACCCACCCCTTGGTTTGACATCTATTTGCCACTTTTCCACCCACCCAAGCCCTAGTTTGTGGGGAGCCACCATCAAGGAGGGAGGAGAAGATCCCAAGCAAGAGGAAGATGAGGAGGA
Source organism: Tuctoria greenei (assembly GCA_036927565.1). Lineage (NCBI taxonomy): Eukaryota > Viridiplantae > Streptophyta > Magnoliopsida > Poales > Poaceae > Tuctoria > Tuctoria greenei. The sequence continues at coordinate 170,499,111 of JAYESD010000003.1, read as the reverse complement.
AACGAAGGAGGATCAAGATCTCCACCAAGTTTTGTCCTTCACCACCAATTCCTCCCAAGCTCATCACCAACCCTAGATCATCAAGATCCAAGTGCTACCTCCAAGTTTATTGATTCATTGGAGTTCTAAACACCTGGTATACCTTCTATTCTCTTGTCCTTACGTGAATTCAACCCCTAATCTCCAAATTCACATCGATCTAGAAAACCCTAATATGCTGATCTCGTCAAGTGCGGACTTGTCCGGTCCCTAGCGGACTAGTCCGATCTTTCTGGTTAAATTATGTTGAATTGGTTCTAAATTTGATCTAATCGACCCCAAACCTGTATAAACTTCTTAAAAGCTATTAGAACTGGTTAGTTATCATTAAAAGCAATCTAGTAACAAGTTCTACCTTGCATTTGCATCAATCATGCATGTCATATCATATTGAGTAATATTTGTGCACTCGTTGATTGTGTTTCGTGTCTTGTATGTTTATTGTGTGGATTAGACGGATTTGCGCTAGAAAGTGCCGCGGAGGATCTCCAGCATCAGGAGTTTGAAGGCTTTGACCCTAATCAACAGCAAGAGCAAGGCAAGTGTCCTTGAAGCATATTGATCCTGTTTTTAAAATAAATGTTTTGTTTGCAAAACTGCATGCTGTGTCAAATTGATGGGAATCCTATGGTAGGAAGTTTACTAGCCTTGTTTAACCACCCTTTTCACCTGAAATATATGGTAGAGAGTCGGGAAGGGTTTTTACCTTTTTTGCTTCGCTTAATTAATTGGGATGGCGAACAACACTACACATTTAATTATGCATCAATGATATTCTGGGTAATGTGAACTGGTCAATACGATGGGTGATCTGAGCAAGCCGGGTATGTGGATGGGTTGGATGTTATGGTGGTTTGCTTGCTTTAGATCTAAGGACCGGTTCATGCGAGAATAAGCCAGGACTACAGTGCCACCACGAGGCCAAGTATGGGTGCAGCGTAGCTGATTAATTAGGGCTTTGCTAGTGCTGTTTGGACCATTGTGGATGCTCGGGGAAGGGGTAGTCGGATTGGGTTTGTTGATGATTGGTGGGACTACCCTGGGATCCGAATGGCTCAAGAGGGGGCCCTTGGTTGAAGATGTGCTCAGTTGGAGGCATCGCCACCGGTGAAACCTCAGTGGGGTATGAATAGGCTAGTAATCCCTTTGTAAAGGCTATTTTGTGATCTCTTGGCCATACACCAAAGGAAGTGTAATTGGCATAAGGGAGGTTCTTTAGTCGCCGACGGGTCATGAAATCACAAACACGTTGGTAAAGTGTTACAAACTCTGCAGAGTTAATTATAACTATCATGATAGCCGTGCTCCCAGTTATGAGCACCTGGACAACTTCCATGATTAGAGGGAAATTGGGATTTAGGATGGTTATGGTTGGTAATGGTTATGGTTGATATTATGGTTATGGTTATGATTATGGTTATGGTTATGGGATGGAATCATGGTTTATAACATTGATTATGGTTATTGGCTATGGTAAATTATGGATTGGTATTATGATGGTTACATGGTTTATGATGGGATTACTTCACACACATATAATATATTGCTTTTCAAATGTTTTACTGTACTTTTCAGCACTTTGCCATTATTATTGTCGTCATTTGAATCAGCCACATGTCATACTTTCCACACTTGCTGAGTACAACATGTATTCACTCTTGCAATCCCCCCCAACAGTTGCAGGTCAGGATTGGGAGTTTAATGGCAATAATGCGGAGTTCTAGGCCGTGTCTACCGTCAACTTTGCCTGTGGTGTTATTGGAGCTGCGCTATCCCTTTTGCTTAGTTGCTTAGTTTGCTTAATTAGTTTATTTCCGCTGCATTAGTTGAACTTGTCATTAATATTCATTAGAGCTTGTATTCGAGGATAACCTGGTTTGTGAAATAAAATTTGGTTAATTAATCTTGTCTGGTAATTTTTCTGTATACTCTTTTGTGATTGCACTCGTGTATGTGCGATGAACATCCTGGGCACACATATGCGTTAGCTTGGTTCAGTTTCGGAACCGGGCATCACAGATTGGTATCAGAGCCACAGGTTGACCGTAGGATGCAGCCTAGATAGAATGGACACTTTGGAGCACATGGGAGCACTCAGGAATCGATGTGTTTTTGCTTAGTGTGCTGTTTGCTATATATATATATATATATATATATATATATATATATATATATATATATTGTTTTCTTGTGTGCTTAATAGAGGATTTTGGGATGCTTTAGCATTGCCATGTCCACCTGGCTAGTACAGCCAGTTGTTTAGTTTCATATCCCTTGATGCATTTAGTTGGGGACGTTTCTAAATTCTTACCCATTGCTTTCCTTCAGATGGTGAGGACTCGCAACCAGAGGGATGGCAATGATGAGGAGGAGAACAATGGAGTGCCTCAGAACAACAATGGACAAGGACCTGCTCATGGAGCTATCAATATTGAGCAGCTACTAGCAATGCAGAACTAGCTCATGCAGACCATGATACAAACAATGGGACAGCTGCAGGCTGGCAATATCAACAATCAACCCCACATGCCTCCACCGCCACCCCCGCCTCCTCATAACCGATTGGGAGAGTTTATGAGGACTAGGCCACCGACCTTTGCTCAAGCTGCTGACCCTATGGATGCGGACGATTGGCTCAAGACCGTGGAGAAGAAACTTGCTATTGTCCAATGCAGTGACCGAGAGAAGGTCCTATTTGCTTCTCATCAACTAGTTGGAGCAGCTGCAGATTGGTGGGATTCTTATTGCAATGCTCATGAGAATCAAGAGAGGATTACCTGGGCAGAATTCAAGGAGAGTTTCCGTTCTCATTATGTGCCCCAGGGAGTTATGATCTTGAAGAGGCAAGAATTTCAGAATTTAAGGCAAGGAAGATCAAGTGTGAGTGAATATCTCAATAAATTCACTCAACTCTCAATGTACGCACCTGAGGATGTTAGTCGGGACAGCCGGAAGCAATATTTGTTCATGAGAGGCTTGAACAATGAGATCCAAGTACAATTGCTCAATTGTGACTATGCAAATTTCCAGAAGCTTGTGGACAAAGCGATTGTGGTTGAGAACAAGATCCGTGAGATGGAGCAAGAAATCAAGAGGAAGGCGCCGTATCAAGGACAGCAACAAGGAAGTAATGTGCGCCCTCGCTTTGCACCGCCCAATGCGCCTCATTACAGCTCCCCTATTCCTGCTCAGCGCCCTGGTTATGCACCACACCCAACTCAGTTTGTGCAGCAGCGTCCTGTCATGCAAGCACCTAGGCCTCCAATGCCTTATGCACCTCGTGCTAATTTTCCTGCTGCAAATTTTCAAAACCAAGCTCGTCCCAGTAATTCTGGCGGAGTTAAGAAGTGTTATACTTGTGGAGAAGCTGGACACTTTGCGCACCAATGTCCTAAGTCAAGTCTTGGTCAAGGAAGCAATGCACCGAGGCAAAACCCAAGACCCAATGGAGGACAACCACAAGGGAACCGTGGACAGCAGAATTTTGCTCGTGGCAACGTGAACCATGTCTCTACGGAGGATGCTCAACAAGCGGATGACGTGGTCATCGGTATGTTTCTCGCCAACTCCAACCCCGCGACTATGTTATTTGATTCTGGAGCATCGCATTCATTCATTGCATCGAAGTATGTTGCCAAGTATAGTTTGCCTATCTCTCATATGAAGTTTACTCTATTGGTTAAGTCTCCTGGAGGAGAGATGAGGACAAATATAGTATGTCCAAAAGTATGCCTTAGAATAAGGGGGGTAGACTTCTCCGCCAACCTCATTGTTTTGGATTCTCAAGGGTTGGACATTATACTTGGTATGGACTGGTTAAGGAAGCACAATGGAGTTATTGAGTGTGCCACAAAGACGGTGAAGTTGACTAATGAGGAAGGGATCCTCGTAGAATTTGAAGCATCTCAAACCTCACCGAAGCAACTTGGGAGCTAGAAGATGATCTCAAGAAGGAATTTCCCTATTTCTTCTCTTCCGCGTCGAATCTTGAGGGCAAGATTCATTTTAAGGGGGGTAGGTTTGTAACACCCTCATTTTCATGCATCATGCCCTACATGCATTCATATACATGTTTAACATTAACCCATAACAAGAGGAACGAGTTTAAAATTGATTTGGAGCAAAACCGCACTTAAAAACGCAGGAAAGTGCGGACTAGTCCGATTTTGCTGAGGACTAGTTCAATTTCTCTCTCTGTCTAAAAACGGACTTGTCCGTTTTTGCTGCGGATTAGTCCGATTTCTGCCTCTGGACAACTTCGGACTTGTCCGATCATGTGCGGACTAGTCCGGTATTCCATGAATCCTTGAAAATTTGTTAAGTCCCTGGACTTGTCCGTACTAGTCCAGTGTTCCAGCGGACTTGTCCGTTTTCCTTTCTGACTAAGATCAGACTTGTCCGATTTTAGGCCAGACTTCTCCGATTTTCTCTCTGGACGACTTCGGACTAGTCCGGTCCTTTCCGGACTTGTCCGATATTTCGCGACTCCGAGTTGATCTTTTGTTTTACGACTTGTTTCTTGGGTTTCACGTTAAGTGGGCCTAGGGATGTCATGCCCAACTCTTTTAGAGCCCATGTGGGACTCTAAACTGGCCTCTACTCATCCCAAACTCGAAACCCATCTAACCCTAGCCTCCACCTCTATATAAACAGCCCACCCCTTGGTTTGACATCTATTTGCCACTTTTCCACCCACCCAAACCCTAGTTCGTGGGGAGCCACCATCAAGGAGGGAGGAGAAGATCCCAAGCAAGAGGAAGAAGAGGAGGAAACGAAGGAGGATCAAGATCTCCACCAAGTTTTGTCCTTCACCACCAATTCCTCCTAAGTTCATCACCAACCCTAGATCATCAAGATCCAAGTGCTACCTCCAAGTTTCTTGATTCATTGGAGTTCTAAACACCTGGTATACCTTCTATTCTCTTGTCCTTACGTGAATTCAACCCCTAATCTCCAAATTCACGTCGATCTAGAAAACCCTAATCTGCTGATCTCGTCAAGTGCGGACTTGTCCGGTCCCTAGCGGACAAGTCCGATCTTTCTGGTTAAATTATGTTGAATTGGTTCTAAAATTTGATCTAATCGACCCCAAACCTGTATAAACTTGTTAAAAGTTATTAGAACTAGTTAGTTATCATTAAAAGCAATCTAGTAACAAGTTCTACCTTGCATTTGCATCAATCATGCATGTCATATCATATTGAGTAATATTTGTGCACTCGTTGATTGTGTTTCTTGTCTTGTATGTTTATTGTGTGGATTAGACGGATTTGCGCTAGAAAGTGCCGCGGAGGATCTCCAGCATCAGGAGTTTGAAGGCTTTGACCCTAATCAACAGCAAGAGCAAGGCAAGTGTCCTTGAAGCATATTGATCCTGTTTTTAAAATAAATGTTTTGTTTGCAAAACTGCATGCTGTGTCAAATTGATGGGAATCCTATGGTAGGAAGTTTACTAGCCTTGTTTAACCACCCTTGTCACCTGAAATATATGGTAGAGAGTCGGGAAGGGTTTTTACCCTTTTGCTTCGCTTAATTAATTGGGATGGCGAACAACACTACACATTTAATTATGCATCAATGATATTCTGGTTAATGTGAACTGGTCAATACGATGGGTGATCTAAGCAAGCATGGTATGTGGATGGGTTGGATGTTATGGTGGTTTGCTTGCTATAGATCTAAGGACCGGTTCATGCGAGAATAAGCTAGGACTACAGTGCCACCATGAGGCCAAGTATGGGTGCGGCGTAGCTGATTAATTTGGGCTTTGCTAGTGCTGTTTGGACCATTGTGGATGCTCGGGGAAGGGGTAGTCGGATTGGGTTTGTTGATGATTGGTGGGACTACCCTGGGATCCGAATGGCTCAAGAGGGGGCCCTTGGTTGAAGATGTGCTCAGTTGGAGGCATCGCCACCGGTGAAACCTCAGCGGGGTCTGAATAGGCTAGTAATCCCTTTGTAAAGGCTATTTTGTGATCTCTTGGCCATACACCAAAGGAAGTGTAATTGGCATAAGGGAGGTTCTTTAGTCGCCAACGGGTGATGAAATCACAAACATGTGGGTAAAGTGGTACAAACTCTGCAGAGTTAATTAAAACTATCATGATAGCCGTGCTCCCGGTTATGAGCACCTGGACAACTTCCATGATTCGAGGGAAATTGGGATTTGGGATGGTTATGGTTGGTAATGGTTATGGTTGATATTATGGTTATGATTATGATTATGGTTATGGTTATGGGATGGAATCATGGTTTATGACATTGATTATGGTTATTGGCAATGGTAAAATATGGATTGGTATTATGATGGTATACATGGTTTATGATGGGATTACTTCACACATATATAATATATTGCTTTTCAAATGTTTTACTGTACTTTTCAGCACTTTGCCATTATTATTGTCGTCATTTGAATCAGCCACATGTCATACTTTCCACACTTGCTGAGTACGACATGTACTCACACTTGCAATCCCCCCCCCCCCAACAGTTGCAGGTCGGGATTGGGAGTTTAATGGCGATAATGCGGAGTTCTAGGTCGTGTCTACTGTCAACTTTGCCTGTGGCGTTATTGGAGCTGCGCTATCCCTTTTGCTTAGTTGCTTAGTTTTCTTAATTAGTTTATTTCCGCTGCATTAGTTGAACTTGTCATTAATATTCATTAGAGCTTGTATTCGAGGATAACCTGGTTTGTGAAATAAAATTTGGTTAATTAATCTTGTCTTGTGGTAATTTCTCTGTATACTCTTTTGTGATTGCACTCGTGTATGTGTGATGAACATCCTGGGCACACATATGCGTTAGCTTGGTTCAGTTTCGGAACCGGGCGTCACAGCCATACAACACCCATGAAAATCAAGAGAGGATCACTTGGGCTGAATTCAAGGAGAGCTTCCGTTCTAATTATGTGCCAAAAGGTGTTATGATCTTGAAGAGGCAAGAGTTTGAAAACTTGAGGCAAGGAAAATCGAGTGTGGGTGAATATCTCAATCATTTCACTCAACTTTTAAGGTACGCCCCTGAAGATGTCATCCGGGACAGCCGGAAACAATACTTGTTCATGAGGGGTTTGAACAATGAAATCCAAGTACAACTGCTGAATTGTGATTATGCCAACTTACAGAAGCTAGTGGACAATGCAATTGTTGTGGAGAATAAAGTCCATGACATGGAGCTAGATAACAAGAGGAAGGCGCCATATCAGGGACAGCAACAAGGAAGTAATGTGCACCTCGCTTTGCACCACCAAATGCCCTTATTACAGCTCTTCCGCTCCTATACAGCGCTCTGGTTATGCACCGCACCCAGCTCAGTTTGTGCAACAATGCCCTGTCATGCAAGCACCTAGGCCTCCAATGCCTTTTGCACCCCGTGCTAACCTTCCTGGTACAAATGTTCAGAATCAAGTTCATCCCAATAATTATGGTGCAGTTAGAAAGTGCTATACATGTGGAGAAGTAGGACACTTTGCAATTCAATGTCTTAAGTCAGACCTTGGTCAAAGAAGCAATGCCCCAAGATAGAACCCAAGACCGAATGGAGGAGCACCACAAGGCAACTGTGGACAGCAGAATTTTTCCCGTGTCAATATGAACCATGTCTCTACGGAGGAAGCGCAACAAGTGGATTACATGGTGATTGGTATGTTTCTCGCAAACTCCAACCCATCGACTATGTTATTTGATTCTAGAGCATCACATTCATTCATTGCATCGAGGTATGTTGCCAATTATAGTTTTCCTATCTCTCATATAAAGTATACTCTATTGGTTTAGTCTTCTGGAGGAGAGATGAGGACAAATATAGTATGTCCAAAAGTAAGCCTTAGAATAAGGGGGGGGGGGGTATATTTCTTTGCCAACCTCATTGTTTTGAATTCTCAAGGATTGGACATTATACTTGGTATGGAATGGTTGAGGAAGCACAATGGAGTTATTGAATGTTCCAGAAAGACGGTGAAGTTGACCAATGAGGAAGGGATCACCATAGAATTCGAAGCGTCTCAACATGCACCGAAGCAATTGGAGCTGATCCGCATGGATGGTGCCGCAATCGAGGAGATTCCAATGGTGTGTGAATTCTTGGATGCGTTTCTGGACGAGTTGCCAGGTATACCACTTGATCAAGATATAGAATTTGTTATTGAGTTGGTACCTGTAACTGCACCTATAGCTAAGAGGCCATATAGGATGTCTCCTAAGGAGTTAGCGGAGCTCAAGAAGCAGATTCAAGAGCAACTAGAGAAGGGTTTTATCTGTCCATGCTCTTGACCTTGGGGAGCGCTCATTCTTTTCGTGGATAAGAAGGATGGATCACAAAGGATGTGTGTGGATTACCGAGCTCTCAACGAGGTGACAATCAAGAACTAGTATACTTTGCCCCGCAAAGAGGAATTGTTTGATCAGATGAAGGGTGCTTGTGTTTTCTCCAAGATTGATTTGATGTCAGGCTACTTCCAGATGAAGATTAGACCATTGGACATACCCAAAACAGTTTTTCGGTCACGGTATGGATCTTATGAGTACACTGTGATGTCCTTTGGATTGACAAATGCACCTGCCTATTTTATGTACCTCATGAATAAGGTCTTTATGGAGTACTTGGACAAGTTTGTAGTGGTGTTCATTGATGATATTATGATCTACTTGAAGAGCGAAGAAGAGCATGAGGTACACGAGGCTCATGTTGTAGAAATTGAGGGAGCTTCAATTGTACGCCAAATTCAGCAAGTTCCAGTTTTGGTTGAAAGAGGTGTCATTTTTTGCTCATATCATCTTGGAAGGAGGAGTATCGGTTGACCCAGGAAAAGTGAGAGATGTGCTAAAATGTGAACCCCCACAAAATTTAAAGGATATCCGAGTTTTCTTGGAATGGATGGATATTACCGTCGATTCATGAAGGACTTTTCCAAGATAGCCAAGCCCATGACGGAGTTGCTAATGAAGGGGAAAGCATTCCAATGGACTCAAGCTTGTCAAGACAGTTTTGAGGAGCTAAAGAAGAGGTTAACCACCGTGCATGTGTTAGTTTTGCCGGATCTGAGCAAAAGTTTTGATATATATTGTGATGCATCAAGACAAGGACTTGGATGTGTGCTTATGCAAGAAGGACAAGTGGTTGCATATGCATCGAGACAATTGAAGAAACATGAGGAGAATTATCCAACTCACGATTTGGAACTTGCAGCCGTGGTACACACATTGAAGATTTGGAGACACTATATTCTTGGTCACAAGTGTGAGATTTATATGGATCACGAGAGTTTAAAGTATATTTTCGCACAAACGGACCTGAATTTGAGGCAACAAAGATGTTTGGAGCTCATCAATGACAATGATGTGGGGATCAACTATATCCAGGAAAGGCTAATGTAGTGGCCGATGCTTTGAGTCGGAAAGGAGTAAGTCATCAGCTCACGGTTCAAGAATTGCCATCCGAGTTATGCAAGGAGTTTGAATGGTTGAATCTCGGATTCGTGAATGAGATGGGGATAACGGAGTTAAATCTGACCTTGGAGCAGGAGATTCGAGAGGGTCAAACAAAGAATGAGGAAATCCAAGAGATCAAGGAAGAACCCAAGAGGGAAGAGAATTCAGGTTTGATGAGGATGACCATGGTACCTTATGGCTTGGAAAAAAGATTGTCGTGCCTAATGTCAAGCATATTCGGGAGACAATACTAAAAGAGGCACATGACTCACCAATTCATCCTTGTTGTACAAATATGTACAAAGACATGAAGACATGTTATTGGTGGGCTAGCATGAAAAAGGACATAGCTGAATATGTAGCATTGTGTGATGTGTGCCAACGAGTCAAGGTGGAACATCAAAGACCAGCTAAACTATTACAACCATTAAAGATTCCGGGATGGATGTGGGAAGAAATTGGTATGTAATTTATAGTTGGTTTACCACGTACCTAGTCTGGTTATGACTTAATTTGGGTAATTGCGGATCGTTTGACTAAGTCAGCTCATTTTGTTCCTGTCAAGACCATCTATACAACCGCGAAGCTGGCAGAGCTATATATAGAGCACATTGTGTGTCGACATAGAGTTCCAAAGAAGATAGTGTCGGATAGAGGTTCTCAATTTACCTCCAGATTTTGGAAGAAATTGCATGAAGCATTGGGAACAAGGTTGAATTTCAGCTTAGCATATCACCCTCAAACGGATGGACAAATTGAGAGGACCAATCATATTTTAGAGGACATGTTAAGAGCTTGTGCTTTAAAGCATGGAAGAAGTTGGGACTAGAGCTTGTGGTATTCGGAATTCTCATATAACAATAGTCACCAAGCAAGGTTGAAAATGTCACCCTATGAAGCACTATATGGGAGGAAGTGTAGGACACCTTTGTTCTGGAATGAGACAGGAGAAAATCAATTGTTTGGACCTGATATGTTGCAAGAAGCTAAGAAACAAGTCCAGATTATTCTTGAAAACTTGAGGGCTACTCAATCAATGCAAAAAGGCTATGCGGACAATAGGAGAAGGAAACTAGCCTTTGTGTAGGATCGAAGAGCACGTGAAAAGCTACCAGAGGGGGGGTGAATGGTAGATTTAAAAATCTTACGCAGCGGAAACAATAAAACCCTAATCCCTTCAATAGAAAAACGATCTGTTAAAGAAATCATGTATGAGACTAATCTAAACGTTTTTCACCGTGAAAAAGGTGATATATATCAGAGAGAATCAAGTCACGAAGACAACACAAAAAGAATTACTCAAATCCGTCGAGAACAACTCAAGTTATGATAAAAAATCAAACACTGGTCAATCTGACCTACCCGAGAAAAACAGTTTCTGGAGTGCTGCAAAGAAACTCGTGTAGATCAAAAACCACAAATCCAATGACCGTGAAATTTTGACAGATGATAGACAATCAAGTTTTGAAGACAACTCAAAAAGAATCACGTCAATTGGATCAGTAAAACTCGAGTTATGATTAAACCACCGACGAAAGGTAGTGCTGTCCAGAAACTCGACGAGTAAAACTTGTCTGGAACAAGTCGGACGAACAAGGCACAAAAGTTCCATCAAACTATGAATTTTATTCAATAGAACACAAGAGGAACAGCCCCCAAAGTCGTCTCCACGAGCTTTGGCCTTCCCTTGCTTATATAACCAGCCCTTAGGCCATCCCAATCTTAACTAGGACTCCAATCCTAATCTGATCACAATCGGAACTTTCCATAACAGCTTAGGACTCTTCTATACGCAGATAGAAGCAATCTTAAGACTTCCAAACACCTTAGGAACGTATCCCACATTCCTAAACAACTCAAATTCGTGACCCACACGAAATACTAACATAACCAACTCGATATTTCCATACCGAGCCATAACCGACTCAGCTAGCAGCCTAAGTCTTCAACCGATACGATCCGATCCTTCCGATCAGATCTTCCTTCCATAATCCATCTCTAGAAGCATATTGCCACGTCATGCACCTCATGCATACGTGCGAACACCTTCCTTCGACCTTCATATGCACTGCCCTTGATTCAATCATCCTGCGCGACCTCCTGACCCGCTCAACCACAGTTCCTCCCGAACTTGGTTGTTGGAACCTCATCTCCTCCTGAGACTAGTCCAATGGATCCTGTCACCAGCCATGACTTGAACTCAAGCAACACCTGCACATGAACAAACAAACAATCCATACGAGCCCAAGTCCTCGACTTGACTCACGTTAGTTCCGAACACAACACCTTACGTGAGAACCTCACATAAGCATGTTGCAAAACCACATTAGAAACGATATCAACCGTATCATCCAAAACGCACCAAAAACTTAGCAAATGAACACTAAGCAATCTTTCCAATCAAGTAAAGCAAGTACGAGACATTGCAAATGCAAAGCAGAAGCACTGCGGTCAAGTTCCGGACCTTGCCAGAGCAACCCGGAGCTTGAGCCGGAGCTAAGCAGAAACACTGCTGTCAAGTTCCGGACCTTGCCAGAGCAACCCGGAGCTTGAGCCGGAGCTAACAAAAGCTAGTAGAACCTAGCGCCGGAGCTTACCAAAACTAGTAGATCCTAGATCCGGAGCTTATCAAAACTAGTCGGAACTAGTCAACCCAAAACCCGGAGCTAGACAAAGTACGTCGAAGCTTAGCATCCCGGAGCTAACGAAAATATGCTGGAGCTATCAAATATATGCCGGAGCTAAAGATAAAGCTCACCGGAGCTAACCAAAGCTGGTCGGACCTTACCAAGAAGTCGGACCTGGCATCAAACGTAATCGGAGCTACCCAAAGCAAGCCGGACCTATCGTCGGACCTTGCTGTAGCTCGGAGCTAGAGTCGGACCTTGATAAAAAGGTGTTTTGGTGATATTAAAAACTTTTATCATCAAAGCCAAGTGTATTCACTACAAGCCAATGTATTCAGCACACATAGGTCTTACAATCTCCCCCTTGATGAATGCATTGGCAACACCATTTAAAATTCCGAACATTGGCTTATTCAAATAAAAGTTTTGAAAACAATTTCTCCCCTTTTTGTTTAAATAAAAAATAAAATGAGAAGGAAAAAAAATATCCCATATTATCTCTCCCCCTTTATTAACTTTCCTTATGCACATATTCTCTTCATGCTTATCTCTTCCTTTTTGAATGTGTGATTAATCTCTCCCCCTTTGACAATGTATTCAGCAAGGTAAAAGAGAAATTTTAATTGTTATGAGATATAAACAAATTATCTCTCCTTCTTTAGTTGTTATGAGCATATTATAACATATACATATAAACAAAGCTCACCCAAGTCATACTATCAAGTAACTTACACTATCACATCAATGAGATACATAATGTAGTGTAAGCCATGCTAGAAAGCAAGTGTGATTTTCAATTTTAGCAGGTCATGATCGCACAAACTCAACTATTTCAAAACCTGAAAGCATGACATTTGTTGCTGCATTTTATTATTTTTCAAAGCATAAATTTAGATAATATGATATTTGCAAGAGATTATATGCTCATCTGCCTTATTCTAACCAACCAAGCCAAGCCTATGTCATTTGACAATCAGAAGCTTAAGGACATGGTTTTAGTCATACACAACTTCTTCCAAGTTCATATCTAAGTGCAATGACAAGCCATCTCGAAAGAAGTGCGATGCATGCATATTCTCTTGATCTTTTCTCAATTTATATTTGTTCATAAAAACTCAACATGTGAGTTGATTACTTGATAAATTCTTAATGATTAAAAACATTTGTGAGCATGCAACAAGTTCAAAACAGCAAGAAAGTTCGACCATGACCAGATTTAGTGTAAGTAATTATTCCAATTACTAGACATGGCAAAAACTACAAAAAGTATAACACGAGTAATGTAGTAAGCACTTTCAGCATGTAAAAGGAATCACAAAGTCATATATGTATGAAATAATATGCTCATATTATTTTAATTTCAGATTCACACATAGACTTCCTAAGTTTCAAAAACTCCCCCTCAATTTAAGCCATGAGGATGCATAACCCCTATTTCACTACGAATGTAACAAAAACGAGTGAAATCCAAAGGTTTTGTAAAAATGTCAGCCAATTGTTGTTCGGTATCTACATGGTGAAGCACAATGTTTCCTTTTTCAACATTATCACGGAGAAAGTGATACCTAATGTCAATGTGCTTAGTTCTAGAATGTTGCACGGGGTTTTTAGCAATGCAAATAGCACTAGTGTTATCACAGAACAGTGGAACACTATCTAGATCAACCCCATAGTCCTTAAGTGTTTGAACAATCCAAAGAATTTGTGAACAAGCACTAGTAGCAGCTACATACTCAGATTCGGCTGTGGATTGTGCAACTGAACTTTGTTTTCTAGAGGACCAAGCAACAAGAGAATTACCAAGAAAATGACAAGCACCGGAAGTACTTTTCCTATCAATCCTACAACCCCCAAAATCAGCATCCGAAAAAGCTTTCAAAGAAATGATTGAGGAAGAAGGAAGAAAAATGCCAAATTCTTGAGTTCCATGTAAGTACCTGAGAATCCTTTTGACGGCTTGACGATGTGAAACACGTGGGGAAGCTTGAAACCGTGCACAAAGACATACGCTGAATTGTATGTCCGGTCTTGATGCTGTAAGGTACAAAAGTGATCCGATCATACTTCTATATTCTTTTTGATCCACGGATTCACCATCTTCATCAAGTTCAAGTGTTGTTGCTGTTCCCATTGGTGTCCGAAGAGGCTTGCTTTTGTCCATGTTGAAACGCCTTAGGAGATCTTTGGTATACTTTGTTTGATGCACAAAGGTACCCTCCTTGGTTTGCTTGATTTGCAGCCCCAAAAAGTAAGTGAGTTCGCCCATCATACTCATTTCAAATTCGGAACTCATCATTGCTGAAAACTTGGACACAAGATCATGAGAAGCACAACCAAAGATAATATCATCCACATACACTTGAACGAATAATGAGTCATTGCCATGTTTAAGCACAAAAAGAGTTTTATCAGCCTTTCCCATTGTAAACCCCTTTTCAAGTAAGAATGTTTTAAACCTATCATACCATGCTCTAGGGGCTTGTTTGAGACCATATAAGGCTTTGGACAGTTTGTAAACATGATTAGGAAAATCTGGATTTTCAAAACATGGTGGTTGTTTGACATAAACCTCCTCATCTATGTAGCCATTAAGAAAAGCACTTTTAACATCCATTTGATATAGCTTAAAACCTTTAGATGCTGCGAAAGCTAACAAAATTCTTATGGCTTCTAATCTAGCGACAGGAGCAAAAGTTTCATCAAAATCTAGACCTTCAACTTGAGTGAAACCTTGAGCAACCAACCTAGCCTTATTCCTAATCACAACCCCATCCTCACTTTGTTTATTTTTATATACCCATTTAGTTCCAATTAAAGTGTGGCCTTGAGGTGGAGGTACAAGTTTCCAAACATTATTTCTTTCAAAATTTTCTAACTCTTCTTGCATGGCAATAATCCAAGATTCATTAGTGAGTGCGTGTGATATATCTTTGGGTTCAAAAGAAGCAACAAAAGCAGAATGAGCATGAGAGTTTGGATCGCAAAACCTGGACCGTGTGACTCGTTCATGCAAGCTTCCAATCATCTGTTGTGGGGGATGATCTTTGTAAAAACGTAGGGGAACAGATGTCTCACAAGCTTCTTTTTCATTAGGTTCATTGTAGATTGATGAGCTTGTGATTTGTGGACGATCAGGACCAGCAGAGGTGACAGCCGGAGCTTGTTCAATGTCCGGAGCTGGACACGTGTCAACTTCGGAACTACCAGGCAGTATCACCGGCTCTTCTTCATCTTCAAAAATACCCTCCCCCTGAGAATATGAATCTGGTCCTGCAACACCGGAGCTAGTACCTGGGCTAGCTTCATCAAAAGACACTTCACAAGTCTCCACAATTTTGTTAGTGTCAAGTAAAAGCACACGGTAGCCTCTAGTATGAGATGGATAACCAAGAAACATGCCATCATTGGATCTAGGTTCAAATTTATCAAGATTACCATGTTTCTTAACAAAGCATTTGCAACCAAAGACCCGAAAGTGTGTAACACTAGGCCTATGTCCAAACCGGAGCTCATATGGTGTTTTACCTAGCTTAGCACGCAAGAAAACACGATTTGAGACATAACAAGCGGTTGCTAATGCATCACCCAAAATTTCCTAGGGGTTTGATATTCATCAAGCATAGTCCTAGCCATCTCAACTAGGGTTCTGTTCTTTCTTTCTACAACACCGTTTTGTTGAGGTACATATGGTGAAGAAAATTGATGATCTATTCTATTTTCAGCACAAAAGTGATCAAAGAATTGATTTTTAAATTCAGTTCCATTATCACTTCTAATTGCTTTTAATGATTCTGGGTGATCAATTGATAATCTAAGAAATAAAGTTCTAAAGTGACTAAAGACTTCATTCTTAGACGCCGTAAAATACACCCAAGAATATCTAGAATAATCATCAACAATAACAAGAGCATACCATTTACCTCCGAAGGATTGAACACGTGAAGGTCCTACGGTGTCAAGATGCAAAAGTTGACATGGTTCAGTTGTCATGATCATTGTGAGAGGAGTATGTGAACCTGCAACCATCTTAGCATGTCTACAAGAAGAGCACACAATTTCTTTGTCCCCTTTAAGCTTAGGCAGCCCACGTATGCGATCAAGAGCACTAACACACGTTAGGTGATCAAAGCCTACGTGACCAAGTCTACGATGCCAAAAATATAAGTCCTTTGAATCATTAGCAACTAGACACCTATGCTTAGAAGAAGACATATCAAAATCAGCTTTAAAAACTCTTCCAAACCGAGACATGTTAAAAATAAGCTCACTATTTGAATCTACAACTTTGCAGCAGTTTTTATTGAAAGTAATTTCTAGATTTTCATCTAGCAATTGTGAAACAGAAAGCAAGTTATATTTCAAATTTTTGACAAGTGCCACATCCTTCAAAGTGTAGTGATCATTTACTCTAACCGAACCCTTAGCAATTATAGGAGTTGAAGAATTATCGGCAAAAGTAACGTTCTCTACACGTGACACAAAGGTGAGGGAGGAGAACCAATCTTTGTTACCGGTCATGTGGCGTGAGCAACCTGAATCCACAATCCAAATATTCTCCTTCCTCAAGCGTGTAAC
This sequence comes from Tuctoria greenei, assembly GCA_036927565.1. Classification (NCBI taxonomy): domain Eukaryota; kingdom Viridiplantae; phylum Streptophyta; class Magnoliopsida; order Poales; family Poaceae; genus Tuctoria; species Tuctoria greenei. The sequence continues at coordinate 170,482,440 of JAYESD010000003.1, read as the reverse complement.
CTACATAGAAGCACAATACGCCGATGACTCAATACTGGGGTTAGTCAAAAGGCATTTAGGAATCCAGTACTGAGTCACGCGACGTGCACCAGGAAAAACACGCGAATGCTGAGATAAAACAGCAGGTTTATGAGTCAAAGATTGAGGTTTTCTTTTCTTAACAGTTGATTTAGAAGTTGTTACTTGTTTAGAGTGAAAACCGGTAGCTCCGGAGGTAAAAGCAGAAGGTCCGGAGGCAAAAACTGAAGCTCCAGAGGGAACAACAGAAGATCCGGTAGCTCTTGGAGCTATCAGAACTATCGGAGCTGCTTTTGCGGATTTCTTACCAGAAGGTCTGGAAGCTACCTTCTCAAATTTCTGACTCACTAAAGCAGGTTGTGTTTTTCTAATTGCATGAAAGTTATAAGATCTAGCAATTTTTCTTTCCTTTTTCTGTTGTTTAGCTAGTCTATAACAAAAATCTATGACATGACCATCTCTACCACAGAAGGTACAATGAAATTTAACTTTGTGTTCATGTCTAGATGAGCAAGCAATATTTTTATTTGAAACCGAATGAGGCAACACTCCTGCAGATTTGAAAACCACTTCTTTTTGTTTAGGAACTGTTTGAATCAAACCACTTCCTAATGACCTTACAATTTTAGGTGGATGTGCCTTAGCATGAACATGAGAATCAAAACCTAAACCAGTTTTATCTTTGCTAGACTTGGAAGAATTCAGCAGCAAGTTTAGATTCTTATCCCCATTACAAAACCGACCTAGTGTCCTATTCATGTCATCAAGTTTCTTGGACAAGTCTAGGCAGTTTTCACATGAAGTTTTTCCTTTTAGTTTGCAATTGGAACAAAATTTAACTTCATGAGAACGTAAAGCATTGTTCAACATAGAAATTTCATTCATAGCATCTTGCAGTTTCTTATCAAGATTTTCACATGCAGAACAATGCAAGTCAATTGTAGAACAGCTAGCATCTTTCAAGTTTTTATCATTAAGTGCAGCAAGCTCTTTGTTCTTTTTAATTTCTTCATCAAGTTTATCTAGAGTGGAGGAGTGTGCACTTCTTAATGTGGACAATTGTTCATAGATTAAGTCACATGAGGGACATGCATCATCACTAGGAATCAAAGTTTTTAAACGGATAATTTCAGATTCTAGTGATTCAATTTTAGCAGCACTATCCCTAAGCTTTTTGTCCTTTTTCTTGACAATAATAGTTGCACGAGAAATAGCATCACACATTTCATTGCAGGTAGAACATACCTCATCATCGTCACTGTTGTGTTCTGCTTCCTCCTGACTTGATCTTGATCTTGCTTTGCCCGCCATGAAGCATAAGTTGGCCAGATCATCATTATCTTCATCACTTTCAAAGTCTACATCACTTGAACTGAGCTCTTGAAGCGCGGTGATGAAGCTGTTGATCATCTTGCGTCCTATGGTACCTTTCTTCTTGTTGTTGGAATTTCCAGAGGAGGTCCGGATCTTGCTTTATTTTTCTTCCCGGGTGGTCGGACCTGAAAGGTTAGGGCATTCTGTACGAAAGTGTCCTGTTTTACCACATTCAAAACAGCGTTGAGGTCCGGAGCTTCCTCTCCTTCTAGTTCTCACATTTTGCAATGCTTTTGAGAATCTAGTAGAGATGAGTGCCAACTCCTCTTCTGGAATTTCTTCGATCTGCTCCAGGGTTAGTGAGGACAACAAAGCAAGAGTATTGCAGGATGATGATTGGCCGGAGCTAGACATATCACGTTGTGAGACAAATGCAATAGACTTGTTTGGGTTCTTACGTGCTAGGATGTCAATTTCATGAGTTTTTAGTTTAGAATAAAGTACATCTAATGTAAGAGAACTCATGACAGTTGATTCACGAATAGATGTTACTTTCATCTCCAAAATTGTCATGTCTAATGCACTAAGAAGTTGTCTAGCATTCTCAGCATCAGAAAAATTTACATTGACACTACGTAAGTTGCTGAGAATTTTATTGAAACGAGCAAAGAGGTCATCGATCGACTCACCTGGTTGCATCTCAAAACGCATATATTCTTTCTTGAACATATCTTGTTTTACCTCCTTGATTGTGTTGGAGCCTTCATGATAATCACAGAGAGCTCTCCAAACGTCGTATGCTGATTGGAGGTGTGCGACACGATCAAAGTCGCTTTGAGTGGGTCCTTGGATGATCAAGTTTCGGGCTTTGTTGTTGTTGTCGACGTCCCGGAGGTTCGTGGCCGTGACTTGATCATTGGGTGGCACTTCATAAGGCTTATACACCTTCTCCCATATTGCAAAGCCTTGTGCCTGGATAAAAGCCTCCATGCGTGCCTTCCAAACCTGAAAATCAATACCAGAAAACACACAAGGTTTGACGGAGTACTTCTCCATGATGATTAGTCAAAAACACGTGCAAATCACAAAGATTAGAGCACCGTGGCTCTGATACCAATTGTAGGATCGAAGAGCACGTGAAAAGCTACCAGAGGGGGGGTGAATGGTAGATTTAAAAATCTTACGCAGCAGAAACAATAAAACCCTAATCCCTTTAGTAGAAAAACGATCTGTTAAAGAAATCGTGTATGAGACTAATCTAAACGTTTTTCACCGTGAAAAAGGTGATATATATCAGAGAGAATCAAGTCACGAAGACAACACAAAAAGAATTACTGAAATCCGTCGAGAACAACTCAAGTTATGATAAAAAAATCAAACACTGGTCAATCTGACCTACCCGAGAAAAACAGTTTCTGGAGTGCTGCAAAGAAACTCGTGTAGATCAAAAACCACAAATCCAATGACCGTGAAATTTTGACAGATGATATACAGTCAAGTTTTGAAGACAACCCAAAAAGAATCACGTCAATTGGATCAGTAAAACTCGAGTTATGATTAAACCACCGACGAAAGGTAGTGCTGTCCAGAAATTCGACGAGTAAAACTTGTCTGGAACAAGTCGGACGAACAAGGCACAAAAGTTCCTTCAAACTATGAATTTTATTCAATAGAACACAAGAGGAACAGCCCCCAAAGTCGTCTCCACGAGCTTTGGCCTTCCCTTGCTTATATAACCAGCCCTTAGGCCATCCCAATCTTAACTAGGACTCCAATCCTAATCCGATCACAATCGGAACTTTCCATAACTGCTTAGGACTCTTCTATACGCAGATAGAAGCAATCTTAAGACTTCAAAACACCTTAGGAACGTATCCCACATTCCTAAAAAACTCAAATTCGTGACCCACACGAAATACTAACATAATCAACTCGATATTTCCATACCGAGCCATAACCGACTCAGCTAGCAGCCTAAGTCTTCAACCGATACGATCCGATCCTTCCGATCAGATCTTCCTTCCATAATCCGTCTCTAGAAGCATATTGCCACGTCATGCACCTCATGCATACGTGCAAACACCTTCCTTCGACCTTCATATGCACTGCCCTTGATTCAATCATCCTGCGCGACCTCCTGACCCGCTCAACCACAGTTCCTCCCGAACTTGGTTGTTGGAACCTCATCTCCTCCTGAGACTAGTCCAATGGATCCTGTCACCAGCCATGACTTGAACTCAAGCAACACCTGCACATGAACAAACAAACAATCCATACGAGCCCAAGTCCTCGACTTGACTCACGTTAGTTCCGAACACAACACCTTACGTGAGAACCTCACATAAGCATGTTGCAAAACCACAGTAGAAACGATATCAACCGTATCATCCAAAACGCACCAAAAACTTAGCAAATGAAAACTAAGCAATCTTTCCAATCAAGTAAAGCAAGTACGAGACATTGCAAATGCAAAGCAGAAGCACTGCGGTCAAGTTCCGGACCTTGCCAGAGCAACCCGGAGCTTGAGCCGGAGCTAAGCAGAAACACTGTTGTCAAGTTCCGGACCTTGCCAGAGCAACCCGGAGATTGAGCCGGAGCTAACAAAAGCTAGTAGAACCTAGCGCCGGGGCTTACCAAAACTAGTAGATCCTGGATCCGGAGCTTATCAAAACTAGTCGGAACTAGTCAACCCAAAACCCGGAGCTAGACAAAGTACGTCGAAGCTTAGCATCCCGGAGCTAACGAAAATATGCCGGAGCTATCAAATATATGCCGGAGCTAAAGATAAAGCTCACCGGAGCTAACCAAAGCTGGTCGGACCTTACCAAGAAGTCAGACCTAGCATCAAACGTAACCGGAGCTACCCAAAGCAAGCCGGACCTATCGTTGGACCTTGCTGTAGCTCGGAGCTAGAGTCGGACCTTGATAAAAAGGTGTTTTGGTGATATTAAAAACTTTTATCATCAAAGCCAAGTGTATTCGCTACAGGCCAATGTATTCAGCACACATAGGTCTTACACTTTGAAGTAGGAGACTTCATATATCTCAAGGTGTCATTGATGAGAGGTCATAAGAGGTTTAATATTAGAGGCAAGCTAGCACCTCAATACATTGGACCATTCAAGATTTTGGACAAAACGGGAGAAGTAGAATATAAGTTTGAAATGCCAGCTCACTTATTGGATGTTCATGATGTCTATCTTGTTTCATAGCTCAATATGTGCTTGTGGGTACCGGAAGAACAAGCGCCAATGGAAGAATTGGATGTAGAGGCAGATTTGACTTATGCCAAGCAACTGGTCAAAATCTTGGAGACAAAGGAGAGAGTCACAAGGACATAAGTTCATATACATGTTTAACATTAATCCACATAAAAAGGAATGAGTTTAAAATGAATTTAAACCAAAACCCCACTCAAAAGTTCTGAGAAGTGCGAACTATTCCATTTTTGGTGTGGACTTGTCTGATTTCTCTCTAACCTCCCTTGGACATGTCCGTTTTTCCTACGAACTAGTCCGTTTTTCTCCCCGTACCATTTTTGGACTTGTCCGGTTCATTGCGGACTAGTCCTGTCACCCAAACCCTGGAAAGTATGCCATGTCCCTAGACTTGTCCGGACTTGTACGTTTTTCTCAGGACTTGTCCGTTTTTCTCTCTGACTAAGTTCGGACATGTCCGATATAGTCCTGACTTATCCGTTTTCTTCTCTGACTAACATCGGACTAGTCCAGCCTTTCGTAGACTTGTCTGGTGATCGCAATTCCGAGTTGATCTTTCGTTCCATGATGTGTTTTTGGGTTTTACCTTAAGTGGCCCTAAGGATGTTGTGTCTAACTCTTTTGGATCCCGTGTGGGATCCCACATCGGCCTCCACCCACCCCAAACTCGAAATCCATCAAACCCTAGCCCTCCACCCCTATATAAAGAACCCAACATCCTATTTTCACATCTTTTTGCCACCCTTGAAACTCACCCAAACCCTAGCTCGTGGATAGCTGTCGCCAAAGAGGGAGAAGGAGATGTTGAGGCAGAAGAAGAAGAGGAGGAAACGAATAAGGATCAAGTGATCACGATCTCCATCATGTTTTCGTTCTTCATCAACAATTCACCTTCAAGTTTTTTCATCAACCCTAGATCGTCAACATCCAAGTGTTGCCTCCAAATCTCTTGATTCATTAGAGTCCTAAATACCTGGTATACCTTCTACTTCCTCTTTCTCATGTGAATTCAACCCTGTTTCTCCAAATTCACGTCGATCTAGAAAACTCTAGCTCGCTATTTCTGTGAAGGGCAGACTAGTCTGGCCCTACAGTGGACTAGTCCTGTCTGGCTGACTATTTTCTGCTGAATTAATTCTAAATTGATTCGAATCAAATCCAAACCTAACAAACTTGTTAATAACCATTAGAACTAGTTAGTAAACATTATTAAAAACTCATTAACTAGTTTTGCTTTGTATTTGCATTAGTCATGCATGTCATGATATATTGAGTAATATATGAGCACTTATTGATGGTGATTCTTGTCTTGTATGTTCGTTGCGCGGTTTAGATGGTTTTCCACTAGAGTGTGCTGCAGAGGACCTCCAGCACCAGGAATATGAAGTCTTTGATTCCAATCAAGCTCAAGAGCAAGGCAAGTGTCCTTGAACATATTGATCCTATTTTTAAAATAAATGTTCTCTTTTTTCAAAACTGCATGCTTGTGACAATTTGATGGGAATCTCTATGATAGGAAGTTTACTAGCTTTGTTTAACCACCCTTGTCACCTGGAATACATGGTAGAGAGTCGGGAAGGGCTTTTTACCTTTGCTTCGCTTAATTAATTGGGATGGAAAACAACTATACTATTTAATTATGCATTAATGGATTATGGTTAATATGAACTGGTTAATATGATATTGTAATGGGTGATCTATGAAAGCCTGGTATGTAGATGGGTTGGAAGACATGGTGGTTGATTTCTTTAGATCTAAGGACCAGTTTATGCAAGAATATGCCAGGACAACAGTGCCACCACGAGGCCATGTATGGATGCAGCGTAGTTGATTAATTAGGGTATTGCTACTACTGGGTAGATCATTTGGCACACCGGGTAAGGGGAGCCGGATTGGGTTTGGATTTGTGGTGGTACTCCCTGGGATTCGAATGGTACAAGAGCGGGCCCTTGGTTGATGATGTGCTCAGTTGGAGGCATCGCCACCGGTGAAACCTCAGTGGGTTTGTACATGCTAGTAGTCCCTTTGTAAAGGATTGTGATCTCTTGGCCATACACCAAAGGAAGTGTAATTGGCATAAGGGAGGTTCTTTAGTTGCCCACGAGTGACGAAATCATGAACACGTGGGTAAAGTGGTACAAACTCCGCAGAGTTTTGCTTGCTTCTCCATTATTTCGAAGTTGATGATCTTTGCAAGCATTTCATCCGGAGTCATTTTCTTGTACTCGGGGCTTTCTCTAATCATCGAGCATAGGGTAACATTCGGAGGCATGAAAGCTCTAAGGATGAGCTTCACCACCTCATGATCGTTCCACATTTTACTTCCATATGCTCAAATCTTGTTGATGAGAGTCATCAACCGGTTGTACATGTCTTGCGGCGACTCATCTTCTTCTATGGCAAATCTTCGCAATTCGCCTTCAATCATTTTGATCTTCGCCTCTCGCACTTGATGATCGTCTTCATGTGCAGTTTGCAATGTGTCTCATATTTCTTTTGCAATCTCGAGTCCATCCACCTTGGTGAAATCGTCCCGACTTAGTGATGATGTGATGACCGCTGCAGCTTGAGCATTCCGATGAATTGCTTGCTCTTGGCTTGGTGTGAGTTCTTCATTTTCGTCTGGTATATCTATACCTGTGCACACTATATGAGACAAGTTGGGGTTAAGTGAGATTAAATGTATTTTCATGTTTTACCTCCACATTGAGTAATCATTGCCATCAAAGTTTAGGGCTTTTCCTAGAGGAATAGACAAATAATGGCTATTGTTAGAATTTAGACGATCGTAGTTGAAAGGTATCGGGAGTAGTCAGCGTGACTACTACTCCTCTTCTTCTTCTTCTCATCCTCGATTATCATTTTCCCTTTGGAGAGGGCTTTCTTCCTTAGGAGTGCCTTGAGTTCAAGTGTCTCCTCATCGTCATCCTCGAAGTCCTGAATGGCGTCGAGGAGCTTCTCCAATTTTCGAGCCTTTTCATCTTCGACCTTCTCTTGGTTGAGGCTCTTGTGCACATCCTTCATGTTCGACATTTTCTCTTCGAGCGATTAGTCTCCTCTTGAAGAGCCTTGCTCTGATACCAATTGAATGTGGCCTAGAGGGGGGTGAATAGGCCTTTTTGAATTTTAGTCGGAACCTGCAACACTTAGCAACTTGATGAAATCTCGAGAAATCGGACTAGTCTGGTTGTGTGCGGACTAGATTGATCAAGTTAGATCAATGATCTCAATCTAAGTACTCAATGCAGCGGAAATTAATATGTATGTTTCTTCAATTAAACTTAGTATATCACAAGGTAATCTTTAGACTCAAAGTTTTAACGTTAGATATGCAAGATCAAGTAAACCCTAGAATATGAAGAAAAAAAACTAAGAAGAAGATTGACACAAGATTTTATCCCGTGGTTCGGTTCCCACGAAGGCAACCTACGTCCACGTTGAGGAGCCCATGAAAGGACCAAGTCTTCACCAACCCTAACCTCGTAGAATCGCCACAAAGGCCAATTCTCTTCGACTATCTCAAAGGGGTAAGATAACTGTGTTCAAGGGTCCTTCTGACAAGTTGAGGGCTCCCCAAGATTACAAATCAAAACACCACCAAGACACACACGTAAGATCTGCAATGAAACAACAAGACTGTGTGAGAGAATCAAACCCAAGAGCTCAAACGTGAAGAATTGTGTCTCTCATTTGATCTAGAGTTGATCCACACAAATTTGATCTTTCTTTTTTTGGATTTGGAGAGACGTGTTTTCTAGGCTTTTGGAGGGTGTGACGGCGCTGGGAGTCGAGAGTGTTGAAAGAAGGGCCGTGCTCATCTATTTATATGTAGGTTTCCAAAGGTTACCGTTAGGGTTTCAAGAGTCCGGACTAGTCTGGTATGCGGCGTGTAGGAAACCCTAAGTTCTCAGGAATGTCAGACTTGTCTAGCCTTGGGCAGACTAGTCCGATTTAGGCTTTGGAGATCTTCGGACTAGTCCGACATATATCGGACAAGTCCGGCTAGATGACTCCCTTAGTGAATTTGGGGACAAGTCCACACTTTGAGGACTTGTTCGATTTTAGTCAGAAAGGTTATCGGACTAGTCCGGGATATTATCGGACTTATCCGATTTCGTGCAAAGCTGTGAAGTGTTGAGGTCTAGTCCGCACTGGAGAGGACTAGTCCAATCTTAGTTAGAAAGAAATCGGACTAGTCCGTGGTGATATCGGACTAGTCCGGTCTGTGTAAACCTGGACTATGCAGACAAGTCCGCACTGGGAGGACTTGTCCGATTTTGAACAAAGGGATTATCGGACTAGTCCGGTCCTGTGTAAATTTGTGCAGTGAATGAGTTTTCTTGTGCTTGAGCTCTTGGGGTATGTTTCTCCAACACACTCCATATACAATGATCTAATCTATTCAGCTCTTGAGCTCTTTTCCATATAGATCCTCATTCTCCTTTCTTTTTGCGCTTTCTTCATAATTTCATTAAAACCTGCGCCCATCTCAACAATTTTGTTAGGATCTCATTTGCTTGTCATAAATCAACCAAGATCCACAAGGGATGCATAAATGCACTTTCACGAAGCCCTCATCTTCGGACTGACAGCTGTGTAGGGTATTGGTGTCTAGCAGATGCTGGTCAAGGGAGACTCCCAGCTGATCATCAAGCAAGTCCGGGGTGAATGCTGTTGCAACGACCCTTAACTTGCGGCGTACTTACTTCATGTCAAGAAGTTAGGAGCCGGTTTCAAGTCTTTGGACCTCTTCCACGTGCCACGCGCCGACAACTCCATCGCCGATGCCTTATCAACTATGGCCTCCACTGGGGCCCCGGTTCCTGAAGGTGTCTTCGTTAGTAGATTAGTGCGACGAACAGCTAGACCCGCACTACATAATGAAGAAGGCGAGCCCAAAACCTCAAAGCTGGCAACCTCGTCGTCCCTGCAACCGTGGGGCCCATCGAGGTTCTTGTGCATCACAAGGGACCTCAGATTACCCAGCGCCCAAGATCTAGAAGCTCAAGAGAGTCCCGATGCATGGATCACGGAGATCCGGAACTACCTGAAAGACAACATCCTTACGAAGGAACATGTATCCACTGAGCGGATCGTAAGGATGGCAAAACGCTATATGCTAGTGGAAGGAGACCTCTGTCGGTGTGGTGCCAACGATGTCCTATTGTGGTGCATAACTCAGGAGGAGGGCTACGACTTGCTGGTAGAAATCCACGAAGGAGAGTGCGGGAATCATGCTGCTTCCCACACACTGGTCGATAAAGCCTTCGGACATGGCTTCTACTGGGCAACGACACTCCAAGACGCCATCGAGCTGTTGAAAAGATGCACGGCATGCTAGTTTCACACCAAGCAGATTCACACTCTGGCCCAAACGCTACAGATGATTCCACCCTCCTGGCCGTTCGCGGTCTGGGGGCTGGATATCCTGGGATCCTTCACCAGGGCAGTCGGAGGGTACCGATTACTCTACGTTGTCGTAGACAAGTCCACCAAGTGGCCGGAGGCAGCACTAGTGATCAAAATCAACAAGGAGTCTGCAGTCAAATTCATTAAGTCGATCATTTGCATGTTCGGGGTCCTGAACGATATCATCACCGACAACGGACCTAGTTCACTAGTGCAACATTCCAAGACTACTGCGAAGACCTTGGCGTCCAAGTTTGTTATGAATCCGTAGCTCACCCTAAGAGTAACAGTCAAGTCGAAAGGGCCAACGCCGAGATCCTTAGGGGCCTCAAGACACGGACATATGACTGCTTGGATAAGCTTGGTGCCAAGTGGGTTGACAAACTCCCATGTGCACTGTGGGCCTGCCGAACGTCGCCTAGCCGGGCCATGGGAGAAATGCCTTTCTTCTTGTTGTATGGGGCCGAGACCGTCCTCCCCCTAGAGAATGCAGTGGGCTCCCTCCAAGTCCGGTCATTCAACGAAGCCGCCCAGGACCAGCTCCAACGCGAACATGTCGACCTCGTCGACAAAGCAAGGTGGCATGCCACCATTCGAAATGCACGGTACCGGCAAGTGCTCCGGTGCTACCAGGAGCGGTTCGTGTGGTGTAGAGAGCTCTAGACGGGCGACCTGGTGCTGCAGCAAATACTTTCTCGAGAAGGGGCACACAAACTCTCCCCCAGCTGGGAGGGCTTCTTTTGAGTGACATAGATATCCTGCCCCGGGTGCGTCCGCCTGGCCACAGAAGAAGGAGAGCCCGTCCCCAACCCTTGGAACATAGAACACCTCTGTAAGTTCTATCCCTAAGCATAATAGTAGGACAATGTAGGGTGTCATGGTGCCATGGAATGACATTTAGGACAACCAAGCACTAGGGGGGCGGGGGGGGGGGGGGGGGGGGCAACTCGAGAGTGTTCAGCCGTTTAGCTTGGTCCCGAACCCTAAGAATGAACACTCTTCCTCCCTTGCCAACCGTAGTGGGTCGTTGCCTTATTGTAAAGCCAGTCTCCTGCTATGAATGCCATTTGAAAGAATCACTGTCTTACCCTGTGCTTTCTCTTATGTTCACTTAATTATCTGTTAATTTTGTGATCAATCAGGCTAGTCTCGTTTTTTCATATATTATCTTCATATACCTGGTGAATTTTTTTTATATCATCCCTAGTATAGTTATGCAACCCTGCTGAAGGTGGACTTGTTTGAGGTACCTGCAAGGTGTTTCGAGATCTCATGGCTGCCCTCTTACTCGGGGACCTGTGGTGCCACGAGCTAGAGGTACAGAGGGTGCAGCCTGCTTAGCCTGGTCCTGTACCTTAAGCATGCGTGCTTTTGCCTCCAGTGCTACAACTAAGTACTAAGGGCAAGGAAGCTCACACCCTGAGTAAGGTGGGAGCCGGATCCCGGGCGCTAACACACTTAATTACCCAAACCCGCGTTCCATCCCAGGATTGTAAGACATGGCAAAACTAAAGAGTAGGAAAAGATCGCCAACGAGCAAAAAATATGGACCCTGTTATGTGTGCAGGACATACAAAGCGGGTTACGATGAATGGCGATGCTGAAGCATCCAGCTCTGGCACCTCCAAGGAGGCCTGTTGTTGACGACTCTGTGACGATGGTGGGTGATGTTGGAGCAGCCAGCTCCGGCACCACCCAAGGGGCCCGCCATCGATGTCACAGCACGCCGAAGACAACAACAAGTGCTAATTCATGAGTACATTCTGCAGTCCTGCTGTTAATGCTAATAGGGTTCTCCTGTGCTACCTGTACACCAGGGGCCTGCCGTTGGTGAACGACACATTAGTGGTGGACGACACAAGAGCATTCAGCTCCGGCACCTCCCAGGGGGCCTGCTGTTGATATCTCTACAATGATGGAGGACCACGCCGGAGCATCCAGCTTCGCCACCTCCCAAGGGGCCTTCCGTCGACGACTCTGCGACGATTGTGGGCGATGCTGCAGTAGCTAGCTCCGGCACCCCCAAGGGGCCTGCCATTGACGACTCTGCGACGATGGTGGGCAACATCAAAGCAGCCAACTTTGGCACCACCCAAGGGGCCTGCCATTGATGACTCTAGACTGTGGTGGCTAACGCCCGAGCAGCCAGCTCTGGCACCACCGAAGGGGCCCGCCGTCGACATCCCAGCACGCCGAAGATAGAAATAAGCGCTAATTCGTGAGTACGTTCTTCCGTCCCGCTCTTGTTGCTAATAGGGTTCTCTTGTGGTGCCTATACACCAGGTGCCCACCGTCGCGTATGAAACATCGGTGGTGGATGATGCCGTAGCATCCAGCTCCGGTACCTCCTAGGGGGCCTGCCGTCGATGACTCCATGACGATGGTGGGCAATGTCGGAGCAGCCAGCTTCGATACCACCCAAGGGTCCTACCGTCGATGAATCTACGATGAGCCAGAGCAGCCACCTCCGGCACCCCCAAGGGAGGCCTATCGTCGGCAACTCAACGATGGTGGTGGGCATAGCCAGAGGAGCCAGCTCCGACACCACCCAGGGGACCTGCCGTCAACAACTCTACAACGATGGTGGGCGACGCCGGAGCACCCAGCTCCGGCACCACCCAGGGGACCTGCCGTCGATGAATCTACAACTATGGTGGGTGACACCAGAGCAGTCAGCTCTGTCACCACCCAAGGGACCTGCCTTCGACGTCAACACTCATAAAAAATCTCAGCACTCCTGGAGGGGCCACACCGAGGTCAACGACTCAATCTCCACCGCTCCGCTGGGGGCACGTCGAAGACAACGTGCGCTCAAGTGGTAGGGATGCCCAGCAACGTAGGCGCTGTTGACGTTTCTTACATCACAGGTCATCTCTATTAAAAGATGAGGTTCGCAAGTGCACTGAAACTATTGTGTAGCATTTCACCCAAGAGTATTCCCAAGGGTATCGTATTTATCCCAAAGGAAGTCAATGGAGTAAAGTACACACTACTCTTACGATCAAGCTAAGGCATAATAATAAATTATCAAGACAGGGGTAAGGTTATAATATATGGGTAGTGTGACACACACCTAAGCAATATATTCTCAGGGGTAAATGGGCCCTAATGGTGGTTAGACCTAGAGTTGGGGAGTTGCTCCTACAATGCTTCTAATATACATATACATAGCCTAGGTTAGGTACTAATGAGAATGTCAATGGTGAATACTTATGCTAAGTTGTTCAACACATCGGGCACGGGTTTACCCCTAGCAACACTAGGCGACTCCCGCCAAGAGTCTGTGGCATAGCCGAACATGGAGGATTACAAAGGACAGATAGGGCTGTCACCACCTACTGCCTACCTCTTCAATCCGTTGGTCTACAAGACATTCAACGCTTCCTCCTATCCTAGCACCATGCTAGCATATTAAGTAATTACCTTAAGAGCCCGGGCACAAGCCATCCTATGGCAATGAACTAAATCATCGTTGAACCAATGTTGATACATAGCACAAGTGATCATATTAGAATGATCATATCATAACTAATTAGACTATAGTGGGGGTTTGTAGTGTTTATGATAATAGATTAAGAATGATATGGAATAATCATAGACTACTCCTACCACATACATGGAATCAACAATCAAACAAGAAATGCTTCATCCAAGTATATGAATAAAAGAATACTAAAGATAATATCTTTTTTATGCATAAAGTCACAAATATAAGAAAAGCTACATGAGCCATACCCTCTCTATAGCCTAACTCCACTAAGGACTACGAGAACTAGTGTATATAATAGAATGATGCTCAAGTGGTGTGTGTCAAAGTGAGGGGTGAGGGTTCTATTTATAGCTTTGAGAAGGGTCGGTTCCTGCTACCAAAAGTGCGCAAATCAGTCACCACTGAATTCTTCAAGATGGGAGGAGCCAACATGTGGATGCTGACCGGGTTTGGAGGAAAGACTAGTTCAGCCGACTAGGGGGGTCGGCCGACCTGGTAAGTCCTCCAAACGGTCTGTGCTTTCTTGGGGTGACATCCAGGTGGGTCCCATCCCTTGATATGGGTGCTACACCATGGGATGTCCTCGAATACTTCTGTTTGTGGGTCATTTGATCCATGTGGTGCAAGGTGTTGACGCTTGATTGGCTGGGATGATATTTTATAGGATCCATCCCCTTGTTTAACTTCAATTCTGTATAAGATTCCTGCACGCACTAATTTCTCCAAGGACAAGTGGAAGTAGGTTAAATAGAAAGGTGATGTGTGCAAGAAATGATATTTCCTTCACATAATTGAGTTATATTGACAGATGAAATTGGTATATAATAGCCGTCAACAAACTCCCCCAAGCTTATCCTTTGCTCGTCCCGAGCAAAGTCAAGACTTTAGGTTGATGATCAGAAGTTGCTACAATGTTCTATTTTTCACAAGTACCATGTGCACAACAAAATACTCTACCTAGTATTGCAAAAGTTGGCACGGTACTTCACCCATTTTATGTCATTATGGGGCTTATGTCATCTCCTATTCATGGGTGGTTAAAAGATAGAACTGCAAATAGAGCACACATACCTTAGAAATCAAGTTCCACTCAAAATCCGGAGAGTCCAATTTAGATTTTAAGTATTTCAATTTGATTCTCTCAGGTCACTCCTTTGTGTGTATTGGAAATAAATCCTCACCAAGGCATTTTGCCTAAATTTGTCCTACCTCTACATAAGGCTTGTATGTAGGGCATGGTAGGGAATATAGTAGGCATATTTGCAACACATAATATTGCTAAGTCAAAAAAGCAAGCATTAGGACAAATCAATTCAAAACTATTTGATTCAAGACTTGTGCATGTGTGATGGAATGGAGGTGGATGTTGATATTTGAGATGACTCCTATGTATGTAGACTCTCTTATTTTGCAGGGATGAAACATGGCTACTTTTTTTTTCTCACTTTTTTTTTCTCATGCTTATGATGTAAGCATGCATTTTATTTTCTTTCTTTTTTTTGTTTTTTCTTGTAGCCATGTCTTCTACTCCCTTTTTATGCAATAAATTTGAAGAGAGTACTATGCAAGAATGATATGGAGTTTCTCTTTTTATTGTGGAATCGTGGTATGATGGGAATTTTGCTTACTTCTAGTGTAGAAGTATAGCATGTGCAAGTGAAGTCTTGAATTCAAAAGGTAATGAATGAAATCTCACATAGGTCTATACTAGTTTTACAAAGATCAATGTGAAGAAAAATAGCATATGCATAAGGTCTATCAATGTAATGTATGATATGGCTTTGGTTATTTCCAATCAAATGAGAGTAACTTAAAAGTTTTTAGAATTTCTCCAGAAATCTAAGTTTCACTTTCAAACTAGGAATAGCAGCCTTATTACTATATCATATCTCATAATAACTTAGAATTGGATTAAGCTTTTGCTACCCACAATTTCTAAATCAAGGCAAAAGTAATTCTAGCCAATGAAAGCAATATTTTGGAGAGTAGTAAGTTGTAAACTAGGGACTTAGGAAAATTAAAACAGAGCAACTATTCATGATTTTATCTATGTGAATTCCAAATCATGCTTACCGCACATCTTTTATTTTATTAACCTAACCTATACTACATTATTATTAATCTCTTTTTTTATGCAAATGTGGTGGAAGAAAATAAATAAAATAATGGGATGCAAATGGGATGTGATACAAGTTACCTCAAGTGGGGCTCCTCCCCCAAGCTTGTTCTTGTTCAAGGTCCATGATAGGGGCTGGAATCCTAACGATGGATGTTGGCCATGAGGTTGGACTAACCTTGTTTGTAGCATGGCTTTAACATTGAAGGGGTTGAGTGTTGATGTTGGGTTGCCTTCCATGGATTCCACGAGTGTGGTCGAGGAGAGTGTTGTCGATGTCGCTCATCCACACCTTAAGGTTCCCATAGGTTGGATGTACCTTGTTATTCCTTGGCTAAGGTAATGATAACCCTTAGCTACAAAGGAATTACATGCTCTCAACGTGATTGAGTGTGTTCTGTCATTCTTTAGCTGAGGTGTATCATACCCTCTTGCCATAAAGAAATAACTTATACCTCTCTTGCATTGGGTGTGATTCGTCACTCCTTGGCTTAAGGTAATGATAACCTTTAGCCACATAGGAGTGACATGTACCTAACATGTTGATCTGTTATTCCTTGGCTAAGGTACAACATACCTATAACCACAAAGGAATGACGTGCACTCAACATGGGTTGAGTGTGATCCGTTATTCCTTGGCTAAGGTATAAAATACCTTTTGGCCACATAGGAACAACTTGCACCCGATATACATTGGATGTGATCTTGTCATTCCTTGGTTAAGGTACATCTTATCTTTTAGCATCAAAGGAATAACTTACACCAAATGGTTGGGGCAATTCCCTTGAGTTGAATGAGTGCTTGCAATAGTTGAGAGCATAATGTTTTCACATATTCGTAGTAGCCCACTGGTTGCTCACGGAGGATTTCCATGTCAAATCTCCGGCCTCGTATAGTTATGATTGATATTCGGCTTAATTTCTGATAGGTATTAACCATCCTAATTTACTCCTTGGCCAAGAGATATTGAAATGAAATCCTCTTAGAGTTTCCAACAATCGGATCTTTGAATGTCTCCATAGTTATTTCACTCCTGCAAATTGGGTCCAATTTCAAGTGTATTCATGAACAATGTATAGATCATTGCTATGAGTGGGGCTTTATGCATAGATCAATTTGCACATTTTTCTAAAGCTCCTACTCATAGAAATCCAAGTGATATACATACACTATATGGATCCTTTCATCTTGTAAAATGTCTAACCATCATAGTTTTGCACAAGAGCAAATGTTGTCGTTTGGATCATGGCAAACAAGATTCTCAATTTTATCCCCCTGAACGTTTTTAATTTCTTGCCTAGGAATTTGAAATTTAGTGATCCATGCATGAATGAGTTTCAAATAAAAATTATGGACATCACTATTCCTAGCTTTCTATGTACCAATTCAACCATTAAGTCACTCCATAAGCATTACCTAGGTAGAAAATGTCTAAGTCAATTTTAGGAATGCTTATGAAATTCTAGATACTTGTTTAAATTTATTCCTAATTAAGGTGACATTCCTTATTGAAGAATCAAACAGAGTAATGTCAACACTTACTCTCGTGAGTATGCATAAGAATTGAATGAAGAGAAGGTGTAAACCTTCCTTACCAATGTAAGCAAAAAAATCATTCAATCTTAATGCAATTCAAATGATGGATTTTTTTTAACTTGTACCTCAATTGAAGAACAGTCCGGTAGAAGGTTGTTATGTGAGAAACAACCATGAATTTTGGTGTAGCCTTCATGTCAATGCCTTCTGCCGAGTTGAGGTTGGAGTTGAATGGGCTTCACCCTGCTCCTCCATTGGACTACCATCTTGAGCATTCCTCCACCATGAACTCAAAATGAGATCGATGGAGGGATATGTGAAAGTTTTTTCTTTGCAAGTTTTTTCTTGGCTGCACTAAAATCAAGAACAAACAAAAAACCTTGAAAACGGGTTACTTAGCTAGAAAGCCTATTGTGTCCTATGTCAATTTGTTTTGCCCAACTTGAAACAATTTGCAAATGCAATGAATATATGGGGAATTTTTTTTGTTTTAATTAGGTAGATGAATTCAAGTGGTTATGCCCAAGTTTCATATCCAAATAATTTTATTTTCTAATTCAAAATTTTAGTTTTACAAAGGTTGGAAATTTTACTTACCAACATGCAAGTGTGAAAATTCAAACATGCTAAATGCCAATGAGAAATTCAAATTTTAAATTGGGGAAAACAAATATGGGATAACTACCAATTTACATATTGGCAAGAACTCACCGAATATTTAAAGTCTGATGTGTGGGACTTACCTCTGTCCTATTTGGTGCGATGATTTGTTGTCCAACCCTAGAGTTGAAGGTGTGGATAACTTCTCTTGTTTTTCATGCCATATCTCCTTTGGCATGTCATTCGGACATGTGGGCCACGTTGTGGCCCGAGCCTCTCTGTCATCTTGATGAAGACTTGTTGATGTAGTGATAGCTTTTCCCTCTTGAAGATATTCTCTCGTGAGCATGGTGAGGCTTGTCCTTCTTTTAGGGGTGTCACTTCGACCTTCTTGATATTCATTAAGGTCAACCCATACCTTGATCATGGATCAAAAGCTTCCTTGGGCATGATGACATGTGGACTCCACAATCAAACAAGAAACGCTTCATCCAAAATATCACTTTCCCTAGGTTGCATGGGATTTGTCAAAGGGTAGGAATCCTAACATGTGATTGTGGGATATCTTGGTTCTTGAATGCTCTTCAAGTTTCTTATCCTTGGCCAAGAGCTTCATGTAAATGTTGTCTTGATTTCATTCTTGGCCATGGACAAGATATTCCAAGGTAGACTAGTTGAACTTAAATCCCTTGGAATTCCCATAGCCTCCTTGATTACAAGCCTGATAATAATTCCACCCTTGACCTCCTTGTTAGTGATATCCATTGGAGTTGTGTTTGAAAGGAAGAATCCTTATGGGTCTTAGGGAAATGATTCCCTAAGTTTCCCATGTTGACATGGATTTCACAAATCATGTGAATATTTATGGATTGGATCATCCAAACACTTCTCCATTGGATTGATCTTCATGATACTTCAATGGGAGGTGTAGTTACTTAGCTAGCATGTCCACCTTGTTAACTGGTATGCATGTCAATCTAAAGGAACTAGAGCACTCTTCAATCCACCCCTTGAGTAGAGACCATATTCTCATCCATGATGAATGAGAATAGGACTCCTTCAGCTCCAACACAAATGTAGTCATGGATTGGTGGAGCCAACCCATGACATGAGTGTTGGATGAAGAGCCAACTATACACCTTATGGTGGAGGCGAACCAAGAAGAAATCTTGGAGCCTCCCCCAAGCTTGGGGATGGATGACTTTTGGCTCCTACTGGAAGCTGAATTTCTTTCGCAAAAGGCAATGGTGTTTCGTAGTGAATATTTGTTGAGGTATGCCTTCAATCATCTTACAGTTGAGCAATAGCGTCCTCGTTGGTATCCCCTGAAATGGGTTCGCCAACACTATACTGTTTTCACCACAAAAAGTAGAAAACAAACAAGGTTAATTGTTGACGGCTCCTAAGATATACTAACAAATCATCCTCGACAACGGTGCCAGAAATGCTTGTTGGTATTTCTTATGCACCATTAACTAAACATCTCCAACTGATGTGTCAGAAATGCTTGTTAATGGTTCTATTGGATCACAGAGTAAATTCCGCAAGCACACGGAAATATCATTAAGCATTTCCCCTTAAGAGTATTCCCAAGGGTGTCATTTATTTGATCCCAAAGGAAGGCAAGGAATAGATATAACAATCATCAAGTGGAAAGGGTAGAAAGGTCTAGGTAAGAATCTAGTAAGGATGGATAAAATAATAGTGGAGGTAGTGTGACACACACAAAAGCTTTCAAGTCTAAGGGGGGGGGGGGGGGGGGTAAGAGGATCCTAGAGGTTAGTTAAGGTTGAGAGTTATAGAGGTACTCCTACTATGCTCTATTGTACATATACATAGTCTAAACTAATTATTCATAAGCTAGATCAATAGTGAATACTTATGCTATGTGGTTCAACACATCGGGCACGGGCTTACCCCTAGCAATACTAGGGCGACTCCCGCCAAGAGCCTGTGGCATAGCCGAACGTCGAGGATTACAAAGGACATATAGGGCTGTCACCACCTACTACCTACCTCTTCAATCCGTGGGTCTACGAAACATCCAATGCTACTTAGCTATCCTAGCACCATGCTAGCATATTAAGTAATTACCTTAAGGGCCTAGGCACAAGCCATCCTAAGGCAATGAATTGAATCATCATTGAACCAATGTTGATACACAACATAATTATCCGTACTAACCTAGTTATGTTATAATTAACTAGACTATAGTGGGGGTCTATAGGTTCTATGATAATGAGTTATCTTCATGATAAAACAGTCATAGAAGCTATACCTTCCACATACATGGACTCCACAATCAAACAAGAAACACTTTGTCCAAGTATATGTATAAGTAGAGACAAAAGATACTATCTTTATTATGCATAAAGTCACAAATACAAGAAAGAATACATGAGCCATACCTTTCCCAATGTAGGATTGGGAAGAGAGAGACTCTTTACTCCTTTCCCAATTTGGACTTGGGACTAGAGACTCTCCTCTCTACAACCTAACTCCTCTAAGAGTATGGATGATAGTGTATACAATAGAGATGAAGCTCAAGTGGTGTGTGTTGAAGTGAGGGGTAGGGGGTCATATTTATACTAGTGTTGAGGTCGGTTCCCGCCACCAAAAGCGCGCGAATCAGTCACAATTGATTCCTTCAAGCTAGGAGGAGCCAACACGCGTTGTTAGACCGCGTTTGGCGCCAGGTAGGGGTCGGCTGAACCCCTGGTTCGACCTACCTGGTCAGCACTCCAATCGTGGAGTGCTTCCTCCAGGTGGCTGCCAGGTGGACCCCCTTGATGTATCTGGGTGATACACCGTTGGATCTCCTCGGATACTTCTGTTTGTGGGCTATTTGATCCATGGGATGCCACATGTCGTCACCTTATTGGCTAGGATGATATTTTATAGGATTGGTCTCTCTACATTTCCTCATTTCCTGCATAAAATGCTGCATACACATATTTCTCCAAGTGCAAGTGTAAATGGGTTAGATAGAAAGGTGATTATGTGCAAGAAATGACAAATCCTTCACATAATTGAGTTAAATTGACTGATGAAATTGGTATATAACAGCCGTCAACAAACTCCCCCAAGCTTATCCTTTGCTCGTCCGGAGCAAAGTCAAGACTTTAGGTTGATGATCAGGAGTTGCTACAATGTATTATTTTCAAAAGTATCTAATGCTCAACAAGATACTCTACCTAGTATTTCAGAAATTGGCTATGATACACTAGCTTTCTTAAGTAATCATGGGGCTTATGCTTCTTTCTATTCATGAGTAGTTGAAAGGTAGAATAGCAAATGGAGCAAACATAGCCTAGAAATCAAGTTCCACTTAAATCCCGGAGAATTCAATTTAGATATTAAGTACCTCAATTTGATTCTCTCAATCACTCCTTTGTGGATAGTGGAAATATTTCCTCACCAAAGCATTGTTCCTCTACTATTCCTACTCATTGAATATGTCTTGTATGTGGAGCTTGGTAAGGAAAGTAAGTAGGCATATTTGCATCACATATATTGCTAAGTCAAAAGATTAAGCCTTAGGAGAATTCAAATCAAAACTTTTTGATTCAAGACTAGTGCATGTGTGATGGAGTGGAAGTTGATGTGGATACTTGAGATAACTCTTTTTTGGTATAATCTCTCTTTCCTTTGCAGGGATGGAACATGGCTACTTTTCTTTTCTCTTTTCTTTTTTTTTCTCATGCTTATGATGTAATCATGCCCCTTTTTTTCATTTTATTTTTGTAGCCATGTCTTCTACTCCCTTTCTTTGCAATGAATTTTGAAGAGAGTGCTAAACATGAATAACATGGATTTTCTCTTTTTGTTGTGGTATGGTGGATATGATGGACGTTTTGCTTACTTCTAGTATAGAAGTATAACATGTGCAAATGAAGTCTTGAATTCAAAAAGAGTTAAATGATTGCTCACATAGGTCTATACTAGTTTGACTAGGCTCAATGTGAAAGCAAATAACATATGTATAAGGTTTTGTTTATGTATGAACATCATATGGCTTTGGTAGGTATTTCCAATCAATTGAGGGAAACTTAAATCTTTTTAGAATTTCTCTGGAAATCTAAGTTTTACTTTCCAACTAGGACTAGCGGCCCTATTACTAATTATAATCTTGCAACAACCTAGAATTAGATTAAGCTTTTGCTACCCACAACTTCCAAATTAAGGTAAAAGTATTTCAAACCAATGAACGCAATATTCAGAGAGTAGTAAGTTGTAAACTAGAGACTTAGGAAAATAAAACATATCAACTATTCATCATTTAATCTATGTGAATTCTAAATCATTCTTACCGCATATCTTTATTTGATGAAAGCAAATCTAACCTATTTTTCTATATATTTACTATTTTGTTAAATGCACGGTGGATGATGGATGGATGAAAAATAAATATGTAAGAAATGTGATACATGTTACCTCAAGTGGGGGTCCTCCCCCAAGCTTGTTCTTCAACTACCTCTGTGATAAGGGTTGAACCCTTGATGACAGAAGTACGCTGCAAGATCGGCTTGTTGTTGTCGTAGTGCCGTGTTGAAGTTGGTGAATTGAGCATCCATGTGTTGTTGCCAATCCTGGGTACCTTGTACATGCTCCTGTAGTGTGTTGTAGATGTCACCCGTTCTCACTTCAAGTTCTCCCATACGTCTAGTGAGGTCCGTCATTCCTTGGCTATAGTCATGATGACTTCTAGCCGAAAAGGAACGACGTCCTCTCATGGATATTGGGGGCAAGCTGCTAGAGCTTGAAGTGGATAAGGGTGGATTCCATTGCCATTCTTGCCAAGATGATCCCCCAGTCTTAACGTCGGAGGTTGAGTCCATCCGAGCTCATAACTCGTTGGGTTCTCTTCCTCTTGGTATTCATGGACCGGAGAGATTATCGGTGGCATGCCTGTAGCTGCAGCCCTCGCACAATTCCTTGTTACACTGCTAGAGACATTACTTCTTCTTGCTTCCTCAAGGGGAAGAAGATTAATGGTTAGCCTCCGGCATTTGTACAAATGAAAATCCGGGTTAGGTAACCGAATTTCATTGACAAAGCAGGGATAGAAAAATATCAAGGAGCCATTATGATCATGCTTAAGGGTATGTCCTTGCACTAAATAGTCTTCATCAATTAATTCTCTTTCAGCTTCAATATATTCAAATGAAGAGTGTTTAAGTGCTCCTACCCTATTAGCAATATGAGTAATCAATGAAGTGCATTCAATTGGTCCTGATTTTGAAATGTAATCTAACCATTGTGTCATCATGACTTTGACTAGAGCAACTTTTACCTTTTTAGTCATGGCAAACAAAATTTTCAATTCATCATCTCGCACAACCCTAACATCTCCCATGGGGAACATAGTCATTGCCACCCATCTATGCATGAAGCGTAAGGTAGGGTTTTGGATGTGGCTATTCCTAGGAGCCCTACATGTGATCTCACTAGTTAGCTCATGCCAAAAACTTTGTTTGTTAAACTTAGGAAAATTGTCTAAATCTATCAAACACCGTTTATGGAAGCCTAGGATGCTACCTAATTCTTTCCATAGGATATTGTATTCTTTTTGAAATAATCTAAAAGTAATACCATCAAATCCTATTCTTAGCGTGCAAAGGAATTGGATAGTGAGAAGGTGTGAACCTTTCTCCTCTACGTGAGCAAAGTCATCAAATCCAAATGCATGCCAAATGGAAAGAAATTCGGAGTCCATACCTATTTTGCAGATCAAATGTGGATCGTAAGCCTTGGTGTGGCAGAACTCACAATCTTGGAGAAGCCTGCGTGCTTGATCTTGAACTTTGCTACGTATGTCCAGGTCATTGTCATGAAGAAGTTGGTGTGGGTTGCTTCTCTCTTCCATGGGAGTGTCCTCACACACACTTCTCCTCCTTGGGCTTGTACCCATGGAAGAGAGGCGTGCACTAGAACCTTCGCCATGGCTTGAGCTTGCAGCCCCCTTCCTCTTTCCGAACAAACTCTTCATGTCTTTTTGAGTTCAACAAGCAAGAACAAAACAAGGCGTGGAAAATCCAAAAGGAAACGATGTTTGGAAAACAAAACTCTCAACGAATTTTCTCCTCTTGAAAGCTTGAGTGTAAAATGCAAATGCAAACAAAATAAAATCTTTTTGGGGATGGATTTGAGCAAGAGTGTTGCAATGAAGAGCAAGAAAAACAAGGTGAGCTATAGAGTGACTTGGGGAGGTGTAAAATGATGTGGTGTGTGAAGAGAGGTGCTCCTCACAGCCACAATTTATAGGGTGCACCCTCCAACGGTCACTCGGGGTTCAAAATATAGCCGTTGGAGGAAGGGGAGCCAATTTGGCTCCACTCCCTGTTCGGCCGACCTGACAGGTGGCCCCCCCGGTTCCCCTTTTGGCAAGTGGCTTCCCAACGGCTATAAAGTTAGCACGTTGGTGAAATGCCACATGTGCAGCTTAGAAAAAAAATTGTTTTTCAAATAAAAACCTTTTTTTCAAATCCAATAAAAAAATTTCTTTTGAAAAGAAAGAAAGAAAAATGATAGTTTGAGAATATAAGATTCTCAACTTGCTAGGAAAAATCTAATATGCAATGGGAAAATCCAAATGGGGTGGAAAAAAGAAAAAAAAAGAAGAAAAACAAAGTGGGATAATTACTAATTTAACCTATTGGCGTAGGTCTCACCACTGTCCGATGAGATGGACATTCCTCCGTCTTCATTTCACATCCAGGCCCGGAGGGATGGGCTCGGACGGCTTGTCTTGCTTCTTCTTCTGCCATCCCTTCTTTGGCGGCTTGGTGGACTTGGGCATTCAGGAAGGTCCAGACGATTCTGTCGCCTTTAGATATCGGCGTGGTCAAAACGACGGATTCTTCTCGTAGATTAATCTTCTCATGAATGCAATGAGTGAGTCCACCTTTGGAGGTGTGACTTCGACCTCTTTGATGTGTTTATCATTCAGACCATACTTGATTCAAATCATGGAGCATTGCTCTGATCATGGCCGAAAGTTAAGCTTTTCCTCCTTGCCATTGATATGGAAGTGGATTTCTCTAGCTCCCACATCTATGCGAGCTTTTGCAGTGCTGAGGAATGGGCGCCCAAGAATATGTGGTGTATCTTTCTCAGTGTCCATGTCTAGCACTACAAAATCCACGGGTATGAAGGAGTTTCGGATCTTCACCGGGACGTCTTCAGCAGTACCCGCTGGATAATAGACTGAAGAGTCAGCCAGTTGTAACTGCATTGGTGTTGGAGTCAGCTCTGTGAAGTTCAGCTGGTTGAACACAACCTTGGGCATCACACTGACACTTGCTCCCAGATCACAAAGTGCCTTGTCAAAGTGGTGAGCCCCAATTGAGCAGGGTCCTTTTTCTTTTCAGGAAGCTTATTAAGGATGGCTGCACTGCAGTCTTCCGTAAGGTTGATGACCTCAGTGGTGGGCAATGGCCGTTTGTTGTTCAATATGTCCTTGAGATAGCAATCATAAGTGGGTACTTGCATCGCATCAATCAAGGGCACATTGATGTGGATCTTTTGGATGATCTTAACAAAACGGTTGAATTGCTCATCCACTGTTGGCTTCCATTGTCTGTGAGGGAATGGCAATAAGTTGGTGTCTTCAAAGTGTTTGGCCATTCTCTCACCAAGTAATTCACTTGGGACATCCTCCTTCTCAGGCTCAGTTGTCCTCTTTTCTTGTGTGGTATATGGTGGGTCACGAGTGGTCTTTCCTCCTCTCATAACCACTGCATTGACGTTCTCCACTGGGGCTTCTGGCTTCCCCGGAATTCTGTTGTTTTCCAATGGAGGGACAATTGTAGCAAGTTGTGCCAGCTGAGTCTCCAACATCTTGTTGAAGCTTAGTTGATTCTTGAATGCTGAGGATAGTCCTTCAATCTTGGCATTGATATTTTCCAGGGTCTTGTCATTAGCTGATAGCTTCTTGGATAGGGCATCATTGATCTTGAGCTAGCTAATGGCAAGTATCCTCAAGTTGGGCTGATTTCTAGGGTTGCCATTATTGTTATACCCTCCTTGAAAGAATGGGTGTTGTTGACCCCACCCTTGACCTCCTGGACGATAGCCATTGTTGTTGTTGAAATTTCCGTTCTTGGCGAGGTATAGGGCATCCTCATGAGTTTCTGGGCAATCATTGCCCATATTACTCGTGTTGCCACAGACTTCACACGTGATGTGAGAGTCTAGGGCATAGGCATTGCCAGACACTTCACCACTGGCTTGTCCATCATTTTCCTTCATTAGAAGGGCCAATTTTGCAGCGATCATGTCCACCTCCTTCAAGGTGTGCATGCCTCGCTGTTGGGTATGGAGACGCTCATCGTTCTATCCCATGTTGGACACCATCTTCTCAATAAGGTCTTTAGCTTTTGACACCGTCAATGAGAAGAAGGCTCCTCCAGCAGCAGCATCCAAATGGTCACGAGCTGATGGGATCAGCCCGTTATAGAAATTATGAATAAGGAGCCAGTCATCCATACCATGGTGGGGACAGGCTAGGATGTACTCCTGAAGCCTTTCCCATGCCTCAGGAATAGATTCCTTGAGCTCTTTCTGAAAGATGGAAATCCTTCCACGTAGGGCATTGGTTCTGTCCAACGGGAAAAATTTGGCGAGGAATGCCGTAGAACACTTCTCCCAAGTGTCTACAGCACTTCGGTTCACGTAGAACCACTGTTTCGCTTTCCCAAGGAGAGAGAACGGGAACAGTCTCAGGCGGACCGGATTCTGGAGACACACCCTTGATCTTAAAACTGCTGCAGATCTCGAGGAATTGTTGCAGGTGAGCACTTACATCCTCATTAGCCTTCCCACAGAATGGGTTGGCTTGCACCATAGTGATAAGGCCAGTTTTGATCTCGATGTTCACATCTCCCATGTTAACAGTGGGCCCAATAGGCACATTGTTGGCAGAGGGAGCTGAGAACTCACGAAGGGTCTTCTGAGCCATTGTCGTTTGGATTGTTGGTGATAAAATGCTGGCTTGCTTTGCCGCTCGAATCTTCTGAAGAGTAACGACACAGGGTCAGTCTCTCAGAAGAGATTCAGGATCTTCAATAAAGTTTTCTGGCAAGCGGAAACCAGACATACACTACCCAGTTTTCACAATAAATGCAAAAACAAAGAATGGTTATCCTACCAAAATCCTACCCAGGGTTCTATCCTATTCACTCAGTCATGTTATATATCTATTGGCCTTCCCCAGCAACGGCACCAAAAATGCTTGTTGACGGCTCCTAAGATATACTAACAAATCATCCCCGGCAACGGCACCAGAAATGCTTGTTGGTATTTCTTATGCACCATTAACTAAACATCTCCAACTGATGTGTTAGAAATGCTTGTTAATGGTTCTATTGGATCACAGATCGAATTCCGTAAGCGCATGGAAATATCATTATAGCATTTCCCCTTAAGAGTATTCCCAAGGGTGTCATTTATTTGATCCCAAACGAAGGCTGGGAAAAAATATAACGATGATCAAGTGGAAAGGGTAGAATTGTATAGGTAAAAATCTAGTAAGGATGTATAAAATAATAGTGGAGGTAGTGTGACACACACAAAAGCTTTCAAGTCTAAGGGGGGTAAGAGGATCCTAGAGGTTAGTTAAGGTTGACAGTTATGGAGGTACTCCTACTATGCTCTATTGTATATATACATAGTCTAAACTAATTATCCATAAGCTAGATAAATAGTGAATACTTATGCTATGTGGTTCAACACATCGAGCACGAGCTTACCCCTAGCAATACTAGGGCGACTCCCGCCAAGAGCTTGTGGCATAGCCGAACGTGGAGGATTACAAAGGACAGATATTGCTGTCACCACCTACTGCCTACCTCTTCAATCCGTGGGTCTACGAGACATCCAATGCTACTTAGCTATCCTAGCACCATGCTAGCATATTAAGTAATTACCTTAAGAGCCTAGGCACAAGCCATCCTAAGGCAATGAATTGAATAATCATTGAACCAATGTTGATACACAACATAATTATCCATACTAACCTAGTTATGTTATAATTAACTAGACTATAGTGGGGGTCTATAGGTTCTATGATAATGAGTTATGTTCATGATGAAACAGTCATAGAAGCTATATCTTCCACATACATGGACTCTACAATCAAGCAAGAAACGCTTTGCCCAAGTATATGTATAAGTAGAGACTAAAGATACTATCTTTATTATGCATAAAGTCACAAATACAAGAAAGAATACATGAGCCATACCTTTCCCAATGTAGGATTGGGAAGAGAGAGACTCTTTACTCATTTCCCAATTTGGACTTGGGACTAGAGACTCTCCTCTCTACAACCTAACTCCTCTAAGAGTATGGATGATAGTGTATACAATAGAGATGAAGCTCAAGTGGTGTGTGTTAAAGTGAGAGGTAGGGGGTCCTATTTATACTAGTGTTGAGGTTGGTTCCCGCCAACAAAAGCACGCGAATCAGTCACCATTGACTCCTTCAATCCAGGAGGATCCAACACGCGTCATTTGACTGCGTTTGGTGCCAGGAAGGGGTCGGCCAAACCCGTGGTTCGGCTGACCTGGTCAGCACTCCAATCGTGGAGTGCTTCCTCCAGGTGGCTGCCAGGTGGGCCCCCTTGATGTATCAGGTTGATACACCGTTTGATCTCCTCGGATACTTATATTTGTGGGCCATTTGATCCATGGGATGCCACGTGTCATCGCCTGATTGGCTGGGATGATATTTTATAGGATTGGTCCCTCTACATTTCCTCATTTCCTGCATAAAATGCTGCATACACATATTTCTCCAAGTCCAAGTGGAATTGGGTTAGATAGAAAGGTGATGTGTGCAAGAAATGACAAATCCTTTACATAATTGAGTTAAATTGACGGATGAACTTGGTATATAACAACCGTCAACAGTAATCCTGTCTAATAACTATTAGTACCGATAGCTTAATCACAAGTGATAGCTATCCTTCACTTTCTTTGCCTTCCCCGACAACGGCACCAGAAATGCTTGTTGACGTTTCTTACATCACAAGTCATATCTAGTAAGAGATGAGGTCCGCAAGCGCACAGAAACTATCGTGTAGCATTTCACCCAAGAGTATTCCCAAGGGTATCGTATTTATCCCAAAGGAAGGAAATGGAGTAAATTAAACACTACTCTTTTGATAAAGATAAGGGATACTAATCAATTATCATTATAGGGATAAGTTAATAATATATGGGCAGTGTGACACACACCTAAGCGATCTATTCTAAGAGGTAAATGGGTCCTAATGGAGGTTATAACTAGAGTTGGAGAGTTGCTCCTACAATGCTTTTAATATACATAAACATAGCCTAGGTTACTAATGAGCATGTTAATGGTGAATACTTATGCTAAGTTGTTCAACACATCGGGCATGAGTTCACTGCTAGCAACACTAGGCGACTCTTGCCAAGAGCCTGTGGCATAGCCGAACGTGGAGGATTACAAAGGACAGATAGGACTGTCACCACCTACTGCCTACCTCTTCAATCCGTTGGTCTACGAGACATTCAACACTTCCTCCTATCCTAGCACCATGCTAGCAAATTAAGTAATTACCTTAAGAGCGCGGGCACAAGCCATCATATGGCAATGAACTAAATCATCGTTGAACCAATGTTGATACATAGCACAAGTGATTCATATTAAAATGATCATATCATAACTAATTAGACTATAGTGGGGGTTTGTAGTGTTTATAATGATACATTAAGAGTGATATGGAATAATCATAAAGACTACTCCTACCACATAAATGGAATCCACAATCAAACAAGAAACGCTTCATCCAAGTATATGAATAAAATAAGACTAAAGATAATATATTTTTTATGCATAAAGTCACAAATATAAGAAAAGCTACATGATCCATACCTTTCCCAACTTGGACATGGGACTAGAGGCTCTTTCTCACTTCATCTTTCCTCTCACTTGTTCTCTCTCACTTCATATTTGTCTCCATATCTCTCTCACTTGTACACTTCATCTCTACTCTCTCTTGTTCTCTCTTTGTCAAACCATGTCCGTTTCTATATTTCATTGTCCCCCACTCGCTCTCTCATACCTTCTTTTCCTTCTTCATTTTCCTCTCTCTCTCACTCTGTATCTCTCTCCCTCTCTCAACACTAAGATAAATATTTGAATATATTGCACTAGTACTCATACCATTATGTCTGCAGCTGGTGATCGATGAGCTTGCATCGGAGCAAAAGGCATAGATGGAAAAACTGTATCAAAACAAATAATTGTGAAATCACAAGTAGAACAATTTCCAAATCGATTAAATTGTTTAGAAGTAACAATTTCATATTACCTGGATAATTTTGTAATCCAGGAGCCAACAACGACATAAATCCCTGAGGTTGAGGAACACAAGGCTGACCACCCTCAGAAGCCTGCAACATAAATGATTATAATATTGCATTTTCACTTAAGTGAATTAAATAAGCAGTTTTACCTATGACGAAGAACCAACATGTTGTTGTTGCATTGGACGAGGCATACCGAACTGTGATCCCATCCCACCTTGAGGTAAAAACTGCATGAAGTGTAGTAATATTAAGCTAATTAATTACATGCATATGTTAAGGAGTACTTTAACTTGAAAAAACATAAATGTTTACATGCGACATGTCAAACTGAGGTGGTTGCGGCATATTGAATTGAGAACCAGTGTTACCTTGAGACATCATCTGCATCTGGTAAAGTAGTTGACAAAATTTTAGTAGAAACTTCTTAAAAAATAATTTGTTCAAATGCGAGATGGTACCTGTGACATATACAAAATGTTCATCTGTTGCTGAATGTAGCTCATTTGTTGTTGAGTCTGTTGTTGTTGTTGCTGCTGCAGCTGCATCTGCTCCTTGGTGCGTCTCAATTCTTCTCTTAGTTCATCGGCCTCTACCGTAGGATGAGACCAACTAGAACTAACACTGGAGGACCGTCGTCGAGCATAAGCATCACGCTCCACATATCCGTCACCCAAAGCAAGTCTAAAAAATACTAGTTTGATTAATCAATATTCAATAACCTCTAAGTTATCATTATCTTTACTCATACCTCCCATGCGGTATACCTCCACCGGCATCATACGCCGCATCCACATCAAACGGCGCACTTTTATAGTCTGCATCATCTCCATGTATTTTCTTGAAATGCTCAACATAGTTTC
Organism: Tuctoria greenei; assembly: GCA_036927565.1. Taxonomy (NCBI): domain Eukaryota; kingdom Viridiplantae; phylum Streptophyta; class Magnoliopsida; order Poales; family Poaceae; genus Tuctoria; species Tuctoria greenei. The sequence goes on along the minus strand of JAYESD010000003.1, from coordinate 170,451,547 downwards.
CCTGTCATACATTGAGTATACACATATTCATAAAAGATACATTAAGTTGATTGATAAATACAACTAACAACTAACAAACATACCCATTTCTGCGTTGATGCCTCGTCACACAACACCTCTGGACGATTTGGATCTGGACCTCTGTGTCCCTTAAGGTAGAGCTCAAAAAAACTAGGACTCACACCAATTTCAGCTATCTGCAATATCAAATTTAAACAGTTTAATGAATACAACTAATTGAAACAATATAAGTATGTTTGAAAGAATGCATACCATCCTTTGCTCCATTCGAATATATCCATCCGGACCATAGAAGTGCTTTCCAGGCTTGTTTTTCCGATTTTTTCGATTTTTATCAGAGAGTGCTATGAAATCTTTTGACGCCCAATACCCACATAACCACTCCCAAGCCTCCATGTTTGCTCATGTCCAATCAACACTGCTTTTCAAGTACTCATCCTTCTTTAGATGAATTTTAGCCGCTGCAATGTTGGTCATAGGCTGGAACATGACTGTCTTGTAGAACACAACCACAACTTTAATCCGTGCTTTAGAGAAGGAGTCCTTGACACGTCTTCTTGCTGCATTATTGAATACCATACTTGCATACGCATCAGTTACACCCTCCTGCAAACGATACACACTCTGCATACATGCATGTTACAGTTAATATCAACCAAATCTTGATGCAATGTAATTGGAGCAATGAAAATGAACTTACCCAGAACATCTCCCAAACTCTATCCTGGCATGTCCCTGAATTGCCATATGCTTGCAGCGCATAGTGATCTCAATTATGCGCCGCAATCCTTTGACCATTAACTACAACCATCCCAGGAAAGCAAAACCGAATAATATTTCCTAACGCCATATTAACAACTCGTCGATGCCCCCTGCCACTCCAACCAACCTCAATCCAGCTCCTAGTACCCTTCGGCCTTATAACCGCCCGCTCGTCCAAGCTTTTACTTGGATTACAAAAAAGATGCCGCCGCGACCTGTACGAATAAAATTAGTTTATTTCTTCACAAGTAAATCAATCTATGTAACTTATCAATTAATCTAAAATATTACCTAAAGGGGCACTTATCAGGTGGTCCATTAGCATGTATCTCAGCCAATCTTGCTAGTCTGGCGTCTTGCTCGGGATCATCAACCTCTTCATCGCCTTCATCATCCCCCTCATTACCACCCTCAGAGCTCGACCGCCTGGCGTCACTGGAGCAAGCACGTGAGCTTGCTCCTGAGCCTCCATCATGCTTCGAAGACTGTCTCACAGTCTCCTGCTCCTCCCTATACAACTCCTCAGCTGTCGGATTTGAACCTCCTGCAAGCTCGCTCAAACTCGGCTCTGCCAAACAACCCATAAAATGCCTCTTCCGCTGCTCATTGTAGCTAGTACCCTACGAATAAAAATAAACATGTAAGTAACAATAGATAGTTCATGTTGTTATCGAAATGTGTTTAAAATATGTAATTACCTGAAAAGGATCTGTGTGGCCTGAATTAGAACTGGGCGTCGTGGACGAAGATCCACTACCCTTCGTGCCCTTCTTCTTCCCCAAAAGCTTCATCATCTGCACAATTTTTTAAAGAAATGATTAGTTTACAACAATAAGTTATAAATGGTAAAGAATAAAGATTAAATCAATAAGTTATAAATGGTAAAGAATAAAGCTTAAAACAATATGTTATAAATACGTATTATGCGAATTAAAAATCTTCAGCATCAGAATCTGCTTCTGTCACACGTGTATTAATATGTTCTATCTCTTCTTCCATCTCTTCTTCGAACTCTTCTTATTCACTCTCGTCTCCTTCATCGCTCTCCTCTTGTTCCATAATCCTTTTTTGCCTTTCAAGAATCCTTTGTGACTATCGAACACGTTTTCTCGAAGGACCAGGTTGTTCTTCAACCATCAATTCTAGCATAGCACTAGCTATTTCTGTGATTCCTGTCGCACAAGATATCCTAAAATATTGTACTTCCTCAACTTCATCTTGATAGACACTATCATCATCGTCTTCGTGATTCTCTATGTACCCATCATAACAATGAGGATGCACTTCACGTTAACTCTATACACAACCCACCAATTTTTCATACTTGGGTGTGGATAACTTAAATAGTACACTAGTTCCACTTGACTCGCAAGTACAACATTGTTATTATGGGCTGTGTATCGTGAGTTGTGGTTGACCTCCACCATTCCAAAGTCATCCACTCGTGTGCCCGATGTCAGATCAAACCATTGGCAATCAAAAATCACGAGTTGTAGTTCTTTTGAACCACCAAATGTGTACTCAATTATATTTTGAAGAACACCGTAATATTCTTTCACTTCTCCACTACCCTCTGCGGCTGTTATCGATACTCCACTATTTGTAGTGGCAGCAAGTGGACGATTTGCTTCTAAACTAGCCGTCCGGAAATGATATCCATTTATATCGTATCGATTAAATTCTCTTGCTCTCAGTTGACCATGCGACATCTGTCTCAAGTCATCAGAGATGTTGACATCCTTCATACACTACATAATTAGACAAAATTAGCATCTTATGATAAAAGGAAAAAATACTTGTGAACTATAATTGAAGAACGGATAAAAAATTACTTGTTCACGAAACCAGTTGACAAAGTTTGGCCCACCGTTTGTGCCATGCTGACGTAGCTTATCCAATTGACTTTGCGTTGGTTTTCGTGAAGATGTCCAATACAGCTTATCATACATTTCGAAATATGGTAACACCTTCTCCATGTTGAAAAAAATGTAAAGCATTGTGTAGTTTCTCTCGTCCTCCGAAATATAACGAGAATTATAAGCTCCAACACCTTTACCCTTCCAATGAAAAATTGTAAGGTCACTCGTAGGTTGCTCTTCTACAGTATAATATCTTGTGGCAGATGCATTCACGTTGTTGGCACGTGAAAAATATTTGGTAGAGAAGTTTGTAACCTCTTTAGCTTCAAATGCCTCTGCAATGCACCCCTCCACTCTTGCCTTGTTACACACTATAGTTCTAAGTTTCTTCAATTCTCTTTCTTGACTGTACATCCACCTGAATTGTGCAGAACCTGCTACCAATGCTTCATAAGGTAAATGCACCAGTAAATGTTGCATAACATTCATAAATCCAGGCGGAAGACTTTTTCCATCTTACATACAAGCACAACAATTTCTTTCTCCCACCTTCACATCATGTTTTTTGACAATTCTTTAGCACATATCTGTCTATAAAAGTAACTAAGTTCGGCAAACATCTTCCACAAATCAGGTTTGAAGTAGCCACGAAACATTACTGGTACAAGTCTCTCCATGATAATGTGGTAATCATGGCTCTTCAACCCATTTAGTTTACCGGTGTTGAGATTAACACATCGTTTTATGTTAGCTGCATAGCGGTCTGGAAACTTCAATGTTTTCAACCAGATAAGTATTTGCTTTCTTTCTTCGGGCTTGAGACAGTATGGAGCTCGTGGCCTACTTTCATTTCCACTTGAATTTGTTATAACCTCAAGACCAGGACGATTACAAATATCAGCTAAGTCTTTCCTCACACTTAAATTATCTTTGGTTTGACCTGTAAAATCAAAACACATGCTTATGACGCTTTCAGCAACATTACACTCCTGGTGCATCAAATCTATGTTGTGTGGTAGAAGCAGCGCCTTTGCGTATGGTAGCTCCCAAAGAAAAGAAATATGAGTCCAATTGTGTTCTTTACCATATCCTTCAAAACCACCTTCTGCGGACTCTTTTAACTTTGCATGCCATGCCATTTTTTGTTCGCCTGTCAATCGACGAGGTGGTCCTTCTGTAACCCTCCTGCCTTTTCGGAATGATTGTGTATCCTTCCTAAAAGGATGATTTGAAGGAAGGAATCGTCGATGGCAATCAAAGAAGCTGACTTTTTTCCATACTTTAGCCTGATTGCATCAGTATCAGCCATACATATAGGACAACACAATTGTCCATGAACACACCAACCAGACCATGCCGGGAAGTCATGTATGGACCATAGATACGCAACATGTAAAGTAAATTCACATTTCTGATAACTGTCATATGCCTTAACACCATTCCATAGCTCTTTCAGCTCCTTAATCAACAGTTGCATAAATACATTGATTTTCTTCCCAGGATGTTTAGGACCAGGAATGATGGCCGAGAGGAATATGTATCCTTCTTTCATGCACATGTTAGGAGGTAGGTTGTAAGGCATAATAAAAATAGGCCAACAAGAGTACGGGCTGTTACTAGTGCTTAAAGGAGTGAAACCATCTGTTGACAATCCAAGACGAACATTTCTAGGATCTCTTGCAAACTCCGGATCAAAACGATCCAAAGCTTGCCAAGCAGCGCCATCCGAAGGATGATCCATAATATCTTTGTCATCGCTCTCACGTATCCCTTCAGAATGCCCTATTTCTTGAGACACAAACAACCGTTTAAGCTTAGATGTGATAGGCATGTACCGAAGTTGTTTGATCGGTACTTTAGTAGTTATTGTTTCACCATCATCATTCAAAACCTTCACATGTCTAGAGGCATTGCAATGCATACAATGAGTATTGTTCTTGTGTTCCTTCCAAAACAACATGCAATTATTCTCGCACGCGTCAATCTTCTCATAACTCATGCCTAGACCAGCTATAAGCTTCTTAGACTAATATATGTCTTTCGGCATCTTATGATTCTTCGGAAGGAGATCAATGATCAAATCCAAGACACCATCGTAGCAATTATTTGCAAAATTGAACATAGACTTCAATGACATAAGTCGTGTCACCGCTTGTAGAACAGTCACATTGGTGCCCTCATGCACTTTTTCATCTGAGGCAGCAAGAAGCCTGTAAAACTTTTGCACCTCCTCTGGCGGTAACTGCTCTTCGTACTCTCGACCAATATTTGCCATCATGTCATCCATCCGATCTTCATCCTCGTTTCTGTCTGACTCAGTAGTAGGATCCATCTCACCATGTTCACACCATACTAGGTAGTTTGACATAAATCCGTGTTTGCAAAGGTGCATCTCAATTTCAGACTTATTCAGAAACCGACGATTTTGGCACCTGCTACACGGACACTTCACATAACGAGCACCACTAACAAATGCTTGAGTCACAAATACATTTGCAATATGGGCCCATTCCAAAGTGTGTGCACCATCTGAACTCCATCCATCATACATCACCTGACGACCGTCACCCATTTTTCAACTTGTCCCTTCAAATCATATAAATTGTTATCAGTTTATTATTATGTCATGTGACGGCCCCTAGGCAGATAGGTCCTAAACCCACCCAAGAGTGACCGAGCGGAGCATGCTTATGACGACACGTGTAATCTGAATCCAGAAGAAATTTCGGCAGCATAACCCCGCTATTCTCCACTGCACGCCCAAAAATAGTGCAGCAGAGAACAACAGGGTTATGCTATCGAAATTTCGTCCAGATTCAGACCCGCGTCTCGTCACAAGTCACGCCCCCTCGGTCACTCTCAGGCTGTCCAAAAAGGGACAATTCCAAACCTTCACGTTTCACATGCCAATAGCATGTGAAACGTGCCGATTCGAAACGGGTATTGAAATTCTATAGGTTTCATTGCTGATTTTCATTTTTCAGTCATTTTACGAATGAGGAAAGAATGAGACAGAGGGGAAAAGTTGGTCAGAGTTGAAAGTTATAAGCCCAGGTCTACCATCCGTGCACGAATAATTGGTTGTCTTCATTGTCGTTGTACACCATCGTACTTGTCTTACCACATATCTTACGGCTAATGTAATCTCTTATGGCACGAACACATTTAATGTGTTTCATACCGGTACATACACAATATGTTAATATATTTATAATAAACATATACATGATAAACTTAGAACAAATTAGTCATACTTTAGCAACACATAGAAGTAATCAAAATTTAGCAACATTCAAACTAAACATTCCTACAATGATTAAGCAATATATACATGTAAACTCAATTAACTTTCTATGACACAACGATTTAGCGACACATATAAATAATTCAGTAACTAAACATTAAAACTTGCATTTCTACTAAATACTAAACTAATTTGCAACTAATGTTGGATATCATCATCACTTAAGTATGCATACAAATCAATTAATAAACACATTTGCATCTTATTTGATTTATATACCTACAAATCGTTAAGCAAGCATACATTGCTTACAAAAGACGACGACGAACGAGTGGCACCGCGAAGAGCAAGTCGGCGACGGAAGGTGTCGTGCGGCAAGATGAAGCCGGCAAGATGAGGCGCGCGGTGGACGAGCGGCGGCGCGTTGGGGCTGTCGGCGGCGGTCGCGCGGGCGCAGGCGCAGGTGAGGGCGAGCGCTAGCGCTAGCGCGCGCGTGGGGCGGCGGCGGTCGCGCAGGCGCAGGCGAGGGCGAGCGCTAGCGCGTCGGGCGGCGGCGGTCGCGCAGTCGCTGGCGAGGGGAAAGCTCCGCGTTGGGCGGCGGCGTCTGTGAATAGGAAGTAGGGATTAAGGGTTTGGGGAAATATGGTCGTCGGTACCGACCCCTTTAAGGTCTTGGGAGCGGACACGCGGCGCATGGGCCGAGCCCACACACATGTGTGTCGGCTAAAGCCGACGCTCTTAAATATGGGCGTCGGTACCGACCCCTTTAGTTCTTGGGAACGGGTGCGCAACACGTGGGCCGGGCCCTCGCGTATGGGTGTCGCCTGTACCCGACCCTCCTAAATGTGGGCATCGGTACCGACCCCTTTAGTGCCTTGGGAAGCGGCGCGCCACACTCGGGTGGGCCTGCACTTGTGTATGTTGGTTTCTGGCCGACCCATATAAAATTTTGGGTCGGTTGACCGACCCATTAAATTGTGTGTGACGGGTCCACCGACCCATATTTTAGAGGGGTCGGTTGTCCTGTTTTTGCCGACCCATATAATTTACAAGGTTCAGTTCAAAAAAACCGACCCATGTACATGAAATAACAGCGACGGCCCCGACCCTTTTAATTTAACCGACCCCTTATTCATCGTTTCTTGTAGTGATATCAAATTATTTTTACCCCAATTGTCTATAATAAAGTTGTGCAAATCTTTTTGAGATTTGTTCCAAGTAATTCACATATATTACAAGCCCTATTGATAGTCTTTTTGGATCTTAACATTGCTACATAGTCTTGTTGCCTGAACACCAAGCCAACATAGGTCCGGAGTGTGCTATCGGCTTAGCCTTGTCCTGCACCCTAAGTACGCCGCTCTACCTACACCCCGGCAGGCCTCAGTAGGGTGAGTACTAAAAATGCATGCAGATCTAGAAATATTATATCAAAATGCTCGTTATCATGTTGAGTTTCTTCGGACCTAAAGTCCAAATAAGAACAATAAGTCACAACCAATTTATAGACAAGAGGACGGATTTACTTTCTCTCTTGCCTTTAATGTGCAGGAAAAGCAAAAATTTTACTAAGCTCCGACAACCGCCGAAGGTCTATCACCGACGACTCATGCGTTGACATCGGCCACTCCCGGAGCTATGAACCTCCGACTACCCTAGAGGGCCAACAGTCGACGTATCGAAGATAAAGACTTCGGACCTAAAATTTACAAGTGTGAAGCATTCAAGTCGTCAACATACCGCCACAATCTTTGGTACATGTACACACTTCAATTGTACGCATATACCAGGGGGCCAACAAGACACGGCACAGTATACTGAAGACAAAGTGAAATTCAAGGCAGAAAGGAGGATTTTATTAATCAAAAGTACTGGATTACAAAATTGAGATTACAAGGGGCAAAATGAGAAAATTCCTAGCTACTGGAGGAGCTAAGTCCTATGGAAAAACGAAGTAACTCTCTTAGCAGCTTCTTGGACACTAGCTCTGGCGGCATCCTCTTTCTCGGTAATGATTCCTTCAAAGACTGGATCAAGGGAGAACTGGGGGTCTCGGCTTTTGTAACACGCCAAGACATACTCAGTGATGTTCTTAGCCAAGGATTTACCCTCCGTCTCAAGCTGATCGGCGATGACATTACCCATCGCGTTGTGTTTGCTGCCAGCAGAGCCAAGTGCCACTAGCGTCTAGTCCAGCTCCTGCGTTGGGTCCTCCGGGCGTACTGGACTGAAACCAAGAGGCACAAGGGCCCTGTCTGCACGTCCCAAGAAGTCCCATACCATCAAGGACTCAGTTGCCTTCGAGCTCCACAGCTCTTCTAGTGACCTCCGGGCGGCAACTAGCTCCGAACTCTCGCGGGCAAGGCACTCGACCAACTTAGCATGCTACTGCATGTTCTTAGCAACTTGCTTCTCCCGGTCGGCCAGCTCTATCTCCCAGAGGTGGATGCGGTTTCGCCTTTCAGCTAGGTCCTTTTCCTTGCCTCTGACTCTCTCCTCCCTAGCGGCAACGTTAGACTCTCTTTTTGAGAGCTCTTGCCCCACCTTCCAGTTCTTCTTCCCTTCTTCCTCCTTCCATAGATCCAGCTTTTTGCTGCAATCTGCCAAATTTTGCTCACCCAGAGTCAACTTCTGGGTGACCTCCGCCTCTCTCTTTACTACATCCTCCAACTGCTCCACGAGTTTTTCCTCCCTTGCATCCAGGTCCGCTTGACGCTTCAGGAGAATTTCATTCAATTCATTAAGTTTTTCGTGATGCTTGTCAGCAGCATCACATCTCTCCTTAGCTTGCTCCAGGAACTCCCTGGAGTTAGTGTCAAGCGCCTGGATGGCGGCTTCTTTCTCCTCCATTAGCTTGTCCAAGTATTCTAACCGGACCTTCTCCCTCTTATTCCATTCCTTCTAGTCAGCCAGCCTCGTTTGGGCAAGCCTGGTCTCAAAATGGAGTCTGTTGCACCAACGCCTCAAGGTATGGCGCTCCTCCTCCAAGGCTTTGCTCTCATAATCAAAAGCAAGCTGGACCTATCGGAGACTTGAGCAGGCGTTGTCTATGGAAAGCGCCAGAGGGATAGGTTCCAGACCCGCTGGGACCATTTCCGCAGGCTCAAAAGGATTTTCCATCACAAAATTGGGTCCCACTCTACAATAGTGGTTCTCTGGACTCCTGCAACGCTAGGGCCGCTCTCGGGAAGCCCTTCAGTGGTAGCGTAGGAAGAACCCGCTGGAGGAATTCCTACCTCCGATGTGGGAGTTGAAGGTGCCGCTCCAGTCCTTCAGTCACAGGCTCTGAGGATTAAGGATCTGTCGTCACTCCCTCAGGCTGCTCCGGCTCTGGCCCAGGTACCTTCAGGACCACCACCTCCGGAGCAGCAGTCGGGCCTTCGACTGGGGCGTCAACCGCCGTTGGCTCATGCTACGGAACAGCGACTACTTACGGTTCAACGACCGGAGCTTCAGGTGCCTCTGACTCAACCGTCGAGCTTTCAACCACTTCTGGAACAAGGGCCGCAGTTTGAGAGATTTCCGGCTCAATAGCCGGGGCTTGAACTACCTCTGGCTCAGCAACTAGGGCTTCGACAACTTCCGGCTCAAAAGCCGGAACTTCTAGCATAACCGGTGCTGGAGCATCAGCCTCCATCACCGTCGCCAGGGGTGTATCTTCAACTTATGTCCTGTGGTCCGACGCTACCACAGGAGCTTCGGGCGAGGGCTTTGAGTCCAAGCTCACTACAGCTGGCATCGGAGCTGTAACAACTTCTGCTTCCGCTTGACGAGGAGGCTCAGCGCTTGGAGCCGAAGCTTCGGCAGGCGTAACCCTAGCCGCTACAACAGGCACTGAAGCTCCTGTCCCCTTCTTCGACACCCTAGAAATAAAGGGAAGAGAATATTAAAAACATGTCAAAAATAAGAGTAGCATTTCAAGGCGAGCAATCAATGCTTACCTATGGATGCTGCCACCCAAGTCGCCTCGGAATCTTTTCTTCTGAGACCCGGAGCTAGAGCCCACCAAGTCTGGTGAGACTACAACTTTGGACCTTAGTTGAGGGCCGCTTGCAGCAGCCAGAGTCTTCTCAACCGGAGCTTCTATTGGCTGGGAAGAACTCCCAGACTTGGAGCTTTTAGACGGCACTGAGACCAGGGTCGACTGCCCAGAGCTGACGCCTCTTGAAGATGCTTGAACTGGAGCAGGAGTAGCTGCGGAAGACCTCCCCCGTCAAGGAGAAGGAGATGCTGTAGAAGGAGCAGGTCTGACGGACCTCCCGTCAGCATGCTTCAACTTCCTCTTCCGACTGGAGGACTCAGCTGGCTCTTTGCCTTTGCCCTTGCCGATGTCTTCAGTCTTCTGGCTCGGGGTGGAGGCAGGACCGCCCTCAAAAGCTTCGGGGATCACCAATATTGTAGTCAGACGCCTTTCTACCTCACCAAGGTCGTCAAGCACCAGCATACTCCTCCGGAGCTCTCTACTGAACTGCGCCTCCATGTTTGGAGGGAGAAAAGCTGCTGGCAGAACCAAGTCATCGCCGTTAAGTTAATCCCATCCTGGAATTTCTTCAAATGAAACTATAAGGATTCATCATCCAAGTTGGATTTCAGACCGGTTTCAATCTGGTCATCATCAATGACGCTGTTGAGGGCCCACGCGAGCTTCTCCCTCTTCTTCAGCGGAGCGCACCCGTTGACCAGGAAGCTGCAGAAGACCATCTGGGGGGTCACTCCACCCTCCACGCACTCGCGGATCCTGGTCAAGAAAGGGTTGAAGGTGTCTGATAACATCGGAACTACACTCCAGGCGTCAGTGTCAACATTGGGGAGACCTTCGGGAAGCTCCAATTTCTTGTGCTCCTCCGCCGCAATGATGATCCAATCCTTCTTCCAGTCGTCCCACTTGCCAGAACGAAACGACTTCAAGTATTTGTAGGGGCAGTTCTTGCGCTTCACAAAATAGTAGAAGCCAAGAAGATCGGACCCATTGCCGGTGGTGTGGATGGTGAAGAAGGTGCAGAAAAGCTCGACGGGGGGGGGGGGGGGGGGGAGGGGAGGAATACCCACCCACATCTTGCAAAAGTGGACAAATATCGCCACGAGAAGAAGAGAATGGGGGCCAAGGTGATATAGCTGCACACCATAAAAGTCTAGCAGCACCAAAAGAAAAGAAGAGGAAGGTGGAATGAATCCCACCATGGTGTACGCTGTGAAGTACACCATATCACCATTGTGATCCTCCTTGAACGGGAGCTTGGCGGCGTGGACTAAATGGTTGAAGGAATCGCTGGACCACCCCATGTAGGTACGCACTTTCTTCAGATCATCATCGCTCTTGAGGCGGCTCTTGGGGAGACCCAACTCCATCACGGCAAAGCAGAGCAAAGGAAGGGAAGGTAGGAGGAGTTTGGGAGGCTCTGAGCACAAAGATGATCGAAGGCGTAAAGAGTCCTCAAACCATGCGCACTTTCCTTCTTAAGTAAGCCTCCGTGATGCTCGTATAGAAACCGCAGTGAGATCGAAGGCACTTCTCAAAAATCTACCCCGTCAATGACAAGTGGGCCTGGAGCCACCTCGACAAAGAGATCGAGGTTCTTACACAAGGCGAACCGTTGTCATGACGAGCGGCGGGAAACACAATGGCAGCGCCTTGACAGGGCGCGCGAAACCTATACGATTTTTGTATTGGGAACCGGCAACCTTCAATTGCATGAGATACTCACTCAAAGATCTCATCTGCCACATTCATAACAAGCCACGCGTCGATGGTTCACTCTCGGACAATTGATCCAATTGCACATCAGAAGGCTCTTGAAATTGAAGTGCGGGAATCGAGAATGGCCCCACCTTCGGCAGAATAACTTAACCCAAAGGATTTCTCCCAGAGGTGGGCCCGGTGGCCACTGTGGGTACCCTGCATACCAGGTACAACTAAATACCGCGAAGGGTACAACGGAGTTCTACCTGTCAGAGTTGAAGGACTCCTCGGGCCCCACATGTCACATTGTACCGGACCCACTCCCCTCATATGGGTAGCTCCTGGGTCTACACGTGTAAAGGGAAACCGGAACTAAGCTCCTAACAAAGAAAAGTTCCAATGCCAACACGTGTACAACAGTCCCAAAGCTAGCCCCCAACAGAGAGGAGCTCCGATGCTGACACGTGTACTGTAGCCCCGTACCAAACCTCCCGTAATGGAAAGCTCCGGAGCTTCCACGTGTGGAGCATTCGGACCTTCATCGACGTGTACATTGGCAGATCTCCTTCAGCATGAGCCATCAAGCGTAATTAAAGCAGCAGTTACAAGATGTAATTACGTGTCGTTAATGCTGTATTAACGACACACGATCAAGAGTGCTGTTAATAGGGGTAACACAGCCATTAAGGCATGTTATCACACTATTAACCTTGCTTAATACTCTTTAGACAGTGTATTAGACCATTAAATACGCCAGGGCCACATGTCAGGCCAGGCAAGCTTTGTAACGGTCAGTCCTTAGAACTATAAAAGGGTTGTACCACACGAACTCCGGACAGGCTATTCGAGCAGATCCTAGCGAACATACTCGCACAATACAACAACACAAATCCCGTGGAGTAGTGTGTTACGCTCAGGCAGCCCGAACCACATAAATCTCTGGTGTCATCATCTTGATCTTGATCTTTGCGTGCCCCAACCACAAAAGAACCTCCGCGAGCTACTTCTTACCGGGTCCGGGGGAAGTGTCGTATCAAACACTTCGACAACCGGTGTTGTCGAGGTGGTGGTCAAGCTCATTCTGTGATCGGAGCCTCTTCATATGTTCATTGTTCTTGGCAAAATCATGTGATTCACACTTTTCAACAAATCTTGCCCAGTCCTCTTCTGACACATGCTGATACTTATGGAAGGGGGTTTCATGTTTCCTCCAAAACTCGCGAATATTAGTTTGGTAGGTCCTCCATGCATAAGAGATCATCTTCATAGCTAAATTCTTCCCCTTCTGTTTCATATATTCTGGATATTGAAGATATGGTTGGATAGAGCTTTCGAACAGTTCATCCTTTTCATTTTTGGTCAAGTGATCAAAACTCTACAGGTTTAGCGGAACCCTTTCCCGAGCAGCTAGACCACAAATTCTGGACAGTCTCATATTCACATTATGGTCCAGATGTAAGCCATCGTCATTGGCTGCATCAACAGTCAAAACGTCTATCGACCATGTCATTCGCGACCTTTTCTTTCTTGTGTTACCACAGGCAGATGCATCCTCTTCATGTGTCTGCTACTGAGTTTGCCATTGAGCCTCCTTTTCAATATGTTGTTTATGCTCCGATCGAGACATCTTCAAATTCACAAAAATTCACTGAAATCCTGTCAAACATTATCAAATTTCAGTCACATTCACACAAATAGTCACATAAAGGAGCAAGTTCTCTCATGGCATTTGTACCTTAATAAGAAAAATATCTATGTGCCAAGTAAAACAATTTTCCAAACCAAGCAATCATTAAATAATAGACTGTCACAAGTCTCTCAGACAAGTCGTAGGTGCGCGAGACCTTCATAAATATACTAAACATTGACCGATACTAGCCAATGCGTAACACTCTAAGTGTAGGACCCTGGAAATATACTAAACATTGACCGGTGAACCACCAACGCATGGACCATTTCAACTCCAACCAAATTGTAATACTCTAGTACTCTGAAAATATTCTAAACATTGATCTGTAAACCACCAAAGCACGGACCATTTTGACTCCAACCAAAGCGCGAACAAACCATTAATCGGTGAGTAGAGGGTCGATGGTGGCAACGCGACAATGACCAAGAGGGCAGTGTCGAGGCGACGGCAAGCCCTGGGGAAGCGGACTAACACGTCGGCGTGCTCTGGGGAAGGGGACGACGCAGCGGCGCTTTTTAGGGAGAAACGTGATCAGCGCGAGAGAGCTAAAGTATTAAAAAGTTTTGTTAAGTGTTGGGAAGAGAGCATAAGAGAGCTAAAAGTACCTTAGGGGAACAATCTGAGACGCGCCTCAGAAGAGCCACCGCCGAGCGCGTCTCCCACACATATGTAAGCCCATATCAGAGACGCGCTTTATAAGAGCACATCTCTTTTCTTTTAAATTGATGTGAGCCGTTCTCAATAACACTACAAGGATTCCGCCCTGTTGCAATGATTGTACTGCAATGAATACTAGATCATTGCAGTAAGCTTGGTCTTTTGCCATGATTCACTAGTTCATGGCATTACGGTCTATCGCCACAGAACACAATCGTTGCATTAGGATCGGTTGCCATGATTCAGTAGTTCGTGGAATTAGGATGTATCGCCATGGAACACGATCGTTTCATTAGGATCTGTTGCCACAATTCACTAGTTTGTGGTGATCTATCGCCACAACACGCAATCGTTGCATTAGGATCTGTTGCCACGATCCACTAGTTCGTGGCATTAGGATCTATCACCACGGAACATAATCATTGAACTAGGATCTGTTGCCATGATTCACCAGTTTGTGGTATTAGGATCTATCACCACGGAACACAATTGTTGCATTAGGATTTGTTTCCACGATTAACTAGTTCGTGGCATTAGGATTTATCGCCACGAAACACAATCGTTGCAATAGGATCTCCTGCCACGATTCACTAGTTCATGGCATTAGGATCTATCGCCACAACACACAATCATTGCATTAGGATCTGTTGCCACGATCCACTAGTTCGTGGCGTTAGGATCTATCGCCACAAAACACAATCGTTGCATTAGGATCTATTGCAATGATTCACTAGTTCGTGGTGTTAGGATCTATCGGCACAGAACACAATCATTGCATTAGGATCTGTTGCCACGATTCTCTGGTTTGTGGAGTTAGGATCTATAACCACAGAACAGAGTCGTTGCATTATTATCTGTTGCCACAACTCATTAGTTCGTGGCATTAGGATCCATCACCGCGAAACACAATCATTGCATTAGGATATGTTGCCACGATTCACTAGTTCGTGGCGTTAGGATCTATCGCCACGAACACAAATGTTACATTAGGATCTTTTGCCACGATTCACTAGTTCGTGGCATTAGGATCTATCACCACGTAACACAATCGTTGCATTAGGACCTGTTGCCACAATTCACTAGTTCGTGACATTAGGATCTATCACTGTGGAACATAATCGTTGCATTAGGATCTGTTGCCACAATTCACTAGTTTGTGGCCTTAGGATCTATCGCCATAGAACACAATCGTTGCATTAGGAACTTTTGCCACAATTCACCAGTTCGTGGTGTTAGGATCTATCGCCATGGAACAAAATCGTTGCATTAGGATTTGTTGTCATGATTCACCAGTTCATGGCGTTAGGATCTATCGCCACTGAACACAATCGTTGCATTAGGATTTGTTGCCACGATTCACCAGTTTGTGGCATTAGGATCTATCACCATGGAACACAATCGTTGCATTAGGATATGTTGCCATGATTGTACTAGTTTGTGGTGTTAGGATCTATTGCCACGGAACACAATCGTCGGCCTCACGTTATATTACAGAACATTGGCCACTGTGTGAACGAATGAATGTGTGGTGTGTTCATCGTGTTCCTCAGGAATAATATAGCACTACTACAAAAAGCATTTTTACAGGCGCCTCAATTTTTCAAACACAGGCGGTCCTTAAAAATATGCGACTGTGATGACGAATGATATAATAACCGTCTGTGATGAAAGAACAACACAGGAGGATTTTAAAGAACAACCGTCTGGGTAAATACATGATCTTCAGAATCGGTTCTTAATTAAGAACCGCCTGTAATGCAACGAACTTCACAAACGGATTTTAAGAAACAACCGTCTGGATAAATACATGATCTTCATAGACGGTTATTAATTATTAACCGTCTGCAATGCAATGAACTTCACAGGCGGATTTTAAGAAACAACCGTATGGGTAAATACATGATCTTCACAGACGGTTATTAATTATTAACCGTCTGCAATGCCATGAACTTCACAGACGGATTTTAAGAAACAACCGTCTGGGTAAATACATGATCTTCGTTGGCGGTTCTTGATTAATAACCGTCTGTAATGCAATGAACTTCACAAATGGATTTTAAGGAACAACCGTCTGAGTAAATACATGATCTTCGTTGGCGGTTCTTAATATATAACCGTCTGTAATGCAATGAACTTCATAGCCGGTTCTTGATTAACAACGGCCTGAGAAGATCATGTATTTTCAGTGGCGGTCATTGTTTAATTATCATAAGCGGTTTTCATTGAAATTACAGGGATGTAGTTGCAATTATATATCACAGCCGCATGTAGTCGTGCAGGCAAAATTGTATAAGGAAAAAAACACAGATGAGCTAGCGGATACTAGTACAGTAATGCATTATAGGAAATGCTTGATCATCAGTGAGGCTGGCTTAATTGTGATAATACACCATTAGAGGCTTTACAATTGTTCAAAGATAATTTCTTTACACACTGAACAAAAATCATGCTACATTCATTGTAGATCGACGATGAATCTCCCATCGATCAATCTAAATTGTACCGTCCTGTTTGCTCCCGAACACGTCTCTTATATTCCGCTGGATCCTGAAAATATTGACATTATTTAAATTAACAAATGTCGAAGGAGGAATGAATAACCTACATTGGTCACTAAGTCAAAGTGTCATCTAACCTTGATAAGTAGATTATAGCAATCATTTTCAACATCAGGCACATTTGGCTGATGCAGCAAACGCTGAACTTCAAGTAGTATAGTTTTGATTGTAAAAGCACTGCACCACCCCTACGAAATATAATTTAAGCAATATAAGAAACCAGTTCAAATAAGTTCGACAAAAATTATAAGTAATAATTACATGAACAAAATAGGTCTATCTTACAGTCTCTTGATCAAGAATCCCGATGCAGAGTGCTCCCGAACGATGGACATTTGGGTGGAAGAACCCAATTGGAAAGGAGCATCTTGGAGGCACCAAGGGATAATCCTAAGAGAAGGAGATTGTCAGGGGGTAGTAACCATCTTCCAATTCAGTCTGCAAAAGAAATTTATTAATAGGAGGACGATAGTTAAACTCATATTGTGCTTGTTCTTCATGACTTACCCCTTCTTTACCGGGGACGATGCACTGCCACTTCAATAAATCTCCCGATTCAGGCTTCGCAGAGAAACCCTACGCGGAGAAATTGAAAATACCAAAAACAAACAACACGGAAAAACAAACTACAGTTAAGTTCATCAGTCCATTACAGATACATATGTATATACAACCATGTGACCGGTGTGCCATATGTACATACATGGGGATGGTTCTTGCGCCATGCCAAGCGCTCCTCCTTCAATCGGCTACACGCCCGAGACATCATTATCTGAAGAAAGACCAAACTTCCAAACTTCCAAATCATTGAGTCCAAACGCATATGTACACAAATGCAAAAGGACACAATCCATATACCAACATTGTTCTAAGTTGATTTCAGAAGATACAAATATATACAATATATATCATCTCGCATTGCTATATACATTTTTTCCAGC
Organism: Tuctoria greenei; assembly: GCA_036927565.1. Classification (NCBI taxonomy): domain Eukaryota; kingdom Viridiplantae; phylum Streptophyta; class Magnoliopsida; order Poales; family Poaceae; genus Tuctoria; species Tuctoria greenei. The sequence continues at coordinate 170,434,135 of JAYESD010000003.1, read as the reverse complement.
ATTGACATCTTCTCGCATATAGGGTTTCAAATTCTTTTTAATGCTTCTCTCTACGCGCTTGATGTTTTCTGGTTCGGTGAAAAGGTACATCTCTTCATACTGATTATATTACTCTTCATTATCTCCCACATTGTCAACCCCAACAATATTTTGCTTTCCAGAAACAACTACGTGCAACTTCTCAGTTTCTAGATCTTGAACATAAAAAACTTGTGCAACATTATCGGCGAGAACCCACAGGTCATCTTTGTAACCCACTTTATTCAAGTCTACCAGTGTCAGTCCGTAATTGTCCACTTTCAAACCATCAGGATGTTTGACCCATTGGCACTTAAATACGGGCATTACCATTCTTTCGCCATAATCGAGTTCCCATATTTCCTCTATGAACCCGAAGTATGTGGTCTTCTTCCCTTGTGAATCATAAGCCTCAATACGAACACCACTATTTTGTGCAACACTCTTACCGTCTTTTTCTTTAGTGTAAAATGTGTAACCATTGATGTCATATGCTTGCCATGATGTTACCAAAGCAGATGGGCCACAAGCTAACTTTTTCATTGTTGCCTCTTCTATAGTGTTTCCGTATGATATATTTTTGTCCATTAACCATTCAGTGAAACATCTTCTGTGCTCTTTCATGATCCAGTCCTCTTTGCGGTCTTGGTTTTTATCACGAAGCTCAATTTGGTGTTCCTCGATGTACGGCTCAGCTATTGCGAGTTGTTGTAGTACACCAAAATGTGCACGGTGTACATTCTTGTAATCTTGAACAATAAAAGTTTTCTTACCCACTTTGCCTCTCCCACGTAGTCTACCCTCATGTACCGGTATAGGCACACCTATCGATTTTCCATCTTTGATGTAATCAGCGCAACCCTCAATCACTTCTTCAGTGGTGTATCCTTCCATAATTGAACCCTCTGGGTGAGCACGGTTCCGCACATAACCTTTTAATACTCCTAAATATCTCTCCAACGAAAACATATGATGTAAATATAGTGGCCCCAATGCTTTTATCTGATCAACAAGATGTATGATTAGGTGTACTTGCATATCAAAAAAGGATGGTGGGAAACACATCTCAAGCTTGCACATTGTCTCGACGATGTATGTTTTCAGATAGTCTAAATCTTCACGTGCTATCACCTTTTGCGATACTGCATTGAAGAAGTAACACAAACGTGTGATGACAACTTTTATATGCTCAGGTTTGATTACTCTTATTGCAATGGCAAGGAAAACTGTCATCATCATGTGACAGTCGTGAGAATTATAACCGAATAAAGACAAGTCTTTCATCGAGACAAGTTTGCGGATATTGGATGAGAAACTTGTGGGCACTTTGATCCCACGCAAGCATTCGCAAATTGCTTTTTTCTCTTCTAGCGTCAAGTTGTAGCTGGCTGGGGGAAGGTAATGCTTCCCGTTCGCCTTTTCTACTGGATGAAGCTCTGGTCTCAAATCAAGATTTACTAGGTCCATACGTGAATTTAATCCATCCTTTGTCTTCCTCGGCATGTCCAGCAAGGTCCCAATGATGCTGTCAAATAAATTCTTTGTAACGTGCATCAAATCAATACTATGGCAAAATTCCAGATTCTTCCAATACGGAAGATACTTGAAAAAAATTGATTGTTTCTTGAAAGCCATGTCAGTTGTATCATCCGAAGATGTACTTTTCTTTCTCTTAATTCCCTTACTCTTTTTTCCCTTACCGAAAGCAATATGAATGTTCTTGACCATTTCAAACACAAGTTTTCCACTGTAAGGTTTCGGTGCAGTATCTTTTTCGATTTTGTTATCAAATTGTTCTTTCATCTTCCTATACTTGTGTGTATCTGTCAAGAACCGTCGATGTCTCATGTACACCGTCTTTCTGGATGAAGTGAGGTATAGATATCCAGTTCTATCCACGCACCTAACGCAACCTTTCTTCCCTTTCATTTGTCCCGATAATGTAAACAGTCCGGGATAATCATGCACGGTAACGAATATCATTGCTCTTAGCGTGAAATACTCCCGCTTGTACTCATCCCATGTACGTACCCCTTCATTCCACAATTTCGCCATATCTTCCATTAAAGGTTCCAAGAACAAATCAATTTCGATGCCGGGTTGTTTCGGACCTTGGATAAGAACAGATAATAAGATATATTTCCTTTTGTGATACAACCACGTCGGTAGGTTGTACATAGTTAAGACCACGGGCCATGTGCTGTGTATGCTCCTTTTTTCACCAAACGGATTCATTCCATCTGTACCCAAGGCAAACCTCACATTTCTGATTTCCTTCGCAAATTCTGGATACTGAATATCAAAATTTTTCCACTGCGTTGCATCACCAGGGTGTCGTATATGTTTTTCATTCTTCTTGCGTTCCTCGGAATGCCAACGCATAAGTTCAGCATCCCTAGGGTTTGAGAACAAATGCTTCAAGCGATCAATTACCGGAAGGTACCACATCACCAATGCAGGAATTTTTCTCTTATTCTTCCCGTCTGCATCGCCAGAAGTATCGTCATCGTCACCTTCAGGACCAATAATAAACTTCTTATTCTTCTGAGTCTTTTTCATGTTGGTAACATACTGGTGATTGTAGTCCTTCTTATATCTACTGACACCACAAATGGGGCATCTAGTTGCGAGCTCATGCTCTTTGCGATACAGAATACAATGGTTCACACAAGCGTGTATTTTTGTCACACCTAGTGCCATCGGGCAAAGAAGTTTCTTCGCTTTATAAGTGCTTCTAGGCAGTTTATTTGGATTTGGAAGAATTTCTGCCAGAAGATTCAAAAGATCAGAGAAACTACAATCGGACCATCCGTGCGTAGCTTTCAACTTTAGTAGTTCTAAGACTGCACGCAATGTAGTAAACTCTTTATCACAACCGTTTGATTCATCATATAAAAGCTCTGTGGCCGCATTCTGCAATGTCTCCATTTTACTTAAACCTTTGCTTGCTCCCATAGAAGTCAGTACATATGGTTCAATGTGACGCAACATCTCCTCACAATCGAACTCATCATCATCATCACCAGCTTGATTGTCACTACCATCATCAATATGAACATTATCATCATCTGAGCCTCTCTCATCATCTTTATCCACATCATGTGTATCTAACTCACCATGCTCTGTCCATATTGTGTAGTTATTTTTGAAACCTCTTTTCACCAAATGAGATTGGATTACTATAGTATCCGTCCAAGCAATCTTATTTTCGCAGTCGATACATGGACATAATATGTCATCTATCTTTTGCAACTTCGCATGTCTCTTGGATGCTTCAATAAAATTTGCAACATTACGAATGTACATAGGATCGGGTCTTGGCATGTTATACATCCACGCTCGACGGTCCATGCTTCAATAATAGAATTTTTTGTCAGATTTACAAAATTTGGCCACAAATATTCTCTAAAGGTCTTCTATAAAATGAATTTACAGAGACATAACAAGTATGATTAGGGCGACTAATGTAGGAGACGGGCGACGTCTTGAGGCGGACGGAGTCAAAGGGGGAAACAGGCCCAACAGCATGGGCTAGGTCTGGGTGGGATCCAGTCCGTTATATCGGGAAACAAGGCCCAGATGCATCTTATATATATTACAATAGCATCTGTTAATTAAACATCATATTCATGTCACATAATAGGTACAAAAAGGAAACAATCCATATAGTCCATACATCAATATACCAGAACACAATCCATAGAGTCCTTACACATGCAAAAGGACAGAATGCATATACCAGAACACATAAAACTAACAGCTTATCAGCTAATGAAAATATACAAAGAAAAAGTAAGGAAACTACATTTACCTTGCAGAGGCGTCAGCACGGTGGGGAGGCGTCAGCACGGTGGGCCGGCTGGGTGGAGAAGTGGCGGTGCGGGGTTGAGCGGCGGCGCGGCAGTATGGGCTGGGCGGCGGAGCGGCGGCGCGGCGCAGGGGAAATTTCAACAGCCTGGCGGCGTCGATATAAATTCTCCAGGGTTGCGTTTTGACTGCGGTGAGGGGTCCTTATATAGATGTAGGTTTTTCACAGGCGGTTTTTAACTTTATCGCAGACGGGTTTTACTTACCAACCGCCTCAGATGATGTTTATTAATTAAGAAGTAAATATCTTCACAGGCTGTTGGTACTTAATAACCGCCAAGGAAGATATTTATCTCAGGCGGGTATTACTTAACAACCGTCTAAGATAATGCCAACTGAACAAAATATTTTTAAAACTTGTATAGCTGACGTTGAAATGTTTTGGTAAATATCAAATTAATTTCTACTCACATATTATTCACATTTGTGTATCTCATAAAAAAAGATCTTTCACTCAAAATTGTTGGTACGAACATATTTGCATAATTTATACATGTATGAATTTTTTTATTTTTTTTAAAAGCACTCCAACATGTCAAACTTCAAATTATCCACCAGTATTCATTGACACTTGATTGAAATATGTACAAAACACAAGAAAAATGTACAAGAACACTTGATTGAAATCCTAAAACTACACTACGGCCCCGCCTCCTCCATCCTCTCCGCCAGCTTCTCAAACCAAGCCAAGCGGTCCTCCTCCGACTCGTCGTCGTCGTCGTCGTAGTCGCCACCATGGTGGTGGTCGCCGTCGTCGTCGTCGCCGTCGTCAATGGACGACTCGTCATCGCCGTCGTCGATGGACGACTCGTCGTCGCCGTCGTCGGAGGACGACTCGTCGTCGTCGTCGTCGGAGGATGACTCGTCGTCATCATCGTCATCATCGTCGTCGTCGTCGAAGTCGTCCTCCTCCTCCTCCTGCGGCGACGATGCAGCAGGAGAGAGGGTCGGCTTCTCCAGCTGAGCCGATTGCTCCGACTGTACCGGTGGCTCCGGCTGCACCGACGGTGGAACGCGCTAGTCGTCATTCACCCTCTCGGGGGAGCTGCAGCGTATCCGCTTGCAGGGTGGCTGCCTCGGCGGGCTAGGTGGAGGAAGGTTGGCCATGGCTGTGGTGGTTAATCCGCGGCGGGCTAGGAGAGGTGGAACGATGGAAGAAGAAGAAAGGAGTGGAGAAAAGTTTTTTGCTTGTCCATAACCGACGACGCGCCTTATATAGGTCTGTGCGGAGTAGACGAGGGAGCGGTTCGTTTCCCGCGCATTGAACTCTTTGCAGACCTCGTGCGGCGCACAATTAAACCACTGTGGAAGACGATCTTGAGAGATCCTTGCACGCATCCCTGCACCACGGCTTCTCAACTTCTCCGCAGACCTCGTGCGGCGCGTCAGTTAATTAACACTTCTCAGGCCGTTAATTAACATATTGTAGTTTCAAAAATGATTATCTCAGGCGGGTATTACTTATAAACCGACTGAGAAAAAAGAATTAAAAATCTTCACGGACGGTTGGTACTTAACAACCGTCTACAAATATGTTTATCTAAGGCGGGTATAACTTAACAACCGTCTGGGATAATGCCCGATACTGTTCTGCAGTTTCCTTATCCCTTGCTTCTTTTTTATTTAGATTCCAATATAAATACTCAAACATGTTTACATTCTGCAAATTGTGTTCAAATTCGATGATTCTTTCTTCTACATTTGTATTAAATTAACATCTACCAACTGAACAAAAAGATAGATTTCATTCATTAACAATATTTACAAAACAGAAGCAACTAAAAACAACAAAAAGAAAAACTAATTAAATCCTACTCCTACTCCTCTTCCTTCTCCTCCTCCTCGTCCTCCGGCGGCGACTCCGGCACCGGTGCAACAGGAGACAGGGCCGGCTGCACCGGCTGCACCGGCTGCACCGGCTGCACCGGCGGTGCAACCCCGAGGTTGCTAGCCGTCGCCTCCACCAGCATTCTACGGCCCTCGGGGCCAAGAACCTGGGCCATCGTCGCGAACAGAATGTCGAGACGATCAGCCACCCCCACGAGGGCGTAGAGGTAGTGGCCCAAGGTACCCATTCCAGTATACTCTGGAAGGGTACCCAGCCCCAAGGCACTCATGGCGCGAGACGTATTGTTGTACGCCTCTCGCGCCATGAGGAGGCGCTGCTCGGTGTTGATCTTCTCGGGGGAGCTGCAACATTGTTTCTTGCAAGGTGGCTCCCTCGGAGGGCTTGGCGGTGGAAGGTCGGCCATAGTGGTGTTGGGTCGTCGGAGCGGAGGAAGACGAAGAAAACAAGAGGATTCAAAGTGAGCGATGCGCTTGTGAGCGATAGTGCGTCTTTAAGGCCGCGCGGAGTGGAAAAGAAAGGTCGCACCTCGGGGAAAAGAAAGGTCGCGCACGCGTGACATGGTCACTGACGTGTGGGACCGGTCCACATGTCAGTGACCGCTGATTAAGTCAGGGGATCCTCATCCCGGTTGGTGAGGGGTCTTTATGTAGGCGTTCATCAAATTAAGAAGAAGTAAATATCTTCACAGGCCCATGTTTAACTCAGGCGGGTGTTACTAACCAACCGCCTGAGATAATTGTATCTTCTCAGGCGGTTGGTAAGTAAAATCCGACTGAGGTAACAGTCTTCCCTGACGGTCGGTACTTAAAATCCGCCTGATAAAATGTGAGTGTATATATACCCCTCGGCAGCATTGGAAAAACCTAACCCGGGTGAAACACTTAGACGCCGTTAGGCTGCCAAAATTTCGTTTGCCGCCAAGTGTTCCCCCTCGTCACTTCCAGGTACGCCGCCGAGCTTCGCCATCGTCGCCGAGCTTCGCCGTCGCCGCCGAGCTTCGCCCTCCTCACTTCCAGGTACGCCGAGCGAAGCCATTTCCGTCGCTGCCGAGCTTCAAGGTAAACCCTAAACCCTTCGACCTTCCATCCTCCTTCGCCGTGCCGCCTCCCTCCCCGCCCTCGCTGCCGCCTTTCATATCCTTGGTTAGGGTTCGGGAATTAGATAATGGTAGGCATCCTTGGTTAGGGTTCGGTGGAATTCGAAAAACTGTCAAGTTCGGTGGCATATTTGGTTAGGGTTCGGTGGGGCAAGATTTATGTGGATGGTTATATCACGATAAATTGGTAGTTGGTTCTGTGTGTCTGAAACTGTTCTGACACATTAGTGGTAAACATGATTCTAGACTCTAGTAACAGCAGTATATTCCCTATTTCTGTCATCGGCCTTGCATATGCCACATAATTCTCTATTAGGGGCAAGATTTAGCTATATTTGGTTAAGTTGACCAAATTTGGCTAATTTTGGCTAAGTTACATTAGATATAGTTATACTTGACTAATTTTGACTAAGTTATGCTATATTTAGCTATATTTGGCTACTTTTGCTTAGAGTTAGCTATGCTAGACTATGTTTGGCTAAGTTTGCTTTTATTTCTCTAAGTTTCATTTGAGCAATTGTAGCTAATCTGTGCTACCAAAGATGTCTGCACTTGTGGCTCCATCAGCTTCATTTGAGCAATTGTACCTAATCTGAGCTACCAAAGTTATGCTATATTTAGCTCTGAAGCCAAACAAAAGTTGCTGGCCAACTCATTTGTGATGCCAGGAGCATCCTCACGCCCATATCTAGGTAACACTAGGTGTGGCGATGGAGTCTGAGCATATGATGCCGATCTCTATGATACAAGAATTTAGTTAGACCTATATAACTTCAAAAATGTGTTTTGGCTAAATTTACTTAATTGAGCCAAAATTTAGAAAATTTGTTTTAAATATGACCAAATTTAGTTATGCCATTTATTAGATTTTTTGTCTTATTAGATATAGCATGGAAAGCCCTAAGAAGACTGGTCCTGATTGTAACAACAAAGAAGACAATATGGAGTTTACTGACTCCAGCAGTTCAGGCTCCTATCACAGTCCTTCGGATCCTTTTCCGAATATAAAAATTAAAAAGACTTCAGTGGATATAGACCCGGAATATGATCCTGCCGACGAGGTATGGATCACGAATCTTAACTTCAGCAGTTCAAGTTAATGTTGGTTGTCAAGTATACGAAGTCTTATAATTTTTTTCTACCTAGATTAATCTCGAAGACAATGAGGTGACATCGGCTCCTAAAACCGCAGAAGGTTCACCAATGGATGAATCCTCAGCTTCACTCAAGCGGAAACGAGGGCAACGAGGTCCCAATAAGGGTCTATTGGACCGCATCATGTACATAACAAGGGTCGGTCCAGGTGGGCTTCCCCAAGAACCACTGGATTCAGTTACCAAGTACCGTAATGCATGCGGTTTTCTTGTTAGGGAGGTTGTGCCGATCACAACCGAGAATTGGAGTAAATTACCCGAGCAGACCAAGAATGAGTTGTGGGAAAAGATAAAGAAACAATTCAAGTTCCCGAAAGGCACAGAAGAAGCTGTAAAGAAAGCAACATTGGTCTCTTGCGGCAAGAAGTTTCGATGCTGGAAGAGTGAAATGAATGCTTATGTTAAGGCCAATAAGGTCCCTAGCCCGAGGAAGATGGGAAAAATCACACAAGCTCAGTGGCAAGAGTTTGTTCGTCAAAAGAGCACACCTGATGCTAAAGCTCTAAGTGCAACTAGGTCAGAGCTTGCAAAAAAGAACAAATACCATCATCGCTTGGGGTCTGCCGGATATGGCCCCAAAGTCCAGAAATGGAATAAGATAATAGACGAAATTCTTAGTAAGGGCAATACTCACCCATTAGAAGGGTGCGATGAGCGAACTCAACGCTGGGTCTTTGCTCGGTCAGGTTTGACCAGCGAGGGCAAACTTGAAAAGCCCGACTCTCTGAATGAAGTAGAGGATAAAATGAAAGAAGTAATTGAAAAGCAACAGAAGGGTCTCTTCAAGCCGAAGAGGGAGAATGACCAACTTACCGCTATCTTGGGAAACCCTGAACACAGCGGACGGGTTCGAGCGGTCTCTTCTCAAATGTCTTGGCTAGATGGTTTCCCTAAAGATAAAGACACATATAGAAGACGTGAGAAGTTTAAGAAAACACTTGATGAAACAATTGCTCAAAAGGTCAAAGAAAATATGCAAGAAATAATGGAACAACTTAGACAATCAGGACAATTAGTGGCACCGAGTACAATGATGGTTCCGGTGCAAAAGGAGCAATTAGTATCTCCAACTGCCTACCCTAGCAGCGTTGGTTCCGTGCCAAGCTCAGGGTCAGCCCATAAGTTCCCTGTCGATGATATTGCTAACGACAAATCTTGTCGTCTTCTTGTCCCGATAGGCAGAGCAGGGAACAAAACCAAACAGGTTGCCACTGCTATGGCAAAGCCTGATCGTGACTTCAACGGGAGTCCACTTCCGTTGTATTATTCTGTGGTGCAAGTTCTTTAGATCATTGATAATGATTATGAAGATTATGAAATAGACCACGTCACACCTGAGGGGATCGCGACTCTGGGGCAGGCTGTCAACCAATTTTCTAGACAAGTGAATGATTTAGTTATCAAGTGAATATGCTCTAAGTTTAGTGATGTGTGATATCAATGGTGAACCGAAGCAAAATGGAAAAAATCACGAAGCTAAAGGAGACGTGGGGGAAGATGCGCTTTTCATATAAGAAACGCACTTTGCTACTAAGCGCATCTCCATTTTGCTTCTCCGCACAAACTAAGGCACCATCAGTCTCTCCTCTTTTCTCTTCCTTCGTCGTCTCCGCGCAAACAACCCACCATGGCCAGCGTTCTGTTGCCAAGCCCACAGAGGAAGCCACCCTGCATGAAACGGTGATGCCACTCCCCTAAGAGGCTCAACAATGAGCTGCTCGAGATGCTATTCGACAGGCTTTTCGACCGATTCCAGAGGTTGCTAGACACAATGGCCGAGGTGTTCGGCGCCAAGGGCCGTAGTATCCTATTGGAGGCGATGGCGAGGAACCTCGATCGTGAGGTTGCACCGCCAGATCCGGAGCAATCGGCGGAGCAGCTGGAGGAGGAGGAGGGGGGGAGGAGTAGGATTTATGTTTTCTTTTGTTGTTTTTAGTTTTGATGTTGTTTTTATTTCTTGTGTCTTGTACTTTTTTCCTGTGTTTTGTAATATATTTTCTGATGGAACTCCATGTGCCTCAAAATGATCACATGTTCTCACTGAAGAGAGGAAGCATCACCGGTTGCTCCCTCAATGTCATTCCTAGCCCATGCGGTCCTATCCTTATTTATGTGTGGCATATTGATATTAGTAAGACGTCGACCATCAAAAGTCTCAGCCTGCATCATCTCAGTGACATTATTTTCACTGTCTCCAGGTGGCATGGAAAAAAGGTTTTGTGGCTTTTTTTTTAACAACTGTAGCCCATTTAGGTTGCTTCACACTTTTAACGTAAAAAACTTGTTCTTCTTGGGTGGCTAGAATGTAAGCCTCATACCTAAATTTAGAAAGAGTAGTGTCAACATCTATCATTTCGTATTGATCCGTTTTGTAGCCTCTGTTTTGGCTCTGACCGGAACAAGGCCGATCAAACCAGTCACATTCAAATAACTGGACGTCTTAATTTTTTTTAAATCAACATAAATCATTTTCTTGATTACTCCAAACCACTCATGATCACCATCCCGGACAACAACACCACTGTTTTTTGTCTGTAAATCTTTTTCCACCTCTGCAGTTCGAAAGAAGAAGCCAATTCTGAATGATCGACTAAAAAAACGTGCCCGACGATCGGGTCCTCTAGATAATGCATACAAATAATCAGTTACTTTGCCTTCTTTGTGTAATATCATAATCTGTACACATTATTATAAAAGGGGTCACCGATAAACAAACTTCAGAACACATATTTGTTCAATATTTCATCAAAGCAAAAACTTGCATGTACTTACTCGTTTCTGAATCCAATAAAAGAAACTCATGTCTATGGCATTTTTCAACATCACGAGAATGAATCTTTTTCAGCTCTTCAAAATGCTCATGAAAAAGGGTACAAAATTAAATTAGCCATCTACAATAAGCATGATCCAATATAGTATAAAACATCTGAGTTATACATACTTGATCCATGCAGCGGCCTCTTCAACATTAGAAATAATATAATGCCTAATGTTATGTACTTCCACCATAGGAAGTTGGACCCATTTAAACCTTTTTTTAGAATATCAACTTCTGTAAATATATTAGACTAGAGAGAAGGTTCATTCCTAGCTGCACCTTCATGACGTTATGGCCATTTTAAACTCGGTACTGATGTTATCAAAAAACTGACTATAAAAATTTATACACTCTTCCATAATATATCCTTCAGCTATAGAACCATCCGGGTGAGCTCTATTACGTACATACCTCTTCAATGTACCAAGGTACCTCTCAATTGGATACATCCATCTGTAAGAAATAGGTCCACCCAAGCGAGCTTCTTCGGCAAGATGGGTTGGAAGATGTATCATGATATCAAAGAAAGCGGGAGGAAGGAACATCTCAAGCTTACAAACTATTTCAAGAAATTGTTTGATCATCTTATCCAAATCTGGTTCTGCCAATTCTTTAGAACAAATTCCAGAAAAGAATCCGCTAACTCAATTAAAGGTGCAACAACCTTTTCAGGCAATATGTCACGTATTGCAATAGGAAGGAGCTTTTGAAATATAATATGACAGTCATGAGTTTTTAGACCTAATACCTTACATGCTTTTATGTCCACATCTCTTGATGTTTCAGGTATAACCATCGGGCATCTTCACATCCCTAAAAAACTTTCACAAGGTGGTCTTCTCATCTTTATGCAAAGTATATGATGCTGATGATAGTGTTATCCTAAACCACAATTTAGGGCTGTTTAAACATGTTAACACGCTAAATAGAGCTTCATTGTTTAGTTTAGGCCCTAAACACAAATTAATCTGTTGACCCGTTTAAACAAGTCAACGACCGTTTGAACAAGCGAAACAGGCTAAATGAAACGGATTTTACACAGGTTTAAATATGTTTCCAACCGTTTAGACGAAGGAGCAAGGATGCAAGGTTCCGTCTGTCTGTTAACCTGGCGCTCCTGTTCAGCCGGTCCGTTACCCACATGCAGGGTTCGCTTCCACCAACAGTATCACTTCGTTTGGTAGTCGAAGAGAGGCAACTTCAATTTGCTCTACAGCATTAGCCGCCTCTCCTGCCTCCACACGCGCACTCGTACCAGAGTTCCCCCACGCCAGCAGATAAATTGTGTTTTTTGTCTACCTTTTCTTTCATGACTTATTATATTTGCATTTTGTAGGTTTATCCACTATCCGTTTTTATATTGTACAAATCATTCTATTGCTCATAATTCATATTTTTATGTAAATTTGTACTAATTTTGCCGTTTAGTTGAGGTACAAGCAAGATCTTATTGAAAAGTAAAATGGGATGAACTCTCTTTAGGTGCTACAATACGAACCGTTTAATCCATTTAAACACAGTTTAAACGCTGTTTAGAAAGTCTAAATGGTAAATAGACCTCCACTGACTGTCTACCGTTTAATGTTTAGGATAACACTGGCTGATGGTCAATCATACTTTCCATTTTATAGCCACTGGATGTTGCTGTGGTCGTATACCCATATCCTGCATATCAAGACGAGCTTTTAGACTATCTTTTGTTTTACCATCCATATTAAGCAATGTCCCCAATATGCTATCACAAATGTTTTTTCAATGTGCATGACATCCATGTTATGCCTTATTAGCATTGTCTTCCTATACGGGAGCTGGAAAAATATACTTTTCTTCTTCCAACTATGCCACCTATTTTCCTCAGTGCGCTTTCTCTTATTATTCGTTTGTCCAAAACTCACTTGATCAAAACTCTCGTATTGTTGGAGTACTTTGTCACTAGAGAGTGATGTTGGAGCCTCTCTATTCCCTATATTATTGTTGAGAGAAGCTTTGTCTCGCCGCCACATGTGATTCTTAGGTAGACAACCATAACCCATGTAGCAATACTTTCGTCCATGTTTCAACCACAAGGCATCAGTGTTTATATGGCAGTATGGACATGCTAGCTTACCTTTTGTGCTCCATCCACATAGCATTGCATATGCTAGAAAATCATTTTTTGTCCACAATATAGAAGCTCGCATGAGAAATGTCTCTTTCTTTCAATTGTTGTATGTTTCCACACCATCAGACCATAATTTCAGTAGCTCATCAGTCAAAGGCTGCAAATACACATCAATGTTGTTTCCAGGTGACTTTGGCCCATGAATTATCATTGACATCAACCAATAAGGCTGCTTTATACACAACTAAGGTGGTAGATTATAAGGGATTAGAATCACATGCCATGTACCACAAAAAACATTTATTATTCCATAAGGATTGAAACCATCGGATGCTAGCCCAAGTAGTTTATTGCGAGGATCAGATGAGAAATTTGGGTGAATGCTTTCAAAATGCTTCCATGCTTTCGAACCTGTAGGATGGCGTAATATTTCATCATCAATACATTCTTCTTTGTGCCAGCACATGTTTGATGCCGTTGATTCTACCATATAAAACCTTTGAAGACGGGGAATAAGAGGGAAGTATCATAGAATCTTGCGTGCTACAAGCTTCTTGGCTTTTACAGAAGGTAAAGCCTCTCTTGCATTGCCACCAGTACTATTTTTCCATCTTAATTCACCACATTTTGGGCATCGATCCTGTAGAGAATAGTCCTTTTGGAATAACACACATTCATTAACACATGCATCGATCTTTTGGTAGCCCAGCCCAAGGTCACGAACAATTTTCTGAACTTTATCAAGTGTACTGGGAATGCAGTGGGCCCCTGGAAGCACAATGAGAATAGTTCAAGGATCAAATCACACGCTTTTTTGCTCAAACCAGTTAAACACTTTATTTGGTACAACCTGACAATGAAGGATAATTGGGTCACCTTCTCACAACCTATATACAATTCGTCTTTGGCATCATTTAATAAGTCATAGAATGCCTTTGCACACCCAGTTTGCTCCTGCTAGTTTATAGCATTTTCTTGATCATCAACATCTGCTGAAGTACCACCATGATCAGTGCCTCTAAGTAGACTAGACATCATATTTTCCATAGAAGCATCATGAGAAATTATCTCCTCATTATTTGCTGATTGCTCAACAATATTTTTTCAACTCGTTTTTCTCCATGGTGCACCTAACAAGTATAATCCAATGACATCCCATTACGAAGCAAAGAAATATGAACTTCCTTGCGTGTCTTGTGGCAAATATTACGACATTTTGTGCAAGGACAAGGCATAGTTTCTTCTTCACGAGTGCCCTAGAATGCAAAATTTAAAAATAACTTCATTCTATCCTGCCACTCCTTTGTACACATGTTTTTTTCTCGTCCATGTATTATCTTCTAACATCACTTCCTACAATTCAATCAGCGTATCCTTAAGAGGATAGAACTACAATAACATTATGTGAGCAAATGTACCTAGCGCTGTTGCTCCTCCACGTGCGGTGGTCGGCGGATGCTCCTCCATGCGCGGTGGTCGGCGGATGCTCTTCCAAGAGCGTGGCGGTCGGCGGATGCTCCTCCAAGATCATGGCAGTCAGTGGATGCTCCTCCAAGAGTAAGGCGGCCGGCGGATGCTCCTCCTAGCGCGTTTCGTATAGTTGGGAGAGGGGCCGTTGTGGATCAAAGGGCCCCGTAGTAAAAAAATCATTTCGCTTTTTATTTTCCTTCTTTATTCGGCATGAAAAATATTGACCGTCGCGGGCAGGCAGCCAAGAAAAAACATATGTGATGCTATCAGAGTAGGCCCAACGCTGCGTTGGGCCGCTTATTATTCGTGGGCTGAAACTGCGTTGAGTCACTTTGTATTCTTGGGCCGAAACTGCATTGGGACGCTTGGTGTTCGTCCCTGAGGCTCATGAGCCCATCTACGGGTGCGCGTCTGGCTGTGGCAATTTCTTATCTAAACAAGTTAATATAGCAATGGGGGTGGTATTCTGATCAAAATAAAGCATACACATAAAATCTATTGAACTGCAGCAACAAAATGATATAAACAAGGATTAAATACTAGATATAAACATCGACGGACCCAAATAGTAGTGTTCAACGTACCATTCTAGGCAACAAACTAATCGACAGAACTGCTGTTACATAATCCCCAATAAACACAAAATAAATTAATCGGCACATCTAGTCCCCAACACTTCCCTTCAAGCAGTGGTAATAACTTCTTGCCGCATATAGGAGTAGTGGTAATGATGACACTGCGTATAGCGGCATAGGGTCAGTGGTACATTGGAGTTCTACCTATCTTTTTCTAGCATTTTTCTCGTCCTTTCTTTTCTTTTCTCTATGTTCGTTGTCTCCACTTTTCTTTCCAGTCGTTGCTGCCTGTTGTTTTTTCCGGTTACTACGTACTAGTACTGTATACTACTTTACAGAACGCTTTGCAGGCTCTGCTACGGGCGATCTCCTCTGGCACCTCCAGCAGCTAAAGTACCATACCAACCACTTTAGAGGCTACCGGCGGTGTGGAGGGCCGTTCATTAATAGAGAATACACATAGAATAGATAGTTCACTAAAAAAACAGATAGAAAACAAAATAACTGATTGAACAGACGAACAGCATTGAGTTCATCAACATAAAACATTACTACATAACAAGAAAAACGATATCATGAAACAAGAAAAACAACATCACTAACTTATAAGTATATTTTATATATAGCCCATACCGAATAACACCTCACAACATAATGTGACATGCTCGCTCCTAATCCTATAGTCTTCACTACATAAGACCCTGCAGCCGCTCCACCCTTGCTTCCCGCAGCCGGCAACCGTGCACAGGTCAACCTCCTTGTTGGGCAGCGACACCATCGACGGTCTCGGAGGCGAGCGCGGATGCGCCCACATCAAATTGTCGATTTCAACCAGGACACGAATCCGACACCTTCTGCACTCATTGTTGGTCCTCATGATGGCGATGGACCCCACCGCTTTCTCACCGACGTCGACCTCGCCTTCGACTCGCCAGATATACTCGACGGCGTCGTAGGCCCCGTGGTCGGCATCGTAGCGGAGGAGGCCAAGGACGTAGGCCTCTTACATGTGGTCAGCCAAGGCCGCCCGGGCGAGAAACTAGGCGCCTGACTATGTGCGATCATCCGCAAAGACGAGCTCGAGCCCGGTGACATAGCACGCACGAGGTTTGCTGATGATGGCCAGGTTCTCCATGAGGGCTTCGTAGCGCCCCTGGTCGCACCACATCCTCTGGGTCATCCACTCAAGCACCACGCACCTGCCCACGGTGCCATCCTGGCACGCCTCATGGATGTCCTTGTAGGTGGCACGCGGACTGGAGAGGTTGTCCAAGGGTTGCAAGGAGCTGTCTGCTAGGCGCCCCGCGATCTCGTCCAAAGTATCGTTCGTGAACGGCAACTCAATAGGCTTCGGCATCACCGTGCTGTGAAGGGAACCAATGAGGGTGCATACGGCGGAGACAAAGAGGAAGCTAGAGTACGAGCGGAGAAGACGGTGTTGTCTTTATAGAGTACGCACGGAGAAGACGATGGAGACATTATATTAAGACACACACCATCTTTTTCTATCATTTTTCTCGTCCTTTTTTCTTTTCTCTCTGTTCATTGTCTTCATTTTTCTTTCCAGTCGTGGCTACCTATTGCGTTTTCCTGTTACTGCGTACTAGTACTGTATACTACTTTACATACCGCTTTGTAGGTACCGCTACGGGCGATCTCCTCTGGCAACTCCAGTAGCTAAAGTACCATACCGGCCACTTCAGAGGCTACTAGCGGTGTGGAGGGTCGTTCATTAACAAAGAATACAAATAGACCAAATAATTCACTAAATAAAATATCAGATAGAAAACAAAATAACAGATAGAACATACGAACAACATTGAGTTCATCAACATAAAACATTACTACAAAACAAGAAAAACGATATCATAAAACAATAATAACAACATCACATCCTTATAAGTATATAGCCAACATCGGATAACACCGCACGACAGAATGCAAAATGCTTGTGTCTAATCCTACAGTCTTCACTAAAGAAACCCTGCAGCCACTCCACTCTTGCTTCCCACAGCCGGCAGCCGTGCATGGGCCAACCTTCTTGTTGGGCAGCGACACCATCGGCAGTCTCGGGGTCGGGCGCGGATGCGCCCATGTCAGATTACCAATTTCAACGAGGGCTTGAATCCGACCCGCCTGCACTCATTGTTGGTCCTCATGATGGCGACGAACCCGACCGCTTTCTCACTGATGTCGACCTCGCCTTCGAACTACCATATATACTCGATGGCATCATGGGCCCTGCGGTCAGCATCGCAGTGGAGTAGGCCAAGGTCGTAAGCCGCCTCCATGTGGCCGGCCCTGCAGGCCGCCCGGGCGAGAAACTGGGCGCCCTGCTATGTGCAATCGACTACGAAGACGAGCTTGAGCCCGATGACGTAGCATGCATGAGGGTGGCCGATGATGGCCAGGTTCTCCACGAGGGCTTTGTAGCGCTTCGGGTCGTGCCACATCCTCCGGGTCTCCCGCTCCAGCGCCACGCGCCTGCCCACGATGCCATGCCGACACGCCGCATGCATGACCTTGCAGGTGGCACGCGGACTGGAGAGGTCGTCCAAGGGTTCCATGGAGCTTTGTGAGACCTATGTGTGCTGAATACATTGGCTATGGCAATAAAAGTTTTGAATATCACCAAAACACCTTTTTCAATAAGGTTCTACTCTAGGTCCGAGCTCTAGCAAGGACCGACAATAGGTCTGACTTGTTTTGGGTAGCTCCGGCAAGGTCCGATGTAAGATCCAACTTGCTTTGTCTAGGTCTGACTTCTTTGTCTGGGTCCGACTTCTTTGTCTAGGTCTTACTTCTCTATCTAGGTCTGAATTATTTTTTCTAGGTCCGGCATGTTTTTCTAGCTCCGGCACTAGGTTCAAATAGCTTTGGTTAGCTAAGGCGCTAGGTCCGACTAGTTTTGGTAAGCTCCGGTGCTAGGTCCTGCTAGCTTTGGTAAGCTCCGACTCAAGGTCTGGTTAGTTTTGGCAAGTCCCGCAGCTAGATTGCAATGGTTCCTCTTTTGCTTTGAATTGATACGAACATGCTTTACATATATCAAAAGTTTGCTTAGTGTTCTTTTACTAAGTTTTTGGTGTGTTTTGGTGGTTATGATTGATATCTTTTTGCTAAGGTTTGCAATATGCTTATGTGAGGTGCTCACGTAAGGTGTTGTGGTTTCGGAACTAACGTGAGTCAAGTCGAGGACTTGTGCTCAGAAGTATTTGTCGTTTATTCATGTGTTGGTGTTGCTTGAGTTCAAGACATGGCTTGTGACGAGATCCATTGAACTAGTATTAGGGAGAAGATGAGGTTCAACAACCAAGTTTAGGAGGAATTGTGGTTGAGTTGATCGGGAGGTTGTGCAACATGTTTGAATCAAGAACAATGCATATGAAGTTATCGTGGACGTCGTTGGAAGGTGTTTTCACGTGTGAAAAGAGTGCATGGATGTGGCAACAAGGTTCCAAGTCATACTGAAGAAAAGTGGGTGTAAAGAATTGGTCGGAAAAGTCCAACCGGCAGGATTATGCCTTAGGCTACGGTTGAGGTGGTTATGGTTCGTTTATGGAAAGTTTCGAGTTTGTTTTGGTTATATTTCGTGTGGATCACGAAGTTGATTTGTTATAGGAATGTTTAGGACGTTCCTAAGGTATTTGGAAGTTTTAACAATGCTTCTATCTGCGTATGGAAGAGTGTTGAGCAGTTATGGAAAGTTTCGGTTGAATCTGGGTAGGATTTGAGTCCTAGTTAGGATTGGGTTGACCTAAGGGCTGGTTATATAAGCAAGGGAGGCCAGAGCCCATGGTGCACGAATTTGGGGCTGTTCCTTTTGTGTTCTTATCAATAAAATTTGTAGTCTAAAGGAGATTTTGTGCTTTGTTCGTCCGACTTGTTTCTGTCAAGTCTTTCTCGTTGAGTTTCTGCACAGCACTACCTTGCTTCTGTTGTTTTATCATAACTTGAGTTTACAGATCCAATTGATGTGATTCTTTTTGGGTTGTCTTCACAACTTGATTATCTATCATCTGTGAAAATTTCAAAGTCATTGGATTTGTGGTTTTTGATCTACACGAGTTTCATTGCAGTGTTGCAGAACTGGTTTTACTCGGGTAGAACAGATTGACCTTCGTTCAACCTTTCAATCATAACTTGATTTTTTCTCAACAGATTTTCGTTATCCTTGTTGTTGCGTCTTTGTGACATGATTCTCCACAACCTATAATGGTTTTGTCACAATTGATCACGTTTAGATTAGTCGCACACACGATTTCTTAATAGATTGACTTTCTACCGAGGGGTTTCTGTTGCTTCCGCTGAAAAAGTTTTAAATCTACCATTCACCCCCCTCTAGTAGCTTTTCACGTGCTCTTCAATCCTACAAGCTTCTGGCGAGGTGCCCGAGATCTCGACTGCAATATCGTGCATGAAAGGCAACTCCATAGGCTTCGGTGTCATAGTGCTACGAAGGGAAACAATGAGGGTGCGTGCGGCGGAGAGAAAGAGAAAGCTAGAGTACATGCGGAGAGGACGGTGGTGTGTATTTATAGAGTACTGATGGGGGTCACGCGCAGTGATGGTTCGGCTTCTGGCGTTGGCGGATTCACATCCTCTACAGTACTGCAGGTGCATCAAGGGTGGCTGACATGTGAACACCAAAGCCTATGGGACCCACACCTCTCTACATGCATTGATGGGATGCGCAAAGTAATGGAACCGCTCTGTTTTCAACATCAGCACAAGAATAATACCATGTCATCAATAGAGATAACATACTATATTTGACAGTCATCTGCGCCAAATATTTACTGCTTTACAGTTGGGTTCTCCACGCTCTTTCACCTTAATTCGTACGTACTACCTATCTTTTTCTAATATTTTTCTCGTCCTTGCTTTTCTTTTATCCCTGTTCATTGCCTCCACTTTTCATTCAGTCGTCGCTAATCAACAGAACTAGCTTTCACATAATCCCCAATAAACACAAAATAAACTAATTGGCACATATAGTCCGCAACACTTCCCTGCAAGCAGTTGTAATAACTTCTGGCCGCGTATAGGAGTAGTGGTAATGATGACACCACGTATAGGTGCATAGGGCCAGTGGTACGTTGGAATTCTATCTATCTTTTTCTAACATTTTTCTCGTTCTTTCTTTTCTTTTCTCTCTATTCTTTGTCTCCACTTTTCTTTCCAGTCATTGCTACTTGTTGTGTTTTCCTGTTAGTATACTACTTTACAGACAACTTTGCAAGCCCTGCCGCGAGCGATATCCTGGCACCTCCAGCGGATAAAGTATCGTAGAGCCACTTTAGAGGCCACCGGCAGTGTGGAGGGTCATCTATTAATAGAGAATACAGATAGAGTAGATAGTTCAGTAAACAACAGATAGAAAACAAAATAACATATGGAACAGACGAACAACATTGAGTTCATTATCATAAAACATTACTCCCTCCTTCCTATATTACTTGTCATTAGAACAAGTTTTTTATTTTGTTTTTGAACTAGAAAACTTGTCCTAATTATTAATGACGAGTAATATGGGAAGGAGGAAAAACAACATTAAAAAAAAGGAAAAATAAAACATCACGACACAAGAAGAGAAAAACATCACGAGTGCATTAATCTATGTCTAAAGATTTCATGTTTTAAAGTTGGGTTCAACTAGAATGTATCAGATGTTTGGTGCAATCGTGCAATCAACCATCAACTGTTAGATCAATCTACATTACAGTCGTTGAATCTTTTTATTTAACCCCCTCCACCAGGTGGAAGGGTGGTGGTGGTGGAATGGGTTGAATAAAAAGATGTAATAACCGTAAGATGTAGATCCAGCAGATAAAAATCTTTGATTACACGATTACACCAAAATTTTAATTCCATATAGGGCTGTCAACGAGTAGAACTCGAGCGAGCTTGTCTTTCTAAGCTTGAGTTTGATAAAACACCGAGTCGATCTCGAGTCGAGCCAAAAATTCATGTATATACAATATAATCTACTAGATTTAGGTTCACAACTAATGAAGTAGGAAGGTGGACGACGTTACACATTATTTGTTTCTATCATATATAAAAATTTTGTCCCAAAAAACATTTTTAATAGAATTATATAGTTTAGTTAATCATATGTATATATCATAGATGACAACAATACAAGAGCTTACTCAAGCTTTTCGAGCTTGAGCTCATCAAGCTCGCAAGCTCAAGCTTGGCTCATTTAGAATGGACACAATACTCAACTTCATCCTCAATCTTTCAATCAAAACCTAGTTTGGTCCTTGAACTTTCAAATGGGTCAATTATTTAGTCCCTCAACTTCACACAACAGTTTCAAATTCATCCTTGGTCTGAGTTGGACATCGACATTGTCATTCCACATAAACTATTATGCCACATCATCTATTCCGGCCACCTCACTTAGTAAAAGATAATAATTTTTATCATCTTAAAAAATAACTAGCTAATTAATTGGGGTGGATTTACGTAGTTGCATGGGATATACATATTTCACCTCCATTATTTTTACAATACTATCAAGTGATATATCCTATCACATTACATATGTAAATATATTGTAAAATATAAAACTTTTAAGCCTAGGGAAGAACAAACAGAGAGGAAGAGCGAACTTTTAAGCCTATGGAATAAAATATAAATTGAAGCTACACGGCTAGCCGGGTACACGTACGGTCTGGGCCGGTGTGCTGGTGCACCTTAACCCCCGTCGTGCATCCCCAGTAGTTGTTGGGAAGACCCTTGCCGGTATGCTCTGATTCCTGTCCTCCAATTCCATCTAGGCTTCTGATGATGCAGGCGGTTCACCACCAGACTGTTGAAAGGATAAGCACGCACACATGTAACAGTCATTATTGTCTGTGTTGGTCTACGTTAACATTCATTGTTTGACTACGTTGGCCTACGTTTAGTCATTAACGCTAGCATTTGAATTTGTGTAGTGTGAAAGGGTTTAATTTTGGTTTCACACTACACTAGCTAGCCTATATAAAGTGTACATGTGTTCCCTGATAAATACACAACAAACATTCTCCATACAAAATAGTCTAGTAACTATTCTCTATATGGTACCATGACACCACAATAAACTTTCCCTGCAAGCTTCTGCTTTCTTCTGCCATGGCTTCGACTCCAAAACCAGCAAAGCCTCGGTGATGAGCGGCATGCAAGTTTCTTGATGAGAAACTAACTGCGGGGGCGGCCCCCCAGTATGAAAGTTTGACAGGAAGGATGTTCCCTCGAGGGTTTGAGGATAAAACATATAGCATCTAGACACCCAACCAGAGGTTCGAAGGAAGCTACATGGCTGGTCAGGTACACGTACGGTCCGGGGTGTGTCGATGTACCTTAACTCTTGTCGTGTGTCCTCGATGTTAGATGGGAAGAGCCTTGCAAGTATGCTCCGATTCTTGTCGTCCAACTCCATCTAGGTTTCCGATGACGCAGGCGGTTCACCACCAGACAAACCAGCAAAGCCTCGGTGATGAGCGGCATGCAAGTTTCATGATGAGAAACTGACTGTGGGGGCTGTCCCCAGCATGCATGTTTTGCAGGAAGGACGTCCCCTTGAGGGTTCGAGGATAAAAGGTATACCATCATCTAGGCAGCCAGCCCGAGGTTCGAAGCAAGCTACACGGCTGGCTGGGTACATGTACGGTCCATGTGTGCCAGTGTACCTTAACCCCCGTCATACATCCCTGGTGGTGGTTGGGAAGAGACTTGCAGGTATGCTTCGATTCCTGTCCTCCAACTTCATCTAGGTTTCCAATGACGCAAATGGTTCATCATCAGACAAACCAGCAAAGCCTCAGTGATGAGCGACATGCAAGTTTCCTGATAAGAAACTGACTGCGGGGGTGACCCCCGACATGCATGTTTGACAGGAAGGATGTTCACTCGAGGGATTGAGGATAAAAGGTATACCATCATCTAGGCAGCCAGCTGAAGGTTAAAATGAAGCTACACACGGTTGGTTGGGTACACGTACGGTCCGAGTGTGGTGGTGTACCTTAACCCCCGCCGTGCATCCTCAGTTGTGGTTGGAAAGAGCCTTGCAGGTATGCTACGATTCCTATCCTCCAACTCCATCTAGGTTTCCAATGACGCAGGCGGTTCACCACCAGACAAACTAGTAAAGCCTCGGTGATGACCGACATGCAAGTTTCTTGATGAAAAACTAATTGCGCGGGCGGCCCCCGGCATGCATATTTGACAGGAAGGATGTTCCCTCAAGGGTTTGAGGATAAAAGGTATACCATTGTTGATGTTTCTTACATCACAGATCATCTCTCGAAAGAGATGAGGTTCGCAAGCGCACGGAAACTATCGTGTAGCATTTCACCCAAGAGTATTCGTAAGAGTATCGTATTTATCCTAAAGGAAGGCAATGGAGTAAAGTAAACACTACACTTGCGTAGTTTTTGAAAGCATAGTTCTCGAAGCGTCCGATCATCTCCACTCTCGCGCTTAGACAATGACGTGCTATAAAGGCACATCGTCCACTTGCGTCTTCGCCACACCACTCCATCGATCGTACCATCCAAACTTCTCTTGCTTCTCTGCCACAACACCATCGACCAACTCTTGCTCTTTCTCCGCACCTCCATTGCTGCACAAATGGGTAGCCCCACACCAAAGCGCTCCAGGCAATCGATGTCCTCCGAACCTCCTTCTTTGTTTCCATTGCCGCCAATGCTGGTGGAACTAGAGGCGGCGCCCATGCCTCCTCCGTCCCCTTCTCTGCCTGCTTCGCCTGCACCTCCTCATCTCGTTTGGGTTTAGGATACTATCGGCCTCCTACAATACTCCGTCGAAGAACTCAATCGGCACTTGAAGGAGGCCACCAAGCAAATATATGCCACCGCCGAGTGCGCAAAAAAGCTCGACAAATTGGTGCAGGATGTATTTTCTGATATATCTCGCTCGTGTGGCCGTCTGGGTCTTGGGAAACTTCCCGTCTACACCAGCATGTACACCGCCGACCACCATAGGTTTAGGTTAAGCTTTGTGGCCGATCATCTCCACATCCTCCTCGAGACAATCGGGGAGGTGGCTAGGGTGGAGGGCCGCCAGCAACTTTTGCAGACCGTCATCCGGAAGCTTTAGACTCAATTGTCGGTGGAGGAGGCAGCGGCAGTGGCGGCAGTGGCGGCGGCAGAGAAGGAGATGGAGAAGAAGGTGGAGGAGATCTCCTCTGACTCCGCGTAGAGTAGTATTACGAGTAGTTTTTCTTTTTCTTGTTTTCTATGTGCTTTCGTAGTTCTTGTTTGTAATATATGTGTTGTTTTTTATGATAATGAAAAATGTTTTTCCTGTTCATGAACAATGCGTCCTATGCATTATCGAAAAACAACTCCTTTCTAAAAAAGGGGCGAGATATCTGGCGTTCAATGTCTAGCCAAGAATTCGTTGTGTTGCGACAATCAACGATTCTTGGTTGGGACTCCATTGAGAACGTGGTTGAGGCTGCGTTTCTCCTCTTTTGTGTTCTTTCACCCAATTTTTTCATTTGTAGTCGGCTGTTTACGTACTGCAATTGTTATCATCATCTTTCGAAAAAGAAGACCAATGGTGAGAGATTTTACATCCATGATTGATCTGGCGATCAAACTTCACCAAGGATAAGATTACTGTTGTCTTCATACTAAAAGTTCATAGAGAACATACTCATAGATCAACATTAAGGATGGGTGGCCAGTTATCAGTTTGGGGTTCGATCTCTGAATCGGCCTCCCGATGTTCTCATCGGTGCATGTCTACAATAAAATTTTACTTATTGCCTCTCACGCGTCGAGGCACAGAGTGTGACGTCCCTGTCACGGATCGGATTCTAAGGATTTCGATGATCTCTTCAAGGATGCAATTTTAAGCAGTTGCTCGTGTCAACGTCTTGTTCTTAGGACCCTTCTCGTCCACACCAGCATGGACTCCGCAGTGCTAGCCACTACTGCTTCGGGTTAAGCTTTGTGGCCGCTCATCTTGACGCCCTCCACGAGACAATCAAGGAGGTGGTTGGGGTGGAGGGCCGCCGGCACTTTTTGCACACTGTCGTCCGGAAGCTTCGGACTCAGGTGCTGGAGGAGGAAGAGGCGGTGGCCACGGCGGCAGAGGTTGAGGAGACCTCCTCCGAGTAGAGTAGGATTAGGAGTGGTATTTCTTTTGCTTGCTTTCTATGTGTTTTTGTATTTCTTGTTTGTAATATATGTGTTGTTTTTATGTTAATGAAAAATGTCTTTTATGTTCATGAACAATGTGTCCTATGCAGTATCGAAAAATATCTCCTGTTTGTTTGTAACTAGGGACAGTTTATATTGCATGTGTCTGAAAGACTGAAATCTTGTAAAAATTCAGGCAACCTTAGGTAACACTAATCTGGTAAAATTTCATAATTGACGAAATTATTTTTTCTATAGCTCATACATTGACAAAAAATTGCGGTGCATGTGAAAATGTATTTTTAGTAGTAGTATATACTATATGTTATCATTTCATTGTGATCAATGTTACAAAATGTTGATTGTTCACCTTTTACTATACCATGGATTTGCCATCATCCTTTCGTTGACTTGGGTGTTCTGTATTTGCATGTCGTTTGCATTAGCACACATATATTCGATGAATAATATTTTTGTTCGTATATTTTGGAACTAGCACATGACTGATTTTAGATTTTGATCTCCATGCATGGCAACAAAGACGAAGGGGAGCTAGCGGTCGCACGACGAGCAAGTAGCTAGGCCATACTGTAATTAAGAAGCGAGCAAGTTGTTCGAAGAAGTCTACCCCTCTAGCTACATGCACCATGTGCAAGAATCGACGCGACATGACTTGTAACTAATCACGATTGCATGCGTGCACAAGGGCACGGCTAGCGTCAAATTCTCCACGCCCTCGAAATTTTTTTTCGTTCTTCTTGGCGCGTCATAATTGAGATTTTGACAATTCAATTTTCACTCCCTGCGCCTCCAATTTCAGTCCCGCCTATTATAACCCAATTTCAGCCACGATGAGTGTAAATGGAAACACTGGCCTCTGTTCTCGACACACCGCTGCCCCGCCCTTCCGGTGATCTCGCAATTCTCCAAATGTGTTGTCTCTCTGTCCTGTGTTCCAAACTTGTATTCCTAAGAAATTCCCGTGTTTTCATTTCCCACGGTTTTTACAAATTTTTTCCTCATGTATCTCGTAGTGATGCATCAAAGCTCTTGGCGGTGGTGACTCACGGGTACAACGCTGTGCAACCAAGTTTGATGGGCTCTACCAAACCTCTTCGTCGCCGACACCTCCCTGTGACATCCCGGACTCCAGTTTTGTACTAGGTAAGTTCTACACGATCCATGCCATCTTTTTATAGAGCTATATTGGCTAGTCTCTACATGATCCATGCAGTTTTGGGCTAGTTAAGTTCTGCACTGTGACACCCAGTTATGAAAACGAACCAAGTGAACACATATGTATGCCCAGGACGTTCAACACACATACACGAGTGCATTCACAAACGAGTATATAGAAAATTACCACAAAACAAGATTAATTAATTTTTTTATTACACAAACCATATTATCCTCGAATACAAGCTCTAATGAATATTAATAACAAATTCAACTAATGCACCGAAAATAAACTAATTAAGAAAACTAAGCAAAGGGGTATAGCGCAGCTCCAACACTCCACAGACAAAGTTGTCGGTAGACACGGCCTAAATCTCCGCATTATCATCGTTATACTCCCAATCCTGACTTGCAACTGTTGGGGGGTGGGGGATTGCTAGAGTGAGTACATGTCGTACTCACCAAGTGTGGGAAAGTATGACATGTAGCAGATACAAATGACGACAATAATAATGGCAAAGTGCTGAAAAAACATTAAGACATTTGAAAAGTAATATATTATATGTATGTTAAGTAAACCCATCATAAACCATGTAATCTTCATTATTCCAATCCATATTCATTACCATCATCCATATTCGAGATTTCACATTACCATTAACCATTGCCATAAACCATAATACCATCCCATAACCAGGACCAAACCATAACCTTCCCAAAAACCATCCCAATACCAAGTTCTCTCTAATCATGGAAGTTGTCCAGGTGCTCATAACCGGAAGCACATCTATCATGATAGTTTTATTAGACACTCTGCAGAGGTTGTACCGCTTTACCCACGTGTTTGTGATTTCATCACCCGTCGACGACTGAAGAAACCTACCTTACGCCAATTACACTTCCTTTGGTGTATGGCCAAGAGATGACAAAATAGCTTTTACAAAGGGACTACTAGCCTATTTAGACCCCACTGAGGTTTCACCGGTGGCGATGCCTCCAACTGAGCACATCTTCAACCATGGGCCCCCTCTTGAGCCATTCGGATCCAAGGGTAGTCCCACCAATCATCAACAAACCAAATCTAACTTCCCCTTCCCCGAGCATCCTTAATGGTCTAAATAGCACTAGCAAAGCCCTAATTAGTCAGCTATGCCGCACCCATACTTGGCCTTGTGGTGGCACTGTAGTCCTGGCTTATTCTCGCATGAACCGGTCCTTAGATATAAAGCAAGCAAACCACTGTAACATCCAACCCATCACAATACCAGGCTTGCTTAGATCACCCATTACCATATCATAATAACCAGTTCACGTTAATCATAATCTCATAATTACATAATTAAGGTAAGTGGTATTGTTGTGGTCCCATCCCAATTAATTAAGCGAAGCAAAAGGGTAAAAAGCCCTTTCTGACTTTCTACCATGTATTTCAGGTGACAAGGGTGGTTAAACAAAGCTAGTAAACTCCCTATCATAGGATTCCCATCAAATTGACACAAGCATGCAGTTTTGCAAACAAAACATTTATTTTAGAAATAGGATCAATATGCTTCAGGGACACTTGCCTTGCTCTTGGGATTGGTTCGGGTCAAAGCCTTCAAACTCTTGGTGCTGTAGATCCTCCGTGGCACTTTCTAGCGCAAATCCGTCTAATCCACACAAGAAACGTACAAACAAGAAAAACAATCAAGGAGTGCACAAACATTACTCAATATGACATGATATGCATGATTAATGCAAATGCAAGGTACAACTTGTTAATAGATTGCTTTTAATGATCACTAACTAGTTCTAATAGTTTTTAACAAGTTTAAACAGATTAAAAGTTTATTTGATCAAATTTTAGAATTAATTCAACAAAATTTAACCCGGAAAATCGGACTAGTCCGCTAGGGACCGAACAAGTCCGCACTTGCGTGAAACTGGCGAACTAGGGTTTTCTAGATCATGTGGATTTGGAAATTAGGGGTCGAATTCATGTAAGGAAAAGAAAATAGAAAGTATACCTGGTGTTTAGAACTCCAATGAATCAAGGATCATGGAGACAACACTTGGATCTTGATGATCTAGAGTTGATGATGAACTTGGAGATGAATTGGTGATGAAGAACGAAACTTGATGGAGATCTTGATCCTCTTTCATTTCCTCCTCTTCTTCTTCTTACTTGGGATCTCCTCCTCCCTCCTTGGTGGTGGCTCTCCACGAACTAGGGTTTGGGTGGGGTGCAAAAGTGGCAAATAGAGCTCAAGCCAAGGGGTGGGGTTGTTTATATAGAGGTGGAGGCTAGGGTTAGATGAATTTCGAGTTTGAGATGAGTAGAGGGCGGTTTAGAGTCCCACATGGGATCTAAAAGAGTTAGGCACGATGTCCCTAGGCCCAATTAATGTGAAACCAAAGAAACAAGTCGTAAAACAAAGGATCAATTCCGAGTCGCGAAATATCGGACAAGTCCAAAAAGTACCGGGCTACTCCGAAGTCGTCCAGAGAGAAATCGGACAACTCTGGCCAAGAATCGGACAAGTCAAACTTTAGTCAGAGAGGAAAACGAACAAGTCCGCTAGAACACCGGACTAGTCCAGACAAGTCCACGGACTTAGCAAATTTTCAAGGATTCTTGGAACACTGGACTAGTCCGCATAGGACCGGACGAGTCTGAAAGTGTCCAGAGGCAAAAACGGACTAGTCCGCAGTAAAAACCATTTGATAACCTTGTTCCTTGTGACTCTCTCCTTGGTTTCCAAGATTTTGACCGGATACTCGGCATAGGTCAAATCTGCCTCTAATTCCAATCCTTCCACTGGCACTTGTTCTTCCGGTACTCTCAAGCACTTCTTAAGTTGGGAAACATGAAAGACATCATGGACATCCGAAACATGAGCTTGAATCTCCAACTTATACGCTACTTCTCCTCTTTTGTCCAAAATCTTGAATGGTCCAATGTACCGAGGTGCCAGCTTGCCTCTTATGTTAAACCTCTTATGACCCCTCATTGGTGACACCTTGAGGTAAACAAAATCTCCCACTTCAAAGGCTAATTTCCTTCTCCGTCCGCATAGCCTTTTTGTCTTGATTGGGCAGCCCTCAAGTTTTCACGAATTATATGTACTTGCTTTTCGGCATCTTGCAACACATCTGAACCAAATACTCGAGTTTCTCTGCCTCATTCCAGAATAAAGGTGCCCTACACTTCCTTCCATAATGCGCTTCATATGGTGACATTTTCAAGCTTCCTTGGTAACTATTGTTGTATGAAAATTCCGCATATGGCAATCTTTTGTCCCAACTTTTCCCATGCTTCAAAACACAAGCTCATAACATGTCCTCCAAAATTTGATTGGTCCTCTCGGTTTGTCCATCCGTTTGAGGGTGATATGCTGAGCTGAAATTCAACTTTGTTCCCAAAGCTTCATGCAATTTCTGCCAAAATCTAGAGGTAAATTGAGAACCTCTATCCGAGACTATCTTCTTCAGTACTCCGTGTCGACACACAATATGCTCCATGTATATTTTGGCCAATTGTGCAGCTGTATACTTGGTCTTCACAGAGACAGAATGAGCTGACTTGGTTAAGCGATCCACAATTACCGAAATTGAGTCTTAACCTGACTGAGTACGTGGTAACCCAACTATGAAGTCGATTCCGATTTCTTCCCACTTCCATTCTGGAATCTTCAATGGCTGCAATAGTCCAGCTGGACTTGGATGTTCCGCCTTGACTCGTTGACACACATCACACAATGCTACATATTCAGCTATGTCATTTTTCATGCTATCCCACCAATAACAAGCCTTCAAGTGTTTGTACATCTTTGTACAACTGGGGTGAATTGAGTAAGGTGAGTCATGTGCCTCTTTTAGTATTGTCTCCCGAATATGCTTTACATTGGGCATGACAATCCTTTTTCAAAGCCATAGAGTACCATGTTCATCCTCATCGAATCTGAATTCTCTCCCTTCTTGGATCCTTTCCTTGATTTCTTGTATTTCCTCATCCTTCGTTTGACCCTCTCGAATTTCTTGCTCCAAGGTCGGATTTAACTCCATCATCCCCATCTCATTTACAAATCCAAGGTTCAACCGTTCAAACTCCTTGCATAACTCAGATGGTAACTCTCGAACTGTGAGTTGATAACTGACTCCTTTTCTACTCAAAGCATCAGCCACTACATTGGCTTTTCCTGGGTGATAGTTGATTCCTAAATCATAATCATTGATGAGCTCCAACCATCTTCGTTGTCTCAAATTCAGATCCGTTTGTGTGAAAATATACTTAAGACTCTTGTGACCTGTTGAATTTCACACCTATGTCCAAGGATGTGGTGTATCCAAATCTCCAACGCATGTACCATGGTTACAAGTTCTAAATCATGTGTTTGGTAATTCTGCTCATGTTTATTCAATTGTCTTGATGCATAGGCGACCACCGACCACTTGACCTTCTTGCATCAATACACATCCAAGTCCTTGTCTCGATGCGTCGCAATAGATGTCAAAACTCTTGCTCACATCTGGCAATATCAAGACTGGGGCTATTGTTAACCTCTTCTTCAATTCCTCAAAACTCTCTTGACAAGCTTGAGTCCATTAGAAAGCCTTTCCCTTCATTGGCAGTTCTGTCATTGGCTTGGCTATCTTGAAAAATTCCTTGATGAGTCGACGGTAATACCCAGCCATCCCAAGAAAACTCCTTATTTCCTTTGCATTTTGCGGGGGCTCCCATTTTAACGTGTCCCTCACTTTTCCTGGATCAATTGAAACTCCTCCACCTGAAATGATATGACCCAAAAACGGTACTTCTCTCATCGAAAACTGACACTTGTAGAACTTGGCATAAAATTGATGCTCCCTTAATTTCTGCAGCGTAAGCCTCAAGTGTTCCTCATGTTCCTTCTCATCCTTTGAGTAGATCATAATGTCATCAATGAACACCACAATAAATTTATCCAAGTACTCCATGAAGACCTTATTCAAAAGGTACATAAACTAGGCAGACACATTTGTCAATCCAAAAGACATCACGGTCTACTCATACGATCCATATCGTGTCCTAAAAGCTGTCTTGGGTATGTCCGATGGTCTAATCTATGCACATCCTTTGGGATCCATCCTTCTTGTCCACAAATAGAACGGGCGCTCCCCGAGGTGAAGAGCTGGGCCGAATGAAAACCTTCTCTAGTTGCTCTTGAATTTGCTTCTTGAGCTCCGCTAATTCCATATGAGGCATCCTATACGGCCTCTTAGCTATAGGTGCAGTTCCAGGTATTAAATCAATAACAAACTCAATATCTCGATTAGGTGGCATACCTGGCAACTCGTCCGGAAAAAACATCCAAAAATTCACACACCACCGGAATCTCCTCAATTGCGGCACCGTCCATATGATTTAGCTCCAATTGCTTCGGTGCGGTTTGAGATGCTTCAAATTCTATGGTGATCCCTTACTCATTGGTCAAATTTACCGTTTTCGTGGCACACTCAATAACTCCATTATGCTTCCTCAACCAGTCCATACCAAGTATAATGTCCAATCCTTGGGAATCCAAAACAATGAGGTTGGCGGAGAAGTCTAGCCCCCTTATTCTAAGGCTTACTTTTGTACATACTATATTTGTCCTCATCTCTCTTCCAGGAAAATAAAACAATAGAGTAAACTTCATATGAGAGATAGGCAAACTATACTTGGTGACATACTTCGATGCAATGAATGAATGCGATGCTCCATAATCAAACAACATATTCACGGGGTTGGAGTTGGCGAGAAACATACTAATGACCACGTCACCCGCTTGTTGAGCATCCTCCGTAGAGACATGGTCACGTTGCCACGAGCAAAATTCTGCTGTCCATGGTTCCCTTGTGGCTATCCTCCATTGGGTCTTGGGTTTTGCCTCGGTGTATTGCTTCCTTGACCAAGGCCTGACTTGACATTGATGCGCGAAGTGTCCAGCTTCTCCACAAGTATAGAACTTCTTTACCCCACCAGAATTTGGACGAACTTGATTCTGAACATTTTCACGAGGAAGATTAGCACGAGGTGCAAAAGGCATTGGAGGCCTAGGTGCTTGCATAACGGGGTGCTGCTGCACAAATTGAGTTGGGTGTGGTGCAAATCCAGGGCGATGAGTAGGCGCAGAAGAGTTGAAGTAAGGCGCATTGGGCAGTGTGAAGCGAGGGCGCATATTACTTCCTTGTTGCTGTCCTTGATATGGCGCCTTCCTCTTGTTGTCCTGTTCCATCTCACGGACCTTGTTCTCAACCACAATTGCTTTGTCCACAAGCTTCTGAAACTTGGCATAATCACAGTTGAGCAATTGTACTTGGATCTCATTGTTCAAGCCTCTCATGAACAAATATTGCTACCGGCTATCCCGGATCACATCCTTAGGTGCATATATTGAGAGTTCAGTGAATTTGTTTAGATATTCACCCACGCTCGATCTTCCTTGCCTCAAGTTCTCAAATTCTTGCCTCTTCAAAATCATAACACCTTCCGGCACATAATGAGAACGGAAGCTCTCTTTGAATTCGTCCCAAGTAATTCTCTCTTGGTTCTCATGAGCATGGCATAAGGAATCCCACCAATCCGCAGCTGCTCCAACTAGTTGTTGAGAAGCAAATAAGACCTTCCCCCGGTCACTGCATTGGACAATGGCAAGCTTCTTCTCCACGGACATGAGCCAATCATCCGCATCCATGGGGTCAGTGGATTGATCAAAGGTTGGCGGCCTAGTCCTTATAAACTCCCCCAACTGGTTATGAGGAGGTGGGGGTGGCAGTGGAGGCATGCGGGGCTGATTGTTGATGTTACCAGCCTGCAGCTGTCCCATAGTTTGTATCATAGTCTGCATGAGCTGGTTTTGCATTGCCAATAGCTGCTCAGTGTTGATAGCTCCCTGAGCAGGTCCTTGTGCACCATTATTCTGGGGTGCTCCATGGTTCTCCTCCTCATCATTAGCATCCCTCTCGTTGCGAAGCCTCACCATCTTGAGAAAAGCAATAGGTAAGAATTAGAAAACGTCCCCAACTATATGCATCAAGGGATATGAAACTAGACAACTAACTAGCCTACGTCGACATAGCAATGCTACAGCATCCCAAAATCCTATATTAAGCACACAACCAACCAATATATATAGCAAACAGCACACCAAACTAAAACACATCGATTTTTGAGTGCTCCTATGTGCTCTAAAGTGTCCATTCTATCTAGGTTGCGTCCTACGGTCATGCTGTGGCTCTGATACCAATTTGTGACACCTGGTTCCGAAAATGAACCAAGTGAACGCATATGTGTGCCTAGGACGTTCAACACACATACACTATTGCATTCACAGACGAGTATATAGAAAAATACCACTAAACAAGATTAATTAAGTACTTTTATTACACAAACCATATTATCCTCGGATACAAGCTCTAATGAATATTAATGACAAGTTCAAGTAATGCAGCGGAAATAAACTAATTAAGCAAACTAAGCAAAGGGGTATAGCGCAGCTCCAACACTCCAAAAGCAAAGCTGACAGTAGACACGGCCTAATTCTCCGCATTATCATCGTTATACTCCCAATCCTGACCTGCAACTATTGGGGGGGGATTGCAAGAGTGAGTACATGTTGTACTAAGCAAGTGTGGGAAAGTATGACATGTAGCTGATACAAATGACGACAATAATAATGGCAAAGTGCTGAAAAGTACATTAAGACATATGAAAAGCAATATATTATATCTATGTTAAGTAAACCCATCATAAACCATGTAATCATCATAATTCCAAGCCATATTCACTACCATCATCAATAATCGAGATTTCACATTACCATTAACCATAACCATTGCCATAAACCATAATACCATCCCATAACCAGTACCAAAACATAACCCTCCCAAAAACCATACCAATACCAAGTTCCCTCTAATCATGGAAGTTGTCCAGGTGCTCATAACCGGGAGCACGGCTATCATGATAGTTTTATTAGACACTCTGCAGAGGTTGTACCGCTTTATCCATGTGTTTGTGATTTCATCACCCGTCGGCGACTAAAGAAACCTCCCTTACGCCAATTACACTTCCTTTGGCGTATGGCAAAGAGATCACAAAATAGCTTTTACAAAGGGATTACTAGCCTATTTAGAGCCAACTGGGGTTTCACCAGTGGCGATGCCTCCAACTGAGCACATCTTCAACCAAGGGCCCCCTCTTGAGCCATTCGGATCTCAGGGTAGTCCCACCAATCATCAACAAACCCAATCTGACTACCCCTTCTCCGAGCATCCTTAATGGTCCAAATAGCACTAGCAAAGCCCTAATTAATCAGCTACGCCGCACCCATACTTGGCCTCATGGTGGTACTATAGTCCTGGCTTATTCTCGCATGAACCGGTCCTTAGATCTAAAGCAAGCAAACCACCATAACATCCAACCTATCCACATACCAGTCTTGCCAAGATCACCCATTACCATATCATAATAACCAGTTCTCGTTAATCATAATCTCATAATTACAAAATTAAGGTAAGTGGTACAGTTGTGGTCCCATCCCAATTAATTAAGCGAAGCAAAAAGGTAAAAATCCCTTCCTGACTCTCTACCATGTATTCCAGGTGACAAGGGTGGTTAAATAAAGCTAGTAAACTCCCTATCATAGGATTCCCATCAAACTGACACAAGCATGCAGTTTTACAAACAAAACATTTATTTTAGAAACAGGATCAATATGCTTCAAGGACACTTGCCTTGCTCTTGGGATTGGTTCGGTTCAAAGCCTTCAAACTCTTGGTGCTGTAGATCCTCCGCGGCACTTTCTAGCGTAAACCCGTCTAATCCACACAATAAACATACAAACAAGAAACACAATCAAGGAGTGCACAAACATTACTCAATATGACATGATATGCATGATTAATGCGAATGCAACGTAGAACTTGTTAATAGATTGCTTTTAATGATGACTAACTATTTCTAATAGTTTTTAACAAGTTTACACAGGTTTAGAGTTGATTTGATCAAATTTTAGAATTAATTCAACAAAATTTAACTAGGAAAATCGGACTAGTCTGCTAGGGACCGGACAAGTCCGCACATGCACAAAACTGACAAACTAGGGTTTTCTAGATTGACGTGGATTTGGAGATTAGGTGTCGAATTCATGTAAGGAAAAGGAAATAGAAGTTATACCAAGTGTTTAGAACTCCAATGAATCAAGGATCTTGGAGACAAGACTTGGATCTTGATGATCTAGGGTTGATGATGAACTTGGAGATGAATTGGTGATGAAGAAAGAAACTTGATGGAAATCTTGATCCTCTTTCGTTTCCTTCTCTTCTTCTTCTTACTTGGGATCTCCTCCTCCCTCCTTGGTGGTGGCTCTCCACGAACTAGGGTTTGGGTGGGGTGGAAAAGTGGCAAATAGAGGTCAAGCCAAGGGGTGGGGTTGTTTATATAGAGGTGGAGGCTAGGGTTAGATGAATTTTGAGTTTGAGATGAGTAGAGGCCGACTTAGAGTCCCACATGGGCTCTAAAAGAGTTAGGCACGACGTCCCTAGGCCCAATTAACGTGAAACCCAAGAAACAAGTCGTAAAACAAAGGATTAATTTCGAGTCGAGAAATATTGGACAAGTCCGGAAAGGACCGGACTAGTCCGAAGTTGTCCAGAGAGAAATCGGACAACTCTGGCCAAGAATCGGACAAGTCCGACTTTAGTCAGAGAGGAAAACGGACAAGTCCACTGGAACACCGAACTAGTCCGAACAAGTCCAGGGACTTAGCAAATTTTCAAGGATTTTTGAACACCGGACTAGTCCGCATAGGACCGGACAAGTCCGAAAGTGTCCAGACGCAAAAACGGATTAGTCCACAGCAAAAACCGATAAGTCTGATCGAGGTCAGAGAGAAATTGGACTAGTCCGCACCAATATCAGACTAGTCCGCACTTTCCAGTATTTTAAGTGCGGTTTTGTTCCAAATCAATTTTAAACTTATTCCTCTTTACGTGGTTTAATGTTAAACATGTATATGAATGTATGTAGGGCACGATGCATGCAAATGAGGGTGTTACATGCACGATCCATGCTGATATACAAAGATTAAATAAATTAACAATGAAGAAATATGCTCTTATGTTTCACGAATTTAGTTATAGATATCTATATAGCATATACTACATCTGCCCCGAAATAAATGTCGCTCCGACAGCTTATTACGGTAGTGTATTTCTAGTTCAATTCCTGGCCGAGAATGACAAATATTAAAATCTGGGGTAGTATGTAATTTCTGGATTTATATGTAAATGACACACGGGTTATCTAATCAACCACTCCAAATGTTGTACTCTCATTCCCGTTTTATAAATTTGTATTCCTAAGATTTTCAGTTCCCATGGTTTTTACACCTTTTTTTTTTCTTGTGGCTTTCTCAGATCATATGTTTTTTCTATTCCTTCATTTCTAATTCCTCCGTTCCAAACAAACACTGTCAGTTTATAGAAACCACACCGTTCGATCCAAAATCTACGTCGGTCATGTAATCTGACGTTATCACTTTTATTTGGAATGACTACTTACAATGCTCTTTACTTTAGGAACAAGATAGCAAACTGTGATGTCGTCTACAAGCATTCATGGTGGCCAACAAGCACCTGGTATAACTATAAATTTGTTTAGCATCAAAATTAAAATAAATTAGAAAACATTAATTCTTTTGCATGGTATGCAGAGAATATTGCAGCACATGATGTTCAGGAACCCCGAGATTCTTCACTCTCTAGTACTACGGTGCATGAACCAACAACAAGTATAGACATACAAACCAGACATACTCCTTCCGTCTCAGCATAACTTTACTTTTGGAGCTTAAAAAATATCCCACTCCAACTCTACAGGTAGCTTCCAACAACCCATATCACATCACATTACTACCTGCCTCTCTACCGTGCCATTTGTTTTGGCAGAGTGTGTTAGTTTTTTACTCCTTTGGCATTCAATTTGGAGCATTTTGAGACAGTATTTCTGTCCTTTAAATGTATTGATGATGGGTATCTTGGTCATTATCATTCTTTGCTGAGATGATGTTTGAATCCTAGTAGTAGAGATGAGTTGGGATGGAGGGAGTATGTACTAGGCTCTACTAATTGTTTTAGCATGCCTTGCAATTCTATTTTGTTAGTCTTTATAGTTAATAGTTCATCAGCCCGTGTGATGACGTGATTTTTTTATGCCTCCACGATGTGCTCTCTCGCCGTTGGCCACTCCAGTTGGCACTGACACCCATGCTCTGCTGCTGCTCACTTCAGTGTCCTCCTCGACGAATCTCCCTCACCTATCGCCATGTCCCATCCTTCGCGTGCCATGATGACCCTGCTGCCTGCAAATCCCCGACAATTACTCACCCTTCCACCAATCCTCCTCGAGAGTTGCTTTGGGTGATCTCGGCCAGACCGAACTCTCACTTTGTTAAGCGTCGCAATATGGGACTATGCAGTATTGCACCTACAGTAGCTGCCATTGGCAAGTGGACCCGATGTCTCATGGGCGCAGATGTCAGTGGCAGCTACTGCAGGTGTCGTACTACAGAGGATTTCAATCCCGTAAGCTGCCTGCCTTATTTGTCTTGCATTCGCCGCCTGCTACCATTGGTGTTCATTACTCACCCTGCAACCAATTCTCTTCGAGACGCGATCCGG
This sequence comes from Tuctoria greenei, assembly GCA_036927565.1. Lineage (NCBI taxonomy): Eukaryota > Viridiplantae > Streptophyta > Magnoliopsida > Poales > Poaceae > Tuctoria > Tuctoria greenei. Next base: position 170,396,172 of record JAYESD010000003.1, on the reverse strand, counting down.
CTGATGTCAGTCAGACCGAACCACCCAACCCTATCTTTGTCTAGTCTAGCGTTACCAGCTGCATGCCCCCCCTGAGTCTTGCCTGCTTCACGGCTGAACTGAAAATCCTCCGCAGTACTATGAGTGCAGTAGTGCCACTAACACGTGTACCTGATGGCTCATTTTAGGGTATGAAGAACAACAAAGAAGTCAACAATGTAGGCCCCCCGATCAAAATAATTGTCGTTCAGACAATCCTAACTAGTTCATTTTTAATTCATTTGTTGGTCTAATACGACAATTAATATAAACCTAGAAGGAGTAATACAAAACAAAATACTGGTGGGACGCGGTTGTCCCACGCTCGTATTTGCCGCACTCGTACTGAAGATGGTACAAACATTAGACTTTTCTTCTTTTCACACTATTTGTACATAATACTAAACTTGGTCAGGCGAGAAGGAAGGAAGTTTGGAAGAGGTGTTGCTAAAGGACTTACAGTTGCCAGCATATGCTATGCATCCCAAGTTAGTAGAACGGTGAATGTAAAGCTACCAATTCAGTTCTCCACTAGGTTGGGTGTTGCGGTTGGTATTAATCAGCGGCACTTTGTCTATGATGTGGTTATGTTAACAAAAAAACATGCACCCCTCATCGGTGTAAGGAAGTGGGCAAAGGTTGGCGATACTAAAAAGAGAGAATTAGTACGAGTCATTCTGGTTAGTGTCATCACACCTCACACAAGTAATTTTTTCTTGCAATCTCCATCTTGTACGTTTACAACAACATTTTGTACGATGTCTAGAAATTTTAGGACATGGAGGACACACCGGAGAGCGCAAGAAAAATTTTGAAAATTGTTGGTGAGTGCTATAAGGGGTGGCGCTCGACTTTTCATGCCACCTATAAGAGTTATTCGACCGATGAAGAACATATACGAAATAAGCCTGATGATGTACCGACGCTCGGGTGGTTGCACCTAATAGAGTATTTTGGGTCTAAGCGAATCAAGGTCAGCTAACTTTTAAATAGCTTCACATCATACAAAAACTATTTGATTTACATTCATTCGTTGGATTAATTCTTAAAATTATTGCAGTCAATAAGCAGGACCAATTCTCAAAATCGAAGAAGACAAAATACGAAACACTTACTTGGCTCCAAATCCTACGCCCAACTTAGTTACAAGAAGGTATTTAAAATAAATCATGCTTTTACATTGTGCTGCAATCAATATGTATACCTACATGTTGAATTTTACATGTATTTTATGTAGCGAGACCCAGAGACTGAAGAAGAACCTGATGAAACACAACTGTAGGAGGCAAGCCATTTGAAGAATGGTGAATGGGCAAATGAGCAGGCAGAAGTTGTACATGTGAGTAACACTTCAAACAATCCATAATTAAATAAATACTTGCAATGTGCCTGTGACTTTTCTTTTGGTATATAGAGCTAGGCACGTGCCCAAGTGGATGACAAGGAAGCTGAACAGGGAGGCCCAATTCCAAATGATGAGAGAAACCACATCTTCCAGCATTGTTATAGATCCTCAATCGGTTGTGCAGGATCACAGGTTCGGGGGCGTGGTTATATGGCTAACCCTACTGGTCCTGAATGTGAACGTATGCGTATACAAATGGCTGAACACCTCAACGACAAAGTTTGAAACTTACAAGATAGAAATGCAGGCCTCAATCATCAAGTGCAGGAGTTGGAAGGAATAAATGATAGCTTAACCACCCAGATGGATTGCATAAACAAGAAGAATGAAGAGTTAAACCTTCAAGTCTAAAACTTAGAAGTTCACATAGCAGCTGATCATGAACAGAGAGCTCAGGAAATGGAGGACATGCGCCTCTCAATGATGGCTGAAGTGTGCAAAATGTTGTAGATTCCACAAAAGGGCAACCAAAATAAGGCACCTGTTCCAATTAGTCTCGGTAGTCTTAGGCAAATTTAACATGCAAACAGGTCACATTAGTAATACTTGAGTGTTGTTATGCGTGTTGCAATATCAAATGATGGATATTTATTGTTAAACTCGTGATTCTGTTGCCACTAATTTTAAAACCTGGTGCATAAGGATTCTACTGCTGCTAATCATAAAATGTGGCATTACTAATTTCTTGTCACCAATGATAAATTGTTGCAATAGGAAGCTATTGCCACGAATTACGAAAATGTTGCAGCATAAACATTTGGCCATGACTCAAGAAACATTGCACTAGACTTCTATTGCCACCATCCAAAAAACGTTGCATTACCACACTATTGCCACAGATGACAAAATGTTACATTACACCTCTATCGCCAGAAATCATTAAACATTGCATTACAACCGTATTGCCAAAGATCAGAAAATGCTGCATTACAAACCTATTGCCACATATCAGGAAACATTGCATTACAAACCACGCTTGTGAAATCATTGCAATAAACTACTATTTTCTACAAACGTTAAATCATTGCAGTACCATACTATTTGACACGGATGTGTTATCTTTGCAATACCTAACTATTTGCAACGAATGTAAAATCGTTGCAATAACGTACTATTTGCCACGGATGCTAAATCGTCCCAGTACCATACTATTTGCCATGGATGTGAAATCATCGCAGTACCATACTATTTGCCACAGATGTGTTATCATTGCAATACCATACTATTTGCCATGAATGTGAAATCATTGCAATAACATACTATTTGCCATGGATGCTAAATCATCACAGTATCATATTATTTGCCATAGATGTGTAATCGTTGCAATACCATACTATTTGCAATGAATGTGAAGTCGTTGCAATACCATACTATTGCCACGAATGTGAAATTGTTCCAATAACATACTATTTGCCACAGACACTAAATAATCACAGTACCATCTACTTGCCACGAATGTGTAATCATTGCAATACAATACTATTTGCCACAAATGTGAAGTTGTTACAATACCATACTAGTGCCACAAATGTGAAACAGTTGCAATACTGTGATATTCGCTGCAATACGTTAAATTTTTGCAATACGTCAAATCATTGCAATACCATACTATTTGCCGCGATTGTGAAATCGTTGCAATAACATACTATTGCTATGAGTGTGTAACCGTTGCAATACCCTGCTCTTCGTTGCAATACGTTAAATCGTTGAAATATGTTAAATCGTTGCAATACTACACTATTTGACACAATTTGAAATCGTTGCAATAACATACTATTGCCACAAATGTGACTGTTGCAATACCCTGCTATTCGTTGCAATACTTCAAATCGTCGCAATACGTTAAATCATTGCAATACCATACCATTTGCCACGAATGTGAAATTGTTGCAATAACATACTATTACCATGAATGTTTTATCGTTGCAATACCATGCTTTTTGTTGCAATACGTTAAATCGCAGTAGTATCATACTATTTGCCATGAATGTGAAATTAGTGCAATAACATACTATTTGCCACGAATATGAAATCGTTGCAATACCGTACTATTTGTTACAATACAGTAAATCGTCGCAATACGTGGAATCGTTGCAATAACATACTATTTTCCACCAATGTAAAATCGTTACAATACCATACTATTTGCCACGGATGTCAAGTCGTCACAATAACCTATCGTCACGGGACTTATGCCAAGGATTCGTAAAAACTATCGCCACGTTCTTTTTTGTTGCAATAGAGACCTATTGCGACGAAAAACAACCTATTGCAACGAATTTTTTCGTTGCGATAAGCCATAATCCTTGTAGTTTAAGGTCATTTGCGCAGATCAAAGCATTGAAATGGGAGATGCGCTCTTGAAAAATGTGTCTCCCATTATCTTGCCTGAGAGACGCGCCATTGTGAGGCGCATCTCGCATCACATTCGTCTCCCATTTTCCATCGCGGAGCAAGTGCTATATTAAGTAGTGCATCCTCAAGAAACAGAACACAAGCCATCATTACTTCTCCAGAAGAAAAAGAGCACATATGACGAATGAAAGTCAAATTTTGACGGCAATATTTTCACATATTTGAGCATATATGACACAAATATCCAAATGGAAGTCAATTTTTCACAAAATTGACCATATTTTCACATATTTGTGCATATTTACACACAATCAATTTGATACTTTAAGTTGCGGTCATGGTTTTTTGAAATTGTTGACTTTTTCATGGTGGCCGTTTTGCAAGTAAGGAAGTTCGTTGGCCGATGGTATTCTTGGCTTGATCATCAAGGTGACAAAAGGAGGAATCTCATCAAATCGGTCGAACTCTTACTCATCGACAACATTCTTGACATCGATGATTCATCGTTTTCCATGTATAACCACCTTAAGTCTTTTATTTGTTGTGTCTGGAACATAGAACACTTGAGCAACTTGTTCTACTAACACAAAAGGATCTGACTTATATCCTTGATTGATAAGATCAATGCTAGTGAACCCGTACTTGTCTTGTACAACAACTTTGGTTCCATCAACCTAGTTGTAACGGAAAAGAGGAATCTTGAATCCTTGAAATTCAAGCTCCCGAATCTCTTGTATTTGACCTTAGTACATGTCTTTGTCTTGGCCGCATCATTATAAGCATCAATACGGACACCACTATTCTGATACGTGCTTTTCTTATCTTGTTCTACAGTGTAGAATGTGTATCCATTTATGTCGTACCCTTGATATGTAATAACTGTGAATATAGGACCACAAGACAACTTTTTTAGGTATTCACTTGTTTGAGTATCCGATGATTGAGAAATCTGATCCTAGAGCCAGCCATTGAATTTTCTCATGTGTTCATTTGCTAACCATGATTCATTGTGGCCAGGATTGTCACTAAGCACCACCTCCTCATGCTCATGGAGGTACTCCGACACAATGGAAATGTGTTGCGACACGTGGAAATGAGCGCAAAAGAATAAATGTGAATATGGAGTTATAGCCTTCTTCCAATGGTCCCTTTTCCTGTGATCCTCCCCTCATGACGATAATTGGAAACACCAATCTGTTTACTCGGGTAAGTGTAGTTTAGAGCCCACTCCACAGCTTCCTCTATAGAGTATCCTTATACCATGTTGCCCTCAGGGTAAGCTCAATTTCTAACGAAGGACTTCAGTATGCCGTTGAATCTCTCGTACGCATACATCTGGTTAAGGAACATAGGGCCATGTAGTTTTATCTCCTTAATAAGATGAGTTGTGAAATGGATGCTGATGTCGAAAAAGGCAGTTGGAAAATACATCTCAACGAAGCATAAAGTTTCATAGTTCCTTTTTTCCAATGACTTGAGATCTTCTTCACATAGTACTTTTTTGACCAATAGCATTGAAGAAAAAGCAAAAGTTCATTACAGCCTCCTGAACATTGACCGGTAGGATACTTCAAATTCCAACAGCAATCATTTGCATAAGCAATGCATGGTAATCATGAGACTTCACCACGGGAGCTACTTCTAGATTTGGAAATGAAATAATCCTTGAGACGTTCGTCGAGTAGCCGGATAGTACTTTCACATTTTTCAAGAACCCACAAAACTCTTTCTTTTCATTTTTTGAAAGTGTGATGCATTATGTGGGTAGTTCCGTTCCTTTTACCGAGTCATCGACCCATAACTTAGGCCTAATTCCCATTTTCTTTAGATATGCCCTTGCATGTCCATGGTCCTTAGTTTTCCTATCTGTGTTAAGCAATGTCCCGAGTATGCTCTCGCACACATTCTTCTCAACTTGCATCACATTGTGAAACCTATGTGTGCTGAATACATTGGCAATTATGTTAAATGTGAAGGTTTACACGCAATGTTTTGATTATACTTGAGAAACACACTTTGCACTGTCCGAACTTTTATTTTACAATGCAAAGCTTCTATTTCGAATTGTCTGAACTTTCTATGTGCTGAAATAATCGTGTGGCTGCAATTTTTCTTATTTTCAATGTTTCAAACTTGCTTTACACTTATGTGAATATTTGCTTAGTACTTTTGGACATTATCTTGCTACATATGCAAGGTGTTGTGGTTGTCGGACTAATGTGAGTCAAGTCGAGGACTATGCTCAGAAGAATTGGTTGTTTGTTCATGTGCAGGTTTTCTTGAGGTCAATACATGGCTCGTGACGGGATCCATTGAACTAGTCATAGGGATAAGATGAGGTTCAACAACCAAGTTCGGGAGGAATTGTGGTTGAGTTGACCGGGAGGTCACACAACATGTTTGGGTCAAGAACAGTGCATATGAAGGTATCATGGGCGTTTTTGGAAGGTTTTTGCATTTTTTCAAGGAGTGCATGGATGTGACAACATGGTTCCAAGGAGTGATGAAGAGAATTCGACGTAAAAAATTGGTTGGAAAGGTCCAACCGGCTGGATATGCCTCAGGCTGCGGGTGAGGTGGTCATGGTTTGTTTATGGAAGGTTTAGAGTTTGTTTTGGTTGAGTTGTTTTAAGAATTTTTAGTACATTCCTAAGATGTTTGGAAGTCATAAGATTTCTTCTAAACTGAGTAGGACTAGAGTCCTAGTTTGGATTGAGTTGGCCATAGGGCTGGTTATACAAGCAAGGGAGACCAGAGCTCATGGTGAGGTTGCTTTAGGGCTGTTCCTCTTGCGTTTTGATCAATAAAATTTGTAGTTTAAAGAAACTTTTGTTCCTTATTTTTCCGACTTGTTTCAGACAAGTTTTTGTCGTCGAGTGTCTGCACAGCACTATGTTGCTTCAGTGTTTTTATCATAACTCGAGTTTCACAAATCGAATTGACGTGATTCTTTCTGGGTTGCGTTCACAACTTGAATATATATCATACTCCAAAATTTCATGGTCATTGGATTTGTGGTTTCTGACCTACACAAGTTTCTTTGTAGTGTTGCGGATCTGTTTTTATTCGGGTACAACAGATTGACCTTTGTTTGAACTTTCGATCATAATTTGAGTTTTTCTTGATGTTTTTTTGTGATTCTCATTGTCGTGTCTTCGTGACTTTATTTTCTATAATATCTACTACTTTTTTCACAGCTGAACACATTTAGATCAGTTGCACACATGGTTTCATAACAAATTGATTTTCTGCCGAGGGGTGTTCTTTGGTTCCACTGAAAAGTTTTAATCTACCATTCAACCCTCTCCCCTCAAGTAGCTTTTCATGTGCTCTTTGATCCTACACACATCAATTGAATTATGGACGTCTATGTCTTTTCAATATGGTAGCTCCAAAAAAATTGATTGCTTCTTCCACATGACATCTTTGCCAGTTTTTTTGCCAGTCCTTTTCCGCTTACGAAGGACAAAATGAATATCCTTGACCATTTCATAGACTTCATGACTAATGAGATGATGTGAGACCTATGTGTGCTGAATACATTGGCTTGTACTGAATACATTGGTTGTGATAATATAAGTTCTAAAATTATGCCAAAACACCATTTTTAGCAAGGTCCGACTCTAGCTTCGAGGTCCAGCAAGGTCCGACGATAGGTCCAGCTTGTTTTGGGTAGCTCTGGCAAGGTCCGATGTAAGGTCGGACTTGCTTTGGCTAGGTCTGACTTCTTTGTCAAGGTTCGACTAGCTTTGGTTAGCTCCGTCTCTAGGTCCGACTAGCTTTTGTAAGCTCCAGTGCTAGGTCCGACTAGCTTCGGTAAGCTCCGGTGCTAGGTCCTTCTAGCTTTGGTAAACTCCGGGGCTAGGTCCTGCTAGCTTTGGTAAGCTCCGGTTCAACGTCCGGTTAGCTTTGGCAAGGTTCAGGGCTTGATCGCAGTGGTTCTACTTTTAACTTGCAATGATTCGTACTTACTTTACAATGATGGAATGTTTTATTAGTAATATTTTACTAAGTTTTTGGTGTGTTTTTGTGGTTATGGTTGATTCTTTTTATGGGTTGCAACATGCTTATGTGAGGTGCTCACGTAAGGTGTTGTGGTTTCGGAACTAACGAGAGTGAAGTCGAGGACTTGTGCTCGGAAATATTGGTTCTTTATTCATGTGCAGGTGTTTCTTGAGTTCAAGACATGGCTGGTGACGGGATCCATTGAACTAGTCTTAGGGATAAGATGAGGTTTAACAACCAAGTTTGAGTGGAATTGTGGTTGAGTTGATCGGGAGGTTGCGCAACATGTTTGAATCAAGAACAATGCATATGAAGGTATCATGGACGTCGTGGGTAGATGTTTGCACGTATGCAAGGAGTGCATGGATGTGGCTACATGGTTCCAAGGCATGATAAAGAGATGTGGACGTAAAAAATTGGTCGAAAAGGTCCAACGGACTTGGTTATGGACTAGGGCTGCGGCTGAGTCGTGTTTGACTCAAATATGGTAAGTTTTGAGCTGGTTATGATAGGATTTCGTGTGGTTCACGAATTGGAGTTGTTTTTGGAATGTGGGATAACGTTCCTAAGGTGTTTGCAAGTCTTAAGATTGCTGCTATCTGCGTATAGAAGAGTCTTGAGCAGTTATGAAAAGTTTCGATTCGTGAATTGAGTAGGATTAGAGTCCGAGTTAGTTTTGGATTGGCCTAAGGGTTGGTTATATAAGCAAGGGAGGCCAGAGCTCATGAGAGACGACTTTTGGGCTGTTCCTCTTGCGTTCTATTGAATAAAGGTTGTAGTTTAAAGGAACTTTTGTGCCTTGTTCGTCTAATTTGTTCGAGACAAGTTTTTCTCATCGAGTTTTCTGCACAGCACTACCTTTCTTCGGTGGTTTTACAATAACTCGAGTTTTACAGATCCAATTGATGTGATTCTTTTTGGGTTGTCTTCACAACTTGATTTTATATCATTTGTCGAAATCTCACGGTCATTGGATTTGTGGTTTTTGATCTACACGAGTTTCTTTGCAGTATTGCAGATCTGTTTTTTGCTCGGTAGAACAGATTGACCTTTGTTCGATCTTTCAATCATAACTTTTGTTTCTCTCGACATATTTGAGTGATTATTGCTGTGTCGTCTTTGTGACTTGATTCTCTCTGATATATATCACTTTTGTCACGGTGAAACACGTTTATATTAGTCTCATAAATGATTTTTTTAATAGATTGTTTTTCTGTCAAGAGGTTTTTATTGCTTCCGCTGAAAAGGTTTTAATCTACCATTCACTCCCCTCTGGTATCTTTTCACCTGCTCTTCGATCCTACTCTAATCCTACTCAGTTTCAAGCAAAACTTTCCATAACTGCTCAAGACTCTTCCATACGCAGATAGAAGCAATATTAAGATTTTCAAACACCTTAGGAATGTATCCCACATTCCTAAAACAACTCAACTTCGTGACCCACACGAAATCTAACCAAAACAAACTCGAAACTTTCCATAAGCGAATCATAACTACCTCACCCGCAGCCTGAGGCATAATCTAGCCGGTTGTGACCTTTCTGATCAATTCTTTACGTCCACTTATCTTAATCACGCCTTAGAACCATGTTGCCACGTCCATGCACACCTTGCACACGTGCAAATACCTTCCAACAACGTCCACAATACCTTTATATGCATTGTTCTTGACCCAAACATGCTGCGTGACCTCCCGATCAACTCAACCACAATTCCACATGAACTTGGTTGTTGAACCTCATCTTCTCCCTAAGACTAGTTCAATGGATCCCATCACCATCCATATCTTGAACTCAAGCAACACCTGCACATGAATAACCAATCATCCTTTGCGAGCCCGAGTCTTCGACTTGACTCTCGTTAGTTCAAAAACCACAACACCTTACGTGAGCACCTCACATAAGCATGTTCTAAACATAGCAAGATAATGTCCACCATGATTAGCCAAAATATACCAAAAACTTAGTAAAAAAACTAAGCAAACTTCCCATATGTGTAAAGCAAGTTTGAAACATTTCATGTTAAAAGAGGAACCACAGCGATCTTGCACCGGACCTTGCCAAAGCTAACCGGACCGTGCTCCGGACCTACCCAAAGCTAATCGGACCTTGCGAAAGCTAACCGAACCTTGCGCTGGACCTAACCAAACTTTTTTAGACCTCACATCGGACCTACCCAGAGTTTGTCGAACCTTACGTTGGACCTAGCCAAAGCATACGGACCTATTATCGGACCTTGCAGGAGCTACTCAAAACATGTCAGACCTATTGTCGAACCTTGCCAGAGCTACCCAAAACATGTCAAACATATTGTCGGAGCTTGTCGAAGCTCGGACCTAGATGAGAAGGGTGTTTTGGCAATCTTCAAAACTTTTATCGTAATGGCAAATGTATTCAACACACATAGGTCTCACAATCCCCCCCTTGATGAATGCATTGGCAACACCACATAAAAGCCGAACATTGGCTTATTCACATGAAAAGTTTTGAAAACAATTTTCTCCCCCTTTTGAAAATCAAATGAGAAAGAAATTTCAGAAACAAATATTTCTCCCCCTATACATATTTCTAATACATATTTCTCCCCGTTTGACGATGTATTCAACAAGGTTCAAAAGAGAAATTTCAATAGTTATGAGCATATTATAACATATACATACAAAACAAAGCTAATCCAAGTCATACTATCAAGTAACTTACACTATCATATCAATAAGATACATAAAGTAGTGTAAGCCATGCTATACATCAAGTGAATTTTCAATTTCATCAAGTCATGATCTCACAAACTTAACTATTTTAAAACCTGAAAGCATGACACTTGTTGCTGTATTTTTATTTTCTTTTAAAGCACAATCTTTGATCATATGTCATTTGCAAGAGATTATATGCCGCATAGGTCTTATTCTAACCAACCAAGCCAAGCCTATGTCATTTGATAATCAGAAGCTTAAGGACATGGTTTTAGTCATACTCAACTTCTTCCAAGTTCATATCTAAGTGCAATGATAAACCATCTCAAAAGAAGAAGTGTGAAGCATGCATCTCTTGATCTTTTCTCAATTTTTCATTTGAACATAAAAACTCAACATGTGTGTTGATTATCTGATTAAGTCTTTATGATTAAAAGCACTTGTTAACATAACAAGTTCAAAACAACAAGAAAGCTTGATCATGACCAGATTTAGTGTAATTAATTATTCCAATTACTAGTCATGGCAAAAAATACAAAATGTATAACACGAGTAATGTAGTGAGAACTTTCAGCATGTAAAAGGAATCACAAAGTCATATATATATATAATACTATGCTCATATTATTTTAAATTCAGATTCACACATAGACTTTCCAAGTTTCAAAACTCCCCCTCAATTCAAGACATGAGGATGCGTAACCCCTATTTCACTATGAATGAAACAAAAACGAGTGAGATCCAAAGGTTCTGTAAAAATGTCAGCCAATTGTTGTTCGGTATCTACATGGTGAAGCACAATGTTTACTTTTCAACATTATCATAGAGAAATTGATACCTAATGTCAATGTGCTTTGTTCTGGAATTTTGCACGGGGTTTTTAGCAATGCAAATTACACTAGTGTTATCACAAAAGAGCGGAACACTATCTAAATCAACCCCATAGTCTTTAGGAGTTTGAACAATCCAAACAATTTGAGAACAAACGCTAGCAGCAGCTACATATTCAGATTTGGTTGTGGATTGTGCAACTGAACTTTGTTTTCTAGAGTACCAAGCAACAAGTGAACTACCAAAAAAATGACAAGAACCCGAAGTACTTTTCCTATCAATTCTACAACCCCCAAAATCAGCGTATGTAAAAACTTTCAAAGTAACGGTTAAGGAAGAAGGAAGAAAAATATCAAATTCATGAGTTCCATGTAAGTACCTGAGAATTCTTTTGATGGATTGACGATGTGAAGCACATGGGGAACCTTGAAACTGTGCACAAAGAGACATACGTTGAATTGTATGTCCGGTCTTGATGCTGTGAAGTAAAAAAGTGATCCAATCATACTTCTATATTCTTTTTGATTGACCGGGTCACCATCTTCATCATGTTCAAGTGTTGTCGTTGTTCCCAGCAGTGTCCGAAGAGGCTTGCTTTTATCCATGTTGAAGCGCTTAGGAAGGTATCTTGTATACTTCATTTGATGTGCAAAAGTACCCTCCTTGGTTTATTTGATTTGTAGCCCTAAAAAGTACGTGAGTTCTCCCATCATACTCATCTCAAATTCTTAACTCCTCATAGCTGAAAACTTGGACACAAGATCATGAGAAGCACAACCAAAGATAATATCATCCACATACACTTGAACTAATAATGAGTCATTGCCATGTTTAAGCACAAAAAGAGTTTTATCAACCTTGCCCATGGTAAACCCCTTTTCAAGTAAGAATGTTTTTAACCTATCATACCATGCTCTAGGGGCTTGTTTGAGACCATACAAGACTCTGGACAGTTTGTAAACATGATTATGAAAATTTGGATTTTCAAAACCCGGTGGTTGCTTTACATGAACCTCCTCATCTATGTACCCATTAAGAAAAGCACTTTAAACATCCATTTGTTATAGCTTAAAACCTTTTGATACAGCAAAAGCTAACGTAATTCTTATGGCTTCTAATCCAGCAACAGGAGCAAAGTTTCATCAAAATCTAGACCTTCAACTTTTGTGAAACCTTGAGCAACCAACCTAGCCTTATTCCTAACCACAACCCTATCCTCACTTTGTTTATTTTTAAACACCCATTTAGTTCTAATTAGAGTGTTACCTTGAGGTGGAGGTACCAATTTCCAAACATTATGTCTTTTAAAATTTTCTAACTCTTCTTGCATGACGATAATTCAAGATTCATTAGCGAGTGCGTGTGATATATCTTTGGGTTCAAAAGAAGCAACAAAAGCAGAATGAGCATGAGAGTATGGATCACAAAACCTGGACCGTGTAACTCGTTTGTGCAGGCTTCCAATAATTTTTTGTGGAGGATGACTTTTGAGGACCCGGAGGGGAGAAAATACTTCACAACCTTCTTCTTCTTCATGTTTATCACAAATTGAAGAACGTGTGGCTTGAGGACGATCTGTATCAGCCGCAGTAGTTGTTGGTGCTGGTAGTGGTGCCAAATCAACAGCGTGATCAACGTCATTTGCTTCTTAATTTTTGGCCAGCAACACCACTTCTTCATCTTCTTCGATGAAAATACTATCCCCTGTGGATATGGATCTGGACATTCAATATTGGAGCTAGTACCTGGGCTAGCTTCATAAAAAAAACCTCACAAGTCTCCACAATTTTGTTAGTGTCAAGTAAATGCACAAGGTAGCCTCTAGTACTAGATGGATAACCAAGAAACATGCCATCAACAGATATAGGTTTAAATTATCAAGATTACCATGTTCCTTAACAAAGAATTTGCAACCAAAGACCCGAAAGTGTGTGACACTAGGCCTATGTCCAAACCGAAGCTCATATGGAGTTTTACCTAGCTTAGCATGCAAGAAAACACGATTTGAGATATAACAAGCGTTTGCAATTGCATCAACCCAAAATTTTCTAAGAGTTTGATATTCATAAAGCATAGTCCTAGCCACCTCAACTAAGGTTTTGTTCTTGCTCTTTACGACACCATTTTGTTGAGGTACATAGGGTTATGAGAATTGATGATCTATTCCTTTTTCAGCAAAAAAGTGATAAAAAGATCGATTTATAAATTCAGTTCCGTTATCACTTCTAATTGCTTTTAAATATCTTGGGTGATCAATTGATAATCTAAGAAATAAAGTTCTAAAGTGACTAGAAGCTTCATTCTTAGATGCCATAGAGTAAACACAAGAGTACCTAGAATAATCATCAACAATCACGAGAACATACCATTTTCCTCCAAAAGATTGAACATGTGAAGGAACCACGGTGTCAAGGAGCAAAAGTTGTCCCGGTTCAGTTGTCATAGTCATTATGAGAGGCGCATGTGAACCTGCAACCATATTAGTATGTTTACAAATAGAGCACACAGTTTCTTTGTCCCCTTTTAGCTTAGACAGCCCATGTATACGATTAAGAGCACTAACGTGCGTGAGATGATCAAAGCCTACGTGATCAAGTCTAGGATGCCAGAAATATAAGTCTTTTGAATCATTTGCAACTAGACACCTATGCTTAGAGGATGACATATCAAAATCAGCTTTAAAAACTCTTCCAAACCAAGACATGCTAAAAATGAGCTCACTATTTGAATCTACAATTTTGCAGCAATTTTTTAGTGAAATTAATATCCAGATTTTCATCTAGCAATTGTGAAACAGAAAGCAAGTTGTATTTCAAATTTTTAACAAGTGCCACATCCTTCAAAGTGTAGTTATTATTTACTCTAACTGAACCCTTAGCAATTATAGCAGTTGAAGAATTATTAGCAAAAGTAACATTCTCTACACGTGACACAAAAAAGAGGGAGGATAACCATTCTTTGTTACCGATCATGTGGCATGAGCAAGATCAATCCACAATCCAAATGTTCTCCTTCCTCAAGCGTGTGACCTACATAGAAGCACAATACATCGATGACTCAATACTGGGGTTAGTCAAAAGTCATTTAGGAATCTAGTACTGAGTCCCACGATGTCCAGCAGGAATAACATGTGAAAGCTGAAAAAATAGCAGGTTTATGAGCCAAAGTTTGAGGATTTTTATACACAACTACTAACTTATCAGGTGTTACATGTGTAGAACTCAAAACATTAGGTTTGGGAGCAAACTTTGCATGTTTTGACTCATAGCAGCATGTTGCATGTTCGTGACATTCGATTTAGCATGTGCAGCAAATTTTGCATGAGAGTTATGAGATTTAGCTTGCATTATTTCCTTTTTCGGTTGTTTAGCTAGTCTATAACAAAAAATCCATGACATGACCATCTCTACCACAATGGGTACAATTAAATTTAATATTATGTTCATGTCTAGATGAGCAATTAACATGTTGATTAAAAACTGAATAAGACAGCACCCCTGTAGATTTGAAAATCACTTCATTATGTTTAGGAACTGTTTGAATTAAACCACTTCCTAATGACTTTACAATTTTAGGTGGATGTGCCTTAGCATGAGCATGAGAATCAAAACCTAAACCAGCTTTATCATTGCAAGACTTCGAAGAATTCAGTAGCAAGTTTAGATTTTTTTCCATTACAAAACTGCTCTAATGTCCTATTCATGTCATCAAGTTTCTTAGACAAGTCTAGACAGTTTTCACATGAAGTTTTTCCTTTTAGTTTGCAATTAGAATAATATTTCACTTCATGAGAATGTAAATCATTGTTCAATACAGAAATCTTATTCATAGCGTCATGTAGTTTCTTATCAAGATCATCACAAGTAGAACAATGCAAATTAATTGTAGAACAACAAGCATATTTCAAGTTTTAATCATTAAGTACAGCAAGCTTTTTGTTCTTTTCAATTTCATGTTCAAGCTTAGCAAGTGTGGAGGTGTGCGCGCTTCTTAAAGAGGACAAATGTTCATATATAAGCTCACATGAGGAACATGAATCATCACTAGGAATCAATGATTTTAAACGATTAATTGCAGATTCTAGTGATTCAATTTTAACAACATTGTCCCTAAGTCCAATTACCGTGAAATCTAAGTGATTCAAAGATTGAAGAAACTCTTGTAAATTAGAAACCAGAAATCCAATTACCGTGAAATTTTTATAGATGATATATAATCAAGTTGTCAAGACAACCCAAAAAGAATCACGTTGATTAGATCTGTAAAAATAGAGTTATGATAAAAACACTGATGCGATGTAGTGTTATGCCGAAACTCGACGAGAAAATCTTGTCTGAAACAAGTCGGACGAACAAGGCACAAAAGATCCTCTAAACTACAAATTTTATTGATCCAAACACAAGAGGAACAGCCCAAAGTAATCTGACCACGAGCTCTAGCGTCCCTTTCTTATATAACCAGCACTAAGGCCAACCCAATTCAAACTAGGACTCTAATCCTACTCAGTTTCAACTGAAACTTTATATAATTGCTCAAGACTATTCCTTACGCAGATAGAAGCAATCTTAAGACTTCCAAACACCTTAGGAATGTATCCCACATTCCTAAAACAACTCAACTTCGTGACTCACACGAAATCAAACCAAAACAAACTCGAAGCTTTCCAAAAACAAACCATAACTACCTCAGCTGCAGCTTGAGGCATAATACAGCTGGTTGGACCATTCCGACCAATTCTTTACGTTCACTTCTCTTCATCATGCCTCGGAACCATGTTTCCACATCCATGCACTCCTTGCACACGTACAAACACCTTCCAATAACATCCACGATACCATCATATGAATTGTTCTTGACTCAAACATGTTGTGTGACATCCCGATCAACTCAACCACAATTCGTCCTGAACTTGGTTGTTGAACCTCATCTTATCCCTGAGACTAGTTCAATGGACCCCGTCACCAGCCATGTCTTGACCTCAAGCAACACCTGCACATGAATAAACAACCATCCTTTGTGAGCCCAAGTCCTCGACATGACTCTCGTTAGTTCGAAAACCACAACACCTTACGTGAGCACCTCACATAAGCATGATGTAAGCGTAGCAAGATAATGTCCACCATGATCAGCCAAAACATATCAAAAACATAGTAAAATAATACTAAGCAAACCTCCCATAAGTGTAAAGCAAGTTTGAAACATTGCAAGTTAAAAATAGAACCACTGCAATCTTGCCAATGCTAACTGAACCTTGCTCCGGACCTAGCCAAAGCTAACCGGACCTTGCGAAAGCTAACCGGACCTTGCGCTGGACCTAGCCAAATCTAACCAAACCTTGCGCCAGACCTAGCCAAAGTTTTTTAGACCTATCCAGATTTTGTCGAACCTTATGTCGGACCTAGCCAAAGCATATTGGACCTATTGTAGAACTTTGCAAGAGCTACTCAAAACATGTCGGACCTATTGTCAGACCTTGTCTGAGCTCCCAAAACATGTCAGACCTATTGTAGAAGCTTGTCGGAGCTCGAACCTAGTTGAGAAGGGTGTTTTGTCAATATTCAAAACTTTTATCGTAATAGCCAATGTATTCAACATACATAGGTCTCACAAAAGGAGACGTACTCTAAGGAAAGTCTGTCTCGGTTACGAAACAAATATGAGTTGCACTCAATGAAAGCGTGTCTCCCATTTATCAGAGAGGAGGGTGCGTCTCGGATACCTACTTAACTAAGAGGGACTGTATTGTAACACATCTCCTTGTACGTTCAGTCGAGCCATGTCAGATCCTCGCTAAAGCATACTCGTCTCACTTAAGCTTATAAGAGACGTTTGACTTTTAGCACATCGCCCGTCTTTGTCTCCTATTTGGGTCTCTTACATAGTGTGTGGAGGTTAGATTGTAGTGAGGAGCCTCTGGTCCCAAGTCCATTTTGGGAAAGGTATGGCTCATGTATCTTTTCCTTTATTTGTGACATTATGCTTATTAATATTACCATTAGTCTCTCTTTATTAATATGCTTTGACAAAGCTTTTCTTGTTTGATTGTGGAGTCCATGTATGTTGTAGGTCTAGATGTCATTATGATTTATAGTAATATTGTCATTATATTATCATAAACAACATACACATCTACTATAGTCTAATTAAGTAATAACAAGAATATGCTTGTATGAAAAAGTTAGTTCTTTGTTCAAACATTTGTTGAACGATGTTTAAGTTGGTCAATGCCATAGGATGAATCTTGTATTGCAACTCTTAAGGCATTTACTTCGCATGCAAGAGTGGTGCTTTGATAGTTAGGTAACGTTGAATGTATTGTAGACCCACGGGTTGTAGGGGTAGGCGGCGGATGGTGATAGCCGTGTTTGTCCTTCAACCAATATGCCACAAGCTCTTAGCGAGAATCGTTCAGATTTTGCCAAAGGTACACTCGTGCCTGATATGTTAAACCACTAAGCCCTAGTATTCACCACTAACACATTCATGTGTATATTTTAAGGCTATGCATATGTATACTTAGAGAACAATAGGAGTAGCCCTTCTCATAGTTTAACTCTCACTAGGACCATTTTACCATTAGAGTAGATTGCCAAGGTGTGTGTCACACTACCCAAATCCATTATTTATCCATCCTACTGAAACCCTCACTAGAATATCTTATCATATCCATCATTTTGCTACACTTCACTTGGCTTCCATTTGGATAAAAAAATACGATACCCTAGGGAATACTATCAGATGAAATCCTACAACGGTACTTTCCGTACGCTACGGAACTCATATTGCTCTGGCTCTAGGTTAGTCTAGTGCCCACAACCACTTCTAGCATTCATTGCTAGAATGACCAGTAGACATTAAGAAATACCAACACAAGTCTGAATGAACCTCCTCCATAGGAGGAAGTCAAGTCGAGACATGAGGATCCCTCCATAGTCACTCGAGAATCCATACCATGTTCATCTCAAGTTGTGACTATGAAATCCTCACCAGGACCTAAAGAGTCGAAGAATGAAGATACTCGACCTTCACATTTACCACTATGCTTTGAAGAAGATCTTTTAGAAGATTTTGGTAATGCCTCAAAGTATTGTTATCACATTAAGCTACCATTACATCCCTCGAAAATTCCTTCGTGAAAATATCAAGGAGTTGACCCCAATCATGAGTAGGGAATGGATGATGGCCGTTAAGCTGTGACCTAAAATAATTCGGGTCGACGCATACTCAGTTACCATTCGATGCCTTATTCGAGGGGTAATGGTGAATATCCTTTATAATCCCACTGTTGGAGCCAATATCATTTCCGATGGATATGGTTTAGCCATTTTGGGTGATCTACCCTGAGCTCCAACAAGAACATCCTATGGAAATATCATGGAAGGATATGAGATTTTAAAACATGTTTATACGGCATGGAATATCGAGTTTTGCCTTGATTTTCATGCCATCGAAGTTCAAGACTTGAATGTAATGATGGGGTTACCCATTGAAAAATTACTCAAGGATGCACCGTCAAAAGGCAGCCTTGATGTTAAACTCGGTGGGAGGGAGTTTTCTATTCCTATAATGCAATTTGAGAACACATCTACAGAACCTCCGTCCCAGAGTGAGCCAATCGAGGAAGCAATGACCCTTCAATTAAACTCTCCTAAGAATGAAGAAGAAGAACAATTCATCCAAGAAGAGGATGAATTGCATGAGACATTTGATTTTCCCAAAGAATACCATCACAAAAACCCCCAATTGAGTTGAAACCCTAATTCCATAGCCAATTCTATGCTTTCCTACATGGTGACTTGGAATCTCATGTGATCATACAAGCTTTAAAAAGAAGAAATTACCAAACTCTGTCCTAGAAAAGCATAGATTTGTCCTAGGATAATCAATCCAAGATCTTAAGGAAATCATTCTTGCTCTTTGGACCACTGCATTCCCACTGACCCGTTTAAGACACCATCTAGGGAGACTCAAAGGAGGTTGAAAAATGCGATGCGGGAGGTTGTCAAGAAGGAGGTCTTGAAACTCTTGCACACTGGGATAATTTATCACGTTCCTCATAGTGAGTAGGTTAGTCCTATCCAGGTAGTCCACAAGAAAGGAGGAATGACAATCATATGAAATGAGAGGAATGAACTCATTACACAAAAAATTGTCACAGGTTGGAGGATGTGTATGTCTACAGAAAACTGAACAAGGCAACAATGAAGGATCATTTCCTGAGACCTTCCATTGATGAAATGCTTGATCGGCTATCGAAACATTCCTTTTTTTGTTTCCTTTATGAGCATTCTGGTTACCATCAAATTCCCATTTGCCCTAGTGATCAAAGTAAGACCATGTTCACATGCCCTTGCGAAACATAAACCTAACGACGAATGCAATTTAGATTGTGCAATGCACCTCCTTCTTCATGGATGACTTTTCGGTGTATGGAAAGACATTTATTCATTGTCTTGAGAACCTAGACAAAGTCTTACAATGATTCCAAGATAAGGACCTTGTGCTACATTGGGAAAAGTGTCACGTTATGATCTGTGAGTGCATCGTCTTAGGACACTTGGTGTCCATAAGGGGGGATTGAGGTGGACAAAGTTAAAATTGAAGTCATTTAAAAGCTTCCACCTCCCAATAACATTAAGGGTATCCGCAACTTTTTAGGCCATGCTGCGTTCTACCAATGATTTATCAAGGACTTTTACAAAATCGCTAGACCCCTCACTAGCCTATTAGCTAAGGATGTTCCCTTTGATTTTTTTTTATTATAAGTGTCACAAATCTTTTGACATCGCCAAGAAGACACTCATCATAGATCCAATCACAAAACCCCTTGATTTAACACTGCAATTCAAAATCATGTGTGTTGTTAGTGTTTATGTCATTGGGGTAGTCCTTGGCCAAATTGAGGATAAGAAGCTTCACGCAATAGCCTACCCTAGCAAGACTCTAATAAGAGCTCAGCTTAACTATGCCACGATTAAAAATGAGCTTCTAGCAATTGTATTTGCTATTGATAAGTTTAGATCTTACTTGGTTGGAGTGAAAGTCATAATCTATAAAGACAATGCTTATTTGAAATTTCCGCTCACCAAGAGAGATTATAAACCTAGGATAATCTTACGTATGGTAATAAGGGATAAAAAAGTAGTGAATTTGACTTTGAGATAAGGGATAAAAAAAGAGTAGAGAAATCCGCCACCGATAATCTCTCACGTATGGTAATCCCAAATACACCAGACATACCAATCAATAATTTTCTACGTGATGATATATTGCTCAAGGTGACTGACCCTAACTCTTGGTATGAGGATGTCATAAAATTTATGGTTACGGGGTATGTACCATCAGGGGAGCACAAGAAAGAGCTCATTTTTGAGAGTCGATGATACCTGCAGATGATCCATTTCTCTACAGGGTATGTTCTGATTAGTTACTTAGAATGTGCATCCCAGCAATTGAAGGCACAAAAATCATCGACTTGTGTCATGCGGCCCCTTATGATGGGCACTATGGTGTTTACCATACTCAGGTAAAGATTTGGCAAAGCGGAGTATGAGGATATAAAGGAAGTAACTCAATGATGCTGGCGATGCCAAAAGCTTGGAGGAACCACTGCTAGCAACGTGATGCCCCTCACATATAATCTCCAAGTATAATTATTAGATTTTTGGGGGATCAACTTCATGTTATCTTTTCCAAAGTCCTATGATCGCAAGTATATTTTGATGGTCGTAGATTATAGGTCCAAATGGGTAGAAGCATTACCATGCAAACATGACGAGGCCAAGACCACCCAAAAAATGTTGTATGAAATAATTTTTTCATGGTTTGAAACTCTCCAAATTTTCATAAGTTCTGGAGGGTCTCATTTCATTGATAAGACCTAGTGGAACTTTCTGAGAGAGCTTGAGGTTAGGAATAACATTGCTACTCCATACCTTCCCCCAAACAAGCGGTCAAGCATAAATTTCAAACAAACTAATCCAGAATATTCTGCAAAAGATCGTTCTTGAGATGGGGAATGGATAAAAGAACAAACTACCCAAAGCACATTGGGCATGCCATACCGCCTATGAGACACCCATTGGAATGTCACCTTTCCAACTTGTCTACGGGAAAACTTATCATTTACCCATAGAATTGGAACATAGAGCGTATTGAGGTATCAAGAAGCGGAACATGGATTGTAAATTTATGAACTAGAAGAATGGAGGGATAAGATGTATTACAGTGCCAAGATCTATAAAGTGAAAACCAAGAGATGACATGATAAATGAATTACACCTAAGTAGTTTAAGCTTGGAGATAAATTTTTGCTTTTAAACTCTAGTGTTCAGCTTTCTGGATATGGGAAACTAAGAAGTAAATGGGAAGGTCCCTAAACAGTGGTAGATACTTCATCTCATGGAGTAATTACATTACAAAATGATGAAGGTCATCTACTGAAAGTATATGGGCACCGTCTCAAGACCTTTTTAGAGTATAAAGAAATTTGGACAAAGGGGAAGACATCATCAATTTGATTGATTTTAATGCCTATTATTGAATTTTGGTTAAATTTTCTATGTATAATAAAGTAAACTCCAACTCTCATAATCCCTTCATGATCATCCCACTATCCCCATTTGGCTAAGTAGGGGGATGTAAGATTTAGAATTGTAAAAGCCCTAGAATTCAAACATGAACTTCAGCTTTGAGATGTGAAAAGGAGAAGGAGAAAAAACAACAGGGAAAAAGGGAAAATCAAATTAATTCAAACTCAAAATACGTGATTCAAAATTCAAATCAAACTCCTTTTCAAATTAGGTTAACATGAAGATTTGAATTCAACAATAGATTCTTCATGTCTCAAGTAGTCTCCATGAAAAAGTACATAATTTTTTAAGCACATTTGCTATTTAATTTAATTGGACATTTCATTTGAATTCAAATGCAAATTTGAATTCGAATGAAACATTACCAAATGAAGAATTGAATTCCAATAATGGATTCTATATTTTGGATTTAGTCTACCAGAAAAGACCTAGGGTTTTGGATGCAATTAGGTGGGAGAATTGAACTTCCAGAGAGGATGAACTTCAGAAGGGCTGTGGGACCTATAATCCAGTGACTGGATTGAAGCAACCGCCTTTCCACTGTTCCTCCCCACTGTTAGAGCTATGTTGCCGTGTTCCCAGCTCACCAAGCAGCTGCGTGGCGGCCACTGTTGCCACGCACTCATCAGGCTCTCACTTAAGCACCAAAGGAGAAAACATCCTGCCTCTTCTTCCCTCTTCTTTTTTCTCTCCCGCCACAGAGCTCACCGTGCCCTCCTCTATTCTTGCTCGTGCCTCTGTCAAGCGGTCGGTTGCTCGAGTTCCCAGCAGCAAAGTAAAGAGAATATCCATTCTACACCTTCTCTTTCCATTCCATCGTTCTTCCTTTGAACCATGCTTTGGTATTTGGAAGATTTCCAGCCGCCGAGGACAACTCCCTCTGCTCTCTGTCATGCTAGCAAAGCAGACAGTGTACGGGCCATTCCGTTCATCAAAAACAAGCGCCCAAACCTCTACTTCCTCATGGTGAAAACCCACAACCTTTCACTCAGCCTCGGAGTAGAAATCCTTGTTTTAGTCTCGACATGCTTTTAGTCCTCATGCTAGGTCTTCATCTCAATTCGATTTCTATGTGTGATTCTTGTCGAATCCGGTTAGAGGATAGTCTCTATACAGCTATGCGCATCTCGTCGATCAAAAATGAGTGAAAATCATCAACAATAGGATATGTTCTTTGGGCTTTCTCACCAGCGTCCCAAAACAGGATAGGTCACTGATGAACTTCATGTTGCGGCCTGTTTCACCCCCTTGTTGAACAAGTTTTGAGTTCCTGAAGTTTCGAGGAAGCTTCCCGACCTTTCTCGTCCCTTTTAGTGGTGAAATGAAGAAAGTCGAGCTCACCGGCGAGCTCATGTCTGCAGCCACCGTCGAAGTCCACTTTTCGGCCACCTTTCGTCTTCACAAACCATACCCCTGTGTTGCCCGTGAGATATTATGCTCTGGTGGCAAGCCTTGGTCCTTGCGGAGCATGGAGCACAGCTCCGGCGATGTGCCGCCATGACTCCAGCTAGGGGTACGACATAAATGAATACATGTTCTATACTGTAGAACAAGATAAGATAAGCACGTATCTGAATAGTGGTGTATGTGTTGATGCTTAAGATGCTACGGGCCAAGACAAACACATGTACTATTATCAAATACAAGAGATCTGGGAGCTTGACTTTCAAGGATTCAAGATTCCTCTTTTTCGTTGCAAATGGGTTGATGGAATCAAGGGTGTTGTACAAGACAAGTACAAGTTCACTAGAATTGATCTTTACCGTCAAAGATATAAGCCGGAGCCTTTCGTGTCAGCCGAACATGTTGCTAAAGTGTTCTATGTTCCAGACACAACAAATAAAAGACTTAAGGGTGTTATACTTGGAAAATGACAATTCATCAGAGTCGAGAATGCAGTCGATGAGGAAGAGTTTGATCAATTTGATGAGATTCCTCCTTTCATCACCTCGATGATCAAGCCAAGAATACCATCAGCCAACGAAGCTCCTTACTTGCACAACGGCCACCATGAAAAAGTCAAGAATTTCAAAAAACCAAGAACACAATGTGAAGTAGCAAATTGATTGTGTGTAATATGCTCAATATATGAAAATATTGTCAATTGAGTGAAAATTTGACTTTCATTTAGATATTTTTTGTGATATATGCTCAAATGTGGGAAAATATTGTCATTTGAGTTAAAATTTGACTTTCATTGGTCATATGTGCTCTATTTCTCATTTGAGAAGTATTGATGCCTTGTGTTTCGTTTCTCATGGAGAACTCTTGAATCTTGCACCTGATCCACCCTGGCAAATGGGAGATGCACTCAAAGTAAGCATGTCTCGTGTGCCGCTGTGAATGTCCCACCATGGAAGCAAAAGGGAGACGAGCTCTAAATAAGCTCATCTCGTATGCGGCAGTGAAGATCTTTTGTCCCACCACAAAAATTTGAGCATGTTGCAACGAGCATATAAGGCGTGACATTGTGAAAGATGTAAAAGTTGTTGTTCACCCATCGACGCATGCCTTGTCGCGTGTTGTGGGGCTGTGCACTGATGTGTGAAGAACATTTTTCGCAAGGCCACAAGGTAATGCGAAAATTCCTTCCACTAGTCCGTCTCCGATCATGCTGCTGTGATTTTGTCCCACCACGAGAAGTTGATAATTGATTTCCACAAGGCGAATCTTGCACTTTTTCAATTTGCCTGAAACAAGCCCGTTTGCCATACACATAAACGAGAGACGAGCTTTATAGAGGCGTGTCTCCGATCATTAATCTTACACCTATTCCGTTTCATCTTCAAAAATTTTTATTGTAACTTGTTTGTATTATAACTTGTTTGTAATG
The DNA here is from genome assembly GCA_036927565.1 of Tuctoria greenei. Lineage (NCBI taxonomy): Eukaryota > Viridiplantae > Streptophyta > Magnoliopsida > Poales > Poaceae > Tuctoria > Tuctoria greenei. The sequence goes on along the minus strand of JAYESD010000003.1, from coordinate 170,371,442 downwards.
AACTTGAATGCTTTATTTACGAACATGAATGCTTTTTTTAAATTGATTGTCTAACAATCTGTGTCACGAGCACAGTCGATAGTCGATAACAAAAAGACGATAAACCATTCGATAGTCGATAACAAACATTCATCATAAAATAAACATTCATTAACATTTCATTAGAATAAGCAATATTACAAACAACAAAAGAAAAAACAGAAGATTGCCTAGTCCTCCCGTGAGTACTCCGCCGCACACTTGTCTGTGATCGCCTCGACAAAACCCTTGCGGCCTTCCACCCTAAACACCTCACTGACCATCTCCCGCATCGCGTGAAGACGACCGGCCAATGCGCATAACCCGTAGAGGCAGTGGCCGATGTTGGTGTCATGCTTGCCCATTCCAATACATTTTGGAAGGAGACCAAGACCCAGAAGCCGCATGGCATGAGATGCAATGTTAAATACATCCCTCTCCATCAGTTCGCGGTAGTCCTTAAGGTCGTGCTCCTTTCCATGAAGGCGACCAAATACTCTAAGTGAGTGATTTTCCCCAGCCGGTATTGTCACTCTTCGGCCCAGGAAGGTGGCAGAGGAGCGATTGGAGTTGGGGATGGAGGTGCGGTTGGAGCTGGGGACGCAGGAGCGGCCATTGAACTGGGGACGGAGAAAGAGCAAGAGGAAGGCTATGATGCAGCTAGAGCAAGAGGAAGGCTACTGTGATAGTGCGGAGAAGGGGAAGGCATCCCCTATATATACAGAGGTTCCCATGACTTGTGACTTGGTCACTACCATGCTAGGCCGACGTGGCACGGTCCCACATGTCATATACCAAGTCACTATATAATGGTGCGGAGAAGCCAATGAGGTCAGAGCATTTCGAATTCTACGCGCGGATGTCATTATGGCAACAGACGCGCGATTAATTTCACGACTTGATGTGGGCCCCACTCCGTGTGTGGAACCATTGTGGTTTTTGATTTAGAAAAGGGAGATGTTCCCGAAACAAGATTGTCCCGTATATTAAAAAAAGAGATGGGCTCAAACAAAGCGTGTCTCTAATGTCGGCCCACATACCTGTGGGACCCAATTGTTCTTTTTGTTGGAGCAAAAGGGAGACGCGTCCGATTGATGATCCTCTTTGATTTGTGTAAAATGTCTATTGCCATGTGAGGCCCACGTGGCACGATCCCACATGTCATATACCAAGTCACTATATAATGGTACAGAGAATACAATGAGGTCATAGCGCTTTAAATTCTCATTCGTTTGGAACCAAAGAATAGGGAGACACGCCCGAAACATGACTGTCCCGTACGTCAAGAGAAAAGAGACAGGCTTGAACCATGCGTGTCTCTGATGTGGGCCCACATACATGTGGGACCCAATTGTTCTTTTTATTGGAGTGAAAGGGAGACATGCCAACTGCAACTCATCTCTGATTTGTGTAAAATGCAAGATGATCTCTGCTGAGGCACGTCACCGATTGTTGCCCTAAGGTACTTTTTAGCTCTCGCGCACGCTCTCTTCCCAGCACTTAGCAAAAACTTTTGACACTTTAGCTCTTGCTTGCTGATCACTTTTAGCCCTGGAAACCGTTGGTGCTGCTGCTACCTTCCCCGAAGCACACCGCTGTGTCATCCCCTTCTCTAGAGCTTGTCGCTGCCTCGACGCTGCCCCCTTGGTCATTGTCGCGCTGCCGCCGTCGACCTCGACTCTGCCTCGACCCCGACCTCATCCTAGTAAGTTTTTATGTATTGGGTGATGTTAATAAGATTTGTCGTGCGTTAGTTGGAGTCAAAATGGTCCGCACTTAATACTCTTTGGTGGTTCAATGTTTAGTATATTGATATATTAACCGGTCAATGTTTTTTATATTTATGGAGTACTACGCTTAGAGTATTACGCTTTGGCTAGTACCTATTATTTTAAAAATAGAAGGTCTCGAGGTGTCTTTTTTTAGAGCTGTTGTCTTTACCTGTAACTTGTGTCATAGACTTTTCTGGAGCTATTGTCTTTACATGTGGAATGTGTCTTTAATATGGGGGTAGAACATTGCTTTGTTGTTCAAATTACTTGTGACAGTCTATTATTTAATGGTTGTTTGGTTTTGTCAGATTGCTTTGGATTGTCCTTACACTTTGCGCATAGATCTTTCTCTTATTAAGGTACAAATGTCATTAGAGAATTTGCTCCCTTATGTGACTGTTTGTGCAAATGTGATTGTAATTTGATAATGTTTTATAGGATTTTAGTGAATTTTATTGAATTTGAAGATGTCTTAGTTGGAGCATTAGCAGCATATTGAAGAGGAGGCTCAACAGCTATAGGCTCAGCAGCAGACTCAGCAGGAGCAGGCTGACCACCAGAGTCAACGGCAAACTCATGAAGAGGATGCATTGGTCGGATCACATTCATAACCTGCCTCTGGTAAAATTAAAGGTCGCAGATGACGTGGTTGACAGATGTTATGAGTGTTGATGAGGTCAATTATGAAGGCTTACCCCTCAAGAAGAAAGTGAGTACAAGGTTGTCTAGGGTTTGTGGTCTAGATGTCCGGGAAAGGGTTGAAAATGAAAATGTTGAACTCTTCAAAAACTCTATTCAAGCATACGTTCAATATCCGGAACAGAAGAAGCAGAAGGGGAAGAAGCTAGCTATAAAGATGATCTCTCATGCTTGGAGGACCTACAAATATAAGCTTGTGAATTTTAGGAGGAACCAGGAAACCCCTTCCAGAAGTATAAATATTTGTCAAAAGATGACTGGGTGAGATTTGTTGAAAAGTGCAAATAACAGGACTTTACCAAGAATATTGAAAATATGAAGTGGCTCTCATCACAGAACGAGCTTGACCACCACCTCAGCAACACCGGTTATCCCAAAAAAAGGGACTTCAGAAGAAGAGGATGAAAGATTGGCCTAGCTAGGTCTTGAGGATCCATACGAAAATTTCTGTGGGAGGGCTGGGACCATTTATGCGTGCTCGTTCTAAGCTCACTCACTCAGGCCAAGTCACCTTCTACAACTAGAGCACCTTTGATGTCGCTCAAAGTGCCTTCAGCCTGGGCAGTGAAGAATCAAATGGTGAGAGGGAAAATGATACCCTCAGCCAAGCCCTGCAAACCAAGGAGCAACGAGGCTGTGTTCGTAGTGTTTCCAGTAAGTTGACCTAGAGGGAGGGTTTTCTGGAACACAAAACTATGTACTGGAAGCAAAAAATGATCTCACCACCACAGATTGATGTGGAGGAGCTGAAAAGACAGCTGAGAAGGGAGCTCCTAGAAGACCTGAAGCCGATACTGGAGGGAGCATGTATACAATTTTATGAGATCATGCACATTTGTATTGAACAAATAAACATGACACAATGTTTATTTGTTTGGAATCCTGGCTCAAGTGAATTGTCATGCTTATTTTACGGAGAACATGGAGATGGTGCACAATATTGTCCACCACCTTAGCCTCCTCCTTTGATGCACACAAGAGGACGTTGCACATATGGACCCACACACGAGAGAAAATGAACTTGAGTCGAGGACGACTCCAATTCAAGAAGGGGAGGATGATGAGGACATCACTCCTATGGATATACACAACACTCCATTCAACATACAATATGTAATCAATAGAATTCAAGATGGTCGTCGCCCGGTGACCAGATCCGTCTCTGGTCCGTCTCACCCCCGTGCAGGTACGACTGGTCAAGATAGCACGCCGGGACACACCCCAGCTCAGTCGGCTCCCCCAACAGCGAGCCTGGAGAACGCTTTGGCGGCGGCCAGAGCTCTCCTCCACCACCCACTGCTGCCGGACACCTCTCAAGGGGCGGCTTAGAAGTGGGTCCAAGACATCGACCACCTCGTCGTCACAGCCATCAACTCCCCCAACAGGGGAAGGCGCCTCGTGTTGCTATCACGCACACCATCCATCGACAGTCACACTGCCAACTCCCGCTCCTCCAAGCCTATGAGCGTTGGCCAGCTCCCCACGGAGGACCTCAGGGCCTAGCTTGACTGTCGTAAAGCTCACATGGACGGCCGCATCATCATCGAGCGGCAGCGAGAGAGGCAGCGCAACCTCGACATCGAATATGGCACTCAATGTCCTGGTCATGAGGCATCCTCCGTCCAAGGTGCGCCTCAGGTAAACCCTCTGCCACCTGATTAGGAGCACGTCGGCTTGAAAGCTCCCCTGCAGTACTCGGTGCAGCAGGGTGTGCAGAAACAATACTTGGCACAACCAGTACCATTGCAGCAGCGCATGGCACAACCAGTGCCACAACAGCAGGTCCAGCAAGTGTCGCACGTCGGATAGCAAACCCCCATGGGGTATGCTGTCCCATATGCCTCTCCGACGAAGCCCGTCGGAGGCTGCGCAGCGTTGGCTCTGCACCTCCGCTTCGCGGTGTGGCCGCGCAAGTTCCGACCGCATATTGTAAGACCTATGTGTGCTGAATACATTGGCTTGTAGTGAATACACTTGGCTTTGATGATAAAAGTTTTGAATATCACCAAAACACCTTTTTATCAAGGTCTGGAACTTGACCGCAATGCTTCTGCTTTTCATTTGCAATGTTTCATACTTGCTTTATATTGTTGGAAAGATTGCATAGTATTCATTTGCTAAGTTTTTGGTGCATTTTGGTTGATATGGATAATATTGTGTTACTGTGGTTTTGCAACATGCTTATGTGAGGTGCTCACATAAGGTGTTGTGTTCGGAACTAACTTGAGTCAAGTCGAGGACTTGGGCTCGTATGGATTGGTTGTTAGTCATGTGCAGGTATTGCTTGAGTTCAAGACATGGCTGGTGATGGGATCCATTGGACTAGTCTCAGGAAGGAGATGAGGTTCCAACAACCAAATTCAGGAGGAATTGTGATTGAGCCGATCAGGAGGTTGCGCAGCATGACTGAATCAAGAACAATGCTTGTGAAGGTATCTTGGACATCATTGGAAGATGTTTGCACATGTGCAAGGAGTGCATGGACGTGGCTACATGGTTCCGAGACGTGATGAAGAGATGTGGACGTAAAGAGTTGGTCAGAAAGGTCCAACCGACTAGGTTATGGACTCAGGCTGCGGCTGAGTCGGGTTTGACTAAAATATGGAAAGATTTGAGTTGGTTATGATAGGATTTCGTGTGGGTCACGAATTTGAGTTATTTAGGAATGTGGGATACGTTTCTAAGGTGTTTGGAAGTCTTAATATTGCTTCTATCTGCGTATAGAAGAATCCTAAGCAGTTATGGAAAGTTACAATTCGTGAATAGAGTAGGATTAGGTTCCTGATTTGAGTTGAGTTGGCTTTCGAGCTGGTTATATAAGCAAGGGAGCCCAGAGCTCGTTGTGCACGACTTTGGGGCTGTTCCTCTTGTGTTCTATTGAATAAATTCGTAGTTTGAAGGAACTTTTGTGCCTTGTTCATCTGACTTGTTCCATACAAGTTTTACTTGTTGAGTTTCTGGACAGCACTACCTTTCGTTGGTGGTTTTATCATAACTCGAGTTTTACAGATCAAATTGACGTGATTCTTTTTAGGTTTTCTTCAAAACATGATTATCTATGATCTTACAAAATTTCACATTCATTGTATTTGTGGTCTATGATCTACACAAGTTTCTTTGCAGCGTTCCAGAACTGTTTTTTCTTTTTGGGTAGGGCAGATTGACCTTTGTTTGATCTTTCGATCATAACTTGGGTTTTTCTCGACGGATTTGAGTGATTCTTGTTGTGTTGTCTTCGTGAATTGATTCTCTCTGATATCTATCACTTTTGTCACGGTGAAACACGTTTATATTAGTCTCATAGACGATTTCTTTAACAGATCGTTTTTCTGCCAAAGGGGTTGGGGTTTAATTGTTTCCACTGCGTAAGATTTTTAAATCTACCATTCACCCCCCCCCCATCTGGTAGCTTTGCACGTGCTCTTCGATCCTACAATTGGTATCAGAGCCATGGTGCTCTAATCTTTGTGATTTGCTCGTGTTTTTGACTAATCATCATGGAGAAGTACTCTGTCAAACCTTGTGTGTTCACTGGTATTGATTTTCAGGTTTGGAAGGCACGCATGGAGGCTTTCATCCAGGCACAAGGCTTTGCAATATGGGAGAAGGTATACAAGCCTTATGAAGTTCCATCAAACGATCAATTTACATCTACAAATCTGAGAGATGTTGACAACAACAACAAGGCTCGGAACTTGATCACACAAGGATTAACACAAAGCAACTTCGACCGTGTTGCACACCTCCGATCTGCATACGATGTGTGGAAAGCACTTTGTGACTACCACGAAGGATCCAACGCGATCAAGGAGGTAAGTCAAGACATGTTCAAGAAAGAAAACATGCGCTTCGAGATGCAACCCGGTGAATCTATTGATGACGTTTTTGCTCGCTTTAATAAGATTCTCAGCAACTTGCGTAGTGTCAATGTTAATTTTTTAGACACTGAAAATGCTAGGCAATTGCTAAGTGCATTAGATATGTCAATTTGGGAGATGAAAGTCACATCTATTCGTGAATCAACAATCATGAGTACACTTACTTTAGATGTGCTTTACTCTAAACTCAAAACTCATGAAATTGACATCTTATCACGTAAGAACCCAAATAAGTCTATTGCATTTGTCTCACAACGTGATATGTCTAGCTCCGCCCAATCATCTTCTTGCAATACTCTTGCTTTGTTATCCTCACTAACCCTTGAAGAGATTGAGGAGTTTCCAGAGGAGGAGCTAGCGCTCATCTCTACCCGATTCTCAAAAGCTTTACAAAATGTGAGAACTAGAAGGAGAGGAAGCTCCGAACCTCAACGATGCTTTGAATGTGGTAAGACAGGACATTTTTGTTCAGATTGCCCTAACCTTTCAGGTCCTACTTCCCGGGATGAAAAGAAAACAAGAACAAAGCACTCCTCTGTAAAAGATACGAGGAAAATGAAGGGTTTTACAGGACGTCAAGGCGTGAGCAGTTTTATCTCAGCACTCCAGGAACTTGGCTCAAGCGACGTGGACATTGGAAGTGATGAAGATGAAGATGATTTGGCAAACTTGTGCTTCATGGCGGGCAAATCAAGATCAAGTATGGAGGAGGCAGAACACAACAGCGACAATGAAGAGGTATGTCCTACTTGCGAAGAAATGTGTGATGCTATTTCTCGTGCCACTGTTATTGTGAAGAAAAATGACAAAAAGCTTAGGGACAATGCTGTTAAAATTGAGTCACTAGAATCTGAAGTTAATCGTTTGAAATCCTTGATTCCTAGTGATGATTTTTGTTCCTCATGTGACTTAATATATGAACAATTGTCCCCCCTAAGAAGTGCACATACCTCCACACTTGATAAACTTGAACTTGAAATTGAAAATAACAAAAAGCTTGCTACACTTAATATTGGAAACTTAAAAGATGCTTCTTGTTCTACAATTGATTTGCATTGTTCTAGTTGTGATGATCTTGATAAGAAACTGCAAGATGCTATGAATGAAATCTCTATATTGAACAATGCTTTACGTTGTCATGAAGTTAAATATTGATGCAATTGCAAATTAAAAGGAAAAACTTCATGTGAAAATTGCCTTGATCTGTCCAATAAACTTGATAACATGCATAAGACATTTGATCGGTTTTGTAATGGGAATAAGAACCTAAACTTGCTGCTGAATTCATCCAAGTCTTGCAATGATAAAACTGGTTTAGGTTTTGATTCTCATGCTCATGCTAAGGCACATCCACCTAAAATTGTAAAGTCATTAGGAAGTGGTTTGATTCAAACCGTTCCTAAACAAAAAGAAGTGGTTTTCAAATCTGGAGGAGTATTGTCTCATTCGATTTCAAATAAAAATGCTTTTTGCTCATCTAGACATGAACACAAAGTTTAATTTAATTGTACCTACTGTGGTAGAGATGGTCATGTCATAGATTTTTGTTATAGACTAGCTAAACAACAGAAAAGGGAAAGAATGGTTGCTAGATCTCATAACTTTCATGCAAAATTTGCTGCATATATTGAACCGGATGTACAACCTGCTGTTTTGAGTCAATAACATTCATAGTTTACCTCCGGAGCTACTGATTTTTGTGCTACACGAGTAACACCTTATAGGTCAGTAGTTAAGAATAAAAAATCTCAAACTTTGACTCATAAACCTGCTGTTTTGTCTCAGCTTTCGCGTGTTTTTTCTGCTGCACGTCGCGTGACTCAGTACTTGATTCCTAAATGCCTTTTGACTAACCCCAGTATTGAGTCATCGACGTATTGTGCTTCTATGTAGCTTACACGTTTGAGGAAGGAGAACATTTGCATTGTGGATTCAGGTTGCTCACGCCACATGACCGGTAACAAAGATTGGTTCTCCTCCCTCTCTTTTGTGTCACGTGTAGAGAATGTTACTTTTGCCGATAATTCTTCAACTCCTATAATTGCTAAGGGTTCGATTAGAGTAAATGATCACTACAATTTGAAGGATGTGGCACTAGTAAAAAATTTGAAATACAACTTGCTTTTTGTTTCACAATTGCTAGATGAAAATCTGGAAATTATTTTCAATAAAAACTGCTGCAAAGTTGTAAGTTCAAATAGTGAGCTTATTTTTAACATGTCTCAGTTTGGAAGAGTTTTTAAAGCTGATTTTGATATGTCTTCCTCTAAGCATAGGTGTCTAGTTGCTAATGATTCAAAGGACCTATATTTTTGGCATCGTAGACTTGGTCACGTAGGCTTTGATCACCTAATGCATGTTAGTGCTCTTGATCGCATACGTGGGCTGCCTAAGCTTAAAGGGGACAAAGAAATTGTGTGCTCTTCTTGTATACATGCTAAGATGGTTGCAGGTTCACATACTCCTCTCACAATGATCATGACAACTGAACCATGTCAACTCTTGCATCTTGACACCGTAGGACCTTCACGTGTTCAATCCTTTGGAGGAAAATGGTATGTTCTTGTGATTGTTGATGATTATTCTAGATACTCTTCGGTTTACTTTATGGCGTCTAAGAATGAAGATTTTAGTCACTTTAGAACTTTATTTCTTATATTATCAATTGATCACCCAGGATCACTAAAATCAATTAGAAGTGATAACAGAACTGAATTTAAAAATCAATCTTTTGATCACTTTTGTGCTGAAAATGGAATAGATCATCAATTTTCTTCACCATATGTACCTCAACAAAATGGTGTTGTAGAAAGAAAGAACAGAACCTTAGTTGAGATGACTAGGACTATGCTTGATGAATATCAAACTCCTAGGAAATTTTGGGCTGATGCGATTGCAACCACTTGTTATGTCTCAAATCATGTTTTCTTGTGCGCTAAGCTAGGTAAAACACCATATGAGCTCTAGTTTGGACATAGGCCTAGTGTTACACACTTTCGGGTCTTTGATTGCAAATGCTTTGTTAAGAAACATGGCAATCTTGATAAATTTGAATCTAGATCCATTGATGGCATGTTTCTTGGTTATCCATCTCATACTAGACGCTACCATGTGCTTTTACTTGTCACTAACAAAATTGTGGAGACTTGTGAAGTGTCTTTTGATGAAGCTAGCCCAGGTACTAGCTCAAACATTGCAGGTCCAGATCCATATCCGCAGGGGGGAGCATTTTTGTTAAAGATGAGGAAGAATTGGAGCTGCTGCCCGAAAATTCAGCAGCTAAAGACTTTGGTTCAGCTCCGGATGTTAATTCTCAACCAGCACCGACAACCATCAATGCTGATTCAAATCATCCTAATGTCACAAGATCATCGATTTGTGATGAACATGAAGAAGAAGAAGATTGTGAGACATCTGTTCCCCGATGATTTTACAAAGATCATCCCCCACAACAGATGATTGGAAGCTTGCACGAACGAGTCACACGGTCCAGGTTTTGTCATCCAAACTCTTATGTTCATTCTGCTTTTGTTGCTTCTTTTGAACCCAATGATATATCACACGCACTCACTAATGAATCTTGGATTATTGCCATGCAAGAAGAGTTAGAAAATTTTGAAAGAAATAATGTTTGGAAACTTGTACCTCCACCTCAAGGTCACACTTTAATTGGAACTAAATGGGTATTTAAAAATAAACAATGTGAGGATGGGGTTGTGGTTAGGAATAAGGCTAGGTTGGTTGCTCAAGGTTTCACTCAAGTTGAAGGTCTAGATTTTGATGAAACTTTTGCTTCTGTTGCTAGATTAGAAGCCATAAGAATTTTGTTAGTTGCTGCATCTATTGGTTTTAAGCTATATCAAATGGATGTTAAAAGTGCTTTTCTTAATGGCTACATAGATGAGGAGGTTTATGTGAAACAACCACCGGGTTTTGAAAATCCAGATTTTCCTAATCATGTTTACAAACTGTCCAAAGCCTTGTACGGTCTCAAACAAGCCCCTAGAGCATGGTATGATAGGTTAAAAACATTCTTACTTGAAAAAGGGTTTACCATGGGCAAGGTTGATAAAACTCTTTTTGTGCTTAAGCATGGCAATGACTCATTATTCGTTCAAGTGTATGTGGATGATATTATCTTTGGTTGTGCTTCTCATGATCTTGTGTCCAAGTTTTCAAAAATGATGAGTTCCAAATTTGAAATGAGTATGATGGGTGAACTCACTTACTTTTTGGGGCTGCAAATCAAGCAAACAGAGGAGGGTACCTTTGTGCATCAAACGAAGTATCGAAAAGATCTCCTAAGGCGCTTCAACATGGACAAAAGCAAGCCTCTTCGGACACCAATGAGAACAGCAACAACACTTGGACTTGATGAAGATGGTGAACCCGTGGATCAAAAGGAATATAGAAGCATGATCGGATCACTTTTGTACCTCACGGCATCAAGACCAGACATACAATTCAGCGTATGTCTTTGTGCACGGTTTCAAGCCTCCCCACGTGCTTCACATCGTCAAGCCGTCAAAAGGATTCTCAGGTACTTACATGGAACTCAAGAATTTGGAATTTTTCTTCCTTCTTCCTCAACCGTTACTTTGAAAGCTTTTTCGGATTCTGATTTTGGGGGTTGTAGGATTGATAGGAAAAGTACTTTCGGTGCTTGTCATTTTCTTGGTAATTCTCTTGTTGCTTGATCCTCTAGAAAACAAAATTCAGTTGCACAATCCACAACCGAATCTGAATATGTAGCTGCTGCTAGTGCTTGCTCACAAATTCTTTGGATTGTTCAAACACTTAAGGACTATGGGGTTAATCTAGATAGTGTTCCTCTGTCTTGTGATAACAATAGTGCCATTTGCATTGCTAAAAACCCCATGCAACATTCTAGAACTAAGAACATTGACATTAGGTATCACTTTCTCCGAGATAATGTTGAAAAAGGAAACATTGTGCTTCACCATGTAGATACCGAACAACAATTGGCTGACATTTTTACAAAATCTTTGGATTTCACTCGTTTTTGTTACATTCGTAGTGAAATAGGGGTTATGCATCCTCATGGCTTAAATTGAGGGGGAGTTTTGAAACTTAGGAAGTCTATGTGTGAATATGAAATTAAAATAATATGAGCATAGTATTTCATACATATATGACTTTGTGATTCCTTTTACATGCTGAAAGTTCTTACTACATTACTCATGTTATACATTTTGTAGTTTTTGCCATGTCTAGTAATTGGAATAATTACATACACTAAAATTGGTCATGGTCGAACTTTCTTGCTGTTTTGAACTTGTTACATGTTCACAAGTGCTTTTAATCAATAAGAATTAATCAAGTAATCAACTCACATGTTGAGTTTTTATGAACAAATATAAATTGAGAAAAAATCAAGAGAATATGCATGCATCGCACTTCTTCTTTTGAGATGGCTTATCATTGCACTTAGATATGAACTTGGAAGAACTTGTGTATGACTAAAACCATGTCCTTAAGCTTCTGATTGTCAAATGACATAGGCTTGGCTTGGTTGGTTAGAATAAGGGAGATGCACATATAATCTCTTGCAAATATCATATGATCTAAATTTGTGTTTTGAAAAATAATAAAATACAGCAACTAGTGTCATGCTTTCAAGTTATGAAATAGTTAAGTTTGTGAGATCATGACTTGCTTAAATTGAAAATTACATATGATCTCTAGCATGGCTTACACTACTTTATGTATCTCATTGATGTGATAGTGTAAGATACTTGATAGTATGACTTGGATGAGATTTGTTTTATGTATATGTTATAATATGCTCATAACAACTAAAGAGGGAGAGATAATTTGTTTATATGCTCATGACTTGCTGAATACATTGTCAAAGGGGGAGAGATAAGCATGAAGAGAAAGAGAATATGTGCATAAGGAGAGATAATAAAGGGGGAGAGATAATATGGGATAATTTTTGGATTTTCTTCTCATTTCTCATTTTACTTTTGATTTACAAAGGGGGAGAAATTGCCTTCAAAACTTTTATGTGAATAAGCCAATGTTCGGATTTTAAATGGTGTTGCCAATGCATTCATCAAGGGGGAGATTGTAAGAACTATGTCTGCTGAATATATTGGCTTGTAGTGAATACACTTGGCATTGATGATAAAAGTTTTGAATATCACCAAAACACCTTTTTATCAAGGTCCGGAACTTGACAGCAATGCTTCTGCTTTTCATTTGCAATGTTTTGTACTTGCTTTATATTGTTGGAAAGATTGCTTAGTATTCATTTGCTAAGTTTTTGGTGCATTTTGGTTGATATGGATAATATCGTGTTACTGTGGTTTTGCAACATGCTTATGTGAGGTGCTCACATAAGGTGTTGTGTTTGGAACTAACTTGAGTCAAGTCGAGGACTTGGGCTCGTATGGATTGGTTGTTTATTCACGTGCAGGTGTTGCTTGTTCAAGACATGGCTGGTGATGGGATCCTTTGGACTAGTCTCAGGGAGGAGATGAGGTTCCAACAATTAAATTCAGGAGGAATTGTGGTTGTGCTGATCAGGAGGTTGCGCAACATGATTGAATCAAGAACAATGCATGTGAAGGTATCGTGGACGTCACTGGAAGATGTTTGCACGTGTGCAAGGAGTGCATGGACGTGGCTGCATGGTTCCGAGACGTGATGAAGAGATGTGGATGTAAAGAGTTGGTCGGAAAGGTCCAACCGACTAGGTTATGGACTCAGGCTGTGGCTGAGTCGGGTTTGACTCAAATATGAAAAGATTTGAATTGGTTATGATAGGATTTCATGTGGGTCACGAATTTGAGTTATTTAGGAATGTAGGATGCGTTTATAAGGTGTTTGGAAGTCTTAAGATTGCTTCTATCTACGTATAGAAGAATCCTAAGCAGTTATGGAAAGTTACAATTCGTGAACAGAGTAGGATTAGGTTCCTGATTTGAGTTGAGTTGGCTTTCGAGCTGGTTATATAAGCAAGGGAGCCCAGAGCTCATGGTGCACGACTTTGGGGTTGTTCCTCTTGTGTTCTATTGAAAAAATTCGTAGTTTGAAGGAACTTTTGTGCCTTGTTCGTCCGACTTGTTCCAGAAAAGTTTTACTCGTCGAGTTTCTGGACAGCACTACCTTTTGTCAGTGATTTTATCATAACTCAAGTTTTACAGATCCAATTGACGTGATTCTTTATGGGTTTTCTTCAAAACTTCATTATCTATCATCTTTTAAAATTTCACGTTCATTGGATTTGTGGTCTATGATCTACATAAGTTTCTTTGCAGCGTTCCAGAACTGTTTTTTCTTTTTGGGTAGGGCAGATTGACCTTTGTTTGATCTTTCGATCATAACTTGAGTTTTTCTCGACGGATTTGAGTGATTCTTGTTGTGTTGTCTTTGTGAATTGATTCTCTTCTATATCTATCACTTTTGTCATGGTGAAACACGTTTAGATTAGTCTCACACATGATTTATTTAACAGATCATTTTCTGCCGAAGGGGTTGGGGTTTAATTGTTTCCGCTGCGTAAGATTTTTAAATCTATCATTCACCCCCCCTCTGGTAGCTTTTTATGTGCTCTTCGATCCTACACATATCCCGGAGAGGTTCGACGGAAGCATCAATCCGGCAGAGTTCCTGCAGATCACACCACAACGCTCCTTGCTACGGGAGCGGACGAGACCATCCTGGCGAACTAATTCCCAGTCGCCCTGACTGGGTCAGCACGCTCAATGTTGATGAAACTTCCCGAGGGGTCTATAACCTCTTGTGATGAGTTGTGCCGGCAGTTCACGGTTAACTTCGGCAGCTCCTACACACGCCTTGGCATCGAGCTCGACCTCCACGCCGTGCGACAGCAACCCAAGGAGACGTTGCGGTCATTCATCCAGCGTTTCTCCCAGGTACACAACTCAATTCCCAACATCCCAAATGCCTCTGTCATAGTGGCATTTTGCCAGGGAGTGCAAGACCTCAAGATACTCGAGAAACTAGCCACGCACAATGTGCAAGACTTCTCCAAGCTCTTCTCTAACGCCGATCGGTGTGCCAGAAAGGCAGAAGGCCGCGACTGGCACGCTCAGTCCACCCTCGGAGCGGGTGGGGCTGGGCAGACCGGAGAAGGTGCCGCTACCCCTGGTAGCGGCAAAAAGAAGAAAAAGAACCGTGGTGGCGGCCAGAACAAGCAGCTGCATGGATCCCCCGTCGCGGCAGCAGCTGCAACCATAGGAGGCAAGCCGCCACGCCTGGAGAATCATCCTCGTCAGCCACCAGCCACTGACGAAGACGTCAAGCCCTGCCCGGTGCATGAGACTCGTGAACACACCGCGAGCGAGTGCCGAGAAATAAAAAGGTGCACCGAACGCTATCAAGAACGGGCGCAGTAGTGCCCGGACGGCGCCCCCTCCTGCCAACGCAAGGGCAAGCAGAAGGCCAAACCCAGGGTCGACAATGACGAGGAGCTGGAGTACCAGAAGCAAGAGCGAGCCGTCAAAGTGGTCCACCATGATGAGGACTCCGACTCGAGCAGCGACAACGAGCGTCGCAAGACCCTCCACATCATCTTCGGAGCATCTTGGGATTCCGCGTCGTGGAACACGGTCAATACCCTTCGTCGTCTGGTGGCTTTTATAGCCCCCGTACCCACTCCAGCGCAGCACCACTGCTGGAAGGAGACGCCGATCAGCTTCGACGCCTCTGACTACCCTAAGAACATGGCCAGGGCAGGGGTACTACCTCTCCTAGTCGCCCCCACCATGGCCAACATCAAGGTCCACTACATCTTGATAGATGGTTGGGTCGGCCTCAACCTCCTCAGCCGGGCAACATTCAAGCAGCTGGAGATCCCAGTGTCCAAGCTTGCCCCCTCAAGCCCATTCTCGGGGGTGGGACCTGGGAGCATCATTCCGTACGGCAACATCCACCTGCGGGTGACCTTCGGGACACCTGACAAATACAGGATGGAGAGCATCTTCTTCGATGTTGCTGATGTCAGCCTCCCCTTCAACGCAATCATCGGTAGGCCTACTCTATACCAATCGATGGCTATAGCCCACTACGGCTACCTTGTCTTGAAGATGCCAACCCCCTCTGGCGTCCTTAGGATCCGTGGAGATCGCAGTGCTGTAGTGTTAGCTTTGGAATAGCTCCAAGCACTCACAGCAGACCCAACACCTATCTCGGGCGGTGCTGGATCGAGTCGACTTCCGCCAAGCTCGCGTCAGCGCAGAGCACCCTCCGCGCCTCAGCTGCAGCCCCCCGACAGCACTAACACCTCCGTCAAAGCTGCCAAGACCAGCGCCGGCCCTGCTCTGTCCACTCGCAAGACGGACGGTCAAGGCAGGAAATAGGGATAACTCGCTCATCACCCCTCTAAGTATCTGTTGACAGCAAGGTTGCCCACCAACCATCGCAGCTACCCATGGAGCTTTGGGCGCCCCTATTGTAAATACTAGGCTTAGTAGAACAGTGTAAAAGATTTGTAGGGCTTAGGAGCAGCACTAAGGACAACCGAGCGCCAGGAGGGTCAGGCCCATAGTGCGCAATCAGCTTAGCTTGGTTCCAAAACCTAAGCCTGTGCACCCTGCCTCCCTTGTCATCCAGAGCCAAGCCGTTGCCCTCTTTTGTAAAAGCCTGTCTCCTCCTACAAACTCGTAATGAAAATTCACTATTTTACTTAAAGGCTTCATAAAAACTTTGTTTATTTAATGACACATTAATTTTATGATCATGCCATGATAACCTCGTTTACCATGTGTTACCTTTATATTCGCTGGCGCATACTCTGTAACTCGTCCTAGCTAAAGTCATACAATCCAGCTACAGGCGGGCCAACTTGAGGTACCTGCAGTGTGCGAAAGGTCCACCCGGCTGCTCTCACCATTAGGGACCCGTGGCGCCAAAATGTTCCCCAGGAAAGGTCTGTGTCGAGCAGGAGGTCCAGGTGGTGCAAGCTGCTTTGCTTGGTCGTGCACCCTAAGCAAACACACCCTGCCTCCCAGCGCTACAGCTAAGTACTGGAACCAAAGAGCTCACACCCTAAGGACGACAGGAGCCGGACCCCGGAGCACTGATGCATCGAATTACCCAAGCCCCATACGTCAGTCCAGGACTATAAGACATGATAGAGCTAAGGAGAGGAACAGGTATCACCGACGAAGAAGGCTAGCCCCCCTCTTCGTATATGTAGAACAAACGAACGGAGTGTCCAGCCCTGTCACCCTTCCAAGGGGTCTGCCGTCGACGTCTCTACGACGATGGTGGACAACTTCGGAGCATCCAGCTCCAGCACCTCCCAAGGGGCCTGCCGTCGACGTCTACACGAAGATGGTTGACAATGCCAGAGCATCTTGCTCCGGCACCTCACAAGGGGCTTGCTGTCGATGTCTCAGAACGTCAATGACAACACCAAGCATAGATAAGTGAGTAAACTCTCCTGCCCCACTCTTGTTACTAACAAGGTTCCCTTGCGATGGCCTGTAAACCAGGGGCCTACCGTCGACGTCTCTACGAAGATAGTGGACGACGTTGGAGCATCCAACTCCGGCACCTCCCAAGGGGCCTGTCGTCGACATCTACACGAAGATGGTGGACGACGCCGGAGCATCCAGCTCCGACACCTCACAAGGGGCCTGCCATCGACGTCTCAGAACGTCAACGACGACACCAAGTGTAGATAAGTGAGTACACTCTCCTGCCCGCTCTTGTTGCTAACAAGGTTCCCTTGCGATGGCCTATAAACTAGGGGCTTGCCATCGACGTCTCTACAACGATGGTGGACGACGCCAGAGCATCCAGCTCCGGCACCTCCCAAGGGGCCTGCCGTCGGCGTCTCTACGACGATGGTGGATGACGTCAGAGCATCCAGCTCCGGCACCACCCAAGGGCCTACCGTCGATGTCTACACGAAGATGGTGGACAACGCAGGGGCATCTAGCTCTGGCACCTCACAAGGGGCCTGCCGTCAATGTCCCAGAACGTCAATGACAGCACCAAGCAGGGATAAGTGAGTAAACTCTTCCGCCCCGCTCTTGTTGCTAACAAGTTTCCCTTTCGATGGCCTGTAAACCAGGGGCCTGCTGTCGACGTCTCTATGACGATGATGGATGATGCTGGAGCATCCAGCTCTGGCATCTCACAAGGGGCCTGCCGTCGATGTCTATACAAAGATGGTGGATGACGCCGGAGCATCCAGCTTCGGCACCTCACAAGGGGTCTTCTGTCGACGTACTAGAACATCAACGATAGCACCAAGCGCGGATAATTCAGTAAACTCTCCTGCCCCGCTCTTGTTGCTAACAAGGTTCCCTTGCGATGGCCTGTAAACCAGGGGCCTGCCGTTAACATCTCTACGACGATGGTGGACGACGCCGGAGCATCCAACTCCGGCACCTCCCAAGGGGCCTGCCGACGATGTCTCTACGACGATGGTGGACGATGCTGGAGCATCCAGTTCCAGCACCACCCAAGGGGCCTGCCGTGAACATCTACACGAAGATGGTGGACGACGCTAGAGCATCCAGCTTTGGCACCACCCAAGGGGCCTGATGCTCCGGCACCTCCAAGGGGCTTGCCGTCGACGTCTACACGGAGATAGTGGACGACGCCAGAGCATCCAGCTCCGGCACCTCCCAAGGGGCCTACCGTCGACGTCTACACAAAGATGGTGGATGACGCCGGAGCACCCAGCTCCGACACCTCCAAAGGGGGCAGCTGTCGATGTCTACATGAAGATAGTGGACGACGTCGAAGCATCTCTCAAGGGGCCAGTTCAAGAAATTCTACGATCAAGTGGTAGATGTGCTTAGCCAACTAACCACATCTACCAAGGGGCCTCTAAGGGGATCCACATGCAGAAAATCAACGGACGACGCTTTGGCCAAGTTAATTGTTCAAATTGCTAGTCCTGAAAAGCCAACAAGCTCAATAACGGTTCTGCAAATCCTACATAGCTAAGGGCTCAAAGCAACAGTTGAAAAGCACAAAAACAATAAAAGAAGCCAAACACAAGTTCGAATTCATTAAGGAATTCTTTACAAGGGAGAGTGAACCCTGAATACAAAAAACAAGCTACCAGCCTCAGCCCCGACTGAACTGCGCTACGACATGTTGGGCGGCTTCCTTAACCTCCACCGCTGCTGCCTCCTCACGTTCCACAACAGGGCCTTCAAAAACTGGCTCCAGTGGCAGATCAAGGTATTGGCTCTGGTAGCACACGAAGACATGGGATGCTACCGTCTCCACCGCCGCCCTACCCTCGGCTTCTAGACGCTGAACTAGCTGACGCTCCCACAGATCATGCTCCCGGCCGCGGCGCTTTGCTGCCTACTCCCGGGCTTGAATGTCAAGATCGTGCAGGAGGAGTTCATGACGCTCAACTAGGTTTTGTGTCCGGTCCCGCACCAAATTACTCTCCGGAAGCTCAAGGTCCTCGAGGCAGGACTGCAGTTTGTCCCAGTCGGCCTTAACCCAGAGCATCATCGCCTGCACTGCCACCTCTTGTTCGGCGACGGCAGCCTCCCTCTTGGTAATGTCAGCTTCCTGACAACTCAGGGCCTCTCGACCGGCAGCAAGAGCGTGCAGGCAGGCGTCAGCAGTGTCGTTGGCTCCCTTGGCATTGGCCAGAATCTTCTGCATCAAGGCGTTTGAGGCCCTCACCATGCGGTGCCTCACCTCCAGTTCCTTGCTCTCCTTGTGGTATTTCGCCTTTGCCTCATTGATCGTGGAGATCAGGAGAACCTCCCAGCCTGGGAGGCCCTCGCCCTCGGCACGCAACTTCACCCACTCCGCGGCAAGAGCCTCTTGCACCCGACAGAAGTTGGATTGCACCTGAAGGATGCTGGATTACGTAAAGTCCCTGACGTCAGAATGTTGATCCGGCTGCGCCGAAGTCAGAAAAGGTCGTCCGGTGATCATCTCGGGGACCCCTTCCTCCCGTAGCAGTGAAGGTGAGGCCACCAGCACTAGAGATCTTGCCCCCAGAGTCTGAGCAGGAGTCATGGTGCCACCTGACACAGCAGGGCCACCACCACTCCGAGAGTCATCTGTCGAATCAAGGCCATGGAGGTCAGACCCTCAGCCCCCAGAGTTGGCTCCGACATGTCCTCTGTCGTGACGACCGAAGGTGCCTCTGCCATGACGGCCGAAGGTGCCTCTGGTGCAAAAACCGAAGATGCTTCACTACCCACGCTGGGCATATTCGCCGGAGCAGCACTCCATTGAACAAGCTTGGCAGGCTGCCCCGTCAGCACAGCTGTAGCATCCTCGGCCGCCTTCAAAGCACTTCTGGGCACTACCCCCGGCAGTAGGGGCCTCCCAACAGCTGACGTAACCCTACAAATCAAGATCAGGCCCCGACCAATCAACATAGGCAGGCGAGATAGTAGACCAAGCGTTGGAAGAATGCCTTATCGACATCCCCGGAAGCTCGAGCGAGCCTCCACTTTCAGCAACCCTGAGGCCGCGGGCCCTGGCGATGGCGTAACAGGCGATGCCATCCCGACAGGGCCTCCACCAAAACCACCAGCAGTGCCGCTACACTGCGTCGATGTGCTTCCACCAACCCCGACAAAGCCACCTCCCGAGCTGCCGATGATGTCTGCTCGAGGCCTCTTTGCCTGAGGCTCCGTAGGTGTGATGCTGCCGGATTCCCCTATGGCGCCCTGGACTGCACAGACGACGGGGATGCTGGATGACGTACAGACCATCGACGGCGGTGGAGCCACCACTTGACGGACTGGACCTCCCTCCGAAGAACCGCCGACGCAAGGTACTGGAGAGGGGCACGCTAGTGTACATTGACTTGGAACGAAGGACACTTATGGCGACGCCCTCAGTGGCGATCGAGGGCGTTTCTCCTTCATGACCTCAACCACCAGGGCCTTCCCTTTGCCTACGTCGGGGACTGGTGCCTTCCTCTTACCTACATCGGGGACCAGCGCATTGCCTTTCCCCCCAGCAGCAGGTGCCTCCACTGCCTCGGAGGCTTCGGTGCCTGAAGAAGGTGTGGACTCCTCCGAAGAGTCGACGATGGCCAGGCCCCAACTCTCATCGCCAACCTGCCGCATCACGAGACCAATCTCGTGAAAGTTGGGCATCTCCTTCAAAACCTTCGTCCGAAGGTCTCGATTCGTGCAAAGCGGTGGGCAAGCCTGTGGCAGGTTGAGGACGTCACCCGACAGCAGGTCGTCGCACGCCTTGGATATTGCTTCAAACACCTGCTACGGGGTCGTCTTCGTGTTGCGACCCCTCAGCAACCTGGTACCATCTTGGAGCCCAAAGTAGAGCCATGCTGGGCGGCAACGATGCTGGAGAGGGGCCAGACAGCGGAGAACGAAGTCGGCCATCACCGACAACTCTGACAGACCGTGGTCCCCAAGAACCGGATCCTCTCCATCACCGGCTTGTACGCCGCCTCAAGCTCCGGATGTTCCTCCCAGGACGCCTTCCTAATCTTCAGCCACCCGGTGGGCAAGACCATGCGATCGTGGGAATCGGCATGTACGACCACCCAGCCGCTCCTCCAGCCGGGCCACTTCGCCGGGGAGAGCGGAGTAATGTACTTAAAGGGGTTGTTGGACCGATGCAGGAAGCAGAAGCTGCCAAGGAAGTTGGCTTTTCTCTTCTTCCCGGTCTGCCTCAGCACGAAGAACTCTCGGAACACCGGCACGCATGGGCACACCCCGACGAACATCTCGCAGAAATGCGAGAACACCGCCACCACCACCAGAGAGTTCGGCAACAAATGGTGGAGCTGGAGCCCAAGGACTTCCAAGAGTGTCACCAGGAAGGAGGAAACAGGAGGGACGAACTTGGGGTATGCGTACGCCAAGAAGAAGATGATCTCCTTCTCTCCCAACTCCAGTGCCAAGGAGCCGGGACAGATTAGTTCTCATCGTTCCTTGTCCTCCCAGCTGAAAAGCCGCCTCACGGGTGAGACATCCTCCAACCGGGAAGGAGAAAGAGTTGAGTCCATTGGAGCAGGGGGTTGAGAACCTCAATAATGGGCAGACACACAAGGAGGGAGTCGAAGGCTCGAATGCTTGGGACGTGCGGAAGAAAGAAAATTCCATTGCCCACAAAGGTACCTTTTAAGGCACCCTAGTGGCGTTTGGGTGCACCGTGCAAATTTGAGCAGGCTCCAAATCAATGCCTCGTAACATGGCGTCCATGACGAGCAGTCCTAGGTCCCTCATCAGAAAAGCTAGCCATGGCAGTTCCCCGGGAGAGAAGGTAACCTGGCGGTTCCCATAAAGACGAAAGAGAAAGCAGCAGAAGTGCAGCTTGCGCCTTGGGAACCATCGCAATAACATCACGGCGAGCAAGATCCTGTCGCCATGACCCCTCAACAAGAGAGGGACGCGTGGTCGCAGCGGCAGAAGAGCGCACTGCTTCGACTAATCAAGACAAAATTAAAAGACTGCGCGAGAAAACAGCATAAGGCCCCACCCTCGGGCTTGTCGTCTCACCCCAAGGTGGACCCAGGGGCCACTGTCGGTACCCAGCAAACCGGGTACCCTCACGCACAAGCTAGAGCTGCCAAGGTGCCTCACCTCCTACCAGGGACAGGGTCCGAGGGCGCCACATTTTCAAAGAAACCTAGACCCGCCAACCTCAGATGGGAAGTTCAGGGTGCCCACGAGACATCCAAACGGGGAGAGCTCAGCTCCACCTTGACAACAAGCTCCCATGCAGCCACGTGCCCAACAGGACGGGACCTGACCTCCTCCGCAGGGGTGAGCTCCCAAGCTGCCATGTGACCCACAAAGTCGAGACTTGGCCTCCTCCGCGAGGGTGAGCTTCCAAGCTGCCACGTGGCCCACGAAGTTGAGACCTAGCCTCCCCCACGGAGGTGAGCTCCCAAGCTGCCACATGGCCCACAATACGGGCGCGGCCTCCACCATGGCGGAGATCACCCCGCTGGCCGCATGGTCAGTCCACTTGCCCTGAGCGGATAGTAGGACAGTTAAGAGGGCGGTGCGCCTTTTCTCCATCAAGCCTTGATGATACGCGACTTCCCTAGACGCATGGTGCGGTGCACGCCTAATGTGAAGTACCGCTGCGACTAATCGCATCACAGTGAAGGCGTCGCAGGCCTATCCATCTCCGCCAAGTGGGTAGCTTACGGTGCTAGAGACAGTTGGATGGGACATTCCCTGCCAATGTCATCAACGGTGCATTGGCTACTAACAACCCGGGCGGCAAGAAGGCGAGTCCTCAGAGCAAGCTTACAGAAGAAGCCTTAGATCTTTAGGATAAGATCGCCCCGGGACCACTTGTCGGGCCCCGGGACCCCACTTGTAAGACGTCCAACCTTGGTGTAACACCCTCATTTTCATGCATCATGCCCTACATAAATTCATATACATGTTTAACATTAACCCACATAAAGAGGAACGAGTTTAAATTTGATTTGGGACAAACCGCTCTTAAAATGTTGAAAAGTGCGGACCAGTCCGATTTCTCTCTGACTAGAATCAGACTTGTCCGTTTTTGCTGTGGACTAGTCCAATTTTGCCTCTAGACACTTTCGGACATGTCCGATTTTGTGCGGACTAGTCCGATATCCAAAGATTCCTTGAAAATTTGCTAAGTCCCTGGACTTTTTCGGACTAGTCCGGTGTTCCAGCGGAATTGTCTGTTTTCCTCTCTCACTAAAGTCGTACTTGTCCAATTTTTGGCAAGACTTGTCCGATTTCTCTCTGGACAACTTTGGACTAGTCCGGTCCATTTCGGACTTGTTCGATATTTCGCGACTCCGAGTTGACCTTTTGTTTTACAACTTGTTTCTTGGGTTTCACGTTAAGTGGGCTTAGGGACGTCATGCCTAACTCTTTTAGAGCCCATGTAGGACTCTAAACCGGCCTCTACTCCTGTCAATCTTGAAATCCATCTAACCCTAGCCTCCACCTCTATATAAACAACCCCACCCCTTGGCTTGACATCTATTTGCCACTTTTCCACCTCACCCAAACCCTAGTTCATGGAGAGCCACCATCAAGGAGGGAGGAGGAGATCCCAAGAAAGAAGAAGAAGAGCAGGAAACGAAAGAGGATCAAGATCTCCATCAAGTTTCATTCATCATCACCAATTCATCTCCAAGTTAATCACCAATTCTAGATCATCAAGATCCAAGCGTTGCCTCCAAGTTTCTTGATTCATTGGAGTTCTAAACACCTGGTATACCTTCTATTTCCTTTTTCCTTACATAAATTCAACCCCAAATCTCCAAATTCACGTTGATCTAGAAAACCCTAGTTTGCTAGTTCTGCGAAGTGCGGGCAAGTCCGGCCTTCTGCAGACTAGTCCGATTTTCCTAGTTAAATTGTGTTGAACTGATTCTAAAAGTAGATCTAATCAAATCCAAACCTATATAAACTTGTTAAAATCTATTAGAACTCGTTAGTGATCATTAAAAGCAATCTATTAACAAGTTCTACCTTGCATTTGCATCAATCATGCATGTCATGTCATACTGAGTAATATTTGTGCACTCTTTGATTGTGTTTCTTGTCTTGTATGTTTATTGTGTGGATTAGACGGATTTGCGCTAGAGAGTGCCGTGGAGGATCTACAGCACCAAGAGTTTGAAGGCTTTGACCCTAATCAACCGCATGAGCAAGGCAAGTGTCCTTGAAGCACATTGATCATATTTCTGAAATAAATGTTTTGTTTGCAAACTGCATGCTTGTGTCAATTTGACGGGAATCCTATGGTAGGAAGTTTACTAGATTTGTTAAACCACCCTTGTCACCTGGAATTATGGTAGAGAGTCGGGATGGGCTTTTTACCTTTTTGCTTCGCTTAATTAATTGGGATGGGAAAACAACACTACACATTTAATTATGCATTAATGATATTCTGGTTAATGTGAACTGGTCAATACGATATGGTAATGGGTGATCTAAGCAAGCCTGGTATGTGGATGGGTTGGATGTTATGGTGGTTTGCTTGCTTTAGATCTAAGGACCGGTTCATGCGAGAATAAGCCAGGACTACTATGCCACCACGAGGCCAAGTATGGGTGCGGCGTAGCTGAGTAAGTAGGGCTTTGCCAGTGCTATTTAGAACATTATGGATGCTCGGGGAAGGGGTAGTTGGATTCGGTTTGTTGATGATTGGTGGGACTACTCTGGGATCCGAATGGCTCAAGAAGGGGCCCTTGGTTGATGATGTGCTCTGTGGGGACATCGCCACCAGTGAAACCTCAGTGGGGTCTAAATAGGCTAGTAATCCCTTTGTAAAGGCTATTTTGTGATCTCTTGTCCATACACCAAAGGAAGTGTAATTGGCATAAGGGAGATTCTTTAGTCGCCGACGGATGATGAAATCACAAACACGTGGGTAAAGTGGTACAAACTCTGCAGAGTCTAATAAAACTATCATGATAGTCATGCTCCCGGTTATGAGCACCAGGACAACTTCCATGATTAGAGGGAACTCGGTATTGCGATGGTGTTTGAGATGGTTATGGTTTGGTAATGGTTATGGCTGGTTATGGATTAATTTCTGGTATTGAATATGGTTATTGGCAAATGGTGAAATCTAGAATTACTGATGATGGTAATGAATTCAGACTAGTATTATGATATTACTTATGATTATGATGGGTTTACTTCACATACATGTAATATATTGCTTTTTAAATGTTTTAATGTACTTTTCAGCACTTAGCCATTATTATTGTCGTCATTTGAATCAGCCACATGTCATACTTTCCACACTTGCTGAGCACGACATGTACTCATTCTTGCAATCCCTCCAACAGTTGCAGGTCAGGATTGGGAGTTTAATAATGATAATGCGGAGTTCTAGGACGTGTCTACCGTCAGCTTTGCCTATGGTGTTGATTGGAGTTGCGCTACCCTATTGCTTATGCTGCCTAGCTGTTTAGTTTGCTTATTTAGTTTATTTCCACTGCAATAGTTGAACTTGTCATTAATATTCATTAGAGTTTGTATTTGAGGATTATATGGTTTGTGTAATAAAATTTGGTTAATTAATCTTGTTATGTGGTAATTTTCTGTATACTCTTGTGTGAATGCACTCGTGTATGTGTGATGAACATCCTGGACACACATATGCGTTCACTTGGTTCATTTTTCGGAACCGGGTGTCACAAATTGGTATCAGAGCCACAGGTTGACCGTAGGATGCGGCCTAGATAGAAAGGACACTTTAGAGCACATAGGAGCACTCAGGAATCGATTTGATTTTGTTGGCTTTCTGTTTGCTATATATATATTAGTCGCTTGTGTGCTTAATAGAGGATTTTGGGATGCTTTAGCATTGCCATGTCCACCTAGGCTAGTGTAGCTAGTTGGTTAGTTTCATATACCTTGATGCATTTAGTTGGGGACATTTCTAAATTCTTACCTATTGCTTTTCTTCAGATGGTGAGGACTCGCAACCGGAGGTATGTCAATGATGAGGAGGAGAACCATGGAGTGCCTCAGAACAACATTGGACAAGGACTTGCTCATGGAGCTATCAATATTGAGCAGCTACTGGCTATGCAGAACCAACTCATGCAGACTATGATACAGACTATGGGACAGCTGCAGGCTGAAAATACCAACAATGAGCCCCACATGCCTCCACCGCCACCCCCGCCTCCTCATAACCGATTGGGAGAATTTATGAGGACTAGGCCGCCAACCTTTGCTGAAGCTGCCAAACCTATGGATGCTGATGATTGGCTCAAGTCCGTGGAGAAGAAACTTGCTATTGTCCAATGCAGTGACCGAGAGAAGGTCCTATTTGCTTCTCATCAACTCGTTGCAGCAGCTGCGGATTGGAGGGATTCTTATTGCAATGCTCATGAGAATCAAGAGAGGATCACTTGGGCGGAATTCAAGGAGAACTTCCGTTCTCATTATGTGCCCGAAGGAGTTATGATCTTGAAGAGGCAAGAATTCGAGAACTGGAGGCAAGGAAGGTCGAGTGTGGGTGAATATCTCAATAAGTTCACTCAACATTCAAGGTACGCGCCTGAAGATATGAGTCGGGATAGCCGGAAATAATACTTATTCATGAGAGGCTTGAACAAAGAGATCTAGGTGCAGCTGCTGAATTGTGATTATGCCATCTTTCAGAACCTTGTGGACAAAGCAATTGTGGTTGAGAACAAGATACGTGAGATGGAACAGGACAACAAGAGGAAGGCGCCATATCAAGGACATCAACAAGGAAGTAATGTGTGCCCTCACTTTGCGCCTCCTAATGCGCCATATTACATCTCCTCTACTCCTATACAACGCCCTGGTTATGCACCGCGCCCAACTTAGTTTGTACAGCAGCGCCCTATTATGCAAGCACCTAGGTCTCCAATGTCTTATGCACCTCGTGCCAACTATCCTGGTGCCAATACTCAAAACCAAGCTCGTCCCAATAATTCTGGTGGAGTTAAGAAGTGCTATACTTGTGGAGAAGCTGGACACTTTGCACATCAATGTCCTAAGTCAGTCCTTGGTCAAGGAGGCGATGCGCCGAGGCAAAACCTGAGACCCAATGAAGGACAACCGCAAGGGAACCATGGACAGCAGAATTTTTCTCGTGGCAACGTGAACCATGTCTCTATGGAGGATGCTCAACAAGCGGATGACATGGCCATTGGTATGTTTCTCGCAAACTCCAACCCCGCGACTATGTTGTTTGATTCTGGAGCATCACATTCATTCATTGCATCGAAGTATGTCAGCAAGTATAGTTTGCCTATCTCACATATGAAGTTTACTCTATTGGTTAAGTCTCCTGGAGGAGAGATGAGGACAAATATAGTATGTCCAAAAGTAACCCTTAGAATAAGGGGGGTAGACTTCTGCACCAACCTCATTGTTTTGAATTCTAAAGGATTGGACATTATACTTGGTATGGACTGGTTGAGGAAGCACGATGGAGTTATTGAGTGTGCCACGAAGACGGTGAAGTTGACTAATGAGGAAGGGATCACTGTAGAATTTGAAGCATCTCAAACCGCACCGAAGCAATTGGAGCTGGATCATATGGACGGTGCTGCAATTGAGGATATTCCAGTGGTGTGTGAATTTTTGGATGTTTTTCCAGATGAGTTGCCAGGTATGCCACCTGATCGAGATATTGAGTTTGTTATTGATTTAATACCTGGAACTGCACCTATAGCTAAGAGGCCGTATAGGATGCCTCCTATGGAATTAGCAGAGCTCAAGAAAAAAATTCAAGAGCAACTAGAGAAAGGTTTTATTCTCCCAAGCTCTTCACCTTGGGGAGCGCCCGTGCTGTTTGTGGACAAGAAGGTTGGAACCCAAAGGATGTGTGTGGATTACCGAGCTCTCAACGAGGTGACAATCAAGAACAAGTACACCATGCCACACATAGAAGACTTGTTTGATCAGATGAAGGGTGCTTGTGTCTTCTCTAAGATTGATTTGAGGTCGGGATATTTTCAAATGAAGATTAGACCATCAGACATACCCAAGATAGCTTTTAGGACATGGTATGGATCTTATGAGTACACCGTGATGTCTTTTGGATTGACAAATGCGACTGCCTAGTTTATGTACCTCATGAATAAGGTATTCATGGAGTACTTGGATAGATTCGTTGTGGTGTTTATTGATGACATTATGATCTACTCGAAGGATGAGAAGGAACATGAGGAACACTTGAGACTTATGTTGCAAAAATTGAGAGAGCATCAATTGTATGCCAAGTTCAACAAGTGTCAGTTTTAGTTGAAAGAGGTGTTGTTTTTGGGTCATATCATCCCAGGAGGAGTATCGGTTGACCACGAAAAAGTGAGAGACGTGTTTAAATGGGAACTTACGCAGAATGTAAAGGAAATAAGGAGTTTTCTTGGGACGGCGGGATATTACCATAGATTCATCAAGGACTTTTCCAAGATAGCCAAGCCAATGACGGAATTGCTAATGAAGGGAAAGGCATTCCAATGGACTCAAGCCTGTCAAAACAGTTTTAAGGAGTTGAAGAAGAGGTTGACAACAGCCCCAGTTTTTGTACTGCCGGATGTAAGCAAGAGTTTTGGCATATATTGCGACGCATTAAGACAAGGACTTGGATGTGTATTGATGCAAGAAGGTCATGTGGTCGCCTATGCATCAATACAATTGAAGAAACATGAGCAGAATTATCCTACACATGATCTTGAACTAGCAGCCGTGGTAGATGCATTGAATATTTGGAGACACTATATCCTTGGACATAGGTGTGAAATTTATACAGATCACAAGAGTCTTAAGTATATCTTCACACAAACGGATCTGAATTTGAGGCAACGAAGATGGTTGGAGCTTATCAAGGATTATGATTTGAGAATCAATTATCACCCGGGAAGGGCCAATGTAGTGGCCGATGCTTTGAGTAGAAAAGGAGTAAGTCATCAACTCACAGTTCGAGAGTTACCATCCGAG
Organism: Tuctoria greenei; assembly: GCA_036927565.1. Taxonomy (NCBI): domain Eukaryota; kingdom Viridiplantae; phylum Streptophyta; class Magnoliopsida; order Poales; family Poaceae; genus Tuctoria; species Tuctoria greenei. The sequence goes on along the minus strand of JAYESD010000003.1, from coordinate 170,342,672 downwards.
TTATGTAAGGAGTTTGAAAGGTTGAACCTTGGATTTGTATATGAGATGCAGATGGTGGAGTTAAACCCAACATTGGAGCAAGAAATTCGAGAGGCACAGACCAAGGATGAGAAAATTCAGGAAATCAAGGAAAAGACCCAAGAGGGGAGAATATTCAGATTTGATGAGGATGAACATGGTACCTTATGGCTGGGAAAAAGGATTGTCGTGCCTAATGTGAAGCATATTCGGGAGACGATATTAAAAGAGGCACATGACTCACCTTACTCAATTCACCCCGGTTGTACGAAGGTGTACAAAGACTTGAAGACTTGCTATTGGTGGGCTAGCATGAAAAAGGACATAGCTGAATATGTAGCGTTGTGTGACGTGTGTCAACGAGTCAAGGCGGAACATCAAAGGCCAGCTGGACTATTACAACCATTAGAGATTCCGGAATGGAAGTGGGAAGAAATCGGTATGGACTTCATAGTTGGTTTATCGCGTACCCAGTCCGTGTATGACTCAATTTGGGTAATCGTGGATCGATTGACCAAGTCAGCTCATTTTGTTCCTGTCAAGACCAAGTATACATCTGCACAATTGGCCGAAATATACATGGAGCATATTGTGTGTCGACATGGAGTCCCTAAGAAGATAGTCTCAGATAGAGGTTCTCAATTTACCTCCAGGTTTTGGCAAAAGTTACATGAAGCATTAGGAACAAGGATGAATTTTAGTTCAGCATACCACCCTCAAATGGATGGATAAACCGAGAGGACCAATCAGATTTTAGAGGACATGTTATGAGCTTGAGCTTTGAAGCATGGGAAAGGTTGGGACAAGAGCTTGCCATATGCAGAATTTTCATACAACAATAGTTACCAAGCAAGTTTGAAGATGTCACCATATGAGGCACTATACGGAAGGAGGTGCATGACGCCCTTGTTCTGGAATGAGACAGGGGAGAATCAAGTATTTGGACCCGATGTGTTGCAAGAAGCTGAAAAACACGCCAGGTAATTTGTGAAAACTTTAGGGCTTCCCAATCAAGACAAAAGGGCTATGCGGACAATAGGAGAAGGAAATTAACCTTTGAAGTGGGAGATTTTGTTTACCTCAAGGTGTCACCAATGAGAGGTCATAAGAGGTTTAACATAAGAGGCAAGCTAGCACCTCGCTAAATTGGACCATTCAAGATTTTGGTCAACAGAGGAGAAGTAGCATATAAGTTGGAGATTCCAACTCATCTTTCAGACGTACAAGATGTCTTTCATGTTTCCCAACTCAAGAAATGCTTGAGAGTACCGGACGAACAAGTGCCCATGGAAGGATTGGAACTAGAGGAAGATTTGACTTATGCCGAACAACCGATCCAAATCTTGGAAACCAAGGAGAGAGTCACAAGGAACAAGGTTATTAGATGGTGTAAAGTTCAATAGAAGCACCACACAGGAAAAGAAGCAACGTGGAAATTGGAGGATGATCTCAAGAAGGAATTTCCTTATCTCTTCGCTTCCGCGTCGAATATCCAGGGCGAGATTCATTTTAAGGGGGGTAGGTTTGTAACACCCTCATTTTCATGCATCATTCCCTACATACATTCATATACATGTTTAACATTAACCCACATAAAGAGGAACGAGTTTAAAATTGATTTTGGACAAAACCGCACTTAAAATGCTGAAAAGCGCGGACTAGTCCGATTTTGGTGAGGACTAGTCTGATTTCTCTCTGACTAAAATCAGACTTGTCCATTTTTGCTGCATAATAGTCCGATTTTTCCTCTGGACACTTTCGGACTTGTCTGATTTTGTGCGGACTATTCCGATATCCCAAGAATCCTTGAAAATTTGCTAAGTCCCTCGACTTTTCCAGACTAGTCCGGTGTTCCAGCAGACTTGTCCGTTTTCCTCTCTGACTAAAGTCGTACTTGTCCAATTTTTGGCCAGACTTGTCCGATTTCTCTCTGGACAACTTCGGACCAGTCTCGTCCTTTTTGGACATGTCCAATATTTCACGACTCCGAGTTGATCTTTTATTTTACGACTTGTCTCTTGGGTTTTGCGTTAAGTGGGCCTAGGGACGTCACGCCTAACTCTTTTAGAGCACATGTGGGACTCTAAACCGGCCTCTACTCCTCTCAAACTCAAAAACCATCTAACCCTAGCCTCCACCTCTATATAAACAACCCCACCCCTAGGCTTGACATCTATTTGCCACTTTTCCACCCCACCCAAACCCCAGTTTGTGGAGAGCCACCATCAAGGAGGGAGGAGGAGATCGCAAGCAAGAAGAAGAGGAGGAAACGAAAGAGGATCATGATCTTCATCAAGTTTCGTTCGTCATCACCAATTCATCTCCAAGTTCATCACCAACCCTAGATCATCAAGATCCAAGTGTTGCCTCCAAGTTTATTGATTCATTGGAGTTCTAAACACCTAGTATACCTTCTATTTCCTTTTTCCTTACATGAATTCAACCCCAAATCTCCAAATTCATGTCGATCTAGAAAACTCTAGTTCGCTAGTTCTGCATAGTGCGGACTAATGCAACCTTCTGCAGACTAGTCTGATTTTCCTAGTTAAATTGTGTTGAATTGATTCTAAAAGTAGATCTAATCAAATCCAAACCTGTATAAACTTGTTAAAATCTATTAGAACTTGTTAGTGATCATTAAAAGCAATATATTAACAAGTTATACCTTGCATTTGCATCAATCATGCATGTCATGTCATACTGAGTAATATTTGTGCACTCTTTGATTGTGTTTCTTGTCTTGTATGTTTATTGTGTGGATTAGGCGGATTTACACTAGAGAGTGCCGCGGAGGATCTATAGCGCCAAGAGTTTGAAGGCTTTGACCCTAATCAACCGCAAGAGCAAGGCAAGTGTCCTTGAAGCATATTGATCCTATTTCTGAAGTAAATGTTTTGTTTGCAAACTGCATGCTTGTGTCAATTTGACGGGAATCCTATGGTAGGAAGTTTACTAGATTTGTTAAACCACCCTTGTCACCTGGAATTATGGTAGAGAGTCGGGATGGGATTTTTACCTTTCTACTTCGCTTAATTAATTGGGATGGGAAAACAACACTACACATTTAATTATGCATTAATGATATTCTGGTTAATGTGAACTGGTCAATACGATATGATAATGGGTGATCTAAGCAAGCCTGGTATGTGGATGGGTTGGATGTTATGGTGATTTGCTTGCTTTAGATCTAAGGACTAGTTCATGCGAGAATAAGCCAGGACTATAGTGCCACCGCATGGCCATGTATGGGCTCGGCGTAGCTGAGTAATTAGGGCTTTGCCAGTGCTATTTGGACCATTATAGATGTTTGGGGAAGGGGTAGTCGGATTGGGTTTGTTGATGATTGGCGGGACTACCCTGGGATCCGAATGGCTCAAGAGGGGGCCCTTGGTTGAAGATGTGCTCTGTGGGAGACATGGCCACCGGTGAAACCTAAGTGGGGTCTAAATAGGCTAGTAATCCCTTTGTAAAGGCTATTTTGTGATCTCTTGGCCAGACACCAAAGGAGGTGTAATTGGCATAAGGGAGGTTCTTTAGTCGCTGACGGGTGATGACATCACAAACACGAGGATAAAGTGGTACAAACTCTGCAGAGTCTAATAAAACTATCATGATAGCCGTGCTCCCGGTTATGAGCACCTGGACAACTTCCATGATTAGAGGGAACTTGGTATTGGGATGGTGTTTGGGATGGTAATGGTTTGGTAATGGTTATGGTTGGTTATGGATTAATTTTTGGTATTGAATATGGTTATTTGCTAATAGTGAAATCTGGAATTACTGATGATGGTAATGAATTCAGACTGGTATTATGATATTACTAATGATTATGAAGGGTTTACTTCACATACATGTAATATATTTCTTTTCAAATGTTTTAATGTACTTTTCAACACTTAGGCATTATTATTGTCGTCATTTGAATCAACCACTTGTCATACTTTCCACACTTGCTGAGTACGACATGTACTCACTCTTGCAATCCCCCCAAACAGTTACAAGTCAGGATTGGAAGTTTAATGATGATAATGCGAAGTTCTAGGCCGTGTCTACTGTCAGCTTTGCCTGTGGTGTTGATTGGAGCTGCGCTACCCTATTGCTTATGCTGCCTAGCTGTTTAGTTTGCTTATTTAGTTTATTTCCGCTGCAATAGTTGAACTTGTCATTAATATTCATTACAATTTGTATTCGAGGATAATATGGTTTGTGTAATAACATTTGGTTAATTAATCTTGTTCTGTGGTAATTTTCTGTATACTCTTTTGTGAATGCACTCGTGTATGTGTGATGAACATCTTGGGCACACATATGTGTTCACTTGGTTCATTTTTCGGAACCGGGTGTCACACTTGGTTATAAAAGGCTCGGACTGCCTCCGATACAAAGGACCAGATTCATAATCCCCGATACACACGCATACGCATACACACTCACCAAGCAATACTATCCACCATGGAGTAGGGTGTTATGCTCCTTGCGGCCTAAACCACGTAAAAACAACTGTCTCATACTCTTCCGCTAGAACACTAGTTTGAGGCACAAGCACCGCCGAACAAGAACATCTGCGGACTGCTCCTAAGCAGATCCGGGGGAAGTGTCACATTGACCCTTCGACAGCTACTATGGAGTACATATAGGTGGGAGGACGTCCAAGGGGGTGTTGGGGTCGTTACCTAACCCTAAGACACAAAAATGAGAGATGTAGACTTGATACAAGGCTCAATGGCCCAATACGGTGGCACAGTACCCTGACAAATTCTGAACTCGTTTTTTTTTTCAACTATTCCTGTCGACTCCGAAGGAATTTTGACATGAGATCAGTGCCATTGGAAATTTTATCCTCTCCCCTTTCTGTGCATATGTAGAATATCCAAAACGGAGTTCGTATGCGTCATGGGCGTCTGTTTTAGTGTGACATTCTCCTAGACTCCGAGTTGGACACGAATTTGAGTTGGGGTCGGTTTCCATCTTCTTTGAACGTAATATCTGGTCCTCCACGCCCCTAAATCTTCCTCCAATTACTCCTTGAACTTCTCCATAGATCCTAATCACAATTAAGTCATTAGGTAGCAATCTATTCTCAAAAATATATAAGGATACATATAAGAATGAGCTCACCTCTGAAATTAATTGGTGTGTGTGAGTTCTACCGATTGCATCTTGTATGTCGAATGGAGTGTTGTGTATATCCATAGGAGTGATGTCCTCATCACAACTTCCTAACACGTTCTTAAGTAATGACGAGGAGCGTAGGAGCAGCTTAGCTTCTACAAGAGTTGGGAGTGGACAACCACATGAGGATCTTCAGGCACCAGCGTCTGGACCTTCGATGGAGCTGGACACGATAGATAAATTGGCTCAATTAACAACATGGAGCCTTATACTAATGGTCGGAGGAAGCATTAGAATTGTGGTCGAGAGAGAGCTAGTGTATCCCGATCGGACCATGCTTGACGACATCCAGGTCGACACAACATCCTATGGTGTGGTCAAGGTGGACATGGTGCATGAAAACACAAAAAACCTGAAGCTCGAAGTGCCACCGCACGATACAACGCTGACTAGATGCAGTTGCTAGAAGGGTTCTGTGGAGACGGACTTTTATTATTGTTGACCCAACAGCCGCAACTTAAGCGTCGACCTCTACTGCTTTGATGTCTCCTGAGACACGTCAGCTTCTGCCTCCAAATCCAGAGCAGATGGCTCTGTTTCCAATTCCAGAGCGATCATTGCCTCCAGTTATAGAGAAGCATCAGAAGTCTGCAGTTAGAGACTAGTTGCCTCAAGTTACATAGAAGCAGCATAAGTCTCCCATTGGAGAGCAGTTGTCTCTAGTTGCAGAGAAACTGCATCTATCTCCAACTCTAGTGCTGCCTCAGAAGTCTCCACTTGAAGTACATCCGCGTTGGTCTCCCCCTCGCACTCGGAGTGCCCTGCTCCCTACACCTTTTTAGCCGCCAGAAAAGCCAATGAAGAATGTATGTGCCAAGAATAAGAGTCAGCCGTAGCGGCGATTGCTGAATGAAGCTTGCAAGAAACCAGTGAAAGATTTGGAAACTAACCTGAGGGTGCCGAAAGCTATGACACATGCTAACCCAAAGTTTGAAATGGGAAAGCTGATGTTAAGTACGGGCGCACTCAAACAAGTTGGTAAACCATGTGTTGACCTGCATAACTAATACACGGAAAATTAAAAAAAATGTCAAGCCTTAATGGGGGGATTCAAGGATAACCACTTTCTAGTGGGTGATGGTCATTTTCTCATCGAATAGTCGCGATCTCTACGACCTTTTCAACCTCTACATGTTGGATGTCTCTCTATTACACTGCTTCACATTGTAAGTCGTCAAAAACAAGGTTCTTCAATATATATACTCAATATAAGTGTTATATGTGTCTAACAAATTTGGCATTTTGTGTGTAGGCAATAGCAACAACTTACTCGTCATAAAACGGGGAATAAGTCCCGTGCATATCTTGGCCCACAAATACCAGTGAGAACTAATCTTCAAATGTTGAGCGATCGAAAAAATGTTGTTTTATATTTTTTTCAAGGCAATAAAACACTACAATGATAACGAGCTCCTAGCCATACCGTTCAACCCGATTTACCATGGGGCAACCCAAGCAATTTATACAAAGTACGACCAAGTCTGGTACTGTGACTCCTCAAGGCCGAGAAATTAAAAAAATGGCAAGCGAAGTACCCGTAATTGGGATGATATCGCTTCCGTTATTGACGAGTAAGTTCCTTCTTCACTTTAGTTTCTGACTGTTTCGTCATTGCACAATAATTTTACATTAACTGTGAATGTTTTTGTTTAGGGCTTTTGACACATACGTGTGTAAGGTGCTAGGAGGACAAGTAAAAGGAAAACACCGACAACTTAAACATCATACTGCATTCGACGTCCCACAACAAGCTCCGAGCAACACGTGCGGCTTCCATGTCTGCTTACACATGTTTTTATTTGGAGACCAGCCAAATTGCAATGTATGTGTAAGTGCATTTAGTTTACTTTATTACTAATCTCTTGCTAAAACTTGTTTTATCATGTGGCAGGACTACGGACCCGCCTTCAAGAATGCCAAAGGTTGTACCCTCGAGCACATTAGAGACAGGCTATGCAGGTTCATCATTTCTGAAATCATTAATCGAAAGGGAGAATATCATTACAGTATAGAGGGTTAGATGAAAATTATTCTTTATATAATAAGTTACTTGTTAAGTAGGATGAACAGGGGGGAATTATTTGTGTAATAGTTACTTGTTATATATGCAGGATGGACAGGGGCATTCCTTGTGTAAATAGTTACTTGATAACCATGATTGACACTTTATTAATATTTGATTAGTCAATGTGTGTCATCTCCATTTGGCTATACATATGTTTCTGTATGTGTATGTTGCTAGCCCTGACAATGCGGCTGCCAAATCCTGGCTAGCTTCAAGATGTAGCTGGCAACCAGGATAAACAAAGGTGGGCAGGGTGCGTCTTCTGTTAGTGCCGCAGTGACCTTGCCGGTAAAAAATTTGGGACGTACTATCACAAAGATCGTCTCGGATTTTGTAAATAAAGGAGATGGGCATTATAAAAGTACGTCTCGGATTAGTCTCACAAAAGGAGACGTCTGACATAAAGAACGTCTCTCAATTATAACAAAAAGGAGACGAGCTCAGCCAAAGCACGCCTCAGATTAGTCATTAAATCTGCGACGGACTTTCATAAAGCCTGTCTCGAATTTCTAACTGAAAGGAGACGAGCTTTTTTGTTGGCCGTCTTGGGTTGGTCTTCAAATTTGCGACGGTCTGCCATAAAGGTCGTCTCGGATATCTTACATAAAGGAGATGGCCTCCTTAAAGCAAGTCTGGGATTACTTAGAAAAAGGAGACGAGCCGCATTAAAGCCCGTCTCGGATTTCTCATAAAAAGGAGACGGGCTTTCTTAGAGCTTGTCTCCCATGTATGCTGATCGGCAATGTGGCTGCAGCGCGTCTTCGATTACTCTGTAATACGACACGCGACGACGGAGGCACGCTTTTTGCTCATCTCCGTTCTTCGTACGGGCGCGTCTCGAATAAGTCTTTCTCACGTAGTGATAGGCGTGTGAAGCACGATTGATAACCAATAGAGCAGATTGCAGCTGTTTTCAGGTTTTGCTTGAGAGTCTCAAATCATCAACATCGAGATCTCTATCAATGGACATATCCGTTACTATCGGAAGAATGAGACCAAGTCTTTTATCAGGATGGATGTCCTCTTGTTTCCAAGTCCTCCAACTACATTGTTTTGCCCTGGTGCTCAAATTCACATCCATAGTTAATAATGAAGAATGATGTCTTAATGTTTTCTATGGACTTATCAAGAACCAGATTGGGCAGAGTTCCTGGACTTGCTTCGCTCGGTTGAAATGGAGGAAGGAACTCGATGGTTGTTTCTTGGTGATTTTAATTTATATCATTCTACTGCTAACTCTAATAAAACCAGTGTTAATTTCTTGAATAAGAGAAGGATCAATTATTCAATCCTTCACTTAGGTCTTGTACAAATACCGCTTAAGGGTCATAAATATACATGGAGTAATATGCAATCTGATCCCATTACCTGATCAACTTGATTGGTGTTTTTCCAATGCCGAATGGTCTACTTATTATCTTAATACGGCTATGACGGCTCTTCCTCATTCTGTCTCAGATCATTCCCCTTATGCTATTCAAGTTAGCACAAACCTTCCTCAAGCTTAGATTTTCCGTTTTGAAAACTTTTGGCCTCATATGCCAGGTTTTCATGACATTGTCGGTAATGTTAGAGTTCCAGTCATTACAGTAACATTGCAGTTCTGTGTTTCTCTACACAACTCAAGAAACTACGTTCAGCATTAAAAATTTGGAGCCTCACTATGGCCAATATCCCACAACATCTTAAGTATTGCAATCTTACCATTCAAGTGCTTGATATACTCGAAAAGCACCTTCAGTTATACTTGCCAGATTGGAACTTTCACGTAAGCTTTTTCAATTCCGGACAGAATACTGGAAGAGGCATTACACTGTTAACTGGATCCAGTTGGGTAATCAATCTACCGGTCTTCCATGCTGCAGCCAAAACGGCATCGAATCAACACTATATCTTCACTTGAAGCTTATGATGGTTCTGTGTTAACCGATCATAAGGAAAAAGTTGCACTCTTCTGGGAAACGTTTACTGATCCAATGGCTAAATTTAAAACTCCACCTATGCCATTTAACATCGCCACTTTGGTTCCAAAGTTTGTCTGTCTCTCTCATTTGGGTGATTGGTTCAGTAACATCTGCTAAGAAAGATAAAGGCCACACTAAAGAGTATGTCGCTTGATAAGGCCCCTGGTGCTGATGGATTCAACAGAAAGTTTTTCTAGTCGTGATGTCCCATCATCAAAGAGGATGTTGTTAATCTATGGCAGTTTTTTTTTTCACAGCAGCCGGAGATTACAGCCTTCAACAGCTCCTATATTACATTAGTCCTAAAATAGCAAATCCCACTAAAGTTGGTGATTATCGCCCCATCTCATTGTTAAAAAGCCCTACAAAGGTTATCACTAAAATCATGGTGGGACGACTCGAGAAAGTAATTATCCCTATCCTGCATTAAAATCAATATGGTTTCATTAGAGAGCTATCTATCCAAGATTGTGTGGCTTGGGCCTATGAATTTATACATCGTTGCAAAATCACCAAAAGCGAAGTGGTTCTTGTGAAACTATACTTTGCCAAAGCTTTTGATCCAGTGGAGAACTTCTTCCATTATATCCATGATGACAAACCTCGGCTTTCCAGGTAATGTGGGGACCAGGGTTCAGTCAATCCAAGGATCGCATTTAGTGGTGTCATGCGACGTGGCACCCAGCAGCACACACAAAAGAATTCAAGATACAAACACAAGTCTTCCATTACATAAGGTGATTCTCTTTTACAACATAATGTAAGCACATGTACATATGCAGCGGAATAAAAAAACTCGCACTCGTGAAACTAACTAAGTAAAAGAGAAGTCATCCAGTCAGCAGATGTCCTTGCTAGCAATACGAAGATACTTATAGCGGCATGCAGAGTTTCGAGACGACTACATACCTTGAAGGGGGCACAACGACTTAACCGTGAGCACAAATCTCTACATGCATAAGGACTCTGCATAAACAATAACTTTGCAAACGTGAGCACAAAACTCAGTAAGACTTACTATCACAACTTATCAACATGAAACTCTACATGTATGGAACTTAATAACTGGAAAGCTGCATTTTCGTAAATAAACTCGCCTAGATGTGAGTCCTTAGTTTTCATCTTTTAGCATCAAGTTAACAGTACCATAAGCATAACTCTAGTTTGCACTATCTCAATTCTATACAAGGTTGCAATAAAAAAAGTTACCATAAAGCATAATTCATCAAGTTTCAACTACCCTTTATTTCTACATCACGACTTAGTGAACAAACTGTACTCATATAACTGCATGGAATGCTGATCCGAATCAGTAAACACTGAAATAGCAAGACATCTATGCATGTTCAGAAGAGATGTGAGATGCTCTTTAGTACTCTTCGTATGTAGTAACCTTTCACAAGACACTTCCACATCGAATCGGTTCAATCACCCCGGAGAGTAGCCTCTCTCAAAGTGCATCAGTCTGATGTGGTGAAATTCATGAGCAAGTTAACATCTACTATGTAGTCGGTCGGCAGCCTAAGGCGATCACAAAGGTCTCCACATAATGCTTAACAAGTTACGCCAGTTTATTAGACCCGTTAAATACAGTATGCCTCCAGTACATGTCAAAACTTTTCCAGCAGGGCTGTATAAGGCGGAGTCCTTAGCCGACATAGACAAACTAGAAATCCTAACCTCCAACATTGGCCATGCCATTATCAATCCAGACACAATGTGGTCACAAGCGTCGTGTCACCATTCAGGCTGAGCAACCTAATGCACTCCAACCTCAAAACCCACTTTATCGTCCACATAATATATTATTAATGAGTGGCTTTTGATCTGCCATCTTGCGAGTAGAATTTGTGACTTGACTTCTTTCATGAATATAATTCAACTACTCAACTTGTGGTCGCTAAAATTTGACCTCTCACGAGTGGATTCTAACTACTCGGTTTCTATCGATCCTTCTAAAGTTATAATAAGCATGACCTCTCGACATGATCAGATCTTCAGACCTAACCCAGCTCTGGTCACTTTGGCCATTCAATTCGATATCATAGACAATAGAACTAATGCATAAATCAATTATGATCAATGAAAGATATATAAAGCAAAACTTTATAAAAGACACTTAAATACAAACCGGGGTTTGCCTTATTATTGTCTCCAAAAAATATTACTGTCAATATGATTCAAGTCAGTGGCCTTTGGATCCTCGTCGATTTTTTTGTCTAATTGATATGCACAATAAGTGTGAAATATATATCAATATAGTGATTTATGGACGAAGGAACATAACATAACAATTTCTGTAAGAATACAGTGTCAAATAGGCTTGACATTTTTACAATAGATCATAGATACGGTAAAGGGCTTGTGATAAAATTTCAGATTTTCATCAGCCATGGTTTAGTCACAATAAATTCCTACAGCTTTCACAATTTATGAGTTTATGGATAAAATATGAGGATTTGTTATATCAATAAATGATATAAACGGGTAGGACTGGTCAATGTGAATCCAATAAAATTAGTTTCACATTTTTCCGAGCATTCTATCATTCTTGATTTTTACAAGATTTTGATAATTTCTGAAAATATTTCTGTTGTTTTATGCCATTTTCAGTAACATAGGGCAAAGCTTGATAATTAACCTATCATAATCAAGGTTATTGGATCTGAAAGTTTAACTGGGAATCAAATGTAATACAAGGGAAATTTTGGCCAAGATGGAAATTTTCAAAAATGAAATACTCCTGGAATTAATTCTCAAATGAATAGGGAAAATGAACATATACAAAAATTCCAACGGATTTTCATAAAAAAAGTACTTTGCATCAAAGTAAATACTGATCAAGGGAAATACACAAAATTTGTTTGACCATTTTTGGAGTTTTCCAAAGGGTGATATGATTTTCTAAAGGTGGAACACTTTATAGATATATTTTAATAACAAAAAACCATTCAAACACAGCTAGCTGGGCCCACTGACCGTCTCTTCAATTGGCTAACAAAATAGGCCCTCATTATAGTCCCTCCCTTTGGCTGACAAAAAGGCCCAACGGTTGTTTCCTTCTTGCCCTAATAAGCGGGCCCCAAAGGTTATTCATCAACCATTGGCTGGCAACACCACCCACAGAAGCCGTAGTGGCACACCGCTAAAACTGGGTCCAAGGCTTAGATGTTACACCCAAATTTTGAATATGGAAAAATTAATTAAAGACTAAATTAAAGGAATTTGTAAAAAAAATATATAATCACTTTAGAAAACGAGCATCATGTGTTGTTTGCATTTGTGTAAAATTAATTTCAAAATACACTAGAGAATTTTATTCGAATTTACAAAAATAGAAAATTTGAAAGAAATAAAAAGAGCGAATATAAGAAAAGAAAGCACTCTCTGAAATTCTAACTGGCCCATCTCTCCCTCAGCCCAGCTCGCCCGTGCCAGCCCACCCGCGCCCACCTTCCTTCTCTCTCTGGCAACACGAGCTCACCTGCCGGCGCCTCTCTTCCTTCTCTCCCTTTCTCACTTACTCGGGGGACCCACTCATCGGAGTTGTCTTCCCCACCGAGCTGGCGCGGTGCACACCCAACTTCGGCGGCAATTTTGGCGGGTGTTTCCCCCACTACTCCCACCAAGTAAATGGCCCGCATCATGCTCTCGCCCATTTCTCCTAATCTCCTCGTAAAAGATTGACCATCCCCTCCCCCCCCCCTTTTTCCCTTTCCTCGAGGACGCCATACCCTAACGCCGCCGCATGGGTAAGCCATGGTGTTCCTGTCGATTCGCTCCAACTTTATTCATTATTTCGTGACTCACTTGTGCGTCGTGGCTTTAGGGATCCACCGGGCATGTCTTTTCGACGGTTTGGTAGCCGCGCTGCCAAAATTGACGGCCGCCGTCGAGCTCCATTGCCCTTCACCGTTGCCAACACATTTTTTCTCCATTTCGAGCTCCGCGAACCCCCCATGAGATCGTTGTTTTCCTCTCTCTTGATTCTCGTAGTAGGCGCTAGCTCTTTGCATTGTCTCATCCGAAATCGATGCCGCTAGCGAGAACCCTGCTGTGCACCGCCCTTATACTGCTTCTAGGCGACGTGGCCGCATTGTGGCCCTTCGTTTCAGTCGGACGGCCAAGATTAAGACATTAGATCTAATGGGCGAAAAAAGATGTAGCATACCCCTTTACCTATTTACACATAACCTCTCTCTTTAGTTTGACTACGTTATACATGTAAGACCAGATCTTTACATCGATGCCCCTGTTCGTTGCAGTTATTAGAAATTAATGGTGAATTTAGGTTTAGGCCCCTGTGACGAGAAATAATTTATAATAATTCAATTATAAATTCCTAGGAAAACCCTCAAATCATCTATATTTATAATAGGAAAAAGTCTATTTTACTGCCTTTAAGAATTAGGTTTGTTCATTTGACCCCCTTAAGAAATTTTGGTTCAGTTTACCCCGGAACTATTTAGATTGGTTCAATTCATCCCTATTGAAGTTTTCTCTTTTTTGTTTCTCTTTATATGGGTTATATTCGAAGTTAAAATTTTGTGTGATGGTAGATGATATCATAAACTATGTAATAAAAATAATTTTATATTTTTTCATAAACTTTTTTCATGTATTATTTCATCTTCCAAATGAGATCTATTTACCTAGTTCAAAAATACAAAAAGAATACAAAAACTTTTAAAAATATATTTCTATGTATATTCTATTCTAACATATAATCTTATGAAATTTTACCTTCAGAAATCATGTTTACGAAGAGAAACAAAAAACAAAAATTACTAGGGGATGATCGAACCAATGTAAATAGTTCGAGGGGTAAACTGAACCAAAATTTTCTTTAAGGGGTCAAGTGAACAACGCTGATACTTATGGGTAGTAAAATGGACTTTTTCCTTTATAAACTAGCCCATGAATAATAAAACAATGATATCTCTAATTTAAAATATTGTGTAATTATTATTTCAACCCATAATAAATATAATAAATGCTAAAAAAAATCTAAAATAACAAACTAATTCCAGTAAATTCCAAATATTTCAAATTTAATTCTAGAAAATTCAGAATTCATTGAAATAAAACCTATAAAAATATTACCAAATATTTTAACAATAATATTTATCTACAATAATAATTTATATTTTAAAATAGTTATGATGAAATCCAAACTTACTATGTTAATTGTAAAACCTTTACAGAAAAGTGTTAAACACATTTATTTATGGAAATATTTATATAAAATTGTATTTCAACTCTATTATTAAATCTAAACTTATTTTGGAGATAGAAATAGATATAAAAATGACATAACAATTACTAAACAAATATCTTATATTGTAACTATTTTTCAAACACATTTTTGAATATGTAATAACTCTAAAAATAACAATAGCAATAAAATAAATATAGGAATTATATGAAATTATTAATTTCCTATTTTCATATATAATATCACATATTTCTTTAATATTTATTTTTAAATAATTTATAATTAATAATTTTAAATTCCCCATAAATGTCGTAATCGCGTAGATTTTTATTGTGATGAATGACATTTTGTGCATGTTTCTTACCGTGTGTTATTATTTTTATTGCGCATATGATTCCCTCAGTTTCTTTTTTATTTGTCACTCGCTAGTTCATTTTTGAACTAAATTGTGATAAATAAAAAGAAATGTAGGGAGTACGTGCTTAGAGTCAATTCCTGATCCGAATTTTCATTAGCAAGAGCAGAATTTCTACGTTGGTAACCAACACTTCCACAAAAGCAAGTGTCCTTAACCATCTTCCACCATTTTTACTAAGTTTTAGTTAGTTGCATGCTAAATTCAAAATTAAATCCCACGAAGGTGTTTCACTTTTCTTCTGGAGCCCTTTTATTCCAGAAAAGGGCAACGCCTGTGCATTTCGAGCCCTTTTATCTACTATTTTTGCAGTTTGTACTTTTTTCTAGACCTTGAAGGTCATTGATATAATAAATGAGGTACTCGAACATGGCACGATTATAATGGTATTTCACTTTCGTCACCATTTGTATAAGTTTAACTGATCTTGGCATACATATGAAGTGCATCTAGTCATCTTCCTTAAAACCATGTGTGACAAAGTGGTATCAGAGCTGTGTGGCCCGTAGGATGTGAGCCTAGATAGAAATGGACACATTAAGCACTTTTCTAATTTCATAAAAATACTTCTACAATTTTTTTATATTCTGCCTTGTCTTGTTGTCTAACCCATTTGTCTTCACTATTTTAATTTTCTACTACTCTTCTTCTGAACTGTAGATGGCCAACACTCACCAAGCTGACATATGGATTTAGTTTGTCTCACGTGTTCTGGCTTGAGCTCCAAGATCTCCACAACACGAACCACGAGACCTGATGACATACTACTCCACTGGGGATGCCAATGAAGGAATGAATCATCGTCTTCGGGTGTTCCTACTTACTGTCGAATACAACATCTACAAGCTCCACCTCCGCTACCATACTACAAAGGTTCATCGTGTCAATCTTAAAGAATGGATGAGTGAGCTTCTGATCTACTACAACGGTCGACTACTCAAGACTCACTTCGCCCAGCTTGGAGAGCCACTCAAGAGGGTTCTGAGAAGGATGGAACATGGGTGGTCATAACTAGCCAATGCCAGACTCACCGCCAGAGACTCCAGGACACCACCAACACCTACACACCTCTGCGTCCAATCGACATCACAGACTTCACATGTGCGCCTTTACAGCTGCAGATGACCTGCTGGCAAATGGAGAGGAGCACCAATGATGGAGTTCAGCTCAGCGATCGCCTCGAGTGCAGCCAGCAGGAGCTTCAATCCATGCATGATCTTGTGAAGTGTTAGGAAGCCATTATCCAGGAGTATCATAGGATCATAGATGAGGACCCCCAACGGTTATACTTCAGTCATTGGGACTTGGATGCCACACACGGATCTAAAGGAGAGAGTTGACCCACCATATACTACATGACTTAGGAAGAGTATTTTACCCAATAATGTAATAAGACGAGTAGAGACGTGTTATGCTTCTAAGTTTCTTATTTTGATTTATGACTGTTTGCATGTTTGCTTGTGCGATGTGTGTTGTGTAATGCTTCGGCACCTTGTACACAACCTCATCTATTTAGTGAATAAAATAATATTTTCATAAACTTATTCTCCTTGATGCATATTGTGAGAAATGTATATTATTAGAATAGATACTCTCTTATCTCTTTATTGCTCTAAACAATGTTCCAACACCAGATGGCAAGCAAAAGAAGAGGATGTGGTCATGGTGTGCCCCTCAACTATCAAGAAGATGAAGGATTTCAGCTACTAGGATGGAATGGGAGAGGTGCACGTGGAGTAACAGCCACAAATCAGATGCGACACCTGATGGCTATGCAAATGCAAATGATGTAGAATTTAACTCTGTTTGTGAACAATATGCAACAAGCCCAACAAGCACCTCAACCCCCATAGCAGCCTCAACCACAACGAGCACCAAGATCAAGATCTTGTCTGAGGGATTTCATGAACACTCAACCCCCAGTCTTCGCAAATTCAGTAGAACCTATGGATGCTGACAACTGGCTAAAGACAATTGAGAATAAATTAAATATAGTTCAATGTCAAGGAAGAGAAAGAGTACTACTGGCATCTCATCGACTCTCTGGACCTATAGCTAACTGGTAAACTTCTTATACACCTACACACGAAGACCCGAAGAACATCACTTGGCAAGAGTTTGTGCTCAACTTTCGAAACCATCATGTGCCTGAAGGCGAGATTCAAGAAAACAGCCAAGTGTTCCTCGCCCTGAAGCAAGGAAATATGAGTGTACGAGAGTATCTAAACAAGTTTACCCAGCTATCTCGTTATGCCCGTGGAGATGTAGATACGGATGCAAAGAAACAATTTTGTTTCAAGGAAGGGATGGATAAAAAGGTACACTTAACAATGTTCTCAAGTGATTATGTTTAAATCCCAAAGCTGGTGGACAAAGGTTTTAATGTGGAAAAGGAATAAACTGGAACTTGATGAAGAAAACCGTAAGAGAAAGATAGTATATGGGCAATCTTCTGGTAGCAACAATCATCCCCAATTCTCTACTCATCAGATGGGACACATGAGTCGTCCTGCCAACTCCCCTTTTAGGTCAGCAATGCCATATACCCAGCAAGGCCAACAGATGCAACAACAATGTTCAATGTTATCAACTTATCGTCCAATAGGGAAGCCATAACGTAATCAACAGCCAAGCAATAAAACTCAAGGTACCAACACAATTTGGAAATGCTACAACTATGGTGAGATAAGTCACTACTGCTATGATTGCCCGAAGAAGTAGCCGCCACAGAATCCATCGCATGGCCGAATCGACAACATGGTCTTGGCGGAAGTTCAAGGCGCATCTGAAGTGGCAAATGGTATGTCTCTTGCTAATTCTTACCCTACCAAAATATTACATGATATCGAGGCAAGTTTACCCTAATATAAGTCAAAGCATAATGGGGTAGACTACCAGTTCAAGCCACCTTGAGGCATCAGAACAAACTGCGAGGAGGATGATGATTTGAATATGCAAGATGCAATGAAAGCATGTAACTGTGAGACCTATGTGTGATGAATACATTGGATTTGTCGATAAAAGTTTTGAATACTCCCAATACATCTTTTTATTAAGCTCCGACTCAAGGTCCGGTTAGCTTTGGCAAGGTTCAGAGCTTGATTGAAATTGTTCTGTTTTTATCTTGTAATGTTTCAAACTTGCTATACACTTATGGAAAGTTTGCTTAGTATTCTTTTACTATGTTTTGGTGTGTTTTTGTGGTTATGGTTGATATCATTTTTCTATGGTTTGCAACATGCTTATGTGAGGTTTCTTTGTGAGATGTTGTAGTTTTGGAACTAATGAGAGTCAAGTCGAGGACTTGTGGTCGGAAATATTGGTTGTTTATTCATGTGCAGGTGTTGCTTGAGTTCAAGACATGGCTGGTGACGGGATCCATTGAACTAGTCTTAGGGAGAAGATGAGGTTCAACAACCATGTTCAGGAGGAATTGTGGTTGAGTTGATCGGGAGCTTGCGCAACATGTTTGAATCAAGAACAATGCTTATGAAGGTATCGTGGACGTCGTTGGAAGATGTTTGCACGTATGCAAGGAGTGCATGGATGTGGCTACATGGTTCTGAGGCGTGACGAAGAGATGTGGACCTAAAGAATTGGTCGGAAAAGTCCAACCGACCAGGTTATGGACTCAGGCTGCGGCTGAGTCGTGTTTGACTCAAATATGGAAAGTTTTGAGTTGGTTATGATAGGATTTCGTGTGGGTCACGAATTTGAGTTGTTTTAGGAATGTGAGATACATTCCTAAGGTGTTTGGAAGTCTTAAGATTCCTTCTATATGCGTGTAGAAGGGTCTTGAGCAGTTATGAAAAGTTTTGATTCGTGAATTGAGTAGGATTAGAGTCTTAGTTGAGTTTGGGTTGGCCTAAGGGCTGGTTATATAAGCGAGAGAGGCCAGAGCTCGTGGTGCACGACTTTTAGGCTGTTCCTCTTGTGTTGTATTGAATGAAGATCGTAGTTTAAAGGAACTTTTGTGCCTTGTTCGTCCGACTTGTTCCAGACAAGTTTTTCTCGTCGAGTTTCTGCACAGCAGTACCTTTTTTGTTGGTTTTATCATAAGTCGAGTTTTACAGATCCAATTGATGTGATTTATTTTTTGTTGTCTTCACCGATTGATTATCTATCATCTGTCAAAATTTCACGGTCATTGGATTTGCAATTTTGATCTACACGAGTTTTTTTGCAGTATTGCAGATCTGTTTTTTACTCGGTAGAACATATTGACCTTTGTTTGATCTATCGACGTAAATTGAGTTTCTCTCGACGGATTTGAGTCATTCTTATTGTGTCGTCTTCGTGACTTGATTATATCTGATATATATATCACTTTTGTCATGGTGAAACAAGTTTAGATAAGACTCACACACGATTTCTTTAACAGATCGTTTTCTGCCGAGGGGTTTTCATTGCTACCGCTAAAAAAGTTTTCATTTACCATTCACCGCCCCCCCCCCTATGGTAGCTTTTCACGTGCTCTCCGATCCTACAATTGGTATCAGAACCACGGTGCTCTAATCTTTGTGATTTGCACATGTTTTTTGACTAATCATCATGGAGAAATACTTCGCCAAACCATGTGTGCGTAGTGGTATTGATTTTCAGGTTTGCAAGGCACGTATGGAAGCTTTCATCCAGGCACAAGGCTTCGCGATATCGCAGATGGTATACAAGCCTTACGAAGTGCCGTCCAACGATCCAGTTACAACTACAAATCTGAGAGATGTCGACAACAACATCAAGGCTCAAAACTTGATCATACAAGGATTAACTCAAAGCGACTTCGACCGTGTTGCACACCTCCGATCTGTATACGATGTGTGGAAAGCACTTTGTGGCTATCACGAAGGATCCAACACGATCAAGGAGGTGAGACAAGATATGTTCAAAAAGGAATACATACGTTTCGAGATGGAGCCCGGTGATTCTATCGACGATCTTTTTGCTCGTCTCAACAAAATTCTTAGTAACTTACATAGTGTCAACGTTAATTTTTCCGATGCTGAGAATGCTAGGCAACTTCTTAGTGCATTAGACATGTAGATTTGGGAGATGAAAGTTACATCTATTCGTGAATCAACTGTCATGATTTCTCTTACATTTGATGTACTTTACTCTAAACTAAAAACTCATGAAATTGACATCTTATCACGAAAGAATCCAAATAAGTATATTGTATTTGTCTCATAGCGTGATATGCCTAGCTCTGGCCAAACATCATCTTGCAATACTCTTGTTTTGTTGTGCTCACTAACCCTGGAGCAGATCGAGGAATTTCTAGAAGAGGAGTTAGCACTCATCTCTACTAGATTCTCAAAAGCATTGCAAAATTTGAGAACTAGAAGGAGAGGAAGCTCCGGACCTTAGCTCTGTTTTGAATGTGGTAAGATAGGACACTTTCGTACAGATTGACCTAATCTTTCAGTTCCTTCTACCCATGAAGAAAAATAGAACAAGGTCAATACCACCTCTGGAAACTCCAACAATAAAAAGAAGGGTACACTACAAGGATTACGACCTGTTGCAACGATTGTACTGCAACGAATACTAAATCGTTGCAGTAAGCTTGGCTTTTTGCCACGATTCACTAGTTCGTGACACTAGGATCTATCGCCACGGAACACAATCATTGCACTAGGATATGTTGCCACGATTCACTAGTTCGTGGCGTCAAGATGCTAATGCAATGGATCACAATCGTTGCATTAGGATCTATTGCCACGAAATACTGGTTCATGGCGTTACAGCTTTATTGCCACGAAAAAGAGTCGTTGCATGAGGATCGGTTGCCACGAATTACTGGTTCATGGCGTTACAGCTTTATTGCCACGGAACACAGTCGTTGCATTAGGATCTGTTACCACGAAATACTGGTTCGTGGCGTTACAGCTTTATTGCCACGGAACATAGTCGTTGCATTAGGATCTGTTGCCACAAATTACTGGTTAGTGGCGTTACAGCTTTATTGCCACGGAACACAGTCATTGCATTAGGATCTGTTGCCACGAATCAGCAAACAGTTGCATTTGGACCGTAATGCAACGAAACAGAATCGTTGCATTAGGATGTGTTGCCACGATACTCTGGTTCGTGACGTTACAGCTTTATTACCACAAAACACAATCGTTGCATTAGGATATGTTGCCACAAATTACTGGTTCGTGGCGTTACAGCTTTATTG
Source organism: Tuctoria greenei (assembly GCA_036927565.1). NCBI lineage: Eukaryota > Viridiplantae > Streptophyta > Magnoliopsida > Poales > Poaceae > Tuctoria > Tuctoria greenei. The sequence goes on along the minus strand of JAYESD010000003.1, from coordinate 170,321,645 downwards.
CCACGGAACACAGTTGTTGCATTAGGATCCGTTGCCACAAAATACTTGTTCTTGACATTACAGCTTTATTGCCACGGAACACAGTCGTTGCATTAGGATCTGTTGCCACGAGTCAGCAAACATTTGCATTTGGACCGTAATGCAATGAAACATAATCGTTGCATTAGGATGTGTTGCCACGAAATACTGGTTCGTGGCATTACAGCTTTATTGCCACGGAACAAAATCGTTGCATTAGGATCTGTTGCCACGAATTACTGGTTTGTGGCGTTACAACTTTATTGCCACAGAACACAGTCGTTGCATTAGGATCTGTTGCCACGAAATACTGGTTCATGGTATTACTTTATTGCCACGGAACGCAGTCGTTGCATTAGGATATGTTGCCACGAATCAGCAAACAGTTGCATTTGGACCGTAATCCAACGAAACAGAATCGTTGCATTAGGATGTGTTGCCACAAAATACTGGTTCGTGGCGTTACAGCTTTATTGCCACGGAACACAGTCGTTGCATTAGGATCTGTTGCCACGAATTACTGGTTAGTGGCGTTATAGCTTTATTGCCACGGAACACAGTCGTTGCATTAGGATCTGTTGCCACGAATCAGCAAACAGTTGCATTTGGACTGTAATGCAACAAAACAAGATCGTTGCATTAGGATGTGTTGCCATGATACTCTGGTTCGTGGCGTTACAGCTTTATTGCCACGGAACTCAATCGTTGCATTAGGATCTGTTGCCACGAATTACTGGTTCATGGTGTTACAGCTTTATTGCCACGGGACACAGTCATTGCATTAGGATCTGTTGCCACGAAATACTGGTTTGTGGCTTTAAACCTTTATTGCCACGGAACACAGTCGTTGCATTAGGATCTGTTGCCACAAATTACTGGTTCGTGGCGTTACAGCTTTATTGCCACGGAACACAGTCATTGCATTAGGATCCGTTGCCACGAATCAGCAAACAGTTGCATTTGGACCGTAATGCAACGAAACAGAATCTTTGCATTAGGATGTGTTGCCACGAAATACTGGTTTGTGGCGTTACAGCTTTATTGCCACGGAACACAGTCGTTGCATTAGGATCTGTTGGCACGAATCAGCAAACAATTTTCGCATTCTCCTCGGCGCAGTGCTGATCAATGATGTTCATTACTTTTTGCCTCCTGACGACTCAGTGTTAAACTAACGACGCTGATGATCCGTAACATACTCAACAATGTAAAACATCAGGTATTAACGCATCAACAAATATGAGGGGGAGAATACCAACGCGCAGATTTAAAAGTATGTTGCGGATCATCAGCGTCCTCAGTCCAGAAGCAGGGTAGAAGCGGCGCAGTGGTCGCCGCGAACTCGAGAACCCATGAGGAGAAGGCTCATTGCCAACGGATCGAGGGGACGGAAGCTACACGACCGCTATGGGCGATGAGCCTTCCCCTCGATCCGTTCTTGAGGATCGCAGAAAATTTATTTCCCCTCGCCTAGGCCCAGAGCCAGGCCTGCCTTTAAGACCATCCGCAGTGGTTCACGATAAAGCGGTGATGGCACACGAAGCGGTTCCAATTGAATTCAAAGATGCGCATGCGGGATGCATAACCTCTGCAGTACTGCAGGTGCAGTAAATGTCACTGACATGTGGGCCACACGGTCAGCCAGACCCACATGTCAGTGACTGTTACTGCACCTGCAGTACCGCATGTGATTTCAACGCATGCTCTGCGCGCGTCTAAGGCGCCTCGGTGACTGGCGCGCACGTAAGCTCGGTGCGCCCGGTCGCATCAGCCGCCTATACAAATGGCTACGTCTTGAGCGAAGGACGAAACCTTATGCGGCAAGCAGCAACGTATAATACCTTCCCTGCCCCAACTCAACTGTATTTCTGTTTTGGTCAAACTAATTACCTTTGACAAATGATTTATATGGAATTTATTAACTTCAATAACGTGTAGTACTAGATTTTATATTATGGAAATATTTTTCATGGTGAATCTAAAAGTACAATTCTTGTATTGTTAAAACAGATCAAAATTGCGTAAATCTGAAAGATAGATTTGACCAAACCTAAGACTTCCCTTTGAAAAAGTTTTATACTGTAAATCCCATATATATGCTACTACTACGTAAATTAGGGGTGGAAAAATAAACCGAGACCAAAAAACCGAAACCAATAAAACCGAGATCGGAACTGAAAAGACCGAAATATCGGGTATCGGGTACTTTTCGGGTAGCAAATATAAATAACTGAAAAATAAATGTCGGGTTCGGACAGATGAATTCATTGTGGAGATACATGTCACATACTTAATTATACTAAAAATCATCATCTTCGCTGTCGTCCCCCCACAATGGAGCTACATGACCATCATTGGTATATGTATCGTCGTCGTCGTCGTCTTCATTTTCTGATGCAACCCCATCTACCTCAAACCGATCACCTGATGTTATCATTATAAGAGTGGAAGCATAGCCGCTGGCTCCCTCGATGTTATTCCTAGCCCATGCGGTCGTATCCTCATTATTGATATCATCAGTAAGCAGATCATCATGAAATGTCTCAGCCTCCATCGTCTCAGTCACATTATTTTCACTGTCTCCAGGGGGCATGGCAAAAAGGTTTCGTTGTTTCGTTTTAACAACTGTAGCCCATTTAGGATGCTTCACACTTGGAACATAAAAAACTTGTTCTGCATGGGTGGCTAGAATGTAAGGCTCATACTGGAATCGAAACAGAGTAGTGTCAACATCTATCATTCCGTATTGATCCTTTTTGTAGCCTCTGCTTTTGTTCTGACTACTTCTAAAAGGCCGATCAAACCATTCACACTGAAATAACAGAACCTCTTGGGATTTTTTTCAAAATCAGCAGCAATGATTTTCTTGATTACTCCAAACCAATCATGATCGGTGCCCCGAACAACAATACCACTGTTTTGGGTCCATAAATCTTTTTCCACATCTGCAGTTCGAAAGAAGAAGCCATTGATGAATAATTGACTAAAAAAATGTGCCCAACGATGAGGCCCTCTAGATAATGCATATAGATAATCGGTTGCTTTGCCATCTTTGTGTAATGTCGTAATCTATACACATTAGTATAACAGGGGTTATCGACGACAAACCAATTTCAGAACACATATTTGTTCAATATTTCATCAAAGTGCAGACTTGCATGTACTTACTCGTTTCTGAAACCAATCAACAAACTCATCTCTATGGCATTTATCAACATCACGAGAATGAATCTTTTTCAGCTCTTCAATATGCTCACTGAAAAGGGTACAAAATTAAATTAGCCATCTACAATAAGCCATATATATAGTATACCACATCTGAGTTATACGTTATTACTTGATCCATGGAGCGGCCTCTTCAACGTTAGTAATAAGATAATGCCTGATGTTATGTTGTTCCACCATAGTAAGTTGGTACCATTTATACCCTTTTTTGGAATTATCAACTTCTGTAAATATGTTAGAATTATGAACAGAAGGTTCATTTGCAGCTGCAGCTTCATGACGTTCTGGCCTATTACGCTTGGTGCTGATGTTATCCAAAAATTGACTACAAAAAGTCATACACTCCTCGGCAATATATCCCTCAGCTATAGAACCCTCCAGGTGAGCTTTGTTACGTACATACCTCTTCAATGTACCAAGGTACCTCTCAATTGGATACATCCATCTGTAAGAAACAGGTCCACCCAACCGTGCTTCTTCGGCAAGATGGGTTGGAAGATGTACCATGATATCAAAGAAAGCGGGAGGAAACAACATCTCAAGCTTACAAATTGTTTCATTAATTTGTTTGCTCATCTTGTCCAAATCTGGTTCCGCCAATTCTTTAGAACAAATTCCAGAAAAGATTGTGCTAAACTCAATTAAAGGTGCAACAACCTTTTCAGGCAATATGTTACGTATTGCAATAGCAAGGAGCTTCTGAAATATAATATGGCAGTCATGAGTTTTTAGACCCGATACCTTACATGCTTTTATGTCCACACATCTCTTGTTGTTTGAGGCATAACCATCGGGCACATTCACATTCCCCAAAAACATGCACAAGGTGGTCTTCTCATCTTTTCCCAAAGTATATAATGCTGGTGGGAATGTGTACTTGCTCTTTATGAACTTTGGATGTTGATCTGGCCGTATACCCATATCTTTCATATCAAGACGAGCTTGTAGACTATCTTTTGTTTTACCATCCATAGAAAGCAATGTCCCCAATATGCTATCACAAATGTTTTTCTCAATGTGCATGACATCCAAGTTATGCCTTATTAGCAATGTCTTCCAATAAGGGAGGTCGAAAAATATACTTTTCTTCTTCCAATTATGCCATCTATTTTCCTCGGTGTGCTTTCCCTTATTATTCGTCGGTCCAAAACTCACTTGATCAAAACACTCGTATTGTTGGAGTACTTCGTCACCAGAGAGTGATGTTGGAGCCTCTCTATTCTCTGCCTTGTTGTTGAAAGAACCTTTGTTTTGACGCCATCTGTGATCCTGAGGTAGGAAACGACGATGACCCATGTAACAATGCTTCCGTCCATATTTCAACCAGAAGGCGTCAGTGTTTATATGGCAGTATGGACATGCTAGCTTCCCTTTTGTGCTCCATCCACATAGCATTACATATGCTGGAAAATCATTTATTGTCCACAAAAAAGAAGCTCGCATGACATATGTCTCTTTCTTTAAACTTTCATATGTTTCAACACCATCAGACCATAATTTCAGTAGCTCATCAATCAAAGGCTGCATATACACATCAATGTTTTTTCCAGGTGACTTTGGCCCAGGAATTATCATTGACATGCCCAATAAGATTGCTTCATACACAACCAAGGTGGTAGATTATAAGGGATTAGAATCACAGGCCATGTACTGTAAGAAACATTCATTACTCCAAAAGGATTGAAACCATCAGATGCTAGCCCAAGTCTTATGTTACGAGGATCAGATGAGAAATTTGGGTGAATGCTATCAAAATGCTTCCATGCTTTCGAATCGGTGGGATGGTGTAATATTCCATCATCAGTACGACCTTCTTTGTGCCAGCGCATGTTTGATGCCGTTGATTCTCCCATATAAAACCTTTGTAGATGGGGAATAAGAGGGAAGTAACGTAGAACCTTGCGTGCTACAAGCTTCTTGGATTTTCCACAAGGTAAAGCCTCTCTTGCATCCCCAGCAGTACAATTTTTCCATCTTAATTCACCACATTTTAGGCAACTATTCAGCAGAGAATAGTCCTTCCGGAATAACACAGTCATTGACACATGCATCGATCTTTTGGTAGTCCAGCCTGAGCTCACGAACAACCTTCTGAAGTTTATCAAGTGTATTAGGAATGCAGTGGCCCTTTGGAAGTGAAAATGAGAATAGTTCAAGAAACATCTCACAAGCTACTTTGCTCATACTAGTTAAACACTTTATCTGGTAGAACCTAACAATGTAGGATAATTGGGTCAGCTGCGAACAACCTGGATACAACTCCTTTTTGGCATCATTTAATAAGTCATAGAATTTCTTTGCACCCCAGTTGGCTCCTGGTGGTTTATAGAATTTTCTTGATCATCAACATCTGCTGAAGTACCACCATGATCAGTGTCTCTAAGTAGACTGGACAACATATTTTGCATAGCACCATCATCAGAAATTATCTCCTCATTATTTGCTGATTCCTCAGCAATATTTTCCTGAACTCGTATTTCTCCATGGTGTATCCAACAAGTATAATCCAATAACATCCCGTTTCTGAGCAGCTGTAAATGAACTCCCTTGGTGTTTTGTGGCAAATATTACGACATCTCGTGCAAGGACAAGGCATAGTTCCTCCTTCATGAGTGCCCTGAAAAATTTAAAAATGACTTCATTCCATCCTGCCACTCCCTCGTATGCCTGTCTTTTCCCATCCATGTCTTATCTTCTGACATCGCTTCCTACAATTCAATCAGCCATCAGCCTATCCGTAAGAGGATAGATGTACAAGAACACATTTTGTGAGCAATTGTACCTAGCTGTTGTTACTCCACGCGCTGCGGCCGGCGGATTCTCCTACAAGCATGGCGGCCGGTGGATGCTCCTCCAAGCGTGGAGGCCGGCTGTTGGTCCTCCAAGCTTGGCGGCAGGCGGATGCTCCTACAAGAGTGGCGGCCGGCGGATGCTCCTACAAGCGTGGCGGCCGGCGGATGCTCCTCCAAGCGTAGCGGCCGGCGGATGCTCCTCCAAGCGTGGCGGCCGGCGGATGCTCCTCCTAGCATGGCGGCCGGTGAATGCTCCTCCAAGCGTGGCGGTTCGCGGATGCTCCTCCAAGCGTGGCGGCCGACGGATGGTCCTACATTCGTGGCGGCTGGCAGTGGCTCCTACAAGCGCGTTGCGGAGAGGGGGCCGGCGTTGCGGGTCAAAGGGTACCGTAATAAAATATTATTTTTGTTTCTTATTTTCCTTCTTCATTCGGCGTGACAAAAATTTCCCGCCGCGGGCAGGCAGACAGGACGAAAAAGTTGGGCCGCTTTTTATTTGTGGGCTGAAACTGCGCTGATTCACTTTATATTCAAGCTGGGCCTTCGTGCATTCATGACGCTTGCACAGAGCTGAAGGCCTCAAAAGGTCCGGTCCTATCACCGGATTTTCGTGAGATCCTCAAGGGACGCTGCTTCCGATGTTTGGCCTCTTCATCCTCGCCTTCTTAAACCACCCCCCCCCCCCCTATTGCTTCCAGGCTCAAGTTCCCGACTGATTCCCATCCATGCTTCTGTGTGTTGCCTGAGAAGTCCTTTGCCTCTGTTGTCTCAGCGCTATGCCTCGCAACCATGTTAGACGCGAGCAGGTACCTGCAGGCTCACAGTCCCTGCGCCCTCATGAGGGGCAATGCACGGTGGTCAACAACCGCCTCATGACGATGGAGTTTATTCGTTTGCGCCGCCAAGCAGCTGTTCTGGGACCCAGAGGAGGTCGCAGTGAGGCGACGCCCATGGAGATCACCCTGGCCATCCATCACCAACTTGAAATCCCGCATTGGGCTTTCACCGTGTCCATGTTTGGGGATGGTGAGTTCCTGGTGCGTTTCACCCTTGATGACTATTGGGAGCTCGCCATCGAGACGGCAATCATCTCCATGCCGGATGATAACCACTACTTCCGGCCATGGATCTTTGGCGTCGGTGTGCCGATCGTCGGGTGGTTCTTCCACGTGCAAGTTGTCATCGAGAACCTCCCTCTGCATGTCTGGTCTGTGGAGGGCATCAGACAGGTTCTGGGTGAAGTCTTCCTCATTGATCACATCGATGCTTCCACTTACCACCGGGAGCGTGCTGACCTGTGCACGGTCGTTGGGTGGATGAAAGACCCCAGCCTCCTGCCTTGGGCCAAAATGGCCACCTTCTTTGCAGGAAGTGATGGCCGGACTGGGAGTGACGGCGGGCCGCCGGTGGAACCTTTCAACCATGCCGCAGTGGTCCGGCCTGGCGGCCTCACGGCGGAGCTCATCATCCACCTGGATCACTACCTCGACTATATGCCGCCGGTCCACCCCAACTCCCTGTCCTCCTCGTCATCAGGCGACTCTTTTGAGGGACACCCCTCGGTGTCCTCGAACTCTTCGGGGGACACCATCCCGCGGCCGAAGAGATTCTACTGGCGGCGTGGGGAAGTGGATGAGGCGGATAAGCAGCTCTTTTTGTATGGCTACCAAAGTGTCCTAGCTCATGTGTTATGTTTCCTATGGAAACTAAAAATCCTTTACAAATCCTATCCTTTAAAGGGAGCCTATGTTTGAGAGGATTACGACTGGATTAATTTCCGTGAAAAGATTTCCTGTTTAACATTTCGGTTGTCCTTCCTTTTTTCAAACACTTTCTTCCTCGTATTGTCTTCACTTTTCTCTTTCCAGTACTAGCTACCGGCCTGTTGCATTTTCCTGTTACTACTACTTTACAGACCGCTTTGCGGGCCCCACTGCAGGCGATCTCCTGGCAACTCCACCGATTTGGGGACAAGGAGGAATTTTGCCTTTTTAAAGGACCCACATTTAATCAAGAATATTAATTAAGAAGAAGTAAATATCTTCACGGGCGGTTGGTACTTAATAACCGTTAAGGAAGATTTTTATCTCAGTCGGGTATTACTTACCAACCGTCTGAGATAATGCCCGATACTGTTCTTCAGTTTTCTTATCTCTTGCTTCTTTTTTATTTGGATTCCAATATAAATACACAAATATGTTTAGATTCTGCAAATTGTGTCCAAATTATATGATTCTTTCTTCTAAATTTGTATAAAATTAACATCTACCACCTGAACAAAAAATTTTAAAACTTGTATAGCTAACATTGTAATGTTTTGGTAAATATCAAATTAATTTCTACTCACATATTATTCACATTTGTGTATCTCATAAAAAAAAGATCCTTAACTCAAATTTGTTTGTATGAACATATTTTTATCATTTATACATGTATGAATTTTGTTAATTTTTTTTTAAAAGCATTCCAACATGTCAAACTTCAAATTATCCATCATTCTAACTAAATACTCATGTACATATGAGGCATTCGTCAAATTATGAACACACATTGATTAAAAAAAATTTAAAAAATTTTGAAAAAATTCATAGAGGTTGGTATGATGAGTAAAAATGTCCACTGAAAAAATAAATGAAAAAGGCATTATATTCATCAAGATAAGAAAAATGAAAAATATCATTTGTTGTATGTTTTTTATGTTCTGACCGATTTCAAAAGATTTATGAAGTGAAATTTAATGGTAACCTTTACTTATCAATAATATTACAAGAAAGTGGAATTTTGCCTTTTTAAAGGACACACATTTAATCAAGAATATTAATTAAGAAGAAGTAAATATCTTCACAGGCGGTTGGTACTTAATAACCTTCTGAGAAGATGTTTGTCTCAGTCGGGTATTACTTACCAACCGTCTGAGATAATGCCCGATACTGTTCTTCAGTTTCCTTATCGCTTGCTTTTTTTATTTAGATTCCAATATAAATACTCAAACATGTTTAGATTCTACAAATTGTGTCCAAATTATATGATTCTTTCTTCTACATTTGTATAAAATTAACATCTACCACTTGAACAAAAAATATTAAAACTTGTATAGCTAACATTTTAATGTTTTGGTAAATATCAAATTAATTTCTACTCACATATTATTCACATTTGTGTATCTCGTAAAAAAAAGATCTTTCACTAAAATTCGTTTGTATGAACATATTTGTATCATTTGTACATGTATGAATTTTGTTAATTTTTTAAAAGCATTCCAACATGTCAAACTCAAATTATCCATCATTCTAACGAAGTGCTCATATACATACGAGGCATTCATCAAATTATGAACACACATTGATTCAAAAAAATTTAAAAAAATCTGAAAAAAATTCATAGAGGTTGGTATGATGAGTAAAAATGTCCACTAAAAAAATAAATGAAAAAGGCGTTATATTCATCAATATAGAAAAATGAAAAATATCATTTGTTGTATGTTTTTCATGTTCTGACCGATTTCAAAAGATTTATGAAGTGAAATTTAATGGTAACCTTTACTTATCAATAATATTACAAGAAAGTGGAATTTTGCCTTTTTAAAGGACCCAAATTTAATCAAGAATATTAATTAAGAAGAAGTAAATATCTTCACAGGCGGTTGGTACTTAATAACCTTCTGAGATGTTTATCTCAGTCGGGTATTACTTACCAACCGCCTGAGATAATCTTCTTCTTAGACGAGTTTGAATTACCAACCGCCTAAGCTAATTACCTTATGATACCCGAGTGTGAGGAACACGATGAACACACTACACATTCATTCATTCACACAGTTGAAGAACACACAAGATATTCATTCATTAACAATATTCAATCACGCATCTCACAAAAGAACACAAGATACACAAGTAATATTCAGTCACATAGATGAACAAAGATAGATTTCATTCATTAACAATATTTACAAAACAGAAGCAACTAAAAACAACAAAGAAAAACTAATTTTTAGGATTCAAACTGCACATTAGTCAACACATAAACTTACCCTAACACCCTTCATCAATACATATCTTCCCACTTTCCATTCAATGCCAGCAAGTTGCTACGGCAACAAAGGACAGTAGCTGAAAATGTGCAGAGCACACAGCTGACATGACTATACAGTGAAAGTAAAGTTGAGCTAGGATAAAAAAAATTTGGCTGGGAATAAGTGCCCACACACCACCATCCCTCTTCTCCGCGCGTACTAAAAATCACCGGGCGTCTCATCGTCTTCTCCGCATGTACTAATAAAGAGTAGTAAGACGACACACCATCCTCTACTCCGCCACACACACCATCCTCTTCTCCGCGGGTACTCTTCCTCTCCGTCGCGTGCGCCCTCATTGGTTCCCTTCGAAGCCCATGGAGTTCCCCTTGCCGCACGATATTGCGGTCCTAATCGCGGGGTGGGTCGCCGCAACCTCCAGCCAGCCCATGGACGACCTCTCCAGTCTGCGCGCCACCTGCAAGGCCATGCACACGGCGTGCCGTGATCCCGCCGTGGGTAGGCGCGTGGCGCTGGAGCGGGAGAGCAGCTGGGAGTGGTTCCAACGGCATAGGAACGGGAGCTACGACACACTCGTGGAGCGCCTGGCCAACATGGGCAACCCTCATGCGTGCTATGTTACCGGGTTCGACCTCGTCTTCAACTACGACTGCACGCAAGCGCAGCGGGGCACCCAATTCCTTGCCCGGGCGGCCGCGAACGGCCACAAGGTGGCGGCCTACGTCCTCGCCATGCTCCGCTATGACGCCGACCGCAGGGACCGCGAAGCCCTAGAGTATATCTGGCAGGTCAAAGGCGAGGCCCACGTTGGCGATAATGCGGTCGGGTCCGTTGCGATGAAGAGGACCAACACGGAGTGCTGCCGGTGTCGGAATCAAGCCATGCAGAGGCTCGACGTTTTCGTGAGCTGGAGGTTTCTGCGTAGGCCTCCTTCGGGACCGCCGCCAGTGGCGCTGCCCAAAATTGACGATTACTTTTGCCGCTGCCCAACGGGGGGAACCAGGGGCCTGCCCGCTGCGGCCGGCGAGGGAGGTACAAGTGGACCGTCTTCTGTACTGAGAACTGTAGGATTGAGCGCGTGTATGACCTGTTCCGCCATAACATGTTGTACTCTATGGGTTATATTCCCTCCATTCCCTTTTGGATGCGCTACCCCTAGTTCTCCCAACGCCAATGAAAAGTGAACAAAGGGAGTACTGTATATAAAATATACTTGTATAAGGCATGTTGATGTGTTTCTCCTATATATGCATGCTCGTCTCTGATGAATGTTGCACTTGTTGTGTTTCCCCTATGCGCGCTCATATTTTGTTTAGCCCCGTTTGCATCAAAGAAAACAACATGAAAAAACATGAACAGAAAAAATATCACAAAAAACAAGAGAAACACAACATCAGGACTGGAGATGTTTTTCGATTCACGCACGAATGGGTTAAAGGTTAAAACTTGGCGTTGTTAAAGGAGATGTTTTTCGATAAAAGGAGAATTTTTCGATAATACATCAGACACATTGTTCATGAACATAAAAGACATATTACATTAACATACTACCAACACATATATTACAAACAAGAGTAAAGAAAACATGGACGAAAAACACGTAGAAACAAGAACAAAACTACTCCTGATCCTATTCTACTCCGAGGCCTCGTCCACCTCCGCCGCCGCGCGCGCCGCGGCCGACGCATCCTCCAGCGGCTCCGCCTCCAACGGCGGTGACGACTCCTCTTTCATCTCCACACCGAGCTTACAGGCGACGATGTGCGGAATCTTCCAGCGGCCCTGTACCCCAGCAACCTCCGCGATCGACTTGTGGAGGGCGTCCAGAGGAGCGGGCACAAAGCTTAACCCGAACAAGTAGTAGCCGGCGGAGTCCATGCTGGGGAGCTGGGGAAGCCTCCCAAGACCCAGACGGCGACAGATGAGAGATGTATTGTTAAATACATCCCGTGACATTGTGTCCAGCGCTCTTGCATGTTCGACGGCGGAGGACACGTCGTCTTCGACATCTTTAATTCGGCGCGTTAATTTGTCGATGCGGGCGATAAAGAGGCGGACAGTCTCTTGTAACCAGTCGGGCTAAGGAGATGCGGACGCTGCCATCAGTTCCACCGGCATTGCCGGCAGTGATGGAAACGGAGAAGGAAGTTCGGAGGACGTCGATGGCCTAGAGTGCTTCGACGGGGGGCTACCCATTTGTGTCGTGACGGATGTGACACCCGGTTCCGAATATGAACCAAGCGTAACGCATATGTGTGCCCAGGAAGTTCATCACACATATACGGCGCATCACAAACGATACAGAATTTAACCACGTCTTAACTATTAAATAAGTACTTTATTACAATAATCCAATAGTTCACGAACGATAAAACTCTAAATAATTGCAGCGGAAAATAAACTAAACAGTACGACTCCAATCCACAGGCAATTGACGGCGGTACGCAACCTAGCACTCCACGTGATCCTCAGGGTACTCCCAATTGTCTCCAGTAGCTGTTGGGGGGGGGGGGGAATTGGAAGGGTGAGTACATGTCGTACTCAGCAAGTGTGGAAAGTATGACATGTGGCTTATTCAAATGACAAATGTAATAATGGCTAAGTGCTGAAAAGTACAGTGAAACATTTGAAAAGCATTATACTATGTCTATGTGAAACAATCCCATCATAACCATCATATTAACATAATATAAACCATATCCAATTATTGCCAGCATCACCATTATCCATGTCCAATTACCATAACTCAAATTCATATCCATGACCATAATCCATAAACCATAACCATTACCAACCCATAAACTAACCATAACCATTAACCAACCATAACCATCCCAAATCCCAATTTCACTCTAATCACGTAGGTCATCCAGGCGCTCATAACCGGGAGCACGACTATCATGATAGTTTTAAACACTCTGCAGAGGTTGTACCACTTTACCCACATGTTCGTGATTTCATCACCTTTCGGTGACTAAGAAACCTCCATTATGCCATCTCACACTTCCATAGGTGTGTGGCCAAGAGATCACAAAATAGCCTTTCAAAAGGGACTACTAGTATGTACGGGCCCACTAAGGTTTCACCGGCAGGCTTGAATCTCTATTCTCCCACCCACGGGCCCCCTCATGTGCCATGCGGATCACAGGGCAGTCCTCCTCGACTCCCATTCCCCGCGCCATCCAATGGTCCATACAATACTAGCAGCGCTCCTAATTATTCAGCTACGCCGCACCCATACTTGGCCTTGTGGTGGCACTGTTGACCTGGCATATTCTCGCATGAACCGGTCCTTAGATCTAAGGCAAGCATACCACCATATCATCCAACCCATCCACAAAAACCATGCTTGCTTAGATCACCCATCATATTGACCAGTTCACATTAACCAGAATATCATTGGTGCATAATTAAATGTGTAGTGTTGTTTGCCATCCCAATTAATTAAGCGAAGCAAAAAGGTAAAAACCCATCCCGACTCTCTACCATAAATTTCAGGTGACAAGGGTGGTCAAACAAAACTAGTAAACTTCCTACCATAGGATTCCCATCAATTTGACACAAGCATGCAAGTTTGCAAACAAAACATTTAATAAAACAGGATCAATATGCTTCAAGGACACTTGCCTTGCTCCGGCGGATGGGGTTGCTCAAGCGCTTCGAAGTCTTGGTTCTGGAAATCCTCGTATGCGGCCTCTTGAGCACTTCCCCCTACTCGTGATCACACATACAAGAACATACATACAAATCAACATGATGCACACCCATTAATCAACATGCGATGATATGCATGCATGCAAAGTACAATAATTAATTAACTATGGTTGTTTATTAATTAGATGCAACTAGTTCATATATGTTCATATGAGTTTATGGGGGTTTTAGGGTGGATTAATGCTGCTGAAAATAAAATCATGGTGCAACTAAAATCAATTTACGCCTATTAGATTCAATATGATCGCTAAAATTCGCATCGGGAACATGGCCTACCGTAGATGCGATGGCTTCGATGATCGCGGGATGGGGACAATGCGTAGACGAAGTAGATGCGTCCTCCGGCGGCACGACGGCGGCGGCGCGATGTCGACGTCGATCTCCGGCGAACGTTGGCGCCCTCCTCTTTTTCTTTCTCTCCTTCCCCTCTTTTCCCTGGCGGCGCAGACCTCTGGATTCCCTTTTTGCTTTTGTACCGGCGGCTTCCTTCGTGGTTGGCGGCGGCAGTGTTTTTTTTCTGGAGTCTGGAAAAAACCCTACGGTGTGCGTCCTTTTTATAAGCGGTGAAACGCGGCATCAGGGAACCGAGTCGGTTCCGGGAGTCGCGCGGGCGCTGGAGTCACGGTCGTGGTGTGCGCGAGCGGGAGTCGGACGCGGGGCCAAGGCGCGGGGCCCAGGGCGGCGGTGCGGGCGAGCTACGCGCGTCGGCCGAGCACGCGGTTCGGGGCAGGCGGCGGTGGGCGCGCGAGCGCGCGTCGGGGTGGGTGTGGCGGCGCGCGCGTTGGGGCCGGGCTGGCGCGGCTGGCTGGGCCGTTGGCCTGGCCAGCGGCAGGCTTTTTCTTTTTTTTCTCTCTTTTTTTATACTTTCTTTTATAATTTATTATATATATATATATATATTTTATATATATTATTATTTATATTATATATTATCTATTATTAATTATTTTTATAACATATATTATTAATATTAATATTTTATCTATTTTTATATATTTTTATATATATTATTTATATATATACTTATATATATTTTTATTATTATTTTTACACTTATTCCTTATTACAAGTTTTAGGCTATAACTATTATTTTCTTTTTCTTCTTTTGCTACACATATTTGTATATGCATGTTTTATTATTTTTCTTTTATTCTACTAGTGTCTAATGCATGATCATGTATGCAATGCATGATGTGAAAATTTAGGGTGTTACAAACCTACCCCCTTAAAGTGAATCTCGCCCTCGAGATTCGATAGCGTGGAGAAAAGGTGAGGGAATTCTGCCTTCAGGTCTTCTTCACGTTCCCATGTAGCTTCGGCTTCCGTATGGTGTTTCCATTGCACTTTGCACCAACGGATCCTCTTATTTCTTGTGACCCTTTCCTTCATATCCAAAATTTTGATAGGTTGCTCGACATAGGACAAATCCTCTTGAAGTTCTAACTCGTCCATCGGCACTTGTTCTTCCGGTACCCTGAGACACTTCTTGAGTTGAGAGACGTGAAACACGTCGTGTACATCGGAGAGATACGTCGGCAGCTCAAGTCGATATGCCACTTCTCCTCGTTTGTCCAGAATCTTAAACGGTCCGATGTAACGTGGTGCCAGTTTTCCTTTGACGTTAAACCATCGTTGACCTCTGATAGGTGACACTTTGAGGTAAACAAAATCTCCAACTTCAAAAGTCAAACTCCTTCGCCTATTATCAGCATAACCTTTCTGTCGAGACTGGGCAGCCTTTAAGTTTTCCCGTATTATTTGGACTTGCCTTTCAGCGTCTTGTAACACGTCGGGACCGAACACTTGATTCTCTCCGGTTTCATTCCAAAACAAGGGAGTCCTACACTTCCTTCCGTATAATGCTTCAAAGGGTGACATTTTCTAACTTGCTTGATAACTATTGTTGTACGAGAATTCAGCATACGGCAAACTTTTATCCCAACTTTTCCCATGCTTTAAAGCACAAGCTCTTAACATGTCTTCCAAAATTTGGTTGGTCCCCTCGGTTTGTCCATCTGTTTGAGGGTGATACGCCGAACTGAAGTTCAACCTTGTTCCCATTGCTTCATGCAATTTCTGCCAAAATCTGGAGGTAAACTGAGAACCTCTATCCGAGACTATCTTCTTCGGTACTCTGTGTCGGCACACAATATGTTCCATATACAATTCTGCTAGCTTCGCGGTGGTATATGTGGTCTTGACAGGGATGAAATGAGCTGATTTTGTCAATTGACCCACAATAACCCATATTGAATCATAGCCAGACTGAGTTCGCGGTAATCCAACTATAAAGTCCATACCAATCTCTTCCCACTTCCATTCCGGGATCTTCAATGGTTGTAGCAATCCGGCTGGCTTTTGATGTTCAGCTTTAACTCGTTGGCACACATCACAAAGTGCAACATATTCGACTATGTCCTTTTTCATGCTGGCCCACCAGTAGCATGTCTTTAAGTCCTTGTACATCTTCGTACAGCCAGGATGAATTGAGTAAGGCGAGTCATGTGCCTCCTTCAATATTGTTTCCCGAATGTGCCTAACATTAGGTACCACAATCCTCTTTCCAAGCCATAAGGTACCCCGTTCGTCCTCATCAAACCTGAATTCTTTTCCTTCTTGGGTCCTTTCCTTGATTTCCTGTATTTCCTTGTCCTTTGTCTGTCCTTCCCGTAATTCCTGCTCTAATGTTGGGTTGACTTCCATCGTTCCCATCTCATTTATGAATCCAAGGTTCAACCGTTCAAACTCCTTGCATAACTCGGATGGCAGTTCTTGAACTGTGAGTTGATGACTTACTCATTTTCGGCTCAAGGCATCGGCCACTACGTTGGCCTTCCCTGGGTGATAGTTGATTCCCATGTCATAATCCTTGATGAGCTCCAACCATCGGTGTTGCCTCAAATTTAGATCCGTTTGCGTAAATATGTACTTGAGACTCTTGTGATCCGTATAAATCTCACATCGGTGACCAAAAACATAGTGTCTCCATATCTTCAAGGCGTGTACCACGGCTGCGAGTTCAAGGTCGTGTGTAGGATAATTCAACTCATGTTTCTTTAGTTGCCTCGATGCATAAGCTACCACTTGGCCTTCTTGCATGAGCACACATCCTAATCCTTGTCTTGATGCATCACAATATATATCAAAACTCTTGATCACATCCGGTAATACTAACACCGGCGCGGTTGTCAACCTTTTCTTTAACTCCTCAAAGCTATCCTGACAAGCTTGAGTCCATTGGAATGCCTTCCCTTTCATGAGTAATTCGGTCATAGGCTTGGCTATCTTGGAAAAGTCCTTGATAAACCGACGGTAATATCCAGCCATTCCAAGGAAACTCCGAATTTCATTAACATTCTGTGGCGGTTCCCACTTAAGCACATATCTCACTTTCCCTGGGTCAACTGATACTCCTCCTCCGGAAATAATATGGCCTAAGAAAGAAACTTCTCGTAACCAAAATTGACATTTACTGAACTTGGCATAAAACTGATGCTCCCTCAATTTCTGCAGCGTAAGCCTCAAGTGTTCCTCGTGTTCCTTCTCATCCTTCGAGTAGATCATAATATCATCGATGAACACTACAACGAACTTATCCAGATATTCCATGAAGACCTTATTCATGAGATACATAAAGTATGCAGGCGCGTTCGTCAGTCCAAATGACATGACGGTGTACTCATAAGATCCATATCGAGTCCGAAATGCTGTCTTGGGTATATCCGATGGTCTAATCTTCATTTGGAAGTATCCTGACCGCAAGTCGATCTTGGTGAAGATACAGGCACCCTTCATTTGGTCGAACAAATCCTCAATACGGGGCAGTGAGTACTTGTTCTTAATTGTCACTTCGTTGAGACCTATAGTCCACACACATCCTCTGGGTTCCATCATTCTTATCTACGAAGAGCACTGGGGCTCCCCATGGGGATGAGCTTGGGCGTATAAAACCCTTCTCTAGATGCTCTTGAATTTGCTTCTTGAGCTCTGCTAACTCCTTAGGAGGCATCCTATACGGCCTCTTAGCTATAGGTGCAGATCCGGGTATCAACTCAATGGCGAATTATATGTCACGATCAGGTGGCATACCTGGCAACTCATCTGGAAACACATCCGGGTACTCGCGAACAATCGGAATGCTTTCCAATGTCACTTCTTCCACGTGATTCAGCATTGCTTTCCACGTGCAGGTTGGGCTGCCTCAACTTCGATGCGTGTACCATGTTCACTTGTCAACTGCACAATCCTCTCGGCACATTGAATGACTCCATTATGCTTGCTCAACCAGTCCATTCCAAGTATTATTTCTATTCCTTGGGAGTCCAATACTATGAGGTTTGCGAGAAAGTCTACCCCCCTTATTTTAATGCTTACTTTCGGACATACTATATTTGTCCTCAACTCTCCGCCAGGAGAACTTACTAGCATAGTTTGCTTCATATGAGATATAGGCAAATTGTACTTGGCAACATACTTTGACGAGATGAATGAATGAGATGCTCCTGAATCAAATAAAACAGTCGCGGTGTTGGAGTTGGCGAGAAACATACCAATCACGACGTCATCAGCTTGTTGGGCTTCCTCAGTAGAGACATGATTCACATTGCCACGAGCAAAATTCTGCTGTCAACGGTTGCCTTGCGGTGCTCCTCCATTTGGTCGCGGGTGATTTGGCCTTGGTGCATTGTTCATAGGTCCATTGTTTCTCTTGGGGCATTGACTTGCAAAGTGTCTGGGTTCTCCACACGCATAGCATGTCTTACCACCCGTAGCATTAGGGAAGTTTGGGTGCAACTGGTTTTGAGCATTTGCCGCCATGTTAGAACGCGGCGCAGGTGGCACAGGATAGCGAGGCGCTTGCATGGCGGGGCGTTGCTGCGGTGGCTGATTTGGGCGGGGCGGATAAGCAGTGCGGTATGCAGGAGCAGATGGGTTGTAGTGTGGTGCAGTAGGTGGTGCATAGAGGGGGCGAACATTGCTTCCTTGTTGCGGTCCATGATGTGACATCTTCCTCTTGTTGTCCTGCTCCATCTCACAAATCTTGTTCTCAACCACAATAGCCTTGTCAACCAGCTTTTGGAAGTTTGGATAATCAGTATTGAGCAACTGGACTTGAATTTCATTGTTGAGACCCCTCATAAACAGATGCTGCTTCCTACTATCAGTTTTGATGTCTTCTGGAGCATATCTTGATAATTGAGTGAATTTGTTGAGATACTCACTCACGCTCATCCTTCCTTGCCTGAGATTTTCAAAGTCTTGTCTTCTCAGTATCATAACTCCTTCAGGTACATAGTGGGAACGGAAACTCTGCTTAAACTCAGCCCAAGTGATTGTCTCCTGATTATCATGAGTGTTGCAAAGAGCTTCCCACCAGTCAGCGGCTGCTCCAACTAGTTGATGTGATGCAAAGAGAACCTTCTCCCTATCAGTGCACTGGACAATAGCAAGTTTCTTCTCAACAGACTTCAGCCAATCATCAGCTTCCATTGGGTCTGTGGCTTGTGCAAAGGTGGGCGGTCTGGTCCTCATGAACTCTCCCAAACGGTTGTGATGTGGCGGGGGTGGCGGTGGAGGCGGTATATGAGGCTGATTGTTGTTGCCAGCTTGCAGCTGTCCCATGGTCTGTATCATGGTCTGCATGAGCTGGTTCTGCATAGCTAACAGTTGTTCGATATTGATAGCTCCATGAGCATGTCCCTGGTTTTTCTGAGGTACTTCATTGCGCTCCTCCTCATCGTTGGCATCCCTCTGGTTACGAGTTCTCACCATCTGTTGGCGAAAGAAAGGTGGGTACAGAAGGATTTAGAATTTGGAAAGAAACGTCCCAACTATATGCATCAAGGGATTTGACACTAAACAGCTAGCTACACTAGCCTTGGTGGACATGGCAATGCTAAAGCATCCCAAAATCCTCTATTAAGCACACAAGCAAGCAATATATATAGCAAACAGCACTCCAAGCAAAAACACATCGATTCCTGAGTGCTCCTATGTGCTCTAAAGTGTCCATTCTACCTAGGCTGCGTCCTACGGTCAACGCGGCTCTGATACCAATTTGTGACACCCGGTTCCGAATATGAACCAAGCGTAACGCATATGTGTGCCCAGGAAGTTCATCGCACATATACAGCGCATCACAAACGATATACAGAATTTAACCACGTCTTAACTATTAAATAAGTACTTTATTACAATAATCCAATAGTTCACGAATGATAAAACTCTAAATAATTGCAGCGGAAAATAAACTAAACAGTACGACTCCAATCCACAGGCAATTGACGGCGGTATGCAACCTATTACTCCACGTGATCCTCAGGGTACTCCCAATTGTCTCCAGTAGCTGTTGGGGGGGGGGGGGATTGCAAGGGTGAGTACATGTCGTACTCAGCAAGTGTGGAAAGTATGACATGTGGCTTATTCAAATGACGAATGTAATAATGGCTAAGTGCTGAAAAGTATAGTGAAACATTTGAAAAGCATTATACTATGTCTATGTGAAACAATCCCATCATAACCATCATATTAACATAATATAAACCATATCCAATTATTGCCAACATCACCATTATCCATGTCCAATTACCATAACTCGAATTCATATCCATGACCATAATCCATAAACCATAACCATTACCAACCCATAAACTAACCATAACCATTAACCAACCATAACCATCCCAAATCCCAATTTCACTCTAATCATGTAGGTCATCCAGGCGCTCATAACCGGGAGCACGGCTATCATGATAGTTTTAAACACTCTGCAGAGGTTGTACCACTTTACCCACATTGTCGTGATTTCATCACCTTTCGGTGACTAAGAAACCTCCATTATGCCATCTCACACTTCCGTAGGTGTGTGGCCAAGAGATCACAAAATAGCCTTTTAAAAGGGACTACTAGTATGTACGGGCCCACTAAGGTTTCACCGGCAGGCTTGAATCTCTATTCTCCCACCCACGGGCCCCCTCATGTGCCATGCGGATCCCAGGGCAGTCCTCCTCGACTCCCATTCCCCGCGCCATCCAATGGTCCATACAATACTAGCAGCGCTCCTAATTATTCAGCTACGCCGCACCCATACTTGGCCTTGTGATGGCACTGTTGACCTGGCATATTCTCGCATGAACCGGTCCTTAGATCTAAGGCAAGCATACCACCATATCATCCAACCCATCCACAAAAACCATGCTTGCTTAGATCACCCATCATATTGACCAGTTCACATTAACCAGAATATCATTGGTGCATAATTAAATGTGTAGTGTTGTTTGCCATCCCAATTAATTAAGCGAAGCAAAAAGGTAAAAACCCTTCCCGACTCTCTACCATAAATTCCAGGTGACAAGGGTGGTCAAACAAAACTAGTAAACTTCCTACCATAGGATTCCCATCAATTTGACACAAGCATGCATGTTCACAAACAAAACATTTAATAAAACAGGATCAATATGCTTCAAGGACACTTGCCTTGCTCCGGCGGATGGGGTTGCTCAAGCGCTTCGAAGTCTTGGTTCTGGAAATCCTCGTATGCGGCCTCTTGAGCACTTCCCTCTACTCGTGATCACACATACAAGAACATACATACAAATCAACATGATGCACACCCATTAATCAACATGTGATGATATGCATGCATGCAAAGTACAATAATTAATTAACTACGGTTGTTTATTAATTAGATGCAACTAGTTCATACGTGTTCATATGAGTTTACGGGGGTTTTAGGGTGGATTAATGCTGCTGAAAATAAAATCATGGTGCAACTAAAATCAATTTACGCCTATTAGATTCAATATGATCGCTAAAATTCGCATCGAGAACATGGCCTACCGTAGATGCGATGGCTTCGATGATCGCGGGATGGGGACAATGCGTAGACGAAGTAGATGCGTCCTCCGGCGGCACGACGACGGCGGCGCGATGTCGATGTCGATCTACAGCGAACGGTGGCGCCCTCCTCTTTTTCTTCCTCTCCTTCCCCTCTTTTCCCTGGCAGCGCAACCCTATGGATTCCCTTTTTGCTTCTGTACTGGCGGCTTCCTTCGTGGTTGGCGGCGGCAGTGTTTTTTTTCTGGAGTCTGGAAAAAACCCTACGGCGTGCGTCCTTTTTATAAGCGGTGAAACGCGGCATCAGGGAACCGAGTCGGTTCCGGGAGTCGCGCGGGCGCTGGAGTCACGGTCGCGTTGTGCGCGAGTGGGAGTCGGACGCGGGGCCAAGGCGCGGGGCCCAGGGCGGCGGTGCGGGCGAGCTACGCGCGTTGGCCGGGCGCGCGGTTCGGGGCAGGCGGCGGTGGGCGCTCGAGCGCGCATCGGGGTGGGCGTGGCGGCACGCGCGGTGGGGCCGGGCTGGCGCGGCTGGCTGGGCCGTTGGCCTGGCCAGCGGCAGGCTTTTTCTTTTTTTTCTTTTTTTCTCTCTCTTTTTTTATACTTTCTTTTATAATTTATTATATATATATTTTTTATATATATTATTATTTATATTATATATTATCTATTATTAATTATTTTTATAACATATATTATTAATATTAATATTTTATCTATTTTTATATATTGTTATATATATTATTTATATGTATACTTATATATATTTTTATTATTATTTTTATACTTATTCCTTATTACAAGTTTTAGGCTATAACTATTATTTTCTTTTTCTTCTTTTGCTACACATATTTGTATATGCATGTTTTATTATTTTTCTTTTATTCTACTAGTGTCTAATGCATGATCATGTATGCAATGCATGATGTGAAAATTTAGGGTGTTACAACGGAGGTGCAAAGAAAGAGCGAGAGGTGGTCGACGATGGCGGGGGGAGAAGTTTGGAGGCTAGGATCTAAGGAGCAGTGCGGCGGAGAAGCAAGAGAACGGTGAGCCTTTATAGCGGGTCGTCGTCTAATAGCGGGCGTGTGGTGAGGGGTCCCCGTCTCGGCGTCGGTTTTTCACATGCGGTTTTTAAGTTAATGTCAGGCGGGTTTTATTTACCAACCACCTGATAAGATATTTAATCAAGAATATTAATTAAGAAGAAGTAAATATCTTCAAAGAAGGTTGGTACTTAATAACCGTCAAGGAAGATTTTTATCTCATACGTGTATTACTTACCAACCGCCTGAGATAGTGCCCGATACTGTTCTTCAGTTTCCTTATCCCTTGCTTCTTTTTATTTAGATTCCAATATTAATACTCAAACATGTTTATATTTTGCAAATTGTGTCCAAATTCGATGATTCTTTCTTCTACATTTGTATAAAATCAACATCTACCGCATGAACAAATAATTTTAAAACTTGTATAGCTGACATTGTAATGTTTTGGTAAATATCAAATTAATTGCTACTCACATATTATTCACATTTGTGTATCGCATAAAAAAAAGATCCTTCACTCAAATTTTTTGTATGAACATATTCGTATCATTTTTACATGTATGAATTTTGTCAATTTTTTTAAAAGCATTCCAACATGTCAAACTTCAAATTATCCATCATTCTAACTAAATGCTCATATACATATGAGGCATTCATCAAATTATGAACACACATTGATTCAAAAAAATTTAAAAAAAATATGAAAAATTTCATAGAGGTTGGTATGATGAGTAAAAATGTCCACTGAATAAATAAATGATAAAGACATTATATTCAGCAAGATAGAAAAATGAAAAATAGCATTTGTTGTATGTTTTTTATGTTCTAACCAATTTCAAAAGATTTATGAAGTGAAATTTAATGGTAACCTTTACTTATCAATAATATTACAAGAAAGTAAAATTTTTACTTTTTAAATGACCCACATTTAATCAAGAATATTAATTAAGAAGAAGTAAATATCTTCACAGGTGGTTGGTACTTAATAACCATCACTTTTTTCCTTCCAGTCCTAGCTACCGGCCTGTTGCATTTTCCTGTTACTACTACTTTACAGACCGCTTTGCAGGCCCCGCTGCAGGCGATCTCCTGGCAACTCCACCGGTTTGGGGACAAGGAGGGTTTGGCGATCGGGAAATTCGAACTAATTTTGCACAGATAGTACATCCATGAACAAGAACACCAAGTACATTTAACTTAAAAACATTACTCCCTCCGTCCCAAAATACTACTTGTCCCTTTTGATGAAGGGAGTATCTCTGTCCCAAAATACTTGTCGCTTTAGATGGAGGGAGTATATTACAAACACATGAAAATATAAACTACAACTAAAACCATGAAACAAAAAACTACAACTAAAAACATGAAACGAAAAACTACAACTAAAAACATGAAAAGAAAACACCTAAATACTACTCTACTCAGCCTTCACCTCCTCCTCCTCGGGTGGGTCCTCGGGCTCCTGACCCTCCTCTAGCGCCTCGGGCTCTGGCGGCGGAAGGTGACCCAGTCTCAAGGCCGCCGCAACGACGAGGTTGCGACGACCCGCGACGCCGAGCTCGGCCGCTATCGTCTCCCAGAGGGAGTCGAGACGAGAGGCCACATGCGAGAGGCCGAACACGTAGTGGCCCGTGGTGTCCATTCCAGTACTTTGTGGAACGGTATCGAGCCCAAGGCGTTCCATGAAGTGTGATGTATCTGTAAATACATCTCGGGCCATGTTGAACAGGAGGGTATCCTTCACGCGCGGCGGCGAGGGGGGGTCCAGCCGCGGCCGCTTACCGGCGGCCAGGTCCCTCGGCGGGCTCGGTGGCGGAGGGATGCTCGAGCTCGAAAGCATTTGTTGTATACTAGCCGCGGCTTGGTTTTGTGGAGAGAAGAGAGGATGTTGGAATGGTTGTGCGTAAAAGACGATGGCGTGGGTGACCATCTTATATTCCCTCCGTCCCAAGTAAATATCTTCACTGGCGGTTGGTACTTAATAACCTTCCGAGAAGATTTTTATCTCAGGCGAGTATTACTTACCAACCGTCTAAGATAATGCCCGATACTGTTCTTCAAATTCCTTATCCCTTGCTTCTTTTTTTATTTAGATTCCAATATAAATACTCAAACATGTTTAGATTATGCAAATTGTGTCCAAATTATATGATTCTTTCTTCTACATTTGTATAAAATTAACATCTACCACCTGAACAAAAAATTTTAAAACTTGTATAGCTGACATTGTAATGTTTTGGTAAATATCAAATCACATATTATTCACATTTGTGTATCTCGTAAAAAAAAGATCCTTCACTCAAATTTGTTAGTATGAACATATTTGTATCATTTATACATGTATGAATTTTGTTAATCTTTTTAAAAGCATTCCAACATGTCAAACTTCAAATTATCCATCATTCTAACTAAATGCTTATATACATATGAGGCATTCATCAAATTATGAACACAGATTGATTCCAAAAAAAATTAAAAATCTGAAAAAATTCATAGAGGTTGGTATGATGAGTAAAAATGTCCACTGAAAAAATAAATGAAAAAGGAATTATATTCATCAAGATAGAAAAATGAAAAATTTCATTTGTTGTATGTTTTTTATGTCCTGACCGATTTCAAAATATTTATGAAGTGAAATTTAATGGTAACCTTTACTTATCAATAATATTACAAGAAAGTGGAATTTTGCCTTTTTAAAGGACCCACATTTAATCAAGAATATTAATTAAGAAGAAGTAAATATCTTCACAGGCGGTTGATACTTAATAACCTTCTGAGATGTTTATCTCAGTTGGGTATTACTTACCAACCGCCTGAGATAATCTTCTTCTCAGACGAGTTTGAATTACCAACTGCCTAAGATAAATACCTTATGATACCCGAGTCTGAGGAACACGATGAACACACTACACATTCATTCATTCACACAATTGAAGAACACACAAGATACTCATTCATTAACAATATTCAATCACACATCTCACAAAAGAACACATGATACACAAGTAATATTCAGTCACATAGATGAACAAAGATAGATTTCATTCATTAACAATATTTACAAAACAGAAGCAACTAAAAACAACAAAGAAAAACTAATTACATCCTACTCCTACTCCTCTTCCTCCTCCTCGTCCTCCGACGCTGGTGCAATAGGGGCCGGTTGCACTGGCTGCACCGGCTGCACCGGCGGTGCAACCCCGAGGTTGCTAGCCATCGCCTCCACCAGCGTTCTACGGCCCTCGGGGCCAAGAACCTGGGCCATCGTCGCAAACAGAATGTCGAGACGATCAGCCACCCCCGTGAGGGCGTAGAGGTAGTGGCCGATGGTACCCATTCTAGTATACTGTGGAAGGGTACCCAGCCCCAAGGCACTCATAGCGCGAGACATATTCACTACTACAAAAAGCATTTTTACAGGCGCCTCAATTTTTCAAACACAGGCGGTCCTTAAAAATATGCGACTGTGATGACGAATGATATAATAACCGTCTGTGATGAAAGAACAACACAGGCGGATTTTAAAGAACAACCGTCTGGGTAAATACATGATCTTCAGAATCGGTTCTTAATTAAGAACCGCCTGTAATGCAACGAACTTCACAGACGGATTTTAAGAAACAACCGTCTCG
The DNA here is from genome assembly GCA_036927565.1 of Tuctoria greenei. Lineage (NCBI taxonomy): Eukaryota > Viridiplantae > Streptophyta > Magnoliopsida > Poales > Poaceae > Tuctoria > Tuctoria greenei. The sequence goes on along the minus strand of JAYESD010000003.1, from coordinate 170,295,349 downwards.
GTAAATACATGATCTTCACAGACGGTTATTAATTATTAACCGCCTACAATGCCATGAACTTCACAGACGGATTTTAAGAAACAACCGTCTGGGTAAATACATGATCTTCGTTGGCGGTTCTTGATTAATAACCGTCTGTAATGCAATGAACTTCACAGATGGATTTTAAGGAACAACCGTCTGAGTAAATACATGATCTTCGTTGGCGGTTCTTAATTAATAACCGTCTGTAATGCAATGAACTTCATTGCCGGTTCTTGATTAACAACGGCCTAAGAAGATCATGTATTTTCAGTGGCGGTCATTGTTTAATTATCATAAGCGGTTTTCATTGAAATTACAGGGATGTAGTTGCAATTATATATCACAGCCGCATGTAGTCGTGCAGGCAAAATTGTATCAGGAAAAAAACACAGATGAGCTAGCGGATACTAGTACAGTAATGCATTATAGGAAATGCTCGATCACCAGTGAGGCTGGCTTAATTGTGATAATACACCATTAGAGGCTTTACAATTGTTCAAAGATAATTTCTTTACACACTGAACAAAAATCATGCTACATTCATTGTAGATCGACGATGAAGCTCCCATCGATCAATCTAAATTGTACCGTCCTGCTTGCTCCCGAACACGTCTCTTATATTCCGCTGGATCCTGAAAATATTGACATTATTTAAATTAACAAATGTCGAAGGAGGAATGAATAACCTACATTGGTCACTAAGTCAAAGTGTCATCTAACCTTGATAAGTAGATTATAGCAATCATTTTCAACATCAGGCACATTTGGCTGATGCAGCAAACGCTGAACTTCAAGTAGTATAGTTTTGATTGTAAAAGCACTGCACCACCCCTACGAAATATAATTTAAGCAATATAAGAAACCAGTTCAAATAAGTTCGACAAAAATTATAAGTAATAATTACATGAACAAAATAGGTCTATCTTACAGTCTCTTGATCAAGAATCCCGATGCAGAGTGCTCCCGAACGATGGACATTTGGGTGGAAGAACCCAATTGGAAAGGAGCATCTTGGAGGCACCAAGGGATAGTCCTCAGAGAAGGAGATTGTCAGGGGGTAGTAACCATCTTCCCATTCAGTCTGCAAAAGAAATTTATTAATAGGAGGACGATAGTTAAACTCATATTGTGCTTGTTCTTCATGACTTACCCCTTCTTTACCGGGGACGATGCACTGCCACTTCAATAAATCTCCCGATTCAGGCTTCGCAGAGAAACCCTACGCGGAGAAATTGAAAATACCAAAAACAAACAACACGGAAAAACAAACTACAGTTAAGTTCATCAGTCCATTACAGATACATATGTATATACAACCATGTGACCGGTGTGCCATATGTACATACATGGGGATGGTTCTTGCGCCACGCCAAGCGCTCCTCCTTCGATCGGCTACACGCCCGAGACATCATTATCTGAAGAAAGACCAAACTTCCAAACTTCCAAATCATTGAGTCCAAACGCATATGTACACAAATGCAAAAGGACACAATCCATATACCAACATTGTTCTAAGTTGATTTCAGAAGATACAAATATATACAATATATATCATCTCGCATTGCTATATACATTTTTTCCAGCATTGACATCTTCTCGCATATAGGGTTTCAAATTCTTTTTAATGCTTCTCTCTACGCGCTTGATGTTTTCTGGTTCGGTGAAAAGGTACATCTCTTCATACTGATTATATTCCTCTTCATTATCTCCCACATTGTCAACCCCAACAATATTTTGCTTTCCAGAAACAACTACGTGCAACTTCTCAGTTTCTGGATCTTGAACATAAAAAACTTGTGCAACATTATCGGCGAGAACCCACAGGTCATCTTTGTAACCCACTTTATTCAAGTCTACCAGTGTCAGTCCGTAATTGTCCACTTTCAAACCATCAGGATGTTTGACCCATTGGCACTTAAATACGGGCATTACCATTCTTTCGCCATAATCGAGTTCCCATATTTCCTCTATGAACCCGAAGTATGTGGTCTTCTGCCCTTGTGAATCATAAGCCTCAATACGAACACCACTATTTTGTGCAACACTCTTACCGTCTTTTTCTTTAGTGTAAAATGTGTAACCATTGATGTCATATGCTTGCCATGATGTTACCAAAGCAGATGGGCCACAAGCTAACTTTTTCATTGTTGCCTCTTCTATAGTGTTTCCGTATGATATATTTTTGTCCATTAACCATTCAGTGAAACATCTTCTGTGCTCTTTCATGATCCAGTCCTCTTTGCGGTCTTGGTTTTTATCACGAAGCTCAATTTGGTGTTCCTCGATGTACGGCTCAGCTATTGCGAGCTGTTGTAGTACACCAAAATGTGCACGGTGTACATTCTTGTAATCTTGAACAATAAAAGTTTTCTTACCCACTTTGCCTCTCCCACGTAGTCTACCCTCATGTACCGGTATAGGCACACCTATCGATTTTCCATCTTTGATGTAATCAGCGCAACCCTCAATCACTTCTTCAGTGGTGTATCCTTCCATAATTGAACCCTCTGGGTGAGCACGGTTCCGCACATAACCTTTTAATACTCCTAAATATCTCTCCAACGAAAACATATGATGTAAATATAGTGGCCCCAATGCTTTTATCTGATCAACAAGATGTATGATTAGGTGTACTTGCATATCAAAAAAGGATGGTGGGAAACACATCTCAAGCTTGCACATTGTCTCGACGATGTATGTTTTCAGATAGTCTAAATCTTCACGTGCTATCACCTTTTGCGATACTGCATTGAAGAAGTAACACAAACGTATGATGACAACTTTTATATGCTCAGGTTTGATTACTCTTATTGCAATGGCAAGGAAAACTGTCATCATCATGTGACAGTCGTGAGAATTATAACCGAATAAAGACAAGTCTTTCATCGAGACTAGTTTGCGGATATTGGATGAGAAACTTGTGGGCACTTTGATCCCACGCAAGCATTCGCAAATTGCTTTTTTCTCTTCTAGCGTCAAGTTGTAGCTGGCTGGGGGAAGGTAATGCTTCCCGTTCGCCTTTTCTACTGGATGAAGCTCTGGTCTCAAATCAAGATTTACTAGGTCCATACGTGAATTTAATCCATCCTTTGTCTTCCTCGGCATGTCCAGCAAGGTCCCAATGATGCTGTCAAATACATTCTTTGTAACGTGCATCAAATCAATACTATGGCAACATTCCAGATTCTTCCAATACGGAAGATACTTGAAAAAAATTGATTGTTTCTTGAAAGCCATGTCAGTTGTATCATCCGAAGATGTACTTTTCTTTCTCTTAATTCCTTTACTCTTTTTTCCCTTACCGAAAGCAATATGAATGTTCTTGACCATTTCAAACACAAGTTTTCCACTGTAAGGTTTCGGTGCAGTATCTTTTTCGATTTTGTTATCAAATTGTTCTTTCATCTTCCTATACTTGTGTGTATCTGTCAAGAACCGTCGATGTCTCATGTACACCGTCTTTCTGGATGAAGTGAGGTATAGATATCCAGTTCTATCCACGCACCTAACGCAACCTTTCTTCCCTTTCATTTGTCCCGATAATGTAAACAGTCCGGGATAATCATGCACGGTAACGAATATCATTGCTCTTAGCGTGAAATACTCCCGCTTGTACTCATCCCATGTACGTACCCCTTCATTCCACAATTTCGCCATATCTTCCATTAAAGGTTCCAAGAACACATCAATTTCGATGCCGGGTTGTTTCGGACCTTGGATAAGAACAGATAATAAGATATATTTCCTTTTGTGACACAACCACGTCGGTAGGTTGTACATAGTTAAGACCACGGGCCATGTGCTGTGTATGCTCCTTTTTTCACCAAACGGATTCATTCCATCTGTACCCAAGGCAAACCTCACATTTCTGATTTCCTTCGCAAATTCTGGATACTGAATATCAAAATTTTTCCACTGCGTTGCATCACCAGGGTGTCGTATATGTTTTTCATTCTTCTTGCGTTCCTCGGAATGCCAACGCATAAGTTCAGCCTCCCTAGGGTTTGAGAACAAACGCTTCAAGCGATCAATTACCGGAAGGTACCACATCACCAATGCAGGAATTTTTCTCTTATTCTTTCCGTCTGCATCGCCAGAAGTATCGTCATCGTCACCTTCAGGACCAATAATAAACTTCTTATTCTTCTGAGTCTTTTTCATGTTGGTAACATACTGGTGATTGTAGTCCTTCTTATATCTACTGACACCACAAATGGGGCATCTAGTTGCGAGCTCATGCTCTTTGCGATACAGAATACAATGGTTCACACAAGCGTGTATCTTTGTCACACCTAGTGCCATCGGGCAAAGAAGTTTCTTCGCTTTATAAGTGCTTCTAGGCAGTTTATTTTGATTTGGAAGAATTTCTGCCAGAAGATTCAAAAGATCAGAGAAACTACAATCGGACCATCCGTGCGTAGCTTTCAACTTTAGTAGTTCTAAGACTGCACGCAATGTAGTAAACTCTTTATCACAACCGTTTGATTCATCATATAAAAGCTCTGTGGCCGCATTCTGCAATGTCTCCATTTTACTTAAACCTTTGCTTGCTCCCATAGAAGTCAGTACATATGGTTCAATGTGACGCAACATCTCCTCACAATCGAACTCATCATCATCATCACCAGCTTGATTGTCACTACCATCATCGATATGAACATTATCATCATCTGAGCCTCTCTCATCATCTTTATCCACATCATGTGTATCTAACTCACCATGCTCTGTCCATATTGTGTAGTTATCTAACTCACCAACCTCTTTTCACCAAATGAGATTGGATTACTATAGTATCCGTCCAAGCAATCTTATTTTCGCAGTCGATACATGGACATAATATGTCATCTATCTTTTGCAACTTCGCATGTCTCTTGGATGCTTCAATAAAATTTGCAACATTACGAATGTACATAGGATCGGGTCTTGGCATGTTATACATCCACGCTCGACGGTCCATGCTTCAATAATAGAATTTTTTGTCAGATTTACAAAATTTGGCCACAAATATTCTCTAAAGGTCTTCTATAAAATGAATTTACAGAGACATAACAAGTATGATTAGGGCGACTAATGTAGGAGACGGGCGACGTCTTGAGGTGGACGGAGTCAAAGGGGGAAACAGGCCCAGCAGCATGGGCTAGGTCTGGGTGGGATCCAGTCCGTTATATCGGGAAACAAGGCCCAGATGCATCTTATATATATTACAATAGCATCTGTTAATTAAACATCATATTCATGTCACATAATAGGTACAAAAAGGAAACAATCCATATAGTCCATACATCAATATACCAGAACACAATCCATACAGTCCTTACACATGCAAAAGGACATAATCCATATACCAGAACACACAAAACTAACAGCTTATCAGCTAATGAAAATATACAAAGAAAAAGTAAGGAAACTACATTTACCTTGCAGAGGCGTCAGCACGGTGGGGAGGCGTCAGCACGGTGGGCCGGCTGGGTGGAGAAGTGGAGGTGCGGGGTTGAGCGGCGGCGCGGCAGTATGGGCTGGGCGGCGGAGCGGCGGCGCGGCGCAGGGGAAATTTCAACAGCCTGGCGGCGTCGATATAAATTCTCCAGGGTTGCGTTTTGACTGCGGTGAGGGGTCCTTATATAGACGTAGGTTTTTCACAGGCGGTTTTTAACTTTATCGCAGACGGGTTTTACTTACCAACCGCCTGATATGATATTTATTAATTAAGAAGTAAATATCTTCACAGGCTGTTGGTACTTAATAACCGCCAGGGAAGATTTTTATCTCAGGCGGGTATTACTTAACAACCGCCTGAGATAATGCCAACTGAACAAAATATTTTGAAAACTTGTATAGCTGACGTTGAAATGTTTTGGTAAATATCAAATTAATTTCTATTCACATATTATTCACATTTGTGTATCTCATAAAAAAAGATCTTTCACTCAAAATTGTTGGTACGAACATATTTGCATAATTTATACATGTATGAATTTTTTTAATTTTTTTAAAAGCACTCCAACATGTCAAACTTCAAATTATCCACCACCAGTATTCATTGACACTTGATTGAAATATGTACAAAACAAAAGAAAAATGTACAAGAACACTTGATTGAAATCCTAAAACTACACTACGGCCCCGCCTCCTCCATCCTCTCCGCCAGCTTCTCAAACCAAGCCAAGCGGTCCTCCTCCGACTCGTCGTCGTCGTCGTCGTAGTCGTCACCATGGTGGTGGTCGCCGTCGTCATCGTCGCCGTCGTCAGTGGACGACTCGTCGTCGCCGTCGTCGGTGGACGACTCGTCGTCGCCGTCGTCGGAGGACGACTCGTCGTCGCCGTCGTCGGAGGACGACTCGTCGTCATCATCGTCATCATCGTCGTCGTCGTCGAAGTCGTCCTCCTCCTCCTCCTCCTCCTCCTCCGGCGACGATGCAGCAGGAGAGAGGGTCGGCTTCTCCGGCTGAGCCGATTGCTCCGGCTGTACTGGTGGCTCCGGCTGCACCGGCGGTGGAACGCGCTGGTCGTCATTCACCCTCTCGGGGGAGCTGCAGCGTATCCGCTTGCAGGGTGGCTGCCTCGGCGGGCTAGGTGGCGGAAGGTTGGCCATGGCTGTGGTGGTTAATCGGCGGCGGGCTAGGAGAAGAAGAAAGGAGTGGAGAAAAGTTTTGTGCTTGTCCATAACCGACGACGCGCCTTATATAGGTCTGTGCGGAGTAGACGAGGGAGCGGTTCGTTTCCCGCGCATTGAACTCTTTGCAGACCTCGTGCGGCGCACAATTAAACCACTGTGGAAGACGATCTTGAGAGATCCTTGCACGCGTCCCTGCACCACGGCTTCTCAACTTCTCCGCAGACCTCGTGCGGCGCGTCAGTTTCAAAAATGATTATCTCAGGCGGTTATTACTTATGAACCGCCTGAGAAAAAAGAAGTAAAAATCTTCACAGACGGTTGGTACTTAACAACCGTCTGCAAATATATTTATCTAAGGCGGGTATGACTTAACAACCGCCTGGGATAATGCCCGATACTCTTCTGCAGTTTCCTTATCCCTTGCTTCTTTTTTATTTAGATTCCAATATAAATACTCAAACATGTTTACATTCTGCAAATTGTGTTCAAATTCGATGATTCTTTCTTCTACATTTGTATTAAATTAACATCTACCAACTGAACAAAATATTTAGTTCATTGCGCATTGAACTCTTTGCAGACCTCGTGCGGCGCACAATTAAACCACTGTGGAAGACGATCTTGAGAGATCCTTCCGTCGCACGCGTCCCCTGCACCACGACTTCTTAACTTCTCTGCAGACCTCGTGCGGCGCGTCAGTTAATTAACATCTTCTCAGGCGGTTGGTACTTACTACCAACCGCCTGAGAATATATTTATCTCGGGGACGGTTGTTTTTTATGTTCTGACAAATTTAAAAGGATTTATGAAGTGAAATTTAATGGTAACCTTTACTTATCAATAATATTACAAGAAAGTGGATTTTTGCCTTTTTAAAGGACCACATTTAATCAAGAATATTAAATAAGAAGAAGTAAATATCTTCACAGGCGGTTATTGCTTAACAACCGCCTGAGATAATGCCCGATACTGTTCTTCAGTTTCCTTATCCCTTGCTTCTTTTTTATTTAGATTCCAATATAAATACTCAAACATGTTTAGATTCTGCAAATTGTGTCCAAATTCGATGATTCTTTCTTCTACATTTGTATAAAATTAACATCTACCACCTGAACAAAATATTTTTAAAACTTGTATAGCTGACATTGTAATGTTTTGGTAAATATCAAATTAATTTCTACTCACATATTATTCACATTTGTGTATCTCATAAAAAAAAGGTTACTTCACTCAAAATTGTTGGTATGAACATATTTGTATAATTTATACATGTATGAATTTTTTTAATTTTTTTAAAAGCATTCCAACATGTCAAACTTCAAATTATCCACCATTCCAACTAAATTCTCATATTCATATGAGGCATTCATCAAATTATGAACACACATTGATTCCAAAAAATTTAAAAAAATATGAAAAAATTCGTAGATGTTGGTATGATGATTAAAAATGTCCACTGAAAAAATAAATGAAAAAAGCATTATATTCATCAAGATAGAAAAATGAAAAATAGCATTTGTTGTATGTTTTTTATGTTCTGACAAATTTAAAAGGATTTATGAAGTGAAATTTAATGGTAACCTTTACTTATCAATAATATTACAAGAAAGTGGATTTTTGCCCTTTTTAAAGGACCACATTTAATCAAGAATATTAAATAAGAAGAAGTAAATATCTTCACAGGCGGTTATTGCTTAACAACCGCCTGAGATAATGCCCGATACTGTTCTTCAGTTTCCTTATCCCTTGCTTCTTTTTTATTTAGATTCCAATATAAATACTCAAACATGTTTAGATTCTGCAAATTGTGTCCAAATTCGATGATTCTTTCTTCTACATTTGTATAAAATTAACATCTACCACCTGAACAAAATATTTTTAAAACTTGTATAGCTGACATTGTAATGTTTTGGTAAATATCAAATTAATTTCTACTCACATATTATTCACATTTGTGTATCTCATAAAAAAAAGGTTACTTCACTCAAAATTGTTGGAATGAACATATTTGTATAATTTATACATGTATGAATTTTTTTTATTTTTTTAAAAGCATTCCAACATGTCAAACTTCAAATTATCCACCATTCCAACTAAATGCTCATATTCATATGAGGCATTCATCAAATTATGAACACACATTGATTCCAAAAAAATTAAAAAAATATGAAAAAATTCGTAGATGTTGGTATGATGATTAAAAATGTCCACTGAAAAAATAAATGAAAAAAGCATTATATTCATCAAGATAGAAAAATTAAAAATAGCATTTGTCGTATGTTTTTTATGTTCTGACAAATTTAAAAGGATTTATGAAGTGAAATTTAATGGTAACCTTTACTTATCAATAATATTACAAGAAAGTGGATTTTTGCCCTTTTTAAAGGACCACATTTAATCAAGAATATTAAATAAGAAGAAGTAAATATCTTCACAGGCGGTTATTGCTTAACAACCGCCTGAGATAATGCCCGATACTGTTCTTCAGTTTCCTTATCCCTTGCTTCTTTTTTATCTAGATTCCAATATAAATACTCAAACATGTTTAGATTCTGCAAATTGTGTCCAAATTCGATGATTCTTTCTTCTACATTTGTATAAAATTAACATCTACCACCTGAACAAAATATTTTTAAAACTTGTATAGCTGACATTGTAATGTTTTGGTAAATATCAAATTAATTTCTTCTCAGACGTGAAATTTTAATTAACGATGAACACACTACATTCATTAACAATATTCAATCATTCACACAGTTGAAGAACACACAAGATACTCATTCATTAACAATATGCACATCTCACAAAAGAACACACAAGATGCACAATATTTACACAAGAACACACAAGAACACAAAAGATACACAAGTAATATTCAATCACATAGATGAAAAAAGATAGATTTCATTCATTAACAATATTTACAAAACAGAAGCAACTAAAAACAACAAAAAGAAAAACTAATTAAATCCTACTCCTACTCCTCTTCCATCTCCTCCTCCTCGTCCTCCGGCGGCGACTCCGGCACCGGTGCAACAGGAGACAGGGCCGGCTGCACCGGCTGCACCGGCTGCACCGGCGGTGCAACCCCGAGGTTGCTAGCCGTCGCCTCCACCAGCGTTCTACGGCCCTCGGGGCCAAGAACCTGGGCCATCATCGCGAACAGAATGTCGAGACGATCAGCCACCCCCACGAGGGCGTAGAGGTAGTGGCCCAAGGTACCCATTCCAGTATACTCTGGAAGGGTACCCAGCCCCAAGGCACTCATGGCGCGAGACGTATTGTTGTACGCCTCTCGCGCCATGAGGAGGCGCTGCTCGGCGTTGATCTTCTCGGGGGAGCTGCAACATTGTTTCTTGCAAGGTGGCTCCCTCGGAGGGCTTGGCGGCGGAAGGTCGGCCATAGTGGTGTTGGGTCGTCGGAGCGGAGGAAGACGAAGAAAACAAGAGGAGTTGTGAGCGGAGGGCTTGTGAGCGATAGCGCGTCTTTAAGGCCGCGCGGAGTGGAAAGGAAAGGTCGCACCTCGGGGAAAAGAAAGGTCGCGCATGCGTGACATGGTCACTGACGTGTGGGACCGGGTCCACATGTCAGTGACCGCTGATTAAGTCAGGGGATCCTCATCCCGGTTGGTGAGGGGTCTTTATGTAGGCGTTCATCAAATTAAGAAGAAGTAAATATCTTCACAGGCCCATGTTTAACTCAGGCGGGTGTTACTAACCAACCGCCTGAGATAATTGTATCTTCTCAGGCGGGTGTTACTAACCAACCGCCTGAGATAATTTTATCTTCTCAGGCGGTTGGTAAGTAAAATCCGACTGAGATAACAGTCTTCCCTGACGGTCGGTACTTAAAATCCGCCTGAGAAAATGTGAGTCTATATATACCCCTCGGCAGCATTGGAAAAACCTAACCCGGGCGAAACACTTAGACGCCGTTAGGCTGCCAAAATTTCGTTTGCCGCCAAGTGTTCCCCCTCGTCACTTCCAGGTACGCCGCCGAGCTTCGCCGTCGCCGAGCTTCGCCGTCGTCGCCGAGCTTCGCCCTCCTCACTTCCAGGTACGCCGAGCGAAGCCATTTCCGTCGCCGCCGAGCTTCAAGGTAAACCCTAAACCCTTCGACCTTCCATCCCCCTTCGCCGTGCCGCCTCCCTCCCCGCCCTCGCTGCCGCCTTGCATATCCTTGGTTAGGGTTCGGGAATTAGATAATGGTAGGCATCCTTGGTTAGGGTTCAGTGGAATTCGAAAAACTGTCAAGTTCGGTGGCATCTTTGGTTAGGGTTCGGTGGGGCAAGATTTATGTGGATGGTTATATCACGATAAATTGGTAGTTGGTTCTGTGTGTCTGAAACTGTTCTGACACATTAGTGGTAAACATGATTCTAGACTCTAGTAACAGCAGTATATTCCCTATTTCTGTCATCGGCCTTGCATATGCCACATAATTCTCTATTAGGGGCAAGATTTAGCTATATTTGGTTATGTTGACCAAATTTGGCTAATTTTGGCTAAGTTACATTAGATATAGTTATACTTGACTAATTTTGACTAAGTTATGCTATATTTAGCTATATTTGGCTACTTTTGCTTAGAGTTAGCTATGCTAGACTAAGTTTGGCTAAGTTTGCTTTTATTTCTCTAAGTTTCATTTGAGCAATTGTAGCTAATCTGTGCTACCAAAGATGTCTGCACTTGTGGCTCCATCAGCTTCATTTGAGCAATTGTACCTAATCTGAGCTACCAAAGTTATGCTATATTTAGCTCTGAAGCCAAACAAAAGTTGCTGGCCAACTCATTTGTGATGCCAGGAGCATCCTCACGCCCATATCTAGGTAACACTAGGTGTGGCGATGGAGTCTGAGCATATGATGCCGATCTCTATGATACAAGAATTTAGTTAGACCTATATAACTTCAAAAATGTGTTTTGGCTAAATTTACTTAATTTAGCCAAAATTGAGAAAATTTGTTTTAAATATGACCAAATTTAGTTATGCCATTTATTAGATTTTTTGTCTTATTAGATCTAGCATGGAAAGCCCTAAGAAGACTGGTCCTGATTGTAACAACAAAGAAGACAATATGGAGTTTACTGACTCCAGCAGTTCAGGCTCCTATCACAGTCCTTCGGATCCTTTTCCGAATATAAAAATTAAAAAGACTTCAGTGGATCTAGACCCGGAATATGATCCTGCCGACGAGGTATGGATCACGAATCTTAACTTCAGCAGTTCAAGTTAATGTTGGTTGTCAAGTATACGAAGTCTTATAATTTTTTTCTACCTAGATTAATCTCGAAGCCAATGAGGTGACATCGGCTCCTAAAACCGCAGAAGGTTCACCAATGGATGAATCCTCAGCTTCACTCAAGCGGAAACGAGGGCAACAAGGTCCCAATAAGGGTCTATTGGACCGCATCATGTACATAACAAGGGTCGGTCCAAGTGGGCTTCCCCAAGAACCACTGGATTCAGTTACCAAGTACCGTAATGCATGCAGTTTTCTTGTTAGGGAGGTTGTGCCGATCACAACCGAGAATTGGAGGAAATTACCCGAGCAGACCAAGAATGAGTTGTGGGAAAAGATAAAGAAACAATTCAAGTTCCCGAAAGGCACAGAAGAAGCTGTAAAGAAAGCAACATTGGTCTCTTGCGGCAAGAAGTTTCGATGCTGGAAGAGTGAAATGAATGCTTATGTTAAGGCCAATAAGGTCCCTAGTCCGAGGAAGATGGGAAAAATCACACAAGCTCAGTGGCAAGAGTTTGTTCGTCAAAAGAGCACACCTGATGCTAAAGCTCTAAGTGCAACTAGGTCAGAGCTTGCAAAAAAGAACAAATACCATCATCGCTTGGGGTCTGCCAGATATGGACCCAAAGTCCAGAAATGGAATAAGATATTAGACGAAATTCTTAGTAAGGGCAATCCTCACCCATTAGAAGGGTGCGATGAGCGAACTCAACGCTGGGTCTTTGCTCGGTCAGGTTTGACCAGCGAGGGCAAACTTGAAAAGCCCGACTCTCTGAATGAAGTAGAGGATAAAATGAAAGAAGTAATTGAAAAGCAACAGAAGGGTCTCTTCAAGCCGAAGAGGGAGAATGACCAACTTACCGCTATCTTGGGAAACCCTGAACACAGCGGACGGGTTCGAGCGGTCTCTTCTCAAATGTCTTGGCTAGATGGTTTCCCTAAAGATAAAGACACATATAGAAGACGTGAGAAGTTTAAGAAAACACTTGATGAAACAATTGCTCAAAAGGTCAAAGAAAATATGCAAGAAATAATGGAACAACTTAGACAATCAGGACAATTAGTGGCACCGAGTACAATGATGGTTCCGGTGCAAAAGGAGCAATTAGTATCTCCAACTGCCTACCCTAGCAGCGTTGGTTCCGTGCCAGGCTCAGGGTCAGCCCATAAGTTCCCTGTCGATGATATTGCTAACGACAAATCTTGTCGTCTTCTTGTCCCGATAGGCAGAGCAGGGAACAAAACCAAACAGGTTGCCACTGCTATGGCAAAGCCTGATCGTGACTTCAACGGGAGTCCACTTCCGTTGTATTATTCTGTGGTGCAAGTTCTTCAGATCATTGATAATGATTATGAAGATTATGAAATAGACCACGTCACACCCGAGGGGATCGCGACTCTGGGGCAGGCTGTCAACCAATTAATCCTTTGGCACCTACGCGATATCGTGTTGGACGATGAGCCAATTTCTAGCCCCATCGCATCTCCAAATACTGCAACCCCATCTTCTAAGGCGAAAGTGCATGAAGATCCACTCCCAGTCCGGGAAGATCCACTCGCCCTATGTCTGAGCAAGGATGATGATATCCAAGAGCAACAAGTTGGACAACAACTTCAAGCAGTACCAGAGCAAGCTGTTGCTAGTAAAGAGCAACTAGTTGAGCAACAGCTTGAAGTAGTACTAGAGCCAGCTGCTGGGAGTAAAGAGCAATCAGTTGAACAACAGGTTCAACAACAAGCCAGTGTCCAACTTCCGACGACTACTCCTCGATCATCAGTGCCTGTCAAAGTTAGCTCATACGAAAATAAGAAACCTTCATCAGAAGTGACAAAGTATTTGGAAGCTATGAAGGAAAATATTAGAAAATCGAGTGCATCTCGTTCTTCTCATGAGCCAGCATTAGAAGATATCGAGGAGTGGGAAGAAGACGGTGTCATGTATAATCGGCGGACGGCTTTAGTTAAACCAGGAGTTCCAATATACAAGCTTGAGGATGTTCCTCCTAAATTTGAGAATGGGAAGCCGTTAATGACATCCGTACAACTTAGCAAACAACCCGTCGCGCTCAGAAGAATGCATGAGTGGTACATCACTGCCAGCACAAAATATGGTCTTCAGTGCGTCACATTTCGTATTCCAAAAGAAGCATTCTGGAGCACTGGAGTAGATAAACGAGTCATTTTATTTGAAGAGCTGCTTTCCCTTTTCCATCGGGGCATGCTCGAAATCAACCTGCTGCTCGTCTGGTGCTTGTAAGTGCTCTAATATTTTGTATTTGCTTTTCTTACTACACTCATACACATTTCATGAGATTATAACAATTCTGGACTTCTTCAATAGGATGCAATACATGGATAATGAAAAGTTGGCGCACAAGACAGGTATCCTTGACCCTACTAGGATTGCAAAGTCGCTATTCGACGTCCAGGCAAATCGAGAATCAAGCCAGTACAAACACATGAAAAAAAAAGATTTTGAAAGAGCAATTGCAAAACTTAAGAAGGATAGAAAGGCAGAAGTTGCAGCTTACATAGGACATGCGATGTTTAACTTTGTCAGAGACGGCCAGGACCTCGTAAAGGCTCCGTACCACTTCGAGTAAGTTCGACACATGGCATTGAAATAGCAATTATTGGTAATTGTTAACACGTGTGTTTGTATGTTTGCAGTAATCACTACATAATGATCTTCATCAAGCCAACGCAGGGAATGGCAACAGTCTTGGACTCGGCCGATTACCCACCAGATCGTTACAAAGATTTCCTTTCCATTTTGAAAAAGTACGTTTATTCAATAATTTTAATTTACGCACATTTAGAATGTGTTGACAAGTTTTATATGACATTTCTTGTATTACAGCGCTTGGCGGTTTTACGCGGAACAGCTTGGCGGTCAGAGACCTCCTAATACGAATGCATTGGACATTAAAACGTATTATGCTTGTCCGAAGCAGCCTGCTGGGAGTGTCTTATGCGGGTATTATGTATGCGAGCATCTTCGGACCGCCGCCGTATATAGAGTCAATCGTGAGGATGTAAGTTATCCTTAATGTCGATACCTTATTTTCTTACTTTTGTGTTTCATTTTCATTGTAACTAGCATAGTTTAATGCTTATATTCTCTGCTGTTCAATATTACCAGAAACATTATTTTCATATTTTGATTCCAACTTCAAAATTCAATTGCTCATAGTACAACTGCTCCAAAAATACCTACTAAATTCTTGTATACTCTCACTTTGATCTATACTTTGAGATTGTTCAAACCAACACATTCTAAACCTTGTTATGTGTTATATTGCAGCACAAGAAGAATCTGAACGAAGAATGGCCGGTTTGTAGAAGTATTCCTGATGGAGGAGCCGACAGGATTGCTTCTGAACTCTGTCAGTTCATTCGTCGCGAAATTTTGCACAAAACGGGGAAGTTCTTTGATAAGAGAGGTTCAGCAGCTGATGTGCCAGAACTTTGCGACTATACCAATCTAAACAGTTTTTAGTGAAAACTTGTAAACTTTGAGATGAAATTGTATCTGTAACTTGTGTGTATGTATATTGTTTTAGTGAAATTGACTTCTGTGATGATAATATTGTTGTCTTTTGTTCTGTGATGATTGTTGTTTTTTGTTCTGTGATTATATTGAATTGACCTGGAAATTAGAAATAACAGCAGTAGTACTGCATGACTGTGAAAAACAATTATCACAGGCGGCTAGATACAAGTAAAGAAACATCTGTGATAACCTAATTTTCACAGGCGGTGTCTGTTATGGTAGAAACCGGCTGCGTTAAAGGGTCTTCACAGACGGCTGGTATAGGTAAACTCCGTCTGTGATAACACCATTATCATAGACGGGTTAGTTATGCTTCAATAACCGTCTGTAAAGACACATTATCATTGACGGTTAGTTATGCTTCAAAACCCGCCTGTGAAGACATATTATCATAGGCGGTTAGTTATGCTTCAAAATCCGCCTGTGAATACAAATTATCATAGACGGTTAGTAATGCTTCAATACCCGTCTGTGAAGACTTCTTATCATAGACGGTTAGTTATTCTTCAATAACCGTCTGTGATAAGACGTTTATCACAGACGGTTATATATGCTGCACGACCCGTCTGTGATAAAGTATTTTCACAGACGGCTAGCCTAAGTAAAGAACCGCCTATGATAATCGGTCTTCACAGGCGGCTATCCTTAGTGAAGAACCGCCTATGATAATTAGTCTTCACAGGCGGTTTCACTTCTCCGCCTGTAAAATTGCGGATTATCACAGACTCTTCGTTTCAGGCGGTTTTAAAAGCCGTCTGTGATAATAGGTTTGGAGCCGCCTGTGATGAGGCTTATTGTAGTAGTGATTGTTGTACGCCTATCGCGCCATGAGGAGGCGCTGCTGGGTGTTGAACCTCTCGGGGGAGCTGCAACATAGTTTCTTGCAAGGTGGCTCCTTCGGAGGGCTTGGCGGCGGAAGGTCGGCCATAGTGGTGTTGGGTCGTTGGACCGGAGGAAGACAAAGAAAAGAAGAGGATTCAAAGTGAGCGATGCGCTTGTGGTGATAGCGCGTCCTTAAGGCCGCCCGGAGTGGAAGATGGAGCACTTGGTTTACCGCGCATTGAAAGGTCGCACCTCGGGGAAAAGAAAGGTCGTGCACGGTCGTCGACACGTCTTCACAGGAGGTTGGTGAGGGGTCTTTATGTAGGCGTTCATCAAATTATGAACACACATTGATTCAAAAAAATTTAAAAAATCTGAAAAAATTAATAGAGGTTGGTATGATGAGTAAAAATGTCCACTGAAAAAATAAATGAAAAAAGTTATATTCATCTAGGTAGAAAAATGAAAAATAGCATTTGTTGTAAGTTTTTTATGTTCTGACCAATTTCAATTGATTTATGAAGTGAAATTTAATGGTAACCTTTACATATCAATAATATTACAAGAAAGTGGAATTTTGCCCTTTTAAACGACCCACATTTAATCAAGAATATTAATTAAGAAGAAATAAATATCTTCATAGACGGTTGGTACTTAATAACCGTCTGAGATGATGTTTATCTCGGATGTTACTAACCAACCGCCTAAGATAATTTTATCTTCTCATGCAGTTGGTAAGTAAAACCCGCCTGAGGTAACCATCTTCTCAGACGGTCGGTACTTAAAATCTGCCTGAGAAAATTGGAGTTTATATATACCCTCGACAGCCAAGTGTTCGCCCTTGTCACTTCCAGGTAGGCCGCCGAGCTTCGCCGTCGCCGCCGAGCTTCGCCCTAGTCACTTCCAGGTACGCCCTCATCGCTGAAAAAGAGTGTCTCTTCTCGCCTGCAGCTACCTCGCCTTGCCTCACCTCACCATCCAAATCCAAGTGCCATACTTTGCGATTCTTGATACTAGAAAAAGGCTGGAGGATTTGCTTTTTGTCCCTTGCTTGATCAGTTATAGGTCCAGAGCTAGGAGCCGCCTAGTAAACCTCAAGAACGTGGTCGCCACTCTGAACGAAGCTAGCCTATTTAGAATAAGAAGATAAAATTGCCATTGCTGGTGAGCAACTTTAACATGCTTGTCACCCTCGCAATGTATAGGAACCTTTTGGTCAATCGCCTTAAACCCTAGAATGCCTTATCAAATCCTAGAATGCTTCCATCTTTTTCTTCATGCAACACTTCATGTAGAGTTAATATGCCATTTATTAGATTTTTTGTCTTATTAGTTCTAGCATGGAAAGCCCTAAGAAGACTGGTCCTGGTAGTAACAATAAAGAAGACAATATGGAGTTTACTGACTCCAGCAGTTCAGGCTCTATCATAGTCCATCGGATCCTTTTCCGAATATAAAATTGAAAAAGCCTTCAGTGGATCTAGACCCGAAATATGATCCTGCCGACGAGGTATGGATCACGAATCTTAACTTCAGCAGTTCAAGTTAATGTTGGTTGTCAAGTATACGAAGTCTTATAATTTTTTTCTACCTAGATTAATCGCGAGGACAATGAGGTGACCTCGGCTCCTAAAACCGCATAAGGTTCTCCAATGGATGAATCCTCAACTTCACTCAAGCGGAAACGAGGGAAACGAGGTCCCAATAAGGGTCCATTGGACCGTATCACGTACCAACAAGGGTCGGTCCAGGTGGGCTTCCCCAAGAACCACTGGATTCAGTTACCAAGTACCGTAATGCATGCGGTTTTCTTGTTAGGGAGGTTGTGCCGATCACAACCGAGAATTGGAGGAAATTACCCGAGCGGACCAAGAATGAGTTGTGGGAAAGGATAAAGAAACAATTCATGTTCCCGAAAGGCACAGAAGAAGCTGTAAAGAAAGCAACATTAGTCTCTTGCGACAAGAAGTTTTGATGCTGAAAGAGTGAAATGAATGCTTATGTTAAGGCCGATAAGGTCCCTAGCCCGTGAAGAAGGGAAAAATCACACAAGCTCAGTGGCAAGAGTTTGTTCGTCAAAAGAGAACACCTAATGCTAAAGCTCTAAGTGCAACTAGGTCAGAGCTTGCAAAAAAGAACAAATACCATCATCGCTTGGAGTCTGCCGGATATGCCCCCAAAGTCCAGAAATGGAATAAGATATTAGACAAAATTACCAGTAAGGGCAATCCTCACCCATTAGAAGGGTGCGATGAGCGAACTCAACGCTGGGTCTTTGCTCGGTCAGGTTTGACCAGCGAGGGCAAACTTGAAAAGCCCGACTCTCTGAATGAAGTAGAGGATAAAATGAAAGAAGTAATTGAAAAGCAACAGAAGGGTCTCATCAAGCCGAAGAGGGAGAATGACCAACTGACCACTATCTTAGGAAACCCTTAACACAGCGGACGGGTTCGAGCGGTCTCTTCTCAAATGTCTTGGCTAGATGGTTTCCCTAAAGATAAAGACACATATAGAAGACGTGACAAGTTTAAGAAAACACTTGATGAAATGATTGCTCAAAAGGTCAAAGAAAATATGCAAGAAATAATGGAACAACTTAGACAATCAGGACAATTAGTGGCACCGAGTACAGTGATGGTTCCGGTGCAAAAGGGGCAATTAGTATCTCCAACTGCCTACCCTAGCAGCGTTGGTTCCATGCCAGGCTCAGGGTCAACCCTTAAGTTCCCTGTCGATGATATTGCTAACGACAAATCTTGTCGTCTTCTTGTCCCGATAGGCAGAGCAGGGAACAAAACCAAACAGGTTGCCACTTCTATGGCAAAGCCTGATCGTGACTTCAACGGGAATCCACTTCTGTTGTATTATGCTGTGGTGCAAGTTCTTCAGATCATTGATAATGATTATGAAGATTATGAAATAGACCACGTCACACATGAGGGGATCGTGACTCTGGGGCAGGCTGTCAACCAATTAATCCTTTGGCACCGACGCGATATCGTGTTGGACGATGAGCCAATTTCTAGCGCCATCGCATCTCCAAATACTGCAACCCCATCTTCTAAGGCGAAAGTGCATGAAGATCCACTCCCAATCTAGGAAGATCCACTCCCCCTATGTCTCAGCAAGGATGATATCCAAGAGAAACAAGTTGGACAACAGCTTCAAGCAGTACCAGAGCAAGCTGTTACTAGTAAAGAGCAACCAGTCGAGCAACAGCTTGAAGTAGTACTAGAGCCAAGTGCTGGGAGTAAAGAGTTATCAGTTGAACAACAGGTTCAACAACAAGCCAGTGTCCAACTTCCGATGACTACTCCTCGATCATCAGTGCCTATCAAAGTTACCTCATACGAAAATAAGAAACCTTCATCAGAAGTGTCAAAATATTTGGAAACTATGAAGGAAAATATTATAAAATCGAGTGCATCTCGTTCTTCTGACGAGCTATCATTAGGAGATATCGAGGAGTGGGAAGAAGACAGTGTCATGTATAATCGGCGGACGGCTTTAGTTAAACCAGGAGTTCCATATACACAAGCTTGATGATGTTCCTCCTGAATTTAAGAATGGGAAGCTGTTCATGACATCCGTACAACTTAGCAAACATCCCATCTAGCTCAGAAGAATGCATGAGTGTTACATCCTTGCCAACACAAAATATGGTCTTAATTGCGTCACATTTCGTATTCCAAAAGAAGCATTCTGAAGTACTGGAGTGGATAGACGAGCCATTTTATTTGAAGAGCTGCATGCCCTTTTCCATCGGGGCATGCTCGAAATCAACCTGCTGCTCATCTGGTGCTTGTAAGTGCTCTAATATTTTGTATTTGCTTTTCTTACTACACGCATACGCATTTCATGAGATTATAACAATTCTAGACTTCTTCAATAGAATGAAATACATGGATAATGAAAAGTTGGAGCGCAAGACAGGTATCCTTGACCCTACTAGGATTGCAAAGGTGCTATTCAACGTCCAGGCGGATCAAGACTCAGCACAATTCAAACACATGAAAAGAAAAGATTTTGAAAAAGCAATCACAAAACATAAGAAGGATAAAAGGACAGAAGTTGCAGCTTACATAGGACATGCGATGTTTAACTTTGTCAGAGACGGCAAGGACCTCGTAAAGGCTCCGTACCGCTTCGAGTAAGTTCGGAACATGACATTGAAATAGAAATTATTGGTAATTGTTAACACGTGTGTTTGTATGTTTGCAGTAATCACTACATAATGATCTTCATCAAGCCAACACAGGGAATGGCAACAGTCTTGGACTCGGCCGATTTCTCACCAGATCGTTACAAAGATTTCCTTTCCATTTTGAAATTGTACGTTTATTCAATAATTTTAATTTACACACATTTAGACTGTGTTGACAAGTTTTATATGACATTTCTTGTATTACAGCGCTTGGTGGTTTTACGCGGAACGGCTTGGCGCTGAGAGACCTTCCAATACGAATGCATTGGATATTAAAATGTATTACGCTTGTCCGAAGTAGCCTGCTGGGAGTGTCTTATGCGGGTATTATGTATGCGAGCATCTTCGAACCGTCGGCGTATATAGATTGAATCGTGAGGATGTAAGTTATCCTTAATGTCGATACCTTATTTTCTTACTTTTGTGTTTCATTTTCATTGTAACTAGCATAGTTTAATACTTATATTCTCTGCTGTTCAATATTACCAGAAACATTATTTTAATATTTTGATTCCAACTTCAAAATTCAATTGCTCATAGTACAACTGCTCCAAAAATACCAAATAAATACTTGTATACTCTCACTTTGATCTATACTTTCAGATTGTTCAACCCAATACATTCTAAACCTTGTTATGTGTTATATTGCAGCACACGAAGAATCTGAACGAAGAATGGCCGGTTTGTAGAAGTATTCCTAGTGGAGGAGCCGACAGGATTGCTGCTGAACTCTGTCAATTCATTCGTCACGAAATTTTGCACAAAAGAGGGGAGTTTTTTGATGAGGATGGTGCAACAGCTGATGTGCCAGAACTTTGCGACTATGCCAATAAAAACAGTTTTTAGTGAAAACTTGTAAACTTTGAGATGAATTGTATCTGTAACTTGTGCATATGTATATTGTTTTAGTGAAATTGACTTCTGTGATGATAATATTGTTGACTTTTGTTCTGTGATGATATTATTGATTTTTGTTCTTTGATTATATTGAATTGACCTGGAAATTAGAAATAACAGCAGTAGTACTGCATAGGTTATACCTTATTATAGGCGGTTATTAACCAACGGCTAGGAATGTCTGTGAAAAACAATTATCAAAGACGGCTAGATATATGTAAAGAACCATCTGTGATAACCTAATTATCTCAGGCGGTTACTGTTATGGTAGAAACCGGCTACGGTAAAAGGTCTTTACAGAGGAACAATGACATAGAGTTCATTAACATAAAACAATACTACTACAAAACAAGAAAAACAACATCACGAAACCAGAAAACCAACATCACAGACCCTTTCTTCCTCGCGCTTAAGGCGCGCGCGTGGTGCCGCCGTGGTGGGGCTCGCCGGGCCCGGAGATCTCGCCGCTGGCCTTTCCAGTGCGCCAAGTAACTGACGCACCACATGAGGTCCGCGGAGAAGTTAAGAAGTCGTGGTGCAGGGACGCGTGCGCGACGTTCCACATGGATACTGAAATCCCCTGCAGTACTGCAGGTGCATTAGAAGTCACTGACATGTGGGTCCCACAGAGCATAGGGCCCACATGTCAGTGACCTCTAATGCACCTGCAGTACTGCAGGGGATTCGGTTCCACAAGAGAGACGGAAGGATCTCTGAATATCGTCTTCCACAGTGGTTTAATTGCGCCGCACGAGGTCTGAAAAGAGTTCAATGCGCGGGAAACAAACCGCTCCCTCGTCTACTTCGCACAGACCATATAGGCGCGTCGTCGGTTATGTACAAGCACAGAACTTTTGCACTCCTTTCTTCTTCCATCGTTCCACCTCCTAGCCCGGCACGGACGAACCACCACAGCCATGGCCAACCTTCTGCCTCCTAGCCCGCCGAGGCAGCCACCCTGCAAGCGGATATGCTGCAGCTCCCCTGAGAGGGTGAATGACGACTAGCACCTCATTATGGTGCGAGAGGCGTACAACAGTACGTCTCAAGCCTTGGACGCCTTGGGTCTTGGTACCCTTCCCGAGTTTCCGGGAATGGATACCACCGGCTGCTACCTCTATGCCCTCACGGGTGTGGCCGATAGCCTGGACATCTTGTCCGGGACGATGGCCCAAGAGCTCGGCGCCGAGGGCCGTAGTGCCCTGGTGGCGGCGATGGAGAGGAACTTCAGTCGCAGCGGGGTTCCACCGCCGTTGCAGCCGGAGCCACCGGTGCAGCCGGAGCAATCGACTCAACCGAAGCAGCCGGCCCACTCTCCTGCTGCATCGTCGCCGGAGGAGGAGGAGGAGGAGGAGGAGGAGGAGGAGGAGGAGGAGGAGGAGGGGGAGGAGGAGGAGGACGACGACAACGATGATGATGACGACGACGACGATGATGACGACGACGACGATGACGGCGATGACGACGGCGACCACCACCACCATGACGACGACGACGAGGATGAGGAGGACTGCTTGTCGTGGTTTGAGAAGTTGGGGGAGAGGGCGGAGGAGGCGGGGACGACATAGTAGTTTTAGGAGTTCTTGTACATATTTCTTTTGTAGTTTTAGGAGTTCTTGTACATGTTTAGCTTCAATTCTGTTCTTGTACATATTTATTGTGTTTTGTAATATATATGTGTTCATTCGTGTCAATGAATACTGGTGTGTTAGAAGTTCTGGATTTCAATCAAGTGAATGTGCTCTAAGTTTAGTGATGTGTTAATCTGTCACAAGTGAACCGAGCAAATTGGACAAAAACAAAAGATCTTAGGGTTTGAAGCTCGTCTCGATTTATAATTGCAAAGCTAAAGGAGACAAACAATTACTTTAAGCGCGTCTTGCATCACTTTGTGATCGATGGATATCCGATCTGTCGCCCATCGTTGTCTCCTATTTGGGTTTCTTACGTAGTGTAATTGGTTGATCATGTTTGCGGTCCGTGCATGTTAGACATAGCTAGAATTAAAACACCTCGGTCATGTTTAACAACACTAACATGCATGCACATATATATACCTCAAACCTCGGTAATGCGTGCAGGACTAGGCCCATGTTCGCTGCAAGGCGTCCCCTGGCACGGACGCGCGGTCACGAAGTTGGCTTAGGCGTGTACGGACAGATTTTTTTATATAACAAAAAAATTGTTTTTCCCCGCGTGTAAATTTACTCCTAATGGGACGCGTCGAGCCATTGGGACCGAGAGGATGCAAATCGCGGTTCCGAGGAAACCGGGGCCACCGACCGGTTCATAATTAAGCGCGGTTTCCTCTAGCGTCCAATCATCTCGACACGCCCGCTTAGACGACGACCCGCTATAAAGGCTCAACGTCCTCTTGCTTCTCCGCCGCACCACTCCTTAGATCCTAGCCTCTAAACTTCTCCCCCGCCACCGTTGACCACCTCTCGCTCTTTCTCTGCACCTCCGTCGCCACACAAATGGGTAGCCCCGCGCCAAAGCGCTCGAGGCCATCGACGTCCTCTGAACCTCCTTCTCCGTTTCCATCGCCGCCGGCAATGCTGGTGGAACTGATGGCAGCGCCCGCATCTCCGCCCGCGGCGCCTACACTTCCTCATCCCGGTTGGTTGAGCAGACTCTCAGACTCCTCACCGACCGCATTGATGAAGTCGATCGGCGCCTTAAGGTGGCCACCGACGCCAAGTCCGCCGCCGCTCATAGTGCACTAGCGCTCAACGCAGTGGCGCGGAAGGTCTTTTCTGACACAGATCGCTCGTGTCGCAGTCTGGGTCTTGGGACCCTTCCCCTCCACACGAGCATGGACACCGCAGGCCACTACTGCTACGGGTTGATGACTGTGGCCGGTCATCTCGACGCCCTCCACGAGACAATCGCGGAGGTTGCTGGGGTAGAGGGCCTCCTGAAGATTAAGCGCAGCATCGCCGGGAAGCTTCGGATTGTGACGGAGGTTGAGGAGTATGAGGCGGCTTGGGCAGCGGCGGCAGCGGAGGAGGCAGAGCAGGAGGCGTCTCTTGAGGCGGAGGTGAATGCGGCTATGGAGGCGGCGGCAGCGACGGGGGAGGAGCAGGAGGAGGCGGCAGCGGCGGCGGAGGCGGAGGCGGCAGCAGCGGCGGAGGAGGAGGAGGAGGAGGCGGCACCGGCGGCTGAGGCGGAGGAGGCGGCAGCAGCGGAGGAGGGGGACGTGGTTTTCTCCTAGTAGAGTAGTATTAGGAGTAGTTTATCTATTTTGTGATCTCTGAGTAGAGTAGTATTAAGTGTAGTTTATCTTGTTCCTGTTGTCTACTACGTGTTTTCCTATTACTTGTTTGTTAATGAAATATGTCTTTGTGTTCATGAACAATGTGTTCTATATATGCAGTATCGAAAAACTTCTTTTATAGAAAACATCTCCTATATGTTTGTAACTTGGGACCGTCTATATCTCTTGTGGCTGAATGCATGAAATCCGGCAAAAATTATCCTTACATGTAATAGAACTAACAACAAACATGATGCATAATTAACTTGATTTGGAAATTATGTCATCTAAATTGCTAACTAGTCCATCGCCTGATGCAACAGGTGCATGAAAAGTACTTTATCTGTTGTAACTAATATCCGATGACATTGTTGATATATATATCGTATGTACCTGTGATACTCGTATCACAGGCGGCTTTGGATCGACGGCCTCAAGATTAGACATCACAAGGGAAGATGTTTTTTTTTGTAGTAGTATATACTCTGTATATATTATCATTTCATTGCGGCGAATGTTATATATAAAATGCTGATTGTTTACCTTTTACTAGACCATGGATTTGCCGTCCTCCTTTCGTAGACTTGTGTGTTCTCTGTATTTGAATGTCGTTTGCATTAGCATAATGATACATTTGGCAATTCATATTTTTGTTCGTATTTTTTTTAGAATGTCCCACTACCACATGGCTGCTTTTACATCTCCATGAAATCAAAGATGAACGGCAGGTAGCGGTCCCTCGAAAAAATTTTCGTTTTCTTGGCACGCACAATTGAGATTTTCACAATTGAAACTTCACTCTGTGCGCCCGAAATTCCATTCCCGCCCATTTGTAGCTAGCCACGATGAATATAAATGTGCGTCTCCCTCTAATCCCGCAGTGGCTTCCGTTCCCAGCACACATGTTCTCCTCTTAGTGCTGTGTTCCAAACTTGCATTCCTAAGAAATTCCCGTGTGAGTGGTTGTGGTGACTGTGGGTACAACGTCGAGCAACCAAGTTTGACGGGCTCTACCGAACCTCTTCGACACCGACCCCGCCCTATGACATCCCGAACTCCAGTTTTGTGCTATGTAAGTTCTACACGATCCATGTCGTCTTTTTATAGAGCTACTCCCTCCTTATCGCTTTAGTTGTTGTCCCAACAGCTGCAGCCAGTTCATTCCTAGTTGTCGTCCCAACTCCTTCTCCTTATATTCTCTTATGTTTCATGAATGTCTAGCATAAAATCTGATTAATGGTGCAATTGTGCAATCAACTATCCTCAATCGTTAGATCTGCATCCTACAGTCGATTCATCTTTTTATTTTACCCTAGCATCTGATTGCATTCTACTTTTTTCCATATATAAAATACACTACACCTCTGCCCCGAAATAAATGTCGCTCCGACAGTTTATGGTAGTGTATTTCTAGTACATTTCCATGTCAGGAAAGATAACTATTAAAAACCGCATGTACTATGTAATTTCTTGATTTAGAAGTAAATGACGCCAGGGTTATCTTATCAACCACTCCCAATGTTGTACTCTCATTTCTGTGTTCCAAACTTGTATTCCTAAGATTTTCAGTTCCCACGGTTTATACACGTTTTTCTTTCTCGGATTGTACAGTTTTTTTCCTACTCCTTCATTTCTAATTCCTCCGTTCGAAACAAACATTTTCAGTTCATAGCAACCACACCGCCCGATCTAAAATACACATCCTCAAGTAATCTGACGTCATCACTGTTACTTACTATATATACTCTTTACTTTAGGAACAAGACACCAAACCGTCATGTCGTCTACAAGTAATCGTGATGGGCAACAAGCACCTGGTATAACTATAAATGTGTTTACTATCAAAATACACATATTTATAACACGTTAATGCCTTTGCATCGTATGCAGAGAATATTGCAGCACCTGATGCTCAGGAACCCCAAGATTCGTCATTGCATGCTGGTACTATGAGTATAAATGTGTACCGGGCTCTACTAAATATTTTAGCATTGCAATTGTAGTTTCCTAGTCCTAGTTAACAGTTAATCAGTATATGTGATGGCATGATTTATTGATGCCTACACACGCACGATGGGATCTCTCGCCACCGGCCACTCCGGCACCGGCGACCACACCTTGTTGCTGCTCACTTCAGTGTCCTCCTTGACGCGTCTCCCTCCACCATCGCCACGTCCCATCCTTCGCGTGTCATGATGACCTCGCCGCCTGCGAACGCCTGTCGCCGCCGGTCACTCCAGCACCGGCCAGCGCCCACACCCTGCTGGTGAGTATATGTGATGGCGTAATTTATTGATGCCTACACGCGCACGCTGGGCTCTCTCGCCGCCGCCACTCCGGCACCGGCGACCACGCCTTGTTGCTGCTCTGTTCAGTGTCCTCAGAAACGCATCTCCCTCGACCATTGCCACATCCCATCCTTCGCGTGTCATGATGACCCCGCCGCCCGCAAACCCATGTCGCCGCCGGTCACTCCGGCACCGGCCGGCGCCCATGCACCGCTGGTGGTCACTTCACTGTCCTCCCCGACGCGTCTCCCTCCATCTCCACGTCCCATTGTTCGCGTGCCATGATGACCCCGCCGCCCGCAAACACCTGGCCATTACGGCGTACCTACATGCTATACCCCATATGACATGGCATACCTTGGAAAAAGAGTCCAATATCATTAACCCCTGTCCACTATGAAATGTTAGCATCATATAGTTTAGGGATGCATGTACATGAGGGTTCATTGCTGCTTATATGATCTCAATTCCGTTTTTTACACTGCCAAATGCGTTGCTGATGTCTGGTAATTAACGCAAGATTATATTCATGTATCCGTTCTAGTAGCACTTTAGGGCGAGATGCTAACATGCAGAGCAAAATATCAGTATGCAATCCACCTAAATTTAATTCCTAGATCCGCCACACTGTCCTCCTAGCCTCGAGACTTGCTCCGGGGTGATATCAATGGACGCAGATCACCTGACTTATATGTTTTTACTGCACGCGGTGCAGTAAAGATCCAACGGAATCACACCGTTGGATCTTTACTGCATCGTCTGCAGTAAAAACATAAGTCACGTGAGATCACCGGTGTGCTCTGGACGTCGATCCTCTGACTTAAATGTGGTCACTGCACTACCAGACTGACCGCTAGCTTTGTTAAACGTTGCAAGCTGCCCGCCTCATCTGTCTTGCAGCCTCTACTTGCTAATACCGCTGATGTCCATGACTCGCCCTGCCACCAATTCGCCTCGAGATGCGCTCTTGCTGATGTCGGTCAGACCGAACCGGCAGTACTGCAGAGGATGAGCACCCGGCGAACCCTCTCTTTCTCTAGCATCACCAGCTACTGTCTTGCCTGCTTCGTAGCTGGACTGAAAATCCCCTGCAGTACTACGGGTGTTGTAGCTCCACTGACTACTGCCTGATTGTAGGGTATGAACAGCAACAAAGAAGTCAACAAGTCGATGCATCGCCCAATATGGAGCAAAATGTTGTTGCGACGCGGTGTTCCCATGCTCATATTTGCCGCACTCGTCCTGAAGATGGTAAAACATCAAACTTCTTCTTCTTTCACACTATTTGTACATGATACTAGGCCTGGTCAGTTGCTAATTTGATTTAAATGTTTACCATTTAAATGACACTAACAGAAGGAAAGAAGTTTGGAAGAGGGGTTGCTAAAGGACTTAAGGTTGCTAAATTGCGCTATCTAGCATCTGCAAATAGAACAAATGATCAGAATCGGAAGCTACAAATTCAGTGGTCCGATAGGTTGGGTGCTGCGGTTGGTCCTAATCAGTGGCACTTTGTCGATGATGTGGTTATTACAACAAAAAAAAATGCACCCCTCGCTGGTGTAAGGAAGTGGGCAGAGGTTGGCGATACTTCGAAGAGCGATATAGTGAGAGACATTCTGGTTAGTGTTGTGACACCCCACATAAGTATTTTTTTCTAGCGACCTCCATCTTGTACGTTTATAACAGTGTGATATACAATGTACAGAATGCCTGGGACTTGGAGGACACAAATGATAGCAGAAGAAAAATATTGAAGATTGCTGGTGAGCGCTACAAGGGGTGTCGATCAACATTGCATGCCACCTATAATAAGTATTCGACCCATGAGGAACGTATACAAAACAAACCTATTGATGTAGCAGATTCCGATTGGTTGGCGCTTATGGACTATTTTGGGTCCGAGCGATTCAAGGTCAGTTAGCTTTCTAATACCTTCATATCCTTCAAAAACTATTTGATAACACCCATTCGTGAAATTAATTCTTAAAATTGCAGTCAATAAGCAGAACCAATTCACGAAATCGAAGTACTCAAAAGACAAAACACTTGCTTGGCTCGAAATCCTACGCCCAACTTATTTACGAAAAGGTATGAAAACTAAATCATGCTTTTACATTGCACTGCAATCATTCAATCAAATTTTACTTGTATTTGATGTAGCGAGACCCAAAGACCAGAAAAGAACCCGATGACATAGAACTGTGGGAGGCAATCCATGTGAAGAACGGTCAATGGGCAAACGAGCGGGCAGATGCTGTACATGTGAGAAACACTTCAAACAGTCCCCATTTAAATAAATATTTGCAATGTACATGTGAATTTTCTTTTTGTATATAGACCCAGGCACGTGCCCAAATCAACGTCAAGGAAGTTGAGCTGGGAGTCCCAATTCTAGATGAGGAAAGTAACAACATCTACCAGCTTACTTATATATCTGCAACCAGTTTTGGAGGATCACGGTTTCGGGGGTGTGGTTATATGGCTAAACCTAATGTTTCTGAAAGACTGCGTATCCAGATGTCTGACCAGCTCGGCCAGCAAGTTCGATCCTTGCAAAATAGAAATGGAGACCTCAGCTCTCAGGTGCAAGAGTTGGAAGGAAGAAATGATTATATGACCTCCAAGATGGATGGCTTCGTCCAGGCAAATGAACAGCTCAACCAGGAAGTCCAGGCTTTACATGATCAGATGGCAGCCAATTCTGCATGGCAAGAAAAGGAGCTAGCAGACATGTGCAGAATGATGGAGAGCTTGCAAAATCAACAATAGCTAGCAGCAACTCCACAAAAGGCTTCTACTCGCACCAAGTCGAAGCTGGATGTTCGAGAAACTATTCCTAATACTACAACTCGTCGCGGTGCTCTTTTAATGGGTACAATGTTGCAACCTGAAAAAACTGTAAATAACATCGTCTCGCAACGACGCAGGGGTCCTTGATCGTTGCATCAATTGTTGGATGTTTGTTGTTAAGTCGAAAGACGTATCGTGTGCGAATAAATTGATTCTGTTGCCACTAATTTTCAAACCTGGTGCATTAGGATTCTAGTGTCGCTAATTATAAAATGTGGCATTAACAGATTATTGCGATGAAAATAAACTGTTGCAATAGGAAGCTAGCTATTGCCACAAATTATAAAATGTTGCACTACAAACATTTGGCTACGACCAAAAAAGCGTTGCACTAGACTGCTATTGCCACCACCTAGAGAACGTCGCATTACGACCCTGTTGCAACAGATTGGAATATGTTGCATTACAAACCTATTGCCACACATCAGAAATTGTTGCAATACAATACTATTGTCACGGTTTTGAAATCGTTGCAATACCGTACTATTCGCCATGAACGTGAAATCGTTGCATTACCGTATTATTGGCCACGGCTGTGAAATCGTCGCGGTACCATATTATTCGCCACGAGTGTGAAATCATCGCGATACCGTACTATTTGCCACGGAAGTGAAATTTTTGCAACACCGTAGTATTCGCCACGAATGTGAAAATGTCACGATACGATATTATTCGCCACGAGTGTGAAATCGTCGTGATACTGTACTATTCGCCACGGATGTGAAAACGTCGCGATACCATATTATTCGCCACGCGTGTGAAATCGTCGCGATACCTTACTATTCGCCACGGATGTGAAATCATTGCAACACCATACTATTCGCCACGAATGTAAAGACATTACCATACCGTACTATTCGCTACGGATGTGAAATCGTTGCAACACCGTACTATTCGCCGCGAATGTGAAAATGTCGCGATACCATACTATTCGCCACGAGTATGGAATCGTCGCGATACCGTACTTATCGCCATATATGTGAAATCATTGCAAATAAAGTACTATTCGTTGCAATACGTTAAATCGTCGCAATACGTTAAACCGTTGCAATACCATACTATTTGCCACGAATGTGGAGTCGTTGCAATACCATACTTTTTGCCATGAATGTGGCATCGTTGCAACACCATTATTTTCATTGCAATACGTGAAATCATCGCAATACGTTAAACGGTTGCAATACCATACTATTTGCCACGAATGTGGAGTCGTCGCAATACCATACTTTTTGCCACGAATGTGGCATCATTGCAACACCATTATTTTCGTTGCAATACATTAAATCATTGCAATACGTTAAAACGTTGCAATACCATACTATTTGCCACGAACATGGAGTCGTTGCAATACCATACTTTTTGCCACGAATGTGGCATCGTTGCAACACCGTTATTTTTGTTGCAATAAGTTAAATCGTCGCAATATGTTAAAATGTTGCAATACCATACTATTTGCAACGAACGTGGAGTCGTTGCAGTACCATACTTTTCGCCATGAATGTGACATCGTTACAACACCGATATTTTCGTCGCAATACGTTAAATCGTCGCAATACGTTAAATCGTTGTAATACCATACTATTTGCCACCAACGTGGAGTCGTCGCAATACCATACTATTTGCCACGGATGTCAAGTCGTCTCAATAACCTATTGCCACAGCTATTATCGCCACGAGTCGGAAAAACCATCGCGGCGTTCTATTTCGTCGCGACAACAACCTATCGCGACGAATTTCGACCTATTGCAACGATTTTTTTCGTCGCAATAACCCGGAATCCTGGTAGTGGTACCATAGGACGCAGGATGATTAACAGCTTCATCACCGTACTTCAAGAACTCAGTTCAAGTGATGTAGATTTCTAAAGTGATGAAGATGATGACGATCTGGCCAACTTATGCTTCATGACAGGCAAAACAAGATCAAGATCAAGTCAGGAGGATGCAGAACACAATAGTGTCGCACTTCTTAGTGTCTAATGCACTAAGAAGTTGCCTAGCATTCTCAGCATCAGAAAAATTAACGTTGACACTACGTAAGTTCGGGAGATGAAAGTTACATCTATTCGTGAATCAACTGTCATGATTTCTCTTACATTTGATGTACTTTACTCTAAAGTAAAAACTCATGAAATTGACATCTTATCACGAAAGAATCCAAATAAGTCTATTGTATTTGTCTCACAGCGTGATATGCCTAGCTCTAGCCAAACATCATCTTGCAATA
The DNA here is from genome assembly GCA_036927565.1 of Tuctoria greenei. Lineage (NCBI taxonomy): Eukaryota > Viridiplantae > Streptophyta > Magnoliopsida > Poales > Poaceae > Tuctoria > Tuctoria greenei. Next base: position 170,263,368 of record JAYESD010000003.1, on the reverse strand, counting down.
CTCTTGTTTTGTTGTCCTCACTAACCCTGGAGCAGATTGAGGAATTTCTAGAAGAGGAGTTAGCACTCATCTCTACTATATTCTCAAAAGCATTGCAAAATTTGAGAACTAGAAGGAGAGGAAGCTCCGAACCTTAGCGCTGTTTTGAATGTGGTAAGATAGGACACTTTCGTACAAATTGACCTAATCTTTCAGGTCCTTCTACCCGTGATGAAAAATAGAACAAGGTCAATACCACTTTTGGAAACTCCAACAAGAAAAAGAAGGGTACCATAGGACGCAGGATGATTAAGAGCTTCATCACCGCACTTCAAGAACTCAGTTCAAGTGATTTATATTTCTAAAGTGATGAAGATGATGACGATCTGGCCAAATTATGCTTTATGGCGGGCAAACAAGATCAAGATCAAGTCAGGAGGATGCATAACATGATAGTGACGACGATGAGGTATGTCCTACTTGCGAAGAAATGATGCTATTTATCGTGCCACTATTATTGTCAAGAAAAAGGACAAAAAACTTAGGGATAATGCTGCTAAAACTGAATCACTAGAATCTGAAATAAACTGTTTAAAAACTTTTATTCCTATGATGATGCATGTCCCTCATGTGACATAATTTATGAACAATTGTCCACATTAAGAAGTGCACACTCCTCCACTCTAGATAGACTTGATGAAGAATTTGAAGAGAACAAAAAGATGTCTGATTTTAATGTTAAAAACTTAAAAGACGCTTCTTGTTGTACAGATGATTTGCATTGTTCTGCATGTGATAATCTTGATAAGAAACTAAAGGATGCAATGAATAAAATTTCCATTATGAACAATGCTTTACGTTCTCATTAAGTTAAATATTGTTCCAATTGCAAATTAAAAGGAAAAACTTCATGTGAAAATTGCCTTGATCTGTCCGATAAACTTGATGACACGCATAGGACATTAGATCGGTTTTGTAATGGGAATAAGAACCTAAACTTGCTGCTGAATTCTTCCGAGTCTTGCAATGATAAAACTGGTTTAGATTTTGATTCTCATGCTCATTCTAAGGCACATCCACCTAAAACTATAAAGTCATTAGGAAGTGGTTTGATTCAAACAGTTCCTAAACAAAAGAAGTGATTTTCAAATCTGCAGGAATGTTGTCTCATTCGGTTTCAAATAAAAATGTTGCTTGCTCATCTAGTGTAACACCCTCATTTTCATGCATCATGCCCTACATACATTCAAATACATGTTTAACATTAATCCACATAAAGAGGAATAAGTTTAAAATTGTTTTGGAACAAAACCGCACTTAAAATTCTGGAAAGTGCGGACTAGTCCGATTTTGGCGCGGACTAGTCTGATTTCTCTCTGACCTCGATTGGACTTGTTTGTTTTTGCTGCGAACTAGTATGTTTTTGCCTCTGGACACTTTTAGACTTGTTCGGTCTTGTGCGGACTAGTCCGGTGTTTCAAGAATCCTTGAAAATTTGCTAAGTCCTTGGACTTGTCCGGACTAGTCCGGTGTTCCAGCGGACTTGTCCGTTTTCCTCTCTGACTAAAGTCGAACTTGTACGATTTTTTGCTAGAGTTGTCTGATTTCTCTCTGGATAACTTCGAACTAGTCCGGTCCTTTTCGGACTTATGTGATAAATCGCGACTCCGAGTTGATCTTTTGTTTCACAACTTGTTTCTTGGGTCTTGCGTAATGTGGGCCTAGGGACGTCTTGCCTAACTCTGTTAGAGCCCATGTGGGACTCTAAACCAGCCTCTACTCCTCTCAAACTCGAAATCCATCTAACCCTAGCCTCCACCTCTATATAAACAACCCCACCCCTTGGCTTGACATCTATTTGCCACTTTTCCACCCCACCCAAACCCTAGTTCGTGGAGAGCCAACATCAAGGAGGAAGGAGGAGATCCCAAGCAAGAAGTAGAGGGGGAGGAAACGAAAGAGGATCAAGATCTCCGTCAACTTCGAGTTCTTCATCAACAATCCACCATCAAGTTCTTCATCAACCCTAGATCGTCAAGATCCAAATGTTGCCTCCAAGATCCTTGATTCATTGGAGTCCTAAACACTTGGTATACCTTCTATTTCCTTTTCCTTACGTGAATTCGACCACTAATCTCCAAATTCACGCCGATCTAGAAAAACCTAATCTGCTGATCTCGCAAAGTGCGGACTTGTCCGGTCCCTAGCAGACTAGTTCGATTTTCCTGGTTAAATTGTGTTGAATTTATTCTAAAATTAGGCCTAATAGACACCAAACCTGTATAAACTTGTTAAAAGCAGTCAGAACTAGTTAGTGATGATTAAAAGCAACTCATAATAAGTCCCATCTTGCATTTTCATTAATCATGCATGTCGCATCATATTGAGTAATATTTGTGCACTCTTTGATTGTGATTTCTTGTTTGTATGTTATTGTGCAGATTAGACGAATTTGTGCTAAAGAGTGCCGCGGAGGATCTCCAGCACCAAGAGTTTGAATGCTTTGACCCGAATAAATCCCAAGAGCAAGGCAAGTGTCCTTGAAGCATATTGATCCTATTTTGACAATAAAAGTTTTGTTTGCAAACTGCATGCTTGTGTCAATTTGATGGGTATCCTATGATAGGAATTTTACTAGCTTTGTTTAACTACCCTTGTCAACTAGAATACATGGTAGAGAGTCGGGAAGGGCTTTTTACCCCTTTTGCTTCGCTTAATTATTTGGGATGGGAAAACAACTATACCACTTACCTTAATTATGTAATTATGAGATTATAATTAACATGAACTAGTTAATATGATATGGTAATGGGTGATCTAAGCAAGCCCGATATGTGGATGGGTTGGATGTTATGGTGGTTTGCTTGCTATAGATCTAAGTACTGGTTCCTACGAGAAAAAGCCAGGACTACAGTGCCACCACAAGGCCAAGTATGGGTGCGGCATAGCTGATTAATTAGGGCTTTGCCAGTGCTATTTGGACCATTATGGATGCTCGGGGAAGGGATAGTAAGATTGGGTTTGTTGATGATAGGTGGGACTACCCTGGGATCCGAATGGCTCAAGAGGGGGCCCTTGGTTGAATATGTTCTTAGTTGGAGGCATCGCCACCGGTGAAACCTCAGTGGGGTCTAAATAGGCTAGTAATCCCTTTGTAAAAGCTATTTTGTGATCTCTTGGCCATACACCAAAGGAAGTGTAATTGGCATAAGGGAGGTTCTTTAGTCGCCGATGGGTGATGAAATCACAAACACGTGGATAAAGTGGTACAAACTCTGCAAGGTCTTAAGAACTATCATGATAGTCATGCTCCCGGTTATGAGCACCTGGACAATTTCCATGATTAGACGAAAATTGGGATTTGGGATGGTTATGGTTGGTATTATGGTTATGGATTGTTATGAATTAAACTCTGGTATTGAACATGGATATTGGTATATGATGATGGATATGGAATATGGACTGGTATTATAATAACTACATGGCTTATGATGCGTTCATTTCATATACCTATAATATATTGCCTTTTAAATGTTTTAATGTACTTTTTAACTCCGAGCCATTATTATATTCGTCATTTGAATCAGCTACATGTCATACTTTCCACACTTGCTGAGTACGACATGTACTCACCCTTGCACCCCCCCCCCCCAATAGTTGCCTGTGGTGTTGCATAGAGCTGCGCTATACCCTATTGCTTAGCTGCATAGTACTTATTTAGTTTGTTTCCACTACATTAGTTGAACTTGTCATTAATACTCATTAGAGATTGTATTCGAGGATATTATGAATTGTGTAATAAAATTTGGTTAATTAATCTTGTTCTGTGGTAATTTTCTGTATACTCTTTTGTGAGTGCACTCGTCTATATGTGTTGAATGTCCTGGGCACGCATGTGCGTTCACTTGGTTCATTTTTGGAACCGGGTGTCACAAATGGGTATCAGAGCCACAGGTTGACCATGGGATGCAGCCTAGATAGAATGGGCACTTTAGAGCACATAGGAGCACTTAGGAATCGATGTGTTTTTGTTTGGAGTGCTGTTTGCTATATATATTGCTTGCTTGTCTGCTTAATAGAGGATTTTTGGATGCTTTAGCATTGCAAAGTCCACCTAGGCTAGTGAGTTGTTTATTGTCATATCCCTTGAAGCATATAGTTGGGGACGGTTTTCTAATTCTTACCTATTGCTTTTCTTCAGATGGTGAAGACTCGCAACCAGAGGGATGTCAATGATGAAGAGGAGAACCATGGAGTACCCCAGAACCACAATGGACAAGGACCTGCTCATGGAGCTATGACTATCAAGCAGTTTTTGGCTATGCAAAACCAGCTCATGCAGACCATGATATAGACTATGGGACAGCTGCAGGCTGGCAATAACAACAATTAGCCTTACATGCCTCCACCGCCACCCCCACCTCCTCATAACGGGTTAGGAGAGTTTATGAGGACTAAGCCGCCAACCTTTGCTAAAGCCACTGACCCTATGGATGCGGATGATTGGCTCAAGTCCGTGGAGAAGAAGCTTTCTATCGTCCAATGCGGTGACCGGGAGAAAGTGCTTTTTGCTTCTCATCAACTAGTTGGAGCAGCTGCGGATTGGTGGGTTCCTTTATGCAATGCTCACGAGAACCAAGAGCGAATTACTTGGGCCAAATTCAAAGAGAGCTTCCATTCTCATTATGTGCCGGAAGGAGTTATGATTTTGAAGAGGCAACAATTTGAGAACTTGAGGCAAGGAAGATCGAGCGTGGGTGAATATCTCAACAAATTCACTCACCTCTCAAGATATGTGCCTGAGGATGTTAGTCGGGAAAGCCAGAAGCAATACTTGTTCATGAGAGGCTTGAACAATGAGATCCAAGTGCAATTGCTCAATTGTGACTATGCAAACTTCCAGAAGCTTGTGGACAAAGCAATTGTGTTTGAGAACAAGGTCCGTGAGATGGAGCAAGACAACAAGATGAAGGCACCATATCAAGGACAACAACAAGGAAGCAATGTGCGCCCTCGCTTCACACCGCCCAATGCGCCTTACTTCAGCTCTTTTGCGCCTACTCATCGCCCTGGATTTCCACCATGCCCAACCCTGTTTGTGCAGCAGCGCCCTGTTATGCAAGCACCTAGGCCTCCAATGTCTTATGCACCTCGTGCCAACTATCCTGGTGTGACGCCCGGTTCCAAAAACTGAACCAAGCTAACGCATATGTGTGCCCAGGATGTTCAACACACATACCCGAGTGCAATCACAAAAGAGTATATAGAAAATTACCACAGAACAAGATTAATTATCAAATTTTATTACACAACCCATATTATCCTCGAACACAATCTCTAATGAATATTAATGACAGGTTCAACTAATGCAGCGGAAATAAACTAATTAAGCAACTAAGCAAACTAAGCAAAAGGGATAGCGCAACTCCATGCAACACCACAGGCAAAGCTGACGGTAGACACGACCTAGAACTCCGCATTATCGCCATTAAACTCACAATTCTGACCTGCAACTGTTGGGGGCGGATTGCAAAAGTGAGAACTTGTCGTACTCAGCAAGTGTGGAAAGTATGACATGTGGCTGAATCAAATGACGACAATAATAATGGCAAAGTGCTGAAAAGTACAGTAAAACATTTGAAAAGTGATATATTATATGTATGCGAAGTAAACCCATCATAGTCATAAATAATATCATAATACCAGTCCATAATTCACCATCCTCATCAATAATTCTAGATTTCATCATTTGCCAATAACCATATTCAATACCAGAAATTAATCCATAACCATCCATAACCATTACCAAACCATAACCATCCCAATTTTCCAATTTCCCTCTAATCATGGAAGTTGTCCAGGTGCTCATAACCGGGAGCACGACTATCATGATAGTTTTAATTAACTCTGCAGAGTTTGTACCTCTTTACCCACGTGTTCGTGATTTCATCACCTTTCGGCGACTAAGAATCTCCCTTATGCCCATGACCCGTCAGTCATATTACACACTTCTGTTGTTGTGTGGCCAAGAGATCACAAAATAGCCTTTACAAAGGGATTACTAGCCTATTTAGACCCCACTGAGGTTTCACCGGTGGCGATGTCTCCCGCAGAGCACATCTTCAACCAAGGGCCCCCTCTTGAGCCATTCGGATCCCAGGGTAGTCTCACCAATCATCAACAAACCCAATCCGACTACCCCTTCCCCGAGCATCCACAATGGTCCAAACAGCACTAGCAAAGCCCTAATTAATCAGCTACGCCGCACCCATACTTGGCCTCGTGGTGGCACTTTAGTCCTGGCTTATTCTCGCATGAACTGGTCCTTAGATCTAAAGCAAGCAAACCACCATAACATCCAACCCATCCACATACCAGGCTTGCATAGATCACCCATCACCATACCGTATTGACCAGTTCACATTAACCAGAATATCATTAATACATAATTAAATGTGTAGTGTTGGTTTTTCCATCCCAATTAATTAAGCAAAGCAAAAAGGTAAAAACCCTTCCCGACTCTCTACCATAAATTCCAGGTGACAAGGGTGGTTAAACAAATCTAGTAAACTTCCTACCATAGGATTCCCATCAATTTGACACAAGCATGCAGTTTGCAAACAAAACATTTAATAAAACAGGATCAATATGCTTCAAGGACACTTGCCTTGCTCCGGCGGATGGGGTTGCTCAAGCGCTTCGAAGTCTTGGTTCTGAAAATCCTCGTACACGATCTCTTGAGCACTTCCCTCTACTCGTGATCACACATACAAGAAAATACATAAAAATCAATATGATGCACACACATTAATCAACATGCGATGATATGCATGCATGCAAAGTACAATAATTGATTAACTACAGTTGTTTATTAATTAGATGCAAGTAGTTCATACGTGTTCATATGAGTTTACGGGGGTTTTAGAGTGGATTAATGCTGCTGAAAATAAAATTGTGGTGCAACTAAAATCAATTTACGTATATTAGATTCAATATGGTCGCTAAAATTCGCATCGGGAATATGGCCTACCGTAGATGCGATGGCTTCGATGATCGAGGGATGGGGACAATGCATAGACGATGTAGATGCGCAGGGTCCTCCGGCGGCACGACGACAGCGGCGCGATGGCGACGTCGATCTCCGGCGGACGGTGGCGCCCTCCTCCTTTTTTTCTTCCTCTTCCTCCTCTTTTTTCCTCTCTTTTCTTACCTGGCAGCGGCTCTGTTCTCTGGAGTTTTATTTTCTTCCTGTACCGGCGGCGGCGGTTTGCTGGATCGGGAAAAGTCCCTAGGGCTTCGGTCCTTTTTTATAGGCGCGGGACCGCGTGGGCGAGCGGGAAAATCGGGCGGGCGCGGAGTCGCGCGTTCGGCGCGGTAGCGTGCGGGGCCCAGGCGGCGTCGGTGCGGGTGGGCGTGCGGTGCGCAGGCGCGTGGGGCCGGTCGGGGTGCGAGGGGATTGAGCGGGGCGCTCGGGCGCGTGTCGGCGGGAGCGGGATGCGGCGCAGTGGGCCAGGGCACGGCGTGGGAGTCGGCGGCATCAGGAGGCGGGGCGAGCCACGCGGGATTCGCGGTGGGAGGGCGCAGCGCGTTTGGCGGGAGCAGCGGGAAAATCGGGCGGGAGCGGCGCGTCGGTGCGTGGCCGGCTGGGCCGGTCGGCGGCCTGGCCGGCGGTTGGTTGGTTTTGTTTTTTTTTCTTCTTTTTTTAATATATTACTATTTTTTATAGTACTTATTTATTTTTATTATTATTTTTTTATTTTATTTATATTATTTATCTTATTCATTTTATTTATCTATTATTATATATATACATATTTATTATTATATAATTTATTTATATACATTTCTTTATATATATATATTATTATTTTAGATTTATTCCCTAATACAAGTTTAGGATATAATTATTATTTTTTTTCTTCTTTTTGCTACACCATATATGTATGTTTTATCCTTTTATTATCTGTTTTTTTCCTACTAATGTTTAATGCATGATCATGTATGCAATGCAGGATGCGAAAATTTAGGGTGTTACAAATCTACCCCCCTTAAAGTGAATCTCGCCCTCGAGATTCGATAGCGTGGAGAAAAGGTGAGGGAATTCTTCCTTCAGGTCTTCTTCACGTTCCCATGTAGCTTCGGCTTCCGTATGGTGGTTCCATTGCACTTTGCACCAACGAATCCTCTTATTCCTTGTGAATCCAAAACAATGAGGTTGGCGGAGAAGTCTACCCCCTTATTATAAGGCTTACTTTTGGACATACTATATTTGTCCTCATCTCATGTCTAGGAGACTTAACCAATAGAGTAAACTTCATATGAGAGATAGGCAAACTATACTTGGCAACATACTTCAATGCAATGAATGAATGCGATGCTCCAGAATCAAATAACATAGTTGCGGGGTTGGTGTTGGCGAGAAACATACCAATGACCATGTCATCAGCTTGTTGAGCATCCTCCGTAGAGACATGGTTCACGTTACCACGAGCAAAATTCTGCTGTCCACGGCTTCCTTGTGGCTGTCCTCCATTAGGTCTTGGGTTTTGCCTCGGCGCATTGCTTCTTTGACCAAGGCCTGACTTAGGACATTGATTCACAAAGTGTCCAGCTTCTCCACAAGTATAAAACTTCTTAACTCCACCAGAATTATTGGGACGAGCTTGGTTTTGAACATTGACTCCAGGAAAATCAGCACGAGGCGCATAAGGCATTGGGGGCCTAGGTGCTTGCATAACAGGGCGTTGCTGCACAAACTGAGCTGGGCGCGGTGCATAATCAGGGCGCTGTACAGAAGCAGAGGAATTGTAGTATGGCGCATTAGGAGGCGCAAGGCGAGGGCGCACATTACTTCCTTGTTGTTGTCCTTGATATGGCTCCTTCCTCTTGATTTCTTGCTCCATCTCACGGATCTTGTTCTCAATCACAATTGCTTTGTCCACAAGCTTCTGAAAATTGGCATAATCGCAGTTGAGTAGTTGCACTTGGATCTCATTGTTCAAGCCTCTCATGAACAAGTACTGTTTCCGGCTGTCCCGACTAACATCCTCAGGCGCATATCTTGAGAGTTGAGTGAACTTATTGAGATATTCACTCACGCTTGATCTTCCTTGCCTTAAATTCTCAAATTCTTGCCTCTTCAATATCATAACACCCTCGGGCACATAATGAGAACAAAAATTTTCCTTGAATTTGGCCCAAGTAATTCTCTCTTGATTCTCATGAGCATTGCAATAAGAATCCCATCAATCCGCAGCTGTTCCAACTAGTTGATGAGAAGCAAACAAGACCTTCTCCCGGTCACTGCATTGGACAATAGCTAGCTTCTTCTCCACGGACTTGAGCCAATCATCAGCATCCATAGGGTTTGCGGCTTGAGCAAAGGTTGGCGGCCTAGTCCTCATGAACTCTCCCAATCGGTTATGAGGAGGCGGGGGTGGCGGTGGAGGCATGTGTGGTTGATTGTTGATATTGCCAGCCTGCAGCTGTCCCATGGTCTGTATCATGGTCTGCATGAGCTGGTTTTGCATAGCCAATAGTTGCTCAATGTTGATAGCTCCATGAGCAGGTCCTTGTCCATTGTTATTTTGAGGTACTCCATGGTTCTCTTCCTCGTCATTGACATCCCTCTGATTGCGAGTCCTCACCATCTAGAGAAAAGCAATAGGTAAGAATTTAGAAAACATCCCCAACTAAATGCATCAAGGGATATGAAGCTAACCAACTAGCTACACTAGCCTAGGTGGACATGGCAATGCTAAAGCATCCCAAAATCCTCTATTAAGCACACAAGCAAACAATATATATAGCAAACAGCACTCCAAGCAAAAACATATCGATTCCTAAGTGCTCCTATGTGATCTAAAGTGTCCATTCTATCTAGGCTGCATCCTACGGTCAACCTGTGGCTCTGATACCAATCTGTGACGCCCGGTTCCCAAAACTGAACCAAGCTAACGCATATGTGTGCCCAGGATGTTCAACACACATACCCGAGTGCAATCACAAAAGAGTATAAAGAAAATTACCACAGAACAAGATTAATTATCAAATTTTATGACACAACCCATATTATCCTCGAACACAAGCTCTAATGAATATTAATGACAGGTTCAACTAATGCAGCGGAAATAAAATAATTAAGCAACTAAGCAAAATAAGCAAAAGGGATAGCGCAACTCCATGCAACACCACAGGCAAAGCTGACGGTAGACACGACCTAAAACTCCGCATTATCGCCATTAAACTCACAATTCTGACCTGCAACTGTTGGGGGGGATTGCAAGATTGAGTACATGTCGTACTCAGCAAGTGTGGAAAGTATGACATGTGGCTGAATCAAATGACGACAATAATAATGGCAAAGTGCTGAAAAGTACAGTAAAACATTTGAAAAGCGATATATTATATGTATGTGAAGTAAACCCATCATAGTCATAAATAATATCATAATACCAGTCCATAATTCACCATCCTCATCAATAATTCCAGATTTCATCATTTGCCAATAACCATATTCAATACCAGAAATTAATCCATAACCATCCATAACCATTACCAAACCATAACCATCCCAATTTTCCAATTTCCCTCTAATCATGGAAGTTGTCCAGGTGCTCATAACCGGGAGCACGGCTATCATGATAGTTTTAATTAACTCTGCAGAGTTTGTACCTCCTTACCCACGTGTTCGTGATTTCATCACCTTTCGGCGACTAAGAATCTCCCTTATGCCCATGACCCGTAAGTCATATTACACACTTCCGTTGGTGTGTGGCCAAGAGATCACAAAATAGCCTTTACAAAGGGATTACTAGCCTATTTAGACCCCACTGAGGTTTCACCGGTGGCGATGTCTCCCGCAGAGCACATCTTCAACCAAGGGCCCCCTCTTGAGCCATTCGGATCCCAGGGTAGTCCCACCAATCATCAACAAACCCAATCCGACTACCCCTTCCCCGAGCATCCACAATGGACCAAACAGCACTAGCAAAGCCCTAATTAATCAGCTACGCCGCACCCATACTTGGCCTCGTGGTGGCACTGTAGTCCTGGCTTATTCTCGCATGAACCGGTCCTTAGATCTAAAGCAAGCAAACCACCATAACATCCAACCCATCCACATACCAGGCTTGCATAGATCACCCATCACCATACCGTATCGACCAGTTCACATTAACCAGAATATCATTAATACATAATTAAATGTGTAGTGTTGGTTTTTCCATCCCAATTAATTAAGCGAAGCAAAAAGGTAAAAACCCTTCCCGACTCTCTACCATAAATTCTAGGTGACAAGGGTGGTTGAACAAATCTAGTAAACTTCCTACCATAGGATTCCCATCAATTTGAAAGAAGCATGCAGTTTGCAAACAAAACATTTAACAAAACAGGATCAATATGCTTCAAGGACACTTGCCTTGCTCCGGCGGATGGGGTTGCTCAAGCGCTTCGAAGTCTTGGTTCTGAAAATCCTTGTACACGATCTCTTGAGCACTTCCCTCTACTCGTGATCACACATACAAGAAAGTACATACAAATCAATATGATGCACACACATTAATCAACATACGATGATATGCATGCATGCAAAGTACAATAATTGATTAACTACGGTTGTTTATTAATTAGATGCAAGTAGTTCATACGTGTTCATATGAGTTTACGGGGGTTTTAGAGTGGATTAATGCTGCTGAAAATAAAATTGTGGTGCAACTAAAATCAATTTACGTATATTAGGTTCAATATGGTCGCTAAAATTCGCATCGGGAATATGGCCTACCGTAGATGCGATGGCTTCAATGATCGAGGGATGGGGACAATGCGTAGACGAAGTAGATGCGCAGGGTCCTCCGGCGGCACGACGACAGCGGCGCGATGGCAACGTCGATCTCCGGCGGACGGTGGCGCCCTCCTCCTTTTTTCTTCCTCTTCCTCCTCTTTTTTCCTCTCTTTTCTTCCTTGGCGGCGGCTCTGTTCTCTGGAGTTTTTTTTTTCTTCCTGTACCGGCGGCGGCGGTTTGCTGGATTGGGAAAAGTCTCTAGGGCTTCGGTCCTTTTTTTATAGGCGCGGGACCGCGTGGGCGAGCGGGAAAATCGGGCGGGCGCGGAGTCGCGCGTTCGGCGCGGTAGCGTGCGGGGCCCAGGCGGCGTCGGTGCGGGTGGGCGTGCGGCGCGTAGGCGCGTGGGGCCGGTCGGGGTGCAAGGGGATCGAGCGGCGCGCTCGGGCGCGTGTCGGCGGGAGCGGGATGCGGCGCAGTGGGCCAGGGCGCGGCGCGGGAGTCAGCGGCATCAGGAGGCGGGGCGAGCCACGCGGGAGCGGGATTCGCGGTTGGAGGGCGCAACGCGTTTGGCGGGAGCGGCGGGAAAATCAGGCGGGGGAGAGGGGGGGGGGGCGGGCGGCTTGGCGGCGTGAGCACGGGAGCGGCGCGTCGGTGCGTGGCCGGCTGGGCCGGTCGGCGGCCTTGCCGGCGGTTGTTTGGTTTTGTTTTTTTTCTTCTTTTTTAATATATTACTATTTTTTATAGTACTTATTTATTTTTATTATTATTTTTTATTTTATTTATTTTATTTATCTTATTCATTTTATTTATTTATTATATATATATACATATTTATTATTATATAATTTATTTATATACATTTCTTTTTATATATTATTATTATTATTTTAGATTTATTCCCTAATACATGTTTTAGGATATAATTATTATTTTCTTTTTCTTTTTTTTGCTACACCATATATGTATGTTTTATCCTTTTATTATCTTTTTTTCCTACTAATGTTTAATGCATGATCATGTATGCAATGCAGGATGCGAAAATTTAGGGTATTACACCTGGAGCCAATGCTTAGAACCAAGCTCGTCCCAATAATTCTGGTGGAGTTAAGAAGTGCTATACTTGTGGAGAAGCTGGACACTTTGCACATCAATGTCCTAAGTTAGGCCTTGGTCAAGGAAGCAATGCACCGAGGAAAAACCCAACACCCAATGGAGGACAGCCACAAGGGAACCGTGGACAGCTGAATTTTGCTCGTGGCAACGTGAACCATGTCTCTACGGAGGATGATCAACAAGCGGATGACGTGGTCATTGGTATGTTTCTCGCAAACTCCGACCCGACGACTATGTTATTTGATTATGGGGCATCGCATTGATTCATTGCATCGAAATATATTGCCCAATATAGTTTGCCTATCTCTCACATGAAGTTTACTCTATTGGTTAAGTCTCCTGGAGGATAGATGAGAACAAATATAGTACGCCCAAAAGTAAGCCTTAGAATAAGGGGGGTAGACTTCTCTGCCAAACTCATTGTTTTGGATTCTCAAGGATTGGATATTATACTTGGTATGGACTGGTTGAAGAAGCACAATGCAGTTATTGAGTGTCCCACGAAGACGGTGAAGTTGACCAATGAAGAAGGGATCACCATAGAATTTGAAGCATCTCAAACCGCACTGAAGCGATAAGAGCTGAATCACATGGATGGTAGTGCAATTGAGGAAATTTCGGTGGTGTGTGAATTTTTGGACGTGTTCCCGGATGAGTTGCCAGGTATGCCACCTGATCGAGATATTGAGTTTGTTATTGAATTAATACCTGGAACTGCACCTATAGATAAGAGGCCCTATAGGATGCCTCCTATGGAATTAGCGGAGCTCAAGAAGATATTTTAAGAGCAACTAGAGAAGGGCTTCATTCGTCCTAGCTCTTCACCTTGGGGAGCACCCGTTCTATTTGTGGACAATAAGGTTGGATCCCAAAGGATGTGCGTAGATTACCGAGCTCTCAACGAGGTAACAATCAAGAACAAGTACACCTTGCCACGCATAGAAGATGTTGACGGCTCCTAATATATACTAACAAATAATCCCCAGCAACGGCACCAGAAATGCTTGTTGGTATTTCTTAACACCACAGATCATCTCAGGTAAAGAGATGAGATCCGCAAGCGCATGGAAGATAACATTGTAGCATTTCACCCATGAGTATTCCGAAGGGTATCGTATTTAACCCAAAGGAAGGCAATGGAGTAAAGTATATACTACTCTTATGGTCAAGCTATGGGATACTAATCAATTATTAGGACAGGGGGTAAGTTGATAATAGGGGTAGTGTGACACACACCTAGGCAATCTATTCTTAAAGGGTAAATGGGTCCTAGACGGAGATTGGATTAAGAGTTAGAGAGTTGCTCCTACAATGCTCCTAATACATATACATAGCCTAAGGTAGATACTAATGGTCATGTCAATGATGAATTCCTATGCAATGCTATTCAACACATCGGGCACGGGCTTACCCCTAGCAATACTAGGGCGACTCCTGCCAAGAGTCTGTGGCATAGCCGAACGTGGAGGATTACAAAAGACAGATAGGGTTGTCACCACCTTCTGCCTACCTCTTCCATCCGTAGGTCTACAAGACATCCAATGCTACTTAAATACCCAAGCACCATGCTAGCATACTAAGAAAATACCTTAAGAGCTGCAGCACAAGCTATCCTAAGGCAATGAACTAAATCATCGTAGAACCAATGTTGATTGCATAGCATAGTTATTCATATTAACATGATCATATCATAACTACATAGACCATAGTGGGGGTCTATAGTGTTTATGACCATAAGATGTGATCATGAGAGTACAATCATAAAGACTATACCTTCCACTTGCATGGACTCCACAATCAAACAAGAAACGCTTTGGCCAAGTATAAGTATAAAAGAAGACTAAAGATATTATCTTTATTGAGCACAAAGTCACAAATACAAGGAGGAATACATGAGATATACCTTTCCCAATGTGGAATTGGGAAGAGAGACTCCTTCTACTCCTTTCCCAATTTGGACTTGGGACTAGAGGCTCTCCTCTCTACATCCTAACTCCTCTAAGGACTATGGAAGATAGTGTATACAATAGAATGATGCCCAAGTGGTGTGTGTTGAAGTGAGGGGTATGGGGTCCTATTTATACTAGTGTTGAGGTCGGTTCCAGCTACCAAAAGTGCGCGAATCAGTCGTCATTGCTCCAGGGAGCCAGGAGGAGCCAACACGTGGAAGTTGACTGCGTTTGGCGCCAGGACCAGGTCGGTCGACCCCCTGGTTTGGCCGACCTGGTCAGGGCTCCAAACGGCCCGTACTTCCTCCAGGTGGCTGCCAGGTGGGTCCCATTGACTGATATTGGTGCTACACCATTGGATGGCCTCAGATACTTCTCTTTGTGGGCCATTTGATCCATGTGGTGCCACGTGTCGTCACCTGATTGGCTGGGATGATATTTTATAGGATTTCTCCCCATACTTTTCCTCAATTCCTGTTTAAATATCTGCAACACATATTTCTCCAAGTACAAGTGGAAATAGGTCAAGTAGAAAGGTGATGTGTGCAAGAAATGATCAATCCTTCGCATAATTGACTTATATTGACAGCTGAAATTGGTATATACCAGCCGTCAACAAACTCCCCCAAGCTTATCCTTTGCTCGTCCCGAGCAAAGTTAAGACTTTAGGTTGATGATCAAGAGATCCTACAATGTTCTACCTTTCGAAAGTACCAAGTGCACAACAAAGTACTCTACCTAGTATTGCAAAAAGTGGCTATGGTACTTCACCCTTCTTAAGTCATTATGGGAGTTATGCCTTCTCCTATTCATGAGTAATTGAAATATAGAATAGCAAATGGAGCAAGCATAGCCTAGATATCAAGTTCCACTTCAATTCCGGAGAGATTCAAATTAGATTATAAGTACCTCAATTGATTCTCTCAATCACTCCTTTGTGTATAGTGAAAATATGTCGTCACCAAGGTATTATGCCTATAGTATTCCTACTCTTTGAATATGGCTTGTACGTGGAGCTTGGTAGGGAAAGTAAGTAGGCATATTTGCAACACATAATATTGCTAAGTCAAAAGAGCAAGCCTTAGGAGAAATCAATTATAACTTTTGAATCAAGACTTGTGCATGTGTGATGGAATGGAGGCGGATGTGGAAACATTGAGATGACTCCCTTTGATGTGGGCTCTCTTTATTGCAAGGATGAAACATGGCTACCCCCTTTTTTATGCTTATGGAGTAAGCATATTATTTCTTTTTTTTTCTCATGCTTATGATATAAGCATGCATTTTCTTTTTCTTTTTCTTGTAGCCATGTCTTCTACTCCTTTTTATGCAATAACTTGAAGAGAGTGCTAGCTATGAATATCATGGAGTTTCTCTTTTTATTGTGGAATGATGGATATGATGGAATTTTGCTTCCTTCTAGTGTAGAAGTATACCATGTGCAAGTAAAGTCTTGAATTCAAAAAGAATTGAATGATTTCTCACATAGGTCTATACTAGTTTGACTAGGCTCAATGTGAAAGCCAATAGCATATGCATAAGGTGTTGTCTATGTATGAATATCATATGGCTTTGGTAGGTATTTCCAATCAAATGAGGGAAACTTAAATCTTGATAGAATTTCTCCAGAAATCTAAGTTTCACTTTCAAAATAGGAATAGCAGCCCAATTACTAATTCAAATCTCCCAACAACCTAGAAGTAGATTAAGCTTTTGCTACCAACAATTTCTAAATCAAAGCAAAGTTAATTTTGGCCAATTTAAGCAATATTCGGAGAGTAGCAAGTTGTAAACTAGGGACTTAGGAAAAATAAAACAGAGCAACTATTCATCATTTCATCTATGTGAATTCTAAATCATTCTTACCATACATATTTATTTGATAAGCAAAGCAAATCTAAGTTCCTATTTTTATGTTTTTTTAGATGCATGGTGGATGGTGGATGAATGGAAAGCAAATATGCAATGGATGATAAAAATACAGTGGGTGTGATACAAGTTACCTCAAGTGGGGGTCCTCCCCCAAGCTTATTCTTGATCAAGTTCCGTGATAGGGGTTGGAACCCTAACGACGGAGGTAGGCCATGAGTTGGCCTATCCTTGTTGCAGCGTGGCTTTGACAATGGAGGGTTGAGTGTTGATTGTTGTGTTGCCTCCCATGGACACCATGAGTGTGGTTGAATAGAGTGTTTTCGATGTTGATCGTCTGCACATCAGGGTCTCCATGTGTTGGGTGTGACTTGTCATTCCATGGCTAGGATAATGATAACCTTTAGATCCATAGAAATGACATGCACTCAACATACATTGAGTATGTTTCGTCATTCTTTGGCTAAGGTGTATCATATCTTTTTGCCATAATGGAGTGACATCTGCCCAACATGCATTGGGTATGATCAGTTGTTCCTTGGGTAAGGTACAGCATACCTTCTAGCCACATAGGAACAACTTGCACCCAATGATAGTTGCAAATCCCTTGAGCTTGAATGAGTGCTTAGAATAGTTGAGAGCATAATGCTCTTACCCATTCATGGCAGCCCATTGGTTGCTCATGGAGGGTTCCCATTTCAAATCTCTAGCCTCGTATAGTTATAATTGACCTTCGGGCACAATTTCCGATAGGTAGCAACCATCCTCATTTACTCCTTGGCCAAGAGATGTTGAAATGGGATCCTCTAGGGAACCCAACAATCAGCTTTTTGAATGCCTGCATAGTAATATTACTCCTGCAAACTTTCTCTCTTGAATAGAGAGGGATGGTTAGCTCCCGATACTTGTACAAATGAATGTTCGGGTTATGAAACCGAACTTTCATTTGTACATACGGGGAAGAACGAAATTGAAGATGCATTGGTTCCAATGTCAAGTGTATCCACGATTAATGTGTTATTCATTGATAAGAGTGGAGCTTTATGGATAATTCATGTTGCATATTTTCTAAAGCTCTTAATCATATCAATGCATGTGATAGAAATATACTATATGGATCCCTACATCTTTTAAAGTTTCTAACCATCTTAGCTTTCATGAGCAAATTTTATCATTTAGACCATGAAAAACAAGATTCTCAATTTTATCCTCCTGAACTTCACTAGGAATTTAAAATTTAGTGACTCCTCCAAAAAATGCTATTCAATTTTAGAGCAAGGATATCACTTATTCCTAGGAGTTTGAAATCTAGTGACACCATCTATGCATGAAGTTCAATTAAAAATTATGGCTGTCACTATGCCCAAGTTTCTATATGCCAATTCACCAATTAAGTCATGCCCAAAAAGTTTTATTTTCTAAACCTAGACAAAAATGACTAAGTCTACAAAACAATTCTTAAAGGATTCTAGGTACTTGTTTTATATTTTTCCAAGTAAGGTGGGATTTCCTTTTGGAGATCCAAAAGTCAATACCCACAGTTACTCTTGTGAGGATGCATGAGAATTAAATGATGAGGAAGTGTCAATCTTCCTCACAAATGCAAGCAAATACATTCAATTCTATGGCAATCCAAACAATGAAAATTCTAAAATCATACCTCATTTGAAGAGCAGTTGGTGACAAAGGCCTTTGTGTGAGAAACTCACAACCTTGATTTTCGGCGTAGGCTTGATGGTTTATGTCAAATGCCACGTTGAGATTGGATTTGGCAATAGATTTGGTTCTGGCTCCTCCATTGGTTCATCATCTTGAATATTTCTCTTCCTCAAACTCAAAATGAGTTTGAAGGAGAGAAGTGTTCTCAAATCCTCCCAATGGTGACTTGAGCTTGATGAAACCTTCCACTTTATCGCCATACCACCTATTCACAATTTTGACCTAGCTTCACTTTAATCAAGAACACACAAAACAACTCGAAAATGGGTTACATTAGCCAAAAGCAAATTGAACCCAATTTTCAAATTGTCTTGCCCAGCTTGAAATAACTTGTAAATTCAGGTGGTCATGCACGTAGTTCATATTCAATTAAATTTCTCCCCTAATTCAAATTTTTTGTTTTATGATGGTTGGAAATTTTACTTTCCAACATGCAAATGTGGAAAACATGCAAATGCAAGGGTTGATGCAATTTGGAAAACAAATATGAGATAACTACCAATTAACCTATTGGCAAGGACTCACCGAATTTTTGAAGTCCGATGAGTAGGACTTACCTCCATTCTGTTCAGCGCGATGATTTGTTGTTCAATCCCGGAGTTGAAGATGTGGACGATTTCTTCTGTTTTGACATGCCAAACTCATTTGGCTGTCATTTGGACATGTGGCCCTAGCCTCTCGCCGTTGTATTGATATATACATGTTGTTGTAGCGACGGGTTCTCCCTCTTGAATGTATTCCGTCATTAGCATGGTGAGGCTTTGTCCTTCTTAGGGGTGCCACTCTGACCATATTGATATTCCACTGAAACAACTCATACCTTGATCATGGATCAAAGGCTTCCTTGGGCATGATGACATGTGGACTCCACAATCAAACAAGAAACGCTTCATCCACATTGTCACTTGCTCTAGGTTGAATGGGTTTGGTCGAAGTGTGGGAATCCCAACAAGTGATGTGGGATATCTTGGACTTTGAATGCTCCTTAAGTTCTTGTCCTTGGCCAAGATCTTCATGTGAATGTTGTCTTCATTTCTACTTGGCAATGATACTTCAAGGTAGGCTAGTTGAACTTAAATCCCTTGGAAAGCCATAGCCTCCTTGAATACAAGGGTGGTGTTAATTCCACCCTTGACCTCCTTGTGAATCGTAGCCATTGGAGTTGTTGTTTGAAAAAGGTCCTCATGGGTCTGAGGGAAACAATTCCCACACGTCCCATGATGACATGGATTTTCACAAATCATGTGAATATCCATGACTTGGATTATCTCCAACGAATTGGATATTCATGACACTTAAATGGGAGGTGTAGTTCCATAACTAGCATATCCACCTTGTGAAGTGGTGTGCATGACAAGCTATGGGAACTCGAGCATTCTTCAATCCTCCCCTTGAGTGAAGATCTTCTTCTCATCCATGATGAATGAGAATAGGACTCCTTCAGCTCCAGCATGAATGTGGTCATGGATTGGTGGAGCCAACCCATGACATGAGTGTTGGATGAAGAGCCAACTATCCACCCGATGGTGGAGGCAAACCAACAAGAACTTCTTCGAGCCTTCCACAAGCTTGGGTATGGATGACTTTGGCTCCTACTGAAAGCTGAAATTCTCCTGCAAAAGGCAATGGTGTTGCCTAGAGGATATTTGTTGAGGTACGCCTTGAATCATCTTGCAGTTTAGCACTTGCGTCCTCGTTGGCCATCCCATACAATGGGTTGGCCAACACTACCCTGTTTACACACAAAGGAGAAATCAAACAAGGGTAATCCAGTCTAATAACTATTAGTACCTATAGCTTAATCACAAGTGATAGCTATCCTTCACTTCCTTTGCCTTCCCCGGCAACGACGCCAGAAATGCTTGTTGACGGCTCCTAAGATATACTAACAAATCATCCCCGGCAACGGTGCCAGAAATGCTTGTTGGTATTTCTTAACACCACAGATCATCTCCCATAAAGAGATGAGATCCGCAAACGCATGGAAGATACTGTTGTAGCATTTCACCCATGAGTATTCCCAAGGGTATCGTATTTATCCCAAAGGAAGGCAATGGAGTAAAGTATATACTACTCTTATGGTCAAGCTATGGGATACTAATCAATTATACGAACAGGGGGTAAGTTGATAATAGGGGTAGTGTGACACACACCTAGGCAATCTATTCCTAAAGGGTAAATGGGTCCTAGAGTGAGATTGAATTAAGAGTTAGAGAGTTGCTCCTACAATGCTCCTAATACATATACATAGCCTAAGGTAGATACTAATGATCATGTCAATGATGAATTCCTATGCAATGCTATTCAACACATCGGACACGGGCTTACCCCTAGCAATACTAGGGCGACTCCCGTCAAGAGCCTGTGGCATAGCCAAACATGGAGGATTACAAAGGACAGATAGGGATGTCACCACCTACTGCCTACCTCTTCAATCCGTGGGTCTACAAGACATCCAACGCTACTTAAATACCCTAGCACCATGCTAGCATACTAAGCAAATACCTTAAGAGCTGCAGCACAAGCCATCCTAAGGCAATGAACTAAATCATCATTGAACCAATGTTGATTCCATAGAATAGTTAGTCATATTAACATAATCATATCATAACTACATAGACTATAGTGGGGGTCTATAGTGTTTATGACCGTAAGATGTGATCATGAGAGTACAATCATAAAGACTATACCTTCCACTTACATGGACTCCACATTCAAACAAGAAACGCTTTGTCCAAGTATACGTATAAAAGAAGACTAAAGATAATATCTTTATTGAGCACAACATCACAAATACAAGGAGGAATACATGAGATATACCTTTCCCAATGTGGAATTGGGAAGAGAGACTCCTTCTACTCCTTTCCATATTTGGACTTGGGACTAGAGGCTCTCCTCTCTACATCCTAACTCCTCTAAGGACTATGGAAGATAGTGTATACAATAGAATGATGCCCAAGTGGTGTGTGTTGAAGTGAGGGGTATGCGGTCCTATTTATAATATTGTTGAGGTCGGTTCCTGCCACCAAAAGCATGCGAATCAGTCGTCATTGACTCCAGGGAGCCGGGAGGAGGCAACACGTGGAAGTTGACCGCATTTGGCGCCAGGACCATGTTGGTCGACCCCCTGGATCGGCCCACTTGTTAAGGGCTCCAAACGGCCCGTACTAACTCCAGGTGGCTGCCAGGTGGGTCCCATTGACTGATATTGGTTCTACATTGTTGGATGGCCTCGGATACTTCTGTTTGTGGGCCATTTGATCCATGTGGTGCCACATGTCGTCGCCTGATTGGCTGAGATGATATTTTATAGGATTGCTCCCCATAATTTTCCTCAATTCCTGTATAAATATCTGCATACACATATTTCTCCAAGTACAAGTGGAAATAGGTCAAGTAGAAAGGTGATATTTGCAAGAAATGATCAATCCTTCACATAATTGAGGCTGAAATTGGTATATAATAGCCGTCAATAGAAGACTTGTTTGATCAGATGAAGGTGCTTGTGTCTTCTCTAAGATTGATTTGAGGTCAGTATACTTTCAAATGAAGATTAGACCATCGGACATACCGAAGATAGCTTTTAGGACACGATATGGATCTTATGAGTACACCGTGATGTCTTTTGGATTGACAAATGCGCTTGCCTACTTTATGTACCTCATGAATAAGGTCTTCATGGAGTACTTGGATAAATTTCTCGTGGTGTTCATTGATGACATTATGATCTACTCGAAGGATGAGAAGGAACATGAGGAACACAGAGGCTTACATTGAAGAAATTGAGGGAGCATCGATTGTACGCCAAGTTCAACAAATGTCAGTTTTGGTTAAGGGAAGTGTCGTTTTTGGGTCATATCATTTCAGGAGGAGGAGTTTTGGTTGACCCCAGAAAAGTAAGGGACGTGTTGAAATGGGAACCCCCGCAAAACGTAAAGGAAATAAGGAGTTTTCTTGGGATGGCTCGATATTACTGTAGATTCATCAAGGACTTTTCCAAGATAGCCAAGCCAATGACAGAATTGCTAATTAAGGGAAAGGCTTTCCAATGGAATCAAGCTTGTCAAAACAGTTTTGAGAAGTTGAAGAAGAGGTTGACAACAACCCTAGTATTGATATTGCCGGATGTGAGCAAGAGTTTTGATATTTATTGCAACGCCTCGAGGCAAGGACTTGGATGTGTGCTCATGCAAGATGGCCAAGTGGTCGGCTATGCATCAAGACAATTTATGAAACATGATCATAATTACACAATGCATGATTTGGAACTTGCAGCCGTGGTACATGCGTTGAAGATTTGGAGACACTATATCCTTGGACATAGGTGTGAAATTTATATGGATCACAAGAGTCTTAAGTATATTTTCACACAAACAGATCTAAAATTGAGGCAACGGAGATGGTTGGAGCTCATCAAAGATTATGATTTGGGAATCAACTATCATCCGAGAAAAGCCAATGTAGTGGTCGATGCTTTTAGTAGACACGGAGTAAGTCACCAACTCACGGTTCAAGAATTACCATCCGAGTTATGTAAGGAGTTTGAACGGTTGAATCTCGGATTCGTACATGAGATGGGGATAATGGAGTTAAATCCAACTTTGGAGGAAGAAATTCAGGAAGCTCAAACGACGGATGAGGAAATCCAAGAAATCAAGGGAAGGACCCAAGAAGGGAGAGAATTCAGATTTGATGAGGATGAACATGGTACCTTATGGCTTGGAAAAAGGATTGTCGTTCCCAATGTAAAGCATATTCGGGAGACAATACTAAAGGAGGCACATGAATCGCCATACTTGATTCACCCTGGTTGTACGAAGATGTACAAAGACTTGAAGACTTGCTATTGGTGAGATTGCATAAAGAAGGACATAGCCGAATATGTCGCCTTATGTGATGTGTATCAACGAGTCAAGGCGGAACATCAAAGGCCAGCCGGATTATTGCAGCCATTGAAGATTCCGGAGTAGAAGCGGGAAGAGATCGGTGTGGACTTTATAGTTGGGTTACCACGTACTCAGTCCGGTTATGACTCAATTTGGGTAATTGTGGATCGGTTGACCAAATCAGCTCATTTCATCCCTGTGAAGACCAAGTATACAGCTGCACAATTGGCCGAAATATACATGGAGCATATTGTGTGTCGACACAGAGTACCGAAGAAGATAGTCTCGGATAGAGGTTCTCAATTTACCTCCAGATTTTTGCAGAAATTGCATGAAGCATTGGGAACAAGGTCGAACTTTGGTTCGGCATATCACCCTCAAACGGATGGACAAACCGAGAGGACCAATCAAATTTTGGAGGACATGTTAAGAGCTTGTGCTTTAAAGCATGGGAAAGGTTGGGACAAGAGATTGCCATATGCAGAATTTTCATACAACAAAAGTTACCAAGCGAGTCTGAAAATGTCACCATATGAAGTGCTTTATGGAAGGAAGTGTAGGACACCTTTATTCTAGAATGAGGCAGGAGAAACTCAAGTATTGTGTCCATATGTGTTGCAAGAAGCCGAAAAAAAAGTCCAAATAATTCATGAAAACTTGAGTGCTGCCCAATCAAGACAAAAAGGCTATGCGGACAATAGAAGAAGGAAAATAGCCTTTGAAGTGGGAGAGTTCATTTACCTTAAGGTTTCACCAATGAGAGGTCATAAGAGGTTTAACATAAGAGGCAAGCTAGCACCTCGCTATATTGGACCATTCAAGATTTTGGACAAAAGAGGAGAAGTAGCGTATAAGTTGGAGATGCCAGCTCATCTTTCGGATGTCCATGATGTCTTTCATGTTTCCCAGCTCAAGAAGTGCTTGATAGTACCGAAAGAACAAGTTCCAATGGAAGGATTGGAATTAGAGGTAGGTTTGACCTATGCCGAGCAATCGGTCAAAATCTTGGAAACCAAGGGGAGAGTCACAAGGAACAAGGTTATCAGATGGTGTAAAGTTCAATGGAAGCATCACACATAATTTGAAGCAACATGGGAGTTGGAGGATGACCTCAGGAGGAAATTTCCCTATCTCTTCTCTTCCACGTCGAGTCTCTAGGGCGAGATTCATTTTAAGGCGGGTAGGTTTGTAACACCCTCATTTTCATACATCATGCCCTACATACATTCATATACATGTTTAACATTATTTCACATAAAGAGGAATAATTTAAAATTGATTTGGAACATAACCGCACTTAAAATTCTGGAAAGTGCGGACTAGTTCGATTTTGGTGCGGACTAGTCCGATTTCTCTCTGACCTCGTTCGGACTTGTCCGTTTTTGCTGCAGACTAGTCTGTTTTTGCCTCTGGACACTTTTGGACTTGTCCGATCTTGTGCAGACTAGTCCGATGTTCCATGAATCCTTGAAAATTTGCTAAGTCCCTAGACTTGTCCGGACTAGTCCGGTGTTCCAGCAGACTTGTCCGTTTTCCTCTCTGACTAAAATTGGACTTTTCCGATTTTTGGCCAGAGTGGTCCGATTTCTCTCTGGACAACTTCGGACTAGTCCGATCCTTTTCGGACTCGTCCGATAAATTGCGACTCCGAGTTGATCTTTTGTTTCACAACTTGTTTCTTGGGTCTTGCATTAAGTGGGCCTAGGGACGTCATGCCTAACTCTTTTAGAGCCCATGTGGGACTCTAAACCGGCCTCTACTCATCCTAAACTCGAAATCTATCTAACCCTAGCCTCCACCTCTATACAAACAACCCCACCCCTTGGATTGACATCTATTTGCCACTTTTCCACCCCACCCAAACACTAGTTTGTGGAGAGCCGCCATCAAGGAGGGAGGAGGAGATCCCAAGCAAGAATAAGAGGAGGAGGAAATGAAAGAGGATCAAGATCTCCATCAACTTCGAGTTCTTCAACAACAATCCACCATCAAGTTCTTCATCAACCCTAGATCGTCAAGATCCAAGTGTTGCCTCCAAGATCCTTGATTCATTGGAGTCCTAAACACCAGTTATACCTTCTATTTCCTTTTCCTTATGTGAATTGAACCTCTAGTATCCAAATTCACGTCGATCTAGAAAACCCTAATCTGCTGATCTCGCAAAGTGAGGACTTGTCCGATCCCTAGCGGACTAGTCCGATTTTCCTGGTTAAATTGTGTTGAATTAATTGTCAAATTAGACCTAATCGACTCCAAACCTATATAAACTTGTTAACAAAAGTTAGAACTAGTTAGTGATCATTAAAAGCAACTCATTAATAAGTTACATCTTGCATTTGCATTAATCATGCATGTCGCATCATATTGAGTAATATTTGTGCACTCTTTGATTGTGTTTTCTTGTTTGTATGTTATTGTGCGGATTAGACGGATTTGCGCTAGAGAGTGCTGCGGAGGATCTCCAGCACCAAGAGTTTGAAGGCTTTGACCCGAATCAATCACAAGAGCAAGGCAAGTGTCCTTGAAGCATATTGATCCTATTTTGACAATAAAAGTTTTTTTTGCAAACTGCATGCTTGTGTCAATTTGATGGGAGTCCTATGATAGGAAGTTAACTACCTTTGTTTAACCACACTTGTCACCTGGAATACATAGTAGAGAGTCGGGAAGGGCTTTTACCCTTTTTGCTTTGCTTAATTAATTGAGATGGGAAAACAACTATACCACTTACCTTAATTATGAGATTATAATTAACATGAACTAGTTAATATGATATGGTAATGGGTGATCTAAGCAAGCCTGGTATGTGGATGGGTTGGATGTTATGGTGGTTTGCTTGCTTTAGGTCTAAGGACTAGTTCATGCGAGAATAAGCCAGGACTACAGTGCCACCACGAGGCCAAGTATGGGTGCGGCGTAGTTTATTAATTGGACTTCGCCAGTGCTATTTGGACCATTATGGATGCTCGGGGAAGGGGTAGTCGGATTGGGTTTGTTGATGATTGGTGGGACTACCCTGGGATCCGAATGGCTCAAGAGGGGGCCCTTGGTTGAAGATGTGCTCGGTTGGAGGCATCATCACCGGTGAAACCTCAGTGGGGTCTAAATAGGCTAGTAATCCCTTTGTAAAAGCTATTTTTTGATCTCCTGGCCATACACCAAAGGAAGTGTAATTGGCATAAGGGAGGTTCTTTAGTCGCTGATGGGTGATGAAATCACAAACACGTGGGTAAAGAGGTACAAACTCTACAGAGTCTTAAAAACTATCATGATAGCCGTGCTCCCGGTTATGAGCACCTGGACAACTTCCATGATTGGAGGAAAATTGGGATTTGGGATGGTTATGGTTGGTATTATGGTTATGAATTAAACTCTGGTATTGAACATAGATATTGGTATATGATGATGGATATGGAATATGGACTCATATTTTGATACCTACGTGGCTTATGATGGGTTCATTTCATATACATATAATATATTTCTATTCAAATGTTTTAATGTACTTGTTAGACTTATTTGTGCCGAATACATTGGTTTTGACAATAAAAGTTTTGAATGTTGACATAACATCTTTTTAGCAAGGTTCGACTCTAGCTCCGAGCTTTTGCAAGGTCCAACGTAAGGTCCGATATGTTTTACTAGGTCCGACTTATGTTGGTTAGCTCCGACATGTCTTTGTTAAGCTCCAACATGTTTCTCTAGCTCCGGCTTTTGGGTTGACTAGTTCCGACTAGTTTTGATCAGCTCCGGTGCTAGGTCCGATTAGCTTAGCTCCGGTGCTAGGTCCTGCTAGTTTTGGTCAGCTCCGGCGCTAGGTCCGACTAGTTTTGGTTAGCTCCGGTGCTAGGTCCTGCTAGTTTTGATAAGCCCCAGCGCTAGGTTGTACTAGCTTTGGTAAGCTCTGGCTCAAGCTACGATTAGCTTTTTCTAGGTTCAGAGCTTGATTGTAATGTTCCAAATTTTTATCTTGCAATGTTTTGAACTTGCTTTATATTCTTAGAAAGATTGCTTAGTATTCATCTGTTAAGTTTTTTTGTGCGTTTTGGTTGTTATGGCTGATATCGTTTTGATATGCTTTGCAACATGCTTATGTGATGTGCTCACGTAAGGTGTTGTAGATTCGGAACTAACTTGAGTCAAGTCGCGGACTTGGGCTCGAACGGATTGGTTGTTTGTTCATGTGCAGGTGTTTCTGGAGTTCAAGTCATGGCTGGTGACAGGATCCTTTGGACTAGTCTCAGGGAGGAGATGAGGTTCCAACAACCAAATTCTGAAGGAATTGTGATTGAGCGGGTCAGGAAGTCGCGCAGGATGATTGAATCAAGGGCAGTGCATATGAAGGTTACTGGACGTCGAAGGAAGATGTTTGCATGTATGCATGCGGTGCATGACGTGGCAACATGGTTTCGAAGATAGTTTATGGATGGGAAGATCTGGTTGGAAGGATCGGATCGTACCGGTTGATGACTTTAGCTGCGGCGGAGTCGGTTATGGCTCGGTATGGAAAGTATCGAGTTGGTTATGATAGGATTTCGTGTGGGTCATGAATTTGAGTTGTTTTAGGAATGCGGGATACATTCCTAAGGTGTTTGGAAGTCTTAATATTTCTTCTATCTGCGTATAGAAGAGTCCTAAGCAGTTATGGAAAGTTTCGATTCATGATCGGAGTAGGATTAGAGTCTTAGTTGAGATTGGGTTGACCTAAGGGCTGGTTATATAAGCAAGGGAGGCCAGAGCTCATGGGCACGACTTTGGGGCTGTTCCTCTTGTGTTCTATTGAATAAAATTCGTAGTTTGAAGGAACTTTTGTGCCTTCTTCGTCTGACTTGTTCCAGACAAGTTTTACTCATCGAGTTTCTGGACAGCACTACCTTTCGTTGGTGGTTTTATCATAACTTGCGTTTTACAGATCCAATTGACGTGGTTCTTTTTGTGTTGACTTCACAACTTGATTATATATCATCTATAAAAATTTCACGGTCATTGGATTTGTGGTTTCTGATCTACACGAGTTTCTTTGCAGCATTCCAGAACTGTTTTTCTCGTGTAGGACAGATTGACCTTTGTTCGATCTTTCAATCGTAACTTGAGTTTCTCTCGACGGATTTGAGTGATTCTTGTTGTGTTGTCTTTGTGACTTGATTCTCTCCGATATATATAACTTTTGTCACAGTGAAACATGTTTAGATTAGTCTCACACACGATTTCTTTAACATATCATTTTTCTGCCGAAGGGGATGGGATTTAATTGTTTCCGCTGCGTAAGATTTTTAAATCTACCATTCACCCCCCCTATGGTAGCTTTTCATGTGCTCTTCTATCCTACAATTTGTATCAGAGCCACGGTGCTCTAATCATTGTGATTTGCACGTGTTTGCTGGTATGTTTGCTGGTATTGATTTTCAGGTTTAGAAGGCACGCATGGAGGCTTTCATCCAGGCCCAAGGCTTCGCCATATGGGAAAAGGTGTACAAGCCTTATGATGTGCCGTCAAACAATCAAGTTACGGCTACGAACCTACGGGAAGTCGACAACAACAACAAAGCACGGAACTTGATCATCCAAGGACTCAAAGCGATTTCGACCGTGTTGCACACCTTCGATTGGCATATGATGTGTGGAGAGCGCTTTGTGACTATCACAAAGGATCCAACACGATCAAGGAGGTGAGACAAGATATGTTCAAAAAGGAATATATGCATTTCGAGATGCAACCCGGTGAGTCTATCGATGACTTTTTTGCTCGCTTCAATAAAATTCTCAGCAATCTGCGTAGTGTCAATGTTAACTTTTCTGATGTTGAAAATGCTAGGCAACTTCTTAGTGCATTAGACATGACAATCTGGGAGATGAAAGTTACTTCTATTCGTGAATCAATTGTCATGAGTTCTCTTACATTAGATGTGCTTTACTCTAAACTAAAGACTCATGAAATTGACATCTTATCACGTAAGAATCCAAACAAGTGTATTGCTTTTGTTTCACAATGTGACATGCCTAGCTCCGGTCAATCATCATCTTGAAATACTCTTGTTTTGTTGTCCTCATTAACGCTAGAGCAGATCGAGGAATTTCCAGAAGAGGAGTTAGCACTAATCTCTACTAGGGTCTCAAAAGCATTGCAAAATGTGAGAACTAGAAGGAGAGGAAGCTCCGGACCTCAACGGTGTTTTGAATGTGTTAAGACATGACACTTTTGTACAGAATGCCCTAACCTTTCAGGCCCTACTTCCCGTGAAGAAAAATAGAACAAGGTCAAGAACACCTCTGGAAACCCCAGGAAGAAAAAGAAGGGTACCATAGAACGCAAGATGATTAACAGCTTCATCATTGTACTTCATGAGCTCGGTTCAAGCGATGTAGACTTTGAAAGTAATGAAGATGATGACGATCTGGCCAACTTATGCTTCATGGCGGGCAAAACAAGATCAAAATCAAGTCAGGAGGATGCAGAACACATCAGTGATGATGATGAGGTATGTTCTACCTGTAATGAAATGTGTGATGCAATTTCTCGTGCAACTATTATTATTAAGAAAAAGGACAAAAAACTTAGGGATAATGCTGCTAAAATTGAATCACTAGAATCTAAAATCAACCATTTGAAAACCTTGATTCCTAGTGATGATTCTTGTCCCTCATGTGATTTAATCTATGAACAATTGTCCACAGTAAGAACTGCACACTCCTCCACTCTAGATAGACTTGAACTTGAAATTGAAAAGAACAAAAAGCTTGCTGCACTTGACATTGGAAACTTAAAAGAAGCTTCTTGTTCTACAATTGATTTGTATTGTTCTGGTTGTGATGATCTTGAAAAGAAACTAAAGGATGCTATGAATGAAATTTCAATATTGAATAATGCTTTACGTTCTCATGAAGCTAAATATTGTTCCAATTGCAAAAAAAAAAAGGGAAAACTTCATGTGAAAATAATCTTGATCTATCCAATAAACTTGATAACATGCATAGGACATTAGATCGGTTTTGTAATGGGAATAAGAAACTAAGCTTGCTGCTGAATTCTTCCAAGTCTTGCCAAGATAAAACTAGTTTAGGTTTTGATTCTCATGCTCATGCTAAGGCACATCCACCTAAAATTGTAAAGTCATTAGGAAGTGGTTTGATTAAAACAGTTCCTAAACAAAAAGAAGTGGTTTACAAATCTGCACGAGGGTTGTCTCATTCGGTTTCAAATAAAAATATTGCTTTCTCATCCAGACATGAACACAAAGTTAAATTTCATTGTACCTACTGTGGTAGAGATGATCATGTCATAGATTTCTGTTATAGACTAGCTAAACAACAGAAAAGGGAAATAATGATTGCTAGATCTCATAACTTTCATACAAAATTTGCTGCACATATTAAACCGAATGCCAAGAACTTGCAACCTGCTGTTATGTGTCAAAAACATTTAAAGTTTCCCTCCGGACCTTCTGTTTTTGCCTCCGGAGCTACTGATTTTTGTGCTACTCAAGTAACATCTTATATGTCAGTAGTTGAGAGTAAAAAACCTCAAACTTTGACTCGTAAACCTGCTGTTTTATCTCAGCTTTCAGTGTTTTTCCTGCTGCATGTCGTGTGACTAAGTACTAGATTCCTAAATGCCTTTTGACTAACCCCAATATTGAGTCATCGACGTATTGTTCTTCTATGTAGGTTACGTGTTTGACGAAGGAGAACATTTGGATTGTGGATTCAGGTTGCTCACACCACATGACCGGTAACAAAGATTGGTTCTCCTCCCTCTCTTTTGTGTCACGTGTAGAGAATGTTACTTTTGCCGATAATTCTTCAACTCCTATAATTGCTAAGGGTTCGGTTAGAGTAAATGATCACTACACTTTGAAGGATGTGGCACTTGCCAAAAATTTGAAATACAACTTGCTTTCCGTTTCACAATTGCTAGATGAAAATCTGGAAATTATTTTCAATAAAAACTGCTACAATGTTGTAGGTTCAAATAGTGAGCTTATTTTTAACATGTCTCGGTTTGGAAGAGTTTTTAAAGCTGATTTTGATATGTCTTCCTCTAAGCATAGGTTTCTATTTGCTAATGATTCAAAGGACTTATATTTTTGGCATCATAGACTTGGTCACGTAGGCTTTGATCACCTAACGCGTGTTAGTGCTCTTGATCGCATACGTGGGTTGCCTAAGCTTAAAGGGGACAAAGAAATTGTGTGCTCTTCTTGTAGACATGCTAAGATGGTTATAGGTTCACATACTCCTCTCACAATGATCATGACAACTGAACTGGGTCAACTTTTGCACCTTGACACCGTAGGACCTTCACGTGTTCAATCCTTCGGAGGTAACTTGTATGTTCTTGTTATGGTTGATGATTATTCTAGATACTCTTTCATTTACTTCATGGCGTCTAAGAATGAAGTTTTTAGTCACTTTAAAACTTTATTTCTTACATTATCAATTGATCACCCAGGATCTTGAAAAGCAATTAGAAGTGATAACAGAACTGAATTTAAAAATCAATCTTTTGATCACTTTTGTGTTGAAAATGGAATAGATCATCAATTTCTTCACCATATGTACCTCAACAAAACGGTGTTGTAGAAAGAAAGAATAGAACCTTAGTTGAGATGGCTAGGACTATGCTTGATGAATATCAAGCTCTTAGGAAATTTTGGGCTGATGCGATTGCAACTGCTTGTTATGTCTCAAATCGTGTTTTCTTGTGCGCTAAGCTAGGTAAAACCCCATACGAGCTCCGGTTTGGACATAGGCCTAGTGTTACGCACTTTCGGGTCTTTGGTTGCAAATGCTTTGTTAAGAAACATGGTAATCTTGATAAATTTGAACCTAGATCCATTGATGGCATGTTTCTTGGTTATCCATCTCATACCAGAGGCTACCGTGTGCCTTTACTTGACACTAACAAAATTGTGGAGACTTGTGAAGTGTTTCTGATAAATCTAGCCTAGGTACTAGATCAAACATTGCAGGTCCAGATCCATATCCGCAGGGGGGGAGCATTTTCATTGAAGATGAGGAAGTGGTAGAGCTGCTGCCCGAAAATTCAGCAGCTAATGACATTGTTCGAGCTCCTGATTTTGATTCACAGCCAGCACCGACGACCACCATTGCTGGTCTAGATCCTCTTCAAGTCACAAGCTCATAGATTTGTTATGAACATGAAGAAGAAGAAGCATGTGAAATGTCCACTCCCCTCCGGGTTCTCAAAATTCATCCTCCACAACAGATTATTGGAAGCTTGCACGAATGAGTTACATGGTCCAGGTTTTGCAATCCAAACTCTCATGCTCATTCTGCTTTTGTTGCTTATTTTGAATCCAAAGATATATCACACAACTCACTAATGAATCTTGGATTATTGTCATGCAAGAAGAGTTAAATTTTTTTTGAAAGAAATAATGTTTGGAAAATTGTACCTCCTCCTCAAGGTCACACTTTAATTCGAACTAAATGGGTGTTTAAAAATAAACAAAGTGAGGATGGGGTTGTAGTTATGAATAAGGCTAGGTTGGTTGCTCAAGGATTCACTCAAGTTGAAGGTCTAAATTTTGATGTAACTTTTGCTCCTGTTGCTAGATTAGAAGCCATAATAATTTTGTTAGCTTTTGCTGCATCCAAAGGTTTTAAGC
Organism: Tuctoria greenei; assembly: GCA_036927565.1. Taxonomy (NCBI): domain Eukaryota; kingdom Viridiplantae; phylum Streptophyta; class Magnoliopsida; order Poales; family Poaceae; genus Tuctoria; species Tuctoria greenei. The sequence continues at coordinate 170,230,442 of JAYESD010000003.1, read as the reverse complement.
TATATCAAATGGATGTTAAAAGTGCTTTTCTCAATGGCTACATAGATGAGGAGGTTTATGTCAAACAACCACCGGGTTTTGAAAATTCAGATTTTCCTAATCTTGTTTAGAAACTGTCCAAAGCCTTGTACGGTCTCAAACATTCTTTGGTTGATAGGTTAAAAACATTCTTACTTAAAAAGGGGTTTACCATGGGCAAGGTTGATAAAACTCTTTTTGTGCATAAGCATGGCAATGACTCATTATTTGTTCAAGTGTATGTGGATGATATTATCTTTGGTTGTGCTTCTCATGATCTTGTGTCCAAGTTTTCAGCTATGATGAGTTCAGAATTTGAGATGAGTATGATGGGAGAACTCACGTACTTTTTGGGGCTGCAAATCAAGCAAACCAAGGAGGGTAACTTTTTGCATCAAACGAAGTATACAAAAGACCTCCTATGGCGCTTCAACATGGACAAAAGCAAGCCTCTTCGGACACCAATGGGAACAGCAACAACACTTGAACTCGATGAAGATGGTGAACCCGTGGATCAAAAAGAATATAGAAGCATGATCGTATCACTTTTGTACCTCAAGGCATCAAGGCCGGATATACAATTCAGCATATGTCTTTGTGCACTATTTCAAGCCTCCCAACGTGCTTCACATCGTCAAGCCGTCAAAAGGATTCTCAGGTACTTACATGGAACTCAAGAATTTGGAATTTTTCTTCCTTCTTCATCAACCGTTATTTTGAAAGCTTTTTCCGATGCTGATCTTGGAGGTTGTAGGATTGATAGGAAAAGTACTTCCGATGCTTGTCATTTTCTTGGTAATTCACTTGTTGCTTGGTCCTCTAGAAAACAAAATTCAGTTGCACAATCCACAGCCGAATCTGAATAGCTGCTACTAGTGCTTGCTCACAAATTCTTTGGATTGTTCAAACACTTAAGGACTACGGGGTTGATCTAGATTGTGTTCCACTGTTTTGTGATAACACTAGTGCCATTTGCATTGCTAAAAACCCCGTGCAACATTCTAGAACTAAGCACATTGATATTAGGTATCACTTTCTCCGTGATAATGATGAAAAAGGAAACATTGTGCTTCACTATGTTGATACTGAACAACAATTGGCTGACATTTTTACAAAACCTTTGGATTTCACTCGTTTTTGTTACATTCATGTTGAAATAGGGGTTATGCATCCTCATGGCTTAAATTGAGGGGGAGTTTTGAAACTTGGGAAGTCTATGTGTGAATCTGAAATTAAAATAATATGAGCATAGTATTTCATACATATATGACTTTGTGATTTCTTTTACATGCTGAAAGTTCTTACTACATTACTCATGTTATACATTTTGTAGTTTTTGCCATGTCTAGTAATTGGAACAATTAGTAACACTAAATCTGGTCATGGTCGAACTTTCTTGCTGTTTTGAACTTGTTGCATGCTCACAAGTGTTTTTAATCATAAAGAATTAATCAAGTAATCAACTCACATGTTGAGTTTTTGTGAACAAATATAAGTTGAGAAAAGATCAAGAGAATATGCATGCATCGCACTTCTTCTTTTGAGATGGCTTATCATTGCACTTAGATATGAACTTGGAAGAAGTTGTGTATGACTAAAACCATGTCCTTAAGCATCTGATTGTCATATGACATAGGCTTGGTTTGGTTGGTTAGAATAAGGCAGATGCACATATAATCTCTTGCAAATATCATATGATCTAAATTTGTTCCTTGAAAAATAATAAAATGCAGCAACAAGTGTCATGCTTTCAGGTATTGAAATAGTTAAGTTTGTGAGATCATGACTTGCTTAAATTGAAAATTACATTTGACCTCTAGCATGGCTTACACTACTTTATGTATCTCATTGTTGTGATAGTGTAAGTTACTTGATAGTATTACTTGGATGAGCTTTGTTTTATATGTATATGTTATAGTATGCTCATAACAATTAAAATTTGTCTTATAAACCTTGTTGAATACATTGTCAAAGGGGGAGATATTACACATTGCACATATTCACAATTGTTTTTGGCACGATTCTTCTCAGGGGGAGAATTTCTTTTTCTCATTTTATTTCTATTTTACAAAGGGGGAGAAATTGTTTTAAAAACTTTTAATGTGAATAAGCCAATGTTCGGATCCTAAGTGGTGTTGCCAATGCATTCATCAAGGGGGAGATTGTGAGACTTATTTGTGCTGAATACATTGTTTTTGACAATAAAAGTTTTGAATGTTGCCATAACATCTTTTTAGCAAGGTCCGACTCTAGCTCTGAGGTTTTGCAAGGTCCGACGTAAGGTGCAATATGTTTTACTAGGTCCGACTTATGTTGGTTAGCTCCAGCATGTCTTTGATAGATCCTGCATCTCTTTGTTAAGCTCCAACATGTTTCTCTAGCTCCAGCTTTTGGGTAGACTAGTTCCGACTAGTTTTGGTCAGCTCCGGTTCTAGGTCCAACTAGCCTTGGGCTCCGGTGCTAGGTCCTGCTAGTTTTGGTCAGCTCCGGTGCTAGGTCCGACTAGTTTTGGTTAGCTTCGGTGCTAGGTCCTGCTGGTTTTGATAAGCTCCAGCGCTAGGTTGTACTGGCTTTAATAAGCTCCAGCTCAAGCACCGGTTAGCTTTTTCTAGGTTCGATGCTTGATCGTAATGTTCCAAATTTTTATCGTGCAATGTTTCGAACTTGCTTTATATTCTTAGAAAGATTGCTTAGTATTCATTTGCTAAGTTTTTTTGGTGCGTTTTGGTTGTTATGGCTGATATCGTTTTGATATGCTTTGCAACATGCTTATGTGAGGTGCTCACGTAAGGTGTTGTAGTTTCGGAACTAACTTGAGTCAAGTCGCAGACTTGGGCTCGTACGGATTGGTTGTTTGTCCATGTGCAGGTGTTGCTTGAGTTCAAGTCATGGCTGGTAACAGGATCCTTTGGACTAGTCTTAGGGAGGAGATGAGGTTCCAACAACCAAATTCAAGAGGTATTGTGGTTGAGCAGGTCAGGAGGTCACGCAGGATGATTGAATCAAGGGCAGTGCATATGAAGGTTACTAGACGTCGAAGGAAGGTGTTTCAATGTATGCATGCGGTGCATGATGTGGCAACATAGTTCCGAAGATGGTTTATGGATGGGAAGATCTGGTTGGAAGGATCGGATCGTACCGGTTGATGACTTTGGCTGCGGCGGAGTCAGTTATGGCTAGGTATGGAAAGTATCGAGTTGGTAATGATAGGATTTCATGTGGATCACAAATTTGAGTTGTTTTAGGAATGTGGGATACGTTCCTAAGGTGTTTGGAAGTCTTAAGATTGCTTCTATCGCGTACAGAAGAGTCCTAAGCAGTTATGGAAAGTTTCGATTCGTGATCGGAGTAGGATTAGAGTGCTAGTTTAAATTGGGTTGGCCTAAGGGGTGGTTATATAAGAAAGGGAGTCCAGAGCTCGTGGGCACGACTTTGGAGCTGTTCCTCTTGTGTTCTATTGAATAAAATTCGTAGTTTGAAGGAACTTTTGTGCCTTGTTCGTCCGACTTGTTCCAGACAAGTTTTACTCGCTGAGTTTCTGGACAGCACTACCTTTCGTTGGTGGTTTTATCAGAATTCGAGTTTTACAGATCCAATTGACGTGACTCTTTTTGGGTTGTCATCACAACTTGATTTAATATCATCTATAAAAATTTCACGGTCATTGTATTTGTGGTTTCTGATCTACACGAGTTTCATTGCAGCGTTCCAGAACTGTTTTTCTCGGGTAGGACGGATTGACCTTTGTTCGATCTTTCAATCGTAACTTGAGTTTCTCTCGAAGGATTTGAGTGATTCTTGATGTGTTGTCTTCGTGGCTTTATTCTCTCTGATATCTATAACTTTTGTCACGGTGAAACACATTTAGATTAGTCTCACACATGATTTCTTTAACATATCGTTTTTCTGCCGAAGGGGTTGGGATTTAATTGTTTCCGGTGCGTAAGATTTTTAAATCTACCATTCACCCCCCCTATGGTAAATTTTCACGTGCTCTTCAATCCTACAGTACTTTTTAGCACTGAGCCATTATTATATTCATCATTTGAATAGCTACATGTCATACTTTCCACACTTGCTGAGTACGACATGTACTCACCCTTGCAATCCCCCCGACAGTTGCAGGTCAGGATTGGGAGTATAACGATGATACTGCGGAATTCTAGGCCTTGTCAGCTGTCAGCTTTGCCTGTGGTGTTGCATGGAGCTGTGCTATACCCTATTGCGTAGCTGCATAGTACTTATTTAGTTTGTTTCCGCTGCATTAGTTGAACTTGTCACTAATACTCATTAGAGCTTGTCTTCGAGGATATTATGAATTGTGTAATAAAATTTGGTTAATTAATCTTGTTCTGTGGTAATTTTCTGTATACTCTTTTGTGAGTGCACTCGTGTATGTGTGTTGAACATCCTGGGCACACATATGCGTTCACTTGGTTCATATTCGGAACCAGGTGTCACATCTAGACATGAACACAAAGTTAAATTTCATTATACCTACTGCGGTAGAGATGGTCATGTCATAGATTTTTGTTATAGACTAGCTAAACAACAGAAAAAGGAAAGAATGATTGCTAGATCTCATAACTTCCATGCAAAATTTGCTGCACTTGCTAAACTGAATGATAGGAACATGCAATCTGCTAGAATGAGTCGAAAACATGAAAAGTTTGCTCCAAAACCTACTGTTTTTCATGCTACACATGTAACATCTCGTAGGACAGTAGTTGGGTACAAAAATCCTCAAGCTTTGGCTCATAAACCTACTGTTTTATCTCAGTTTTCACGTGTTGTTCCTGTTGGACGTTGTGTGACTTAGTACTAGATTCCTAAAAGCCTTTTGACTAATCCCAGTATTGAGTCATCAACGTATTGTTCTTCTATTTAGGTTACACGCTTGAGGAGGAGAACATTTAGATTGTGGGTTCAGGTTGCTCACGCCATATGACCGGTAACAAAGAATGGTTCTCCTCCTTTTCTTTTGTGTCACGTGTAGAGAATGTTACTTTTGCCGATAATTCTTCAACTCCAATAATTGCTAAGGGTTCGTTTAGAGTAAATGATCACTACACTTGAAGGGTGTGGCACTTGTTAAAAATTTGAAATACAGCTTGCTTTCTCTTTCACAACTGCTAGATGAAAATCTGGAAATCATTTGAGTATATTGAAAATGAAAGAGAATTAATTGATGAAGATTATTTAGTGCAAGGACATACCCTTAAGCATGATCAAGGTGGCTCTTTGTTATTTTATTATCCCGACTTTGTCAATGAAATTCGGTTACCTAATCTGGATAATCATTTGTACAAATGTCGGGGGCTAACCATTGACCTTCTTCCCATCGAGGAAGCATGAAGAAGTAATGGCTCTGGCAGGGTAACTAGAAGCTGTGCAAGGAGAGCGGCCATGCCTCCGACAGCCTGAACGGTCCATGAGTATGAAGAAGAAGAGAACCCAACGGGTGATGCACCCGGATGGACTGAACCTCCATCGTATGAGACCGAAGGTCCGTCTTTGCATGGATGGCCAAGTGCCACATGGGAGCCGCCTCTATCTACTTCAAGCTCTAGCAGCTTGCCTCCGATGTCCATGAGAAGATGTCGTTCCTCTTCGGCTACAAGTCATCGTGAAAATAGCCAAGGAATGATGGATCGCACTAAACGTATGGAGGAGCTTGAAGTGAGAACGAGTGACATCTACAACACTCTCCAAGAGCATGACCATGGTACCCAAGATTGGCAACAACACATGGACACTCAATTCACCCAACTTCAACTCCAAGGTACAACAACAATAAGCCGATCTCGCGGCATACTTCCATCATCAATGGTTCAACCCTCATCACGGAGGTGAGTGAAGAACAAGCATGGGGGAGTACCCCCACTTGAGATAAATTTTATCAACCCCTTGCATATTTATTTTCCACTCACACATCATCCACCTTGCATATAAAAATAAAGGATAGATTTGCTTTCAAATAAAATAAATGATGTGCGGTAAGAATGGTTTGGAATTCACATAGATGAAATGATGAATAGTTGCTCTATTTTAATTTTCCTAAGTCCCTAGTTTACAACTTACTACGCTCCAACATATTGCTCTCATTGGCTAAAATTGCTTTTGCCTTGATTTGGAAATTGTGGGTAGAAAAAGTTTAATCCATTCTAAGTTGTTGTGAGATATGATATAGTGGTAGGGCTGCTATTCCTTGTTTGAAAGTGAAACTTAGATTTCCGGATAAATTCTAAAAAGATTTAAGTTACTCTCATTTGATTGGAAATACCTACCAAAGCCATATGATACATTAAATTGATAGACTTTATGCATATGCTATATGTCTTCACATTGAGCTTTGTCAAACTAGTATAGACAAATGTGAGATTTCATTTATTACTTTTTGAATTCAAGACTTCACTTGCATATGCTATACATCTACACTAGAAGTAAGCAAAATTCTACCATATCACCGTTCGACAATAAAAAGAGAAAACTCCATATCGTTCATGCTTAGTACCCTCTCCAAAATTTATTGCATAAAAAGGGAGTAGAAGACATGGCTACAAGAAGAAGAAAATAAAAATAAAAATGCATGCTTACATCATAAGCATGAGAAAAAAAAGGAGAAAAAGTAGCCATGTTCCATCCTTACAAAATAAGAGAGTCCACTCAAAAAGGAGTCATCTCAAATATCCACATCCACTTCATTCCATCACACATGCACAAGTCTTGAATCAAATTGTTTTGAATTGATTTCTCCTAAGGTTTTCTCTTTTGACTTAGCAACATTATGTGTTGCAAATATGCCTACTATATTTCCTGCCAAGCTCCACATACAAGCCTTATATAGAGGTAGGATGAATTTAGGCACAATGCCTTGGTGAGAATATATTTACACTATACATAAATGAGAGATCGAGAGAATCAAATTGAGATACTTAAAATCTAAATTGAACTCTTTAAGATTTGAGTGGAACATTATTTCTAGGGTATGTGTGCTCCATTTGTTGTTCTATCTTTCAACCGCCCGTGAATAGGAGATGTCATAAGCATCATAATGACTTGATATGGGTGAAGTAACATGCAAATTTTTGCAATACTAGGTACAATATTTTGTTGTGCACATGGTACTTTTTGAAAAATAGAACATAGTAGAAACTCCGGATCATCAACCTAAAGTCTTGACTTTTGCTCGGGACGAGCAAAGGATAAGCTTGGGGCAGTTTGCTGAATGATGTTATATACCAATTTCACCCTCAATATAACTCAATTATGTGAAGGAAATATCATTTCTTGCACATATAACTTTTCTATTTAACCTATTTCCACTTTTCTTTGGAGAAAGTAGTGCACGTAGGGATTTTATGCAGAATTGAAGTGAAACAAGATGATGGATCCTATAAAATATCATTCCAGTCAATCAAGCGACGACATGTGGCACCACATGGATCAAGTGGCCCACAAACAGAAGTATCCAAAGCCATCTGTAACACCCTCATTTTCATGCATCATGCCCTACATACACTCATGTACATGTTTAACATTAATCCACATGAAGAGGAATTAGATTAAAATTGATTTGGAACAAAACCGCACTTAAAATGCTGCAAAGTGCGGACTAGTACAATTTTGATAATGACTAGTCCGATTCCTCTCTGACCTCGATCAGACTTGTCCGTTTTTGCTGCGGATCCGTTTTTGCCTATGGACACTTTCGGACTTGTCCGATCTTATGCGGACTAGTCCGATGTTCCAAGAATCCTTGAAAATTTTTTAAGTCCCTAGACTTGTGCGGACTAGTCCGGTGTTCCAGCGGACTTGTCCGTTTTCCTCTCTGACTAAAGTCGGACTTGTCCGATTTCTTTCTGACTGACTTCGGACTAGTCCAGTCCTTTTCAGACTTGTCTGATATTTTGCGACTCCGAGTTGATCTTTTGTTTCACGACTTGTTTCTTGGGTTTTACGTTAAATGGGCCTAGGGACGTCGTGCCTAACTCTTTTAGAGCCCATGTGGGACTCTAAACCGGCCTCTACTCATCTCAAACTCAAAATCCGTCTAACCCTAGCCTCCACCTCTATATAAACAACCCCACCCCTTGGCTTGACACCTATTTGCCACTTTTCCACCCCACCCAAACCCTAGTTTGTGGAGAGCCACCATCTAGCAGGGAGGAGGAGATCCCAAGCAAGAAGAAGAAGAGGAGGAAACGAAAGAGGATCAAGATCTCCATCAAGTTTCGTTCTTCATCACCAAATCATATCCAAGTTCATTATCGACCCTAGATCATCAAGATCCAAGTGTTGTCTCTAAGTTTCTCGATTCATTGGAGTCCTAAACACCTGGTATACCTTCTATTTCCTTTTCCTTATGTGAATTCGACCCCTAATCTCCAAATTCACGTCGATCTAGAGAAACCCTAATCTGCTGATTTCGTAAAGTGCGGACTTGTCCGGTCCCTAGCAGACTAGTCCGATTTTACTAGTTAAATTGTGTTGAATTAATTCTAAAATTAGATCTAATCACATCCAAAACCCATACAAACTTGTTAAAAGCCATTATAACTAGTTAGTGATCATTAAAAGCAATCTATTAACATGTTCTACCTTGCATTTGCATTAATCATGCATGTCATGTCATATTGAGTAATATTTGTGCACTCTTTGATTGTGTTTCTTGTCTTGTATGTTTGTTGTGCGGATTAGACGGATTTGCGCTAGAGAGTGCCGCGGAGGATCTCCAGCACCACGAGTTTGAAGTCTTTGATCCTAATCAATCCCGCAAGTGTCCTTGAAGCATATTGATCCTATTTTGACAGTAAATGTTTTGTTTGCAAACTGCATGCTTGTGTCAATCTGATGGGAATCCTATGGTAGGAAGTTTACTAGCTTTGTTTAACCACCCTTGTCACCTGGAATATATGGTAGAGAGTCGAGATGGGATTTTTACCTTTTTGCTTCGCTTAATTAATTGGGATGGAAGAACTACACTACTTAATTTAATTATGCATTAATGAGATTGTGGTTGACATGAACTGGTTAAATATGATATGTTAATGGGTGATCTAAGCCAGCCTGGTATGTGGATGGGTTGGATGTATCGTGGTTTACTTGCTTTAGATCTAAGGACCGGTTAGTGGAGAGACCATCTAGGATTTACAGTGCCACCACGAGGCCAAGTATGGGTGCGGCATAGCTGATTAATTAGGGCTTTACCAGTGCTATTTGGACCATTAAGGATGCTCGGGGAAGGGGTAGTTGGAATTGGGTTTGTTGATGATTGGTGGGACTACCCTGGGATCCGAATGGCTCAAGAGGGGACCTTGGTTGAAGATGTGCTCAGTTGGAGACATAGCCACCGGTGAAACCTCAGTGGGGTCTAAATAGGCTAGTAATCCCTTTGTAAAGGCTATTTTGTGATCTCTTGGTCACACACCTACGGAAGTGTGAGACGACATAATTGAGATTCTATAGTCATCGAAAGGTGATGAAATCACAAACACGTGGGTAAAGCGGTACAACCTCTGCAGAGTGTGTCTAAAACTATCATGATAGCTGTGCTCCCGGTTATGAGCAACCTGGACCATCACATGATTAGAGGAAAATTGGGATTCGGGATGGTTATGGTTGGTATTATAGTTATGGATGGTTATGAATTGAATCCTGGTATTGAATATGGTTATTGGCAAATGGTTAAATCTGGAATTATTGATGATGGTAATGGATATGGACTGGTATTATGGGTACTATATGGTTTATGATGGGTTTACTTCACATACATAATACATATTGCTTTCCAAATGTTTTAATGTACTTTTTAGCACTCAACCATTATTATATCCGTCATTTGAATCAGCCACATGTCATACTTTTCACACTTGTTGGGTACGACATGTACTCATTCTTGGAATCCCCCCAACGGTTGTAGGTAAGGATTGGGAGTTTAATGACGATAATGCGGAGTTCTAGGCCGTGTCTACCGTCAGCTTTGCCTGTGGTGTTGATTGGAGCTGCGCTACCCTATCGCTTATGCTGCCTAGCTGTTTAGCTTTCTTATTTAGTTTATTTCTGCTGCATTAGTTGAACTTGTCATTAATATTCATTAGAACCTGTATTCGAGGATAATATGGTTTGTGCAAAAAAAATTGGTTAATTAATCTTGTCTTGTGGTAATTTTCTGTATACTCTTTTGTGAATGCACTCTTGTATGTGTGTTGAACATCCTGGGCACACATATGCATTCACTTGGTCCATTTTCGGAACCGGGTGTCACAGATTGGTATCAGAGCCACAGGTTGACCGTAGGACGCAGCCTAGATAGAATGGACACTTTAGAGCACATAGGAGCACTCAGGAATTGATGTGTTCTTGCTTGGTGTACTTCTTGCTATATATATTGGTTGCTTGTGTTCTTAATAGAGGATTTTGGGAAGCTTTAGCATTTCCATGTCCATGTAGTCTAGTTAGTTGTCTAGTTTCATATCCCTTGATGCATATAGTTGGGGACATTTTCTAATTCTTACCTATTGCTTTTCTCCAGATGGTGAGGATTCGCAACCAGAGGGATGGCAATGATGAGGAGGAGAACCATGGAGCACCTCTAAACAACAATGGACAAGGACCTGCCCAAGGAGCTATTAGTATTGAGCAGCTTTTGGCTATGCAAAACCAGCTCATGCAGACCATGATACAAACTATGGGACAGTTGTATGCTGGTAACATCAACAATCAGCCCCACATGCCTCCACTGCGACCCCCACCTCCTCATAACTGGTTGGGAGAGTTCATGAGGACTAGGCCACCGACCTTTGCTCAAGTCGCTGACCCTATGGATGCGGATGATTTGGTCAAGTCCATGGAGAAGAAGTTTGCTATTGTCAAATGTAGTGACCGGGAGAAAGTTCTTTTCGCTTCTTATCAACTAGTTGGAGCAGCTGCGGATTGGTGGGATTCCTTATGCAATGCTCATGAGAACCAAGAGAGAACTACTTGGGGCGATTCAAGGAGAGTTTTCGTTCTCATTATGTGCCGAAAGGAGTTATGATTTTGAAGAGGCAATAATTTGAGAACGTGAGGCAAGGAAGGTCGAGTGTGGGTGAATACCTCAATAAATTCACTCAACTCTCAAGATATGCGCCTGAGGATGTTATTCGGGACAGCCGGAAGCAATACTTGTTCATGAGGGGCTTGAACAATGAGATCCATGTGCAACTACTCAACTGTGGTTATGCCAATTTTCAGAAGCTTGTGGACAAAGCAATTGTGGTTGAGAACAAGATCCATGAGATGGAGCAAGACAACAAGAGGAAGGCGCCATATCAAGGATAGTAACAAGGAAGTAATGTGTGCTCTCGCTTTGCGCCTCCTAATGTGCCATATTACAGCTCCTCTACTCCTGTACAGCACCCTGGATTTGCACCGCGCCCAACTCAGTTTGTGCAGCAGCGCTCCGTTATGCAAGCACCTAGGCCTCCAATATCTTTTGCACCTCATGCCAACTATTCTGGTGCCAATGCTCAAAACCAAGCTCATCCCAATAATTCTAGTGGAGTTAAGAAGTGCTATACATGTGGAGAAGCTGGACACTTTGCACATCAATGTCCTAAGTCAGGCCTTGGTCAAGGAAGCAATGCGCCGAGGCAAAACTCAAGACCCAATGGAGGACAGCCGCAAGGGAACCGGGGACAACAGAATTTTGCTCGTGGTAACGTGAACCGTGTCTCTACGAAGGATACTCAACAAGTGGATGACGTGGTCATTGGTATGTTTCTCGCAAACTCCAACCCGGCGACTATGTTATTTGATTCTGGAGCGTCGCATTCATTCATTGCATCGAAGTATGTTGCCAAATATAGGTTTCCTATCTCTCATATGAAGTTTACTCTATTGGTTAAGTCTCCTGGAGGAGAGATGAGGTCAAATATAGTATGTCCAAAGGTAAGCCTTAGAATAAGGGGGGTAGACTTCTCCGCCAACCTCATTGTTTTGGATTCTCAATGATTGGACATTATACTTGGTATTGACTGGTTGAGGAAGCACAATGGAGGTATTGAGTGTGCCACGAAGACGGTGAAGTTGACCAATGAAGAAGGGATCACCGTAGAATTTGAAGCATCTTAAACCGCACCAAAGCAATTGGAACTGAATCATATGGATGGTGCCGCAATTGATGAGATTTTGGTGGTGTGTGAATTTTTGGATGTTTTTCCGGATGAGTTGACAGGTATGCCACCTGATCGAGACCTTGAGTTTGCTATTGATTTAATACCTAGGACTGCACCTATAGCTAAGATGCCATATTGGATGCCTCCTATGTAATTAGCGGAGCTCAAGAAGCAGATTCAAGAGCAACTAGAGAAGGGTTTCATTCGGCCCAGCTCTTCACCTTGGGGAGCGCCCGTTCTATTTCTGGACAAGAAGGATGTATCTCAAAGGATGTGCGTAGATTACCGAGCTCTCAACGAGGTGACCGTCAAGAACAAGTATACCTTGCCACGCATAGAGGACTTGTTTGATCAAATGAAGGGTGCTTGTGTCTTCTCTAAGATTGATTTGATGTTGGGATACTTTCAAATAGATTAGACCGTCGAACATACCTAAGACAGCTTTTAGGACACGGTATGGATCTTACGAGTACACTGTGATGTCCTTTGGATTGACAAATGCACATGCGTACTTTATGTACCTCATGAATAAGGTCTTCATGGAGTCCTTGGATAAATTTGTTGTGGTGTTCATTGATGACATTATGATCTACTTGAGGGATGAGAAGGGATATGAGGAACACTTGAGGCTTACACTGCAGAAATTGAGGGAGCATCAATTGAATGCCAAGTTCAGCAAGTGTCAGTTTTTGTTGAAAGAGGTGTCATTTTTGGGTCATATAATCTCAGGAGGAGGAGTATCGGTTGACCCAGGAAATGTGAGGGACGTGTTGAAGTGGGAGCCACCGCAAAACGTAAAGGAAATAAGAAGTTTTCTTGGGATGGTTGGGTACTACCGTAGGTTCATCAAAGACTTTTCCAAGATAGCCAAGCCCATGACGGAATTGCTAATGAAGGGGAAGGCTTTCCAATGGACTCAAGCTTGTCAAGAAAGTTTTGAGGAGTTGAAGAGAAGGTTAACCACAACCCCAGTCTTAGTTTTGCCGGATGTGAGCAAGAGTTTTGATATTTATTGTGATGCATCAAGACAAGGACTTGGATGTGTGCTCATGCAAGAAGGTCAAGTGGTTGCATATGCATTGGGACAATTGAAGAAACATGAGCAGAATTATACTACACATGATCTTGAACTAGCAGCCGTGGTACATGCATTGAAGATTTGGAGACACTATATCCTTAGACATAGGTGTGAAATTTATACGGATCACAAGAGTCTTAAGTATATTTTCACACAAACAGATCTGAATTTGAGGCAACAGAGATGGTTGGAGTTCATCAAAATTATGATTTGGGGATCAACTATCATCCAGGAAAAGTCAATGTAGTGGACGATGCTTTCAGTAGAAATGGAGTAAGTCATCAACTCACAGTTCGAGAGTTACCATCCGAGTTATGTAAGGAGTTTGAACAGTTGAACCTTGGATTTGTAAACGAGATGGAGATGATGGAGCTAAACCCAACCTTAGAGCAAGAAATTCGGGAAGGCCAAACTAAGGATGAGGAAATTCAAGAAATCAAGGAAAGGACAAAAGATGGAGAGAATTCAGATTTGACGAGGATGAACATGGTTACCTTATGATTGGGAAAAATGATTGTCGTACCTAATGTGAAGCATATTCGGGAGACAATATTAAAAGAGGCACATGACTCACCTTACTCAATTAACCTCGGTTGTACGAAAATGTACAAACACTTGAAGACTTGCTATTTGTGGGATAGCATGAAAAAGGACATAGCTGAATATGTAGCATTGTGTGATGTGTGTCAACGGGTCAAGGCGGAACATCAAAGGCCAGCTAGATTATTGCAACCATTGAAGATCCCGGAAAGTGGGAAGAGATTGGTATGGACTTCATAGTTGGTTTACCACGTACTCAGTCTGGTTACAAATCAATTTGGGTAATTGTGGATCGATTAACTAAGTTAGCCCACTTTATTCCCATCAAGACCACCTATAATGGAGAGAAATTGGCAGAACTGTACATGGGAAGAATAGTATGTTTGCATGGAGTTCCGAAGAAGATAGTCTTGGATAGAGGTTCACAATTCACTTCCAGGTTTTGGAAAGAATTGCATGAAGCTTTGGGAACAAGGTTGAATTTTAGTTCAGCATATCACCCTCAAACGGATGGACAAGCCGAGAGGACCAATCATATTTTAGATGACATGTTAAGAGATTGTGCTTTAAAGCATGGGAAAAGTTGGGACAAGAGCTCGCAGAATTTTCATACAACAATAGTTACCAAGCAAGCTTGAAAATGTCACCATATGAAGCACTTTATGGAAGGAAGTGTAGGACGCCTTTATTTTGGAATTAGGCAGGAGAAACTCAAGTATTTGGTCCAGATGTGTTGCAAGAAGCCGAAAAGCAAGTCCAAATAACTCGTGAAAACTTGAGGGCTGCCCAATCAAGACAAAAAGGCAATGCAGACAATAGGAGAAGGAAACTAGCCTTTGATGTGGTAGATTTTGTTTACCTCAAGGTGTCACCGATGAGGGGTCATAAGAGGTTTAACATAAGAGGGAAGCAGGCGCCTCGCTACATTGGACCATTCAAGATTTTGGACAAAAGAGGAGAAGTAGTGTATAAGTTGGATATGCCAGCTCATCTTTCGGATGTCCATGATGTCTTTCATGTTTCCCAGCTCAAGAAGTGATTGAGAGTACCGGAAGAACAAGTGCCAATGGAAGGATTGGAATTAGAGGCAGATTTGACTTATGCGGAGCAACCGGTAAAAATTTTGGAAACCAAGGAGAGAGTCACAAGGAACAACGTTATTGGATGGTGTAAAGTTCAATGGAAGCACCACACAAAAAAGAAGCAATGTGGGAATTGGAGGATGATCTCAAGAAAGAATTTCCCTATCTCTTCTCTTCCGCGTCGAATCTCGAGGGCAAGATTAATTTTAAGGGGGAGGGGGGGTAGGTTTGTAACACCCTAATTTTCATGCATCATGCCCCACATACACTCATATACATGTTTAACATTAATCCACATAAAGAGGAATGAGTTTAAAATTGATTTGGAAAAAAACTGCACTTAAAATGCTGGAAAGTGCGGACTAGTCCGATTTTGGTGAGGACTAGTCCGATTTCTCTCTGACCTCGATCAGACTTGTCCGTTTTTGCTGCGTACTAGTCCTTTTTTACCTCTGGACACTTTCGGACTTGTCCGACCTTATGCAGACCAGCCCGGCGTTCCAAGAATACTTGAAAATTTGGTAAGTCCCTGGACTTGTCCGGACTAGTCCGGTGTTCCAGCTTACTGGTCTGTTTTCCTCTCTAACTAAAGTCAGACTTGTCCGATTTTTGGCCAGACTTGTCCGATTTATTTCTGACTAACTTCGAACTAGTCCGGTCCTTTTCGGACTTGTCCAATATTTCGCGACTCCGAGTTGATCTTTTGTTTCATGACTTGTTTCACTTGGTCCATTTTCGAAACCGAGTGTCACACCATCCAACGTGTAGCACCAATAACAGTCAATGGGACCCACCTGGAAGAGACCTGGAGGAAGCACACCGTGAAAGGAGCCAAGACAAGGTCGACCGACCTCCCTAGTCGGCCGACTAGGTCCTGATGCCAAACGCGGTCAAACGCCACGTGTTGGCACCTCCCGACCTGAAGAGGTCATGGGTGACTGATTCGCGCGCTTTTGGTGGCAGGAACCGACCCTTCTCCAAGCTATAAATAGGACCCCTCACACCTCACTTCAACACACACCACTTAAGTATTCATCCATTGTATCCACTACTCTACATATGTTTAGAGGAGTATAGGCTATAGAGAGGACAGTCTCTAGTCCATAGTCCAAGTAGGAGAGGAGTAGAAGGAGTCTCTTCCCAATTCCTAATTGGGAAAGGTATGGCTCTTATATTCCTATTTGTATTTGTAACGTTATTCATAATAAAGATGTTATCTTTTGTCTTTTACTGTTCATACACTTGGATGAAGCGTTTCTTGTTTGATTTGGATTCCATGTATGTGGTAGGAGTAGTATTATGATTATGCTATATCATTGTCATTATATCATCATAAACACTACAAACCCCCACTATAGTAAAATTTGCTATGACATGATTATGTTAACATGAATCACTTATGCTATGAATTAACATTGGTTTAACGATGATTTAGTTCATCGCCTTAGGATGGCTTGTGCCTAGGCTTTTAAGGTAATTACATAATATGCTAGCGTGGTGCTAGGATAGAGAGTATCATTAAATGTCTCGCAGACCCACAGATTGAAGAGGTAGGCAATAGGTGGTGACAACCCTATCTGTCCTTTGTAATCCTCTACATTCAGCTATGCTACAGGCTCTTGGCGGGAATCGTCCTAGTATTGCTAGGGGTAAACCCGTGCCCGATATGTTAGCATGAGAATTCATAATTGACATCACCATTAGTAACTAATGTAGGCTATGTATATGTACATTAGAAGCATAGTAGGAGTCTCTACCGAACCCTTAGTTGAGTCCTTCTTTACCTCATTTATCCCCTTAGGATAGAATGCTCTTGTGTATGTCAAACTACTCCAACTATCATTTATCCATCCTTGCTAGAATCCTACCTAGGCCAACCTAGCCTCTCCACTTGATGATTGTTTTACTTCCATCTAGCCTTCCTTTGGGAGAATATAAATGACAGCCTTTGGGAATACTCTTAGAGGGGAAATGCTACATCGATAGTTTTCGTGCGCTTGTGGATTTATATGTATAATTTAAAATATATTAACAAGAATTTATGGCACTACTGCTAGAGATGAATTGTTAGTAGTGCATAGGAACCGTCAACACTATTCGAAACGCAAGCTACCGCCAGGCGCTCCAGAGATATCACCAAAGTTATGTGTGCAACCGGCAGTTGGAAGAAAGGTGATCTAGTTCTGCGGCAAACACTCACTCGCGAAGGAATGAACAAACTTTCCCCCAGCATGAAAGGTCCCTTCTGAGTCGTTATTGTTTCCCGCACCAGATGCGTTTGTTTGGTAACAGAGGATGGGATACCACTTTCCAATCCATGGAACATTGAGCACCTTCGTAAGATCTATACTGAGTTACACGCAAGTGAGTATGTATTTGTATAAAATGTATTTTATAAAGTCTATAAATAGAGTGAGGTTGGTCCTAGATCAAAAGCACACTTAACTTGGTCATGTACTTTAAGTGTGTCTGTACCTTCCCTGGGTTAGTACAATATGAATAGCACACTTAAATTGGTCCTGTACTTTAAGTGTGTCCTTTTCTCCCCTGTTATTCGGACCTATGATGAAATACATTTATGTGTAGACAAACTCTACGTGCATTAGTTTTACGCATGCTAATTATTTTTATCATCTTTTACCTTCTTGTCCATAGCAATGATGTGCAATCCACTTGTATTTTAGTCCTATAGATTCATGAGATATATAAGTCTTATTGGTAATCTTTTATCGGATATTAGTATTGCTAGATGGCCTACTCACGTGAAAACAAAAGCTAATAACAGGTCCAGAGTGCGCTATTGACTTAGCCTGGTCCAGCACCCTAAGTACGCCACTCTACCTATTCTAGTGAGTCTTAGTATGGCGGGTCCGGAAAGCATTCAGATCTAAGAAAATTTAATAAATATGCTTCTGTTGTCACGGTGAGTTTGTTAAGAACTAAATTTTAATTAAGGATAATAAGCCTCCAATGAGCTATAGGCGAGAGGATGAATTTTACTGCTTTTCTTGTCTCTCATGTGCAGGAAAATTAACAATTGACGGCAATCTGCATGGTGATGGTTGTTGACGGCTGTTATACACCAATTTCACCTGTCAATATAACTCAATTATGTGAAGGAATTGTCATTTCTTGCACACATCACCTTTATATTTAACATATTTCCACTTGTCCTTGGAGAAAGTAGTGCATGCAAGGATTCTATGCAGAAATGAAGTGAAACAAGAGGATGGATCCTATAAAATATCATTCCAGCAAATCAGGCGATGCCATGTGGCATCACATGGATCAAATGGCCCACAAAAATAAGTATCCGAGGCCATCCAACGGTGTAGCACCAATATCAGCCAACAGGACCCACTTGTCAGTCACCTGGAGAAAGCACACCGCAAAAGGGGCCAGAACCAGGTCGGCCGACCCCCCTAGTCAGTCAACTAGTTCCTAGCGTCTTTGTTGGTCAAACTCCACGTGGTGGCTTCTCCCGTCTTGAAGTGGTCATGGGTGACTGATTCGTGCGCTTTTGGTGGCCGGAACCGACCTTTCTTCAAGCAATAAATAGGACCCCTGACTTCAACACACACCACTTGAGTATTCATCCATTGTATTTACTACTCTCCATAGGTTTAGGGGAGTATAGGCTGTAGAGAGGAGAGTCACTAGTCCATATCCAAGTAGTAGAGGAGTAGGAGTCTCTTCCCAATTGGGAAAGGTATGCCTACAATATTCCTATTTGTATTTGTGAATTTATTTTTAATAAAGATATTATCTTTAGTCTTTTGTTGTTCATATACTTGGATGAAGCGTTTCTTGTTTGATTGTGGATTCCATGTATGTGGTAGGAGTAGAATTCATGATTAAGCTATATCACTGTCATTCATAAACACTACAAACCCCCACTATAGTCTAATTAGCTATGACATTAATGTGAATCACTTATGCTATGAATTAACATTGGTTCAACGATGATTTAGTTCATTGCTTTAGGATGACTTGTTCCTAGGCTCTTAAGGTAATTACTTAATATGCTAGCATGGTGCTAGGATAGAGAGTAGCATTGAATGTCTCGTAGATCCACAGATTAAAGAGGTAGGCAGTAGATGGTGACAGCCCTATCTGTCCTTTGTAATCCTTCACGTTCGTCTATGCCACAGGCTCTTGGCGGGAGTCGCCTAGTGTTGCTAGGGGTAAACCCGTGCAAGATGTGTTAATCCACTTAGCATGAGAATTCAGAATTAACATAATCATTAGTAACTAACTTAGGCTATGTATGTGTACATTAGAAGAATATGAGGAGTCTCTACCTAACTCTTAGCCTAGTTCCTCTATTACCTCATTTATCCCCTTAGGATACAATGCTCTTGTGTGTGTCACACTACCTCAACTTAACATTTAACCCATCCTTGCTAGAACCCCACCTAGACCTACCTAAGCCTTTCCACGTGATGATGGTTTTTCTTTCACCTAGCCTTCCTTTGGGAAACTATAAATGACACCCTTTGGGAATACTCTTTAAAGGGGAAATGCTACATCGATAGTTTCTGTGCGCTTGCGGATGCTCATTTATGAATCAAAACCTACCAACAAGCATTTCTAACATCACTGCTAGGGATGAATTGTTAGTAGTGCGTAGGAAATGTCAACAAGCATTTTTGGCACCGTTGCCGGGAAGGCAACCGAAGTATTCCATGATTGAGTGAATAGGATAGGACCCTGGTATGTTTTAGTAGGATGACCCTTCTTTGTGTTTTGCATCTTATGTGAAAACAGGGTAGTGCATGTCTAGTTTTCGCTTGTCGGAATACTTGTTGAGGATCCTGAATCCCTTCTGAGAGATTGACCTTGTATCGCGACTCCTCGGAAGCTTCAAGTGGCAAAGCAAGCCAGCACAACCGCACTAACAACCGAAACACCAATGGCCCAGAAGACCCTTCGAGAGTTTTCGGCCCCCTGCTAACAATTTGCCTGTTGGGCCCACTGTTAACATGGGAAACGTGAACTTTGAAATCAAGACTGGCCTAATCACTATGGTGCAAGCCAACCCATTTTGTGGGAAGGCTAACGAGGATGCAAGTGCTCGTGTGCAACAGTTCCTTAAGATCTGTAGAACTTTTAACATAAAGGATGTATATCCTGATGTTGTCTGTCTTAGGCTATTCCCGTTCTCTCTTCTTGAGAGAGCAAAATAGTTGTTCTACGTGAACCGAAGTGCTATGGACACTTGGGAGAAATTCTGCGGCATTCCTCGCGAAGTTTTTCCTGTTGGGCAAAACCAATGCCCTACGCGGAAGAATATCTAGCTTCCAGCAAGATGTCAAGGAATCTATTCCCAAGGCTTGGGAAACGCTGCAGGAGTATATCCTAGCCTTTTCCCACCATGGGATGGATGACTATCTCATAATCCAAATCTTTTAGAATGGGTTGATCCCATCTGCCCGTGACCATGTTGATGCTGCTGCTGGAGGTACCTTCTTCTCATTGACGGTGCCCAAAGTCATAGATTTGATTAAGAACATGGTGTCAAACATGGGTTGGAGCGACGAGCGCCTCCATACCCTCCAGCGAGGCATGCACACCTTGAAGGAGGTGGACATGATCGCTGCTAGATTCGACCTCCTTATGAAGATGATTTATGGACAAGGTAATGGTGAAGTATGTGGCAATGCCTATGCCTTAGACTCTCACATCACTTGTGAAGTCTATGGCAACACGCGCAATTTTGGCAATGACTGCCCAGAAACCCGTGAGGATGACCTATACCTAGACAACAATGGAAACAACAATGGTTATCGTCCAGAAGGTCAAGGGTGGGGCCAACCATGCCCATTCTTTCAAGGAGAGTAAAACAACAATGGCAACAATAGAAATCAACCCAACTTGAGAGAACTTGCCATTAGCCAGTTGAAGATCAATGATGCTCCATACAAGAAGCTATCGGCTAATGACAAGACCCTAGAGAGCATTAATGCCAAGATTGAAGGACTATCCTCAGCCTTCAAGAATCAATTGAGTTTCAACAAGATGTTGGAGACTCAGTTGGCTCAACTGACAGCTGTTGTTCCTCCAATGGAGAACGGCAAGATGCCAGGACAGCCCAAACCTCTCGTGGAAAGTGCCAACATGATTTCTTTACAAGGAGGCAACTGGCTGAAGGACCCTGGATGTCCTACAATCTCATGCTCAATTGGGGCAACCCACTTTGACAAGGCCCTTTGTGACCCTGGAGCAAGCGTGAGTGTGATGCCTAAGATTGTTTTCGACCAGCTAAACTTCACAGAACATACTCCAACACCACTGCAACTCCAACTGGTTCATTCCTCAGTCCTTTATCCGACGGGTATTGCTGAAGATGTCCCGGTGAAAATCCAGAACTGCTTCATACCCATGGATTTCGTGGTGCTTGACATGGAGCTCAAGAAGGATACGCCGCTCATTCTTGGGCGTCCATTCCTAAGCACCACGAAGGATCACATAGATGTGGGAGCTGGAGAAATCCACTTTCATATCAATGGCAAGAAGGAGAAGTTTAACTTTCATCCAAAGTTGGAGCAATGCTTCATGATCCGTATCAAGTATGGGATGAATGTTAAACACATTCAAGAGGTCAAAATCACACTTCCAAAGGTGGCCCCGCTTATTGCAATCATGAGGAATTTGATCTATGCGGAAAACCCATCTTATAATCCACACTGACATCCCAAGAAGACGGGGAAGTTCGGGCCTCCCCAGAGACCCAAGTCAACCAAGCCGCCAAAGAAGGTATGGTGGAAGAAGCAAGACAAAGCCGTCCGAGCCCATCCCTCCGGGCCCAGATGTCAAGAATTGAAGAAGGAGGAGTGCCCATCTCATCGAACGGTGGTGAGACCTTGCCAATAGGTTAAATTGGTAGTTATCCTTGTCTTTGTTTTTCTTTTCTCTTTATTTGGATTTCCCCATTTATTAGTTTGATTCTCCCACTGCATATTTGATTTATTAGCAAGTTGAGAATCTTATACTCTCAACTATCATTGTTATTTCTTTATTTTTCACAAAAAAAAATTGTTGGGTTTTGAAAAATGAATTTTTATTTGGAAAACAATTCTTTTGAGATGCAAAAGAGGTATTTCACCAACGTGCTGATTCCATAGCCGTTGGGAGCAACCTGCCAAAGAAGAGAACAGGGGGGGCACCTCTCAGGTCGGCCGACCTGCTCAGCCGACTAAGGAAAAGAGCCAATTTGGCTCTCTCTCCTCCAACGGCTATATTTGATGCCCTAGTGACCGTTGGGGATTGCACACTATAAATGGTGGTCGTGAGGAGCTCTTCTGTTCACATTTCACCTCATTTCATACATCCAAAAAGTCACTCTTGCTCAAATTGTTTTCTTGCTATTCATTGAAGCACTCTTGCTCAAAATCCAACTCAAAAAGATTTGCTTTTGTTTGCATTTGCAATTTACTCTCAAGTTCTTCAAGGGAAAATTTGCTGAGGTTTTGTTTTCACTAACATCACCTCTTTCGAGTTTTTGCCTTGTTGTGTTCCTGTTTGTTGTGGCCATGAAGGGAATGAAAAGGTTGTTTGGGAAGAGGAAGGAGGCTGCAAGCTCAAGCCATGGAGGAGACTCAAGTGCACACCCTTCTTCCGTAACTACACCATGTTCATTTGGGAGGAGAGTAGGAGAGGACACTCCCATAGGTGAGAGGAGCTACCCTCACCAACTTCTTCACGACGACGACCTCGACATCCAAAGTGAAGTTGAAGATCAAGCATGCAAGCTCCTCCAAGATCGTGACTTTTCTCATACGAAAGACTATGATCCGGATTTGATCTCCAAAATAGGTATGGATTCCGAATTCTTTTCCATTTGGCGTGCATTAGGATGGGAAAACTTTGCTCACATAGAGGAGAAAGGTTCACGCCTTCTCTCCATACAATTCCTTTGCACACTCAAGATAGGATTTGATGGTATTACTTTTTGATTATTTCAAAAAAGAATACAACATCCTACGTAAAGAATTAAGTGAAATCATAGGCTTCCATAAACATTGTTTGCTATAATTAGACACTTTGCCTATGTTTGACAAACAAAGTTTTTTGGCAAGACTTCACTAGTGAGGTCAGATGTAGTGCACCTAGGAATATCCACTTGCACAACCCCACTTTACACTTCAAGCATAGATGGGTGGCTATGGCTATGTTCCCTAGAGGAGATGTAAGGATAGTGCATGATGATGAGCTGAAATTTTTATTTGCCATATTAAAAAGATAAAAGTTGCTCCAGTTATTGCCATGATGACACAATGGTTAGATTACATTCCAAGGGTAGGGCCAATTGAATGCACTTCATTGACTACCCGTATTGCTACTAGGGTAGGAGCACTAGAATATTCTTCACCTGAATACATTGAAAATGAAAGAGAATTAATTGATGAAGAATATTTAGTGCAAGGATATACCCTTAAGCACGATCAAGATGGCTCTTTGATATTTTATTATCCTGGCTTTGTCAATGAAATTCGGTTACCTAACCCGAATTATCATTTATACAAATGCTGGAGGCTAACCATTGACCTACTTCCCATCGAGGAAGCTAGAAGAAGTAATATCTCTGGCAGGGTAACTAGAAGCTGTACAAGGAGAGCGGCCATGCCCCTGACAACCTCCACGGTACATGAGTATGAAGAGGAAGAGAACCCAACGGGTGATGCACCCGGATGGACTCAACCTCCATCGTATGAGACCGAAGGTCCATCTTGGCATGGGTGGCCAGGTGCTACATGGGAGACACCCCTATCCACTTCAAGCTCTAGCAGCTTGCCTCCAACATCTATGAGAAGTTGTCATTCCACTTCGGCTAGAAGTCATCACGATTATAGCAAAGGAAAGACGGACCTATCTAGACGTATGGATGAGCTTGAAGTAAGGACGGGTGACAGCTCCAACACTCTCCAAGGGCATGTCTAAGGTACCCAAGACTGGCAACAACACATGGACACTCAATTCATCAACTTCAACTCCATGCTACAACAATAACAAGCCGATCTCGCGGCATACTTCCGTCATCAAGGGTTACACCCTCGTCACGGAGGTGAGTGAAGAACAAGCTATGGGGAGGACTCCCACTTATGGTAAATTGTATCAACCCGTGTACAAATTTATTTTCCACTTAACCATTGTCCACCATGAATCTAAAATATAAATATATGTATATATATATATATATAGGATAGGTTTTATTTCCAAATAAAATAAAAGATGTGCAGTAAGAATGACTTGGAATTCACATAGATGAAATGATGAATAGTTGCTCTGTTTTAATTTTCCTAAGTCTCTAGTTTACAACTTACTACTCTCCAACATATTGTTGTCATTGGGTAGAATTGCTTTTGCCTTGATTTGGAAAATGTGGATAGCAAAAGCTTAATCTATTCTAAGTTGTTGTGAGATATGATATAGTAATAGGGTTGCTATTCCTAGTTTGATAGTGAAACTTAGATTTCCAGAGAAATTCTAAAAAGATTTAAGTTATCCTCATTTGATTGGAAATACCCACCAAAGCCACATGATACATTATAATGATAGACCTTATGCATGTTCTATTTGTCTTCACATTGAGCTTTGTCAAAGTAGTATAGACCTATGTGAGATCTCTTTCATTACTTTTTGAATTCAAGACTTCACTTGTACATGCTCTACTTCTACACTAGAAGTAAGCAAATTTTCATCATACCACCATTCCACAATAAAAAGAGAAGCTCCATATGATTCATGCTTAGTACTCTATCCAAAATTCATTGCATAAAAGGGAGTAGAAGAGAGTCCATGTTTCATCCCTTCAAAACAAGAGAGTCCATTCAAAAGGGAGTCATCTCAAAATATCCACATCCACTCCATTCCATCACATACGCACAAGTATTGAACCAAGTTGTTTTGAATTCATTTCTCCTAAGACTTGCTCTTTTGACTTAGCAATTTATGTGTTGCAAATATGCCTACAATATTCCCTATGAATTTAGGCACAATGCCTTGGTGAGGACATATCTCCACTACACACAAAGGAGAGACTTGAGAGAATCAAATTAAGATACTCCATAAAATTGACATGCAGGGAGTAATCCATAAAATTGGATTTTGATGAATCAGGCGACGCCACGTGTCACCACGTGGATCAAATGGCCCACAAACAGAAGTATCTAAGGCCATCCAATGGTGTAGCACCAAGATCGGTCAATGGGACCCACCTGTTAGTCACCTAGAGAAAGCACACTGCAAAAGGGCCCAGGACCAGGTCGGTCGACCCCCCTAGTCGGCGGACTAGTTCCTGGTGCCTTTCTCGGTCAAACTCCACATGGTGGCTTCTCTCGGCTTGAAGTGGTCATGGGTGACTGATTTGCACGCATTTGGTGGCGTGAACCGACCTTTCTCCAACCTATAAATAGGACCCCTCACCCCTCACTTGAACACACACCCCTTGAGTATCCATCCATTGTATCCACTACTCTCCATAGGTTTAGAGGAGTATAGGTTGTATAGAGGAGAGTCTCTAGTCCATAGTCCAAGTAGGAGAGGAGTATAAGGAGTCTCTTCCCAATTGGGAAAGGTATGCCTTCCAGATTCCTATTTATATTTGTGACTTTATTCATAATAAAGATGTTATCTTTGGTCTTCCATTGTTCATATACTTGGATAAAGCATTTCTTGTTTGATCCTGGATTCCATTTATGTGGTAGGAATAGTATTTATGATTGTACTATACCATTCTCATTACATTATCATAAACGCTATAACCCTCCACTATAGTCTAATTAGCTATGATATGACTATGTTAATGTGGATCACTTATGCTATGAATCAACATTGGTTCAACGATGATTTAGTTCATTGCCTTAGGGTGGCTTGTGCCTAGGATCTTAAGGTAACTACTTAATATGCTATCATTGTACTACGAAAGAGAGTAGCGTTGAATGTCTCATAGACCCACAGATTGAAGAGGTAGGCAGTAGGTGGTGACAGTCCTATCTGTCCTTTGTAATCTTCCACGTTCGGCTATGCCACATGCTCTTGGCGGGAGTCGCCTAGTGTTGCTCGGGGTAAACCCATGCCCGATGTGCTAATCCACTTAGCATGAGAATTCATAATTAACATAATCATTATTAACTAACTTAGGCTATGTATATCTACATTAGAAGCATAGGAGGAGTCTCTACCTAACTCTTGGCCTAGTTCCACTATTACCTCATTTATCCCCTTAGGATAGAATGCTCTTGTGTGTGTCACACTACCTCAACTTATCATTTACCCCATCCTTGCTAGAACCCCACCTTGACCAACCTAAGCCTTTCCACTTGATGATTGTTTTACTTCCATCAGGCCTTCCTTTGGGAAAATATAAATGACACCCTTTGGGAATACTCTTTAAAAGGGAAATGCTATATCGATAGTTTACATGCGCTTGCGGACGTTCATTTCAGAATCAAAACCTACCAACAAGCATTTCTGGCACCACTACTAGGGATGAATTGTTAGTAGTGCATAGGAAATATCAACAATGGTGGATGTTGTCGAACCAACAAGCTCCAAGAATCCCAGGGGGGCTGTTGTTGACGTTTTACGCATTGACAGTGGGTGTTGTGGAAGAAATTGAGCTCCGACAACTCCCAGGAGGCCCACCGTTGATGTTTTACACATTCATTGTGGGTGTTGTTGAAGCAATTAAGCTCCGACAACTCCCAGGGGGCCCACCATCGATGTTTTACGCATTGACAGTGGGCACCATCAAAGAAGTCTAGCTCCAACAACCCCCAGGGGGCCGCCGTTAAAGTTTTACGCGTTGACAGTGGGTGACATCAAAGAAGTTGAGCTCCAACAACCCACAGGGGGCCCACTATCAATGTTTTATGCATTGATAGTGGGCGCCCTCCAAACAACTAAGCTCCAACAACCCCAGGGGGCCCGCCGTTGACGTTTTATACATTGAGAGTGGGCGCCATCGAAGCAAACAAGCTTCGACAACCCCATGGGGCCCGCCGTCGACATTTTACGTGTTGACAGTGGGTTCCATCTGAACAACTAAGCTCCGACAACCCTCAAGGGGCCCGCCATCGACGTTTTATGCATTGACAGTGGGTGTCGTCGAAGCGAACAAGCTCCCACAATGGGCGTCGTCGGAACAACTAAGCTTCGACAACCCCAGGGAGCCCGCCGTTGACGTTTTTATACGTTGACAATGGGCGTCGTCGAAGTTAACAAGCTCTGACAACCACTAGTGGGTCCACCATCAACGTTTTATGCATTGACAGTGGGTGACGTCGGAACAACTATGCTCCGACAACCCCCAGGACGGTTGCCGTCGACGTTTATACATTGACAGTGGGCATCGTCGAAGCGAACAAGCTCCGACAGCTCCCAGGGGGCCCGCCGTCGACGTAACAAAGGGTCCTTGCAGATTTCAGAAGCATGTCTCAAACCCTGGAGCTATCATACAGACTACGAGTTCAGAGCAATCAAGTTTTCAAGACATTGTCAAATTCCTCACATTAGATGTCCTTAATCAGTTGAACACATCTACCAGGGGGCCAACAAGATAAAGGGCAATGTATTGAAGACAAAAATGGAATTAGAAAGGATTTCATTCATTTCAAATTGGAGATTTACAAGGTGAAGGTGCAAAAAGAAAGGTCCTAGCTACTGGAGTTCCTCATGAAGATTGAAGCAACTTTCTTGGCGACTTCTTGGACACTGGCCTTGGCAGCTTCTTCTTCCTCGGTGATGGGTCCTTCGACCACCGGAGCTAAAGACCTCAATGGGTCTGGGCTTCGGAAACACATCAGCACATATTCTGCGACGTTCTTAGCCAGAGACTTCCCTTCAATCTCGATATGTTCGACAACCACATCTCCCAGTGCATCCAGCTTAGTGCCAGTGGAGTTTAGCACCACCAAGGCCTTGTCCATCTCTGGCTCCGAGTTAGTCGGTCGGACTGGGCTAAATCCCAAAGGCACCAAAGCTTCATTTGCTCGCTCGAGGAAGTCCCAGATCTGCTAGGACTCAATTTCACTTGCGCTCTAAATCTCCTCCAGTGACCTCCTTGCAGATGAAAGCTCTGCAGAACCCTCCTTCGAGA
The DNA here is from genome assembly GCA_036927565.1 of Tuctoria greenei. Taxonomy (NCBI): domain Eukaryota; kingdom Viridiplantae; phylum Streptophyta; class Magnoliopsida; order Poales; family Poaceae; genus Tuctoria; species Tuctoria greenei. The sequence goes on along the minus strand of JAYESD010000003.1, from coordinate 170,202,467 downwards.
AACGCTCAACCTCTTTGGCGTGCTGCTAGATCTGTTCAGCCAGCAACCTCTCTTGGTCAGCGACCTGCTTCTCTCGGAGGTGTATGCGTCCTCGCCTTTCCGCAAGGTCCTTCTCCTTTGCATTCACCTTATCCTCCCTAGCAGAGACAACATTCTCTCTTTTGCTGACTCCTTCCCCTACCAGCCACACTTGGTGCTTCTCTTGTTCGCACTAAGACTTGAATTTTTCCACAAGGTCAGTCAAGTCCTACTCGCTGCGTGCCAGCTTTTGAGAGAGTTCATCCTACCTTTTTTTGGATTTCATCCTCTCTTTCTTGGAGTTTATCTTCCTTATAATCAAGCTCATCACGGCGTTTGAGGAGTTGATCCCTCAAAGCTTCGAGACTCTCCGAGCGACTGTCAGCCACTTCGTTGTCCTTTCTGGCATGCTCCTAGATCTCCCGGGTCTTCTCATCGAGGGCGTTTGTGGAAGCCTCCCTTTCGTTCAGCACGTTGTTCAAATGCGTCTGCCGGCTCTTCTCCGCTTCCACCCACTCCATCTGGTTTGCAAGCCGGGATTGCGTCAGCTTCATCTTGAAGTATAATTGTTTGCGCCAACGCCTCAAGGTGTCGCACTCTTCTTCAAGAGACTCGCGTTCGTAGTCAAATGCGGCTTTCATTCGTCCTCCGCTTCCTCCGAGTCTTCTATAATAGTCGTTGGAGCCCATGGCACGAGCATGGACTCCAACAGCTTGACTTACCAGGGCTGAGCTCTGGAAGCTCATCTACCTCTGGCGCAGACGAGGAAGGTCCCGCAGCTGGATCTTTAGCCAATTGCATCATCACCTCTGGAACAGGTGTTGGAACTTCAACCACAGCTTCTGAAGTCTCTGGCACTAGCGTTGGAACCTCCGGTGCTGGCTCTAGAGCAGTTGAAGCTTGCTCCAATATTTCTTCCATGTACTCCAACGTAATTGCGGCTTCTTCTTTGGCCGCTGGTACCGAGGTCGTCTCAGTGCTAGTAGGCGCCTGAGCTGCGGGGTCGACTGCCTCAACCAACAGAGTAACCATTTCAACAACGGAGGCTCCAGGTGGTGCGGTCTCTGGGACGAGGCGCTAGCAGGTGCTGGAGCAAAAGCTCTCAATACTTTGGAAACAGAGGAGCAGAGAGTTCAGAAAAAAGCAAAAAGCAAACACAAGACTTAAGTGCAGGTGTCGATTATTACCTGGGGACACTGCCGCTCCTGTTGGCATGAAACTTCTTCCTTTGATGCCTGGAGTCAAAACCCACCGTCGTTGGTGTGGCAGACGCTCCAGGCTTTATCCTAGGATTTGAGGCAGCCATCGGCGCTGCCTCAGCTGGTCTCTCCATCGTCAGAGGAATTACTCCGGACCCAGGGCCTATCCCTGGCTCCGGGACTAGAGTAGACTTGCCAGACCTAGTGCCCTCTGTGGACACTGGATCTGAAGATGATTTAGCTGCTGGAGCAGGAGATGCCGATGCTGGGGGCATTACCAGTATCGTCTTGAGGGTTGGGCGAGCCACTGGCACTGCCTCTGCGGACCTAATCTGACAAAACTATCATTAGACTGCGTGAGCTTCCTCTCCCGTCTAGACGTGTCGACACGTTCCTTTCCTTTACCCCGACTCGAGTTAGGATTCTTCTTGTTTGAAGCTGCAGGAGCCTTGCCCTATGAAGCTCCAGGGATTGAAATCCCTACTGGCAAAGTGCTCCTCTGATGCACCACAAGACCTGTATCGTCAAGCAGAGGCATCTTCTATTGCAGCTCTCTCCTGACCCCCGGAACTACGTTCAGAGGCAGGAACTCAGTCAGAGGTCTGAGTTCATCCCTTGAAAAAGTCTCGTTGTTCCGCTTCTTTAGATGGAGCTTCAAAGCGTGCTCGTCAATATTGGTACCTAAGCCGACTTCAATCTGGAGGAAATCCATTTCTCTAGAGAAAGACCAAGCTGCAAACTCTCGCTCCTTGAGAGGCGCCCAACGGTTCGTCGGGAAGTTGCTGAGGACCATCAGAGACGTTAGTCCTCCATCCACCAATTCCCGGATCCTTGTTAGCACGGGCTAGTACTTCTCAGACAACTCCATGGGCTCCATCTGGGAGTCAGAATCCATCATCGGAAGTCCTCCTGGCAGCTCCAACCAGTCATGAGGGTCCACCTGGATCACCACCCAATCGGTCTTCCACGTCTCCCACTTCCTGGAAGGAAAGGTCTTCATGTACTTGAATGGAGCATTTCTATGCTTTACAAAGTAGTAGAACCCCAACAAATAGATACCTTTGTCAGTCGTCTGGAGAGTGAAGAAGTTTCGAAAGAGAGGGATGCAGGGCGGCACACCCACCCACATCTCGCTGGACGAAGATCGTGACCAGCAAGATGGAGTGAGGTCCGAGGTGGTTCAGTTGGAGTTCGTACGACTCCAACAACATCAATAGGAAGTTTGATACTTGCAGAACCAGCCTGACCATGGCGTACGCCAAAAAGTAAACAATGTCGCTAGCAGACTCCTTCCTGAACGGGAGCTTGCCACAGCAAATGGAATTGTTGAAGGAGTCACTTTGCTAGACCATCAGCTTCCAGACTCTGGTAAGATCTTCATCACTCATGATCTTACTGGCGGGGAAGTCCGAGTTCCATCACCGCAAAGTGGAGCAAAAGTGGGAGCGCGGCGCAAGGGTTCAAGCAGAGAACAGTATGGCAAGAATAGATCAGTGCGTAAGAGTTCTCTTTCCTTGCAGCGCCTCTCTCTTTATTAAGCCTCCACAACACTTGGATGGCAACTACATCTGAACTATAGTCACACTCTGCGAAGTTACCTCGTCAATGACAAGGGGGCCCTAGTCCACTTTGTTAAAAAGTCGCACCCAGTGATCCGTTATCATGATGGGAAGAAGGAAGCCCAAGGACGGCATCCTGACAGTGCTACAAAGATTACGCTGGGACCGATATGAAAATCGTATTGGGAACCGACGACCATCAATTTCGTGAGATCAACATGTCATGCGTCCCACCTACCAAATCAAGAAATGTCACGTGTCCCAAGAAGAAAGTCGAGGCAGTAGTGCGGGAGAGATAATGGCCCCACCTACGTCATCAAAACCTCACAATCTCACCAGAGGTGGGTCCGGGGGCCACAGTCGATACCCTGCATACCAGGTATCCCTTCGTACCAAAAGAAGATGCGCTGAGTTCCCTTCATATAAGAAGAAGATGTGATGAGTTCCACCTTCCAGTACCGTGGACATTCAGAGGCAACACGTGTCCCGCAGTGTCGGACCTGCCTCCCTCCTTAGGGTGGCTCCGGTGCTTCCACGTGTCCCGGAGTGTCAGACCTGCATCCCTCCTTCAGTTGGCTCTGGAGCTGCCACGTGTCCTGTAGTACCGGACCTGCCTCCCTTTATAGGGTGGCTCCGGTGCTGCCACGTGTCCTAGGGCGCAGGACCTGCATCCCCGACAGGCGAAGCTCCAGTGTTGCCATGTGTCCAAAAGCACCAGATCTGCCTCCCCGCAGGGGGGAAGCTCCAAAGCTGCCACATGTCACAAGCCCGAACCTAAGTCTACAATGGGAAGACAGCGAGATCTCCAACGGCGCGGACATTCAAGGGCTATCAAGTGGCCGTTAAAAGACTTGGTTAACGTGTCATTAATGCTATACTACTAACGCACGATCATAGGACTATCAAGATCGGTAACGCTGTTGTTATGGCACGTTATCACACTATTAACCACCCTTAACACTATAAATCGTGTATAGGGCAGTTTGTTACAGCCAGTGCTACATGTCGGGCCACTGCGCACACTGTAACAGCCAGTCCTTGGCATATAAAAGTGTTGCGTTGCACGGTAGAAAGGCAATCTCATTCCAGACTAAGCTCAAGCCTACTCAAGTTGATACAATCAACACACAGCCCGTGGAGTAGGATATTATGCTCAAGCGGCCCGAAACACATAAAATCTTTAGTTTTCACCCTTATTCTTTATCTTGATTAGCGCCCCATCCGAATACAAACCTCCGCGAACTACTTATTAGTAGTACCAGAGGAAGTGTCTTAGTCAACACTTTGACATTTATGGTTATGGATTGGGTTGAGTTAATGAACATGGTTGATGATGAAGGTGAGAATCTGGTATATGAATGAATAGATATTGATGGATGTGATATGATGATAAATGATGGTTTTGGACTCATATTTGGTAATTATTTGCGATATGATCGGATAAATTCACATAAACATTGTAGAATTGCTTTTTACATTTTTATGTACTTTTCAGCAAATAACCATTATTTATTATCATTCCTTGTTTAAGCTATATGTCATTATTTTCCCACACTTGCTGAGTACGACATATGCTCACCCTTGCAATTCCTCCACCAACAGTTTAAGGTGATGTTTGGGAGTACCATGAGGATAATATTGAGTCCTAGGTTGTGTGCTACCATCGACTGCATGCAGATGTGTTGGAGCCGCGCTATCCCATATGCTTTGTTTGCTTAGCTTAGTTTATTTTCCAATGCAATAGTAGTATTAGTGATAATGATCATTAGAGTTTGTAATTTGGATAACTAATTGAATATTGTAATAAAAGTACCTATTTACTAGTTTGTGATGTGGCAATTTCCTGTATATTATTTGTGGTTTTGTCGTGTATGTGTGATCAACGTCCTTGGCACACATATGCGTTGACTTGGTTCTTTTTTCAGAACCGGGTGTCACAAAACACCAAAGCAATGTGGAAACAGGAAGAATACCTCAAGGCCTAGTTTCCGGATCTGTTTCTATAGGACGTCCGAATCTTGAGGACGAGATTCATTTTCAAGGGGTACAATTGTAACAATCACATTTTCAACATGGGAAAAAATAATCAAATAAGAAATTAATAGAATTTGTAAATAAAAATATATAAAATCACTTTAGAAAAGAGAATCATGTGTTGTTTGCATTTGTTCAAAATACGCTAGAGAATTATATTCGAATTTAAAAAAGTAGAAAAAGATTTTATTCAAGTCACGGAATATTTTGCTATTTTAAAGGAAAGAAAAAGAGATAATAAAAGAAAAGAAAAGAAAAAAGGAAAAGGAAAACACTCTCTGAAATCCGACCCGGCCCATCTCTCCCTCGGCCTAGCTCGCACACCCGCGCCCACCCGTGCCCACCCTCCTTCTCTCTCTGGCAACCCGAGCCCACTCATCGGCGTCTCTCTTACTTCTCTCCCTTTCTCACTTACACGCGAGACCCGCTCGTCAGACTTGTCTTCCCCACCGAGCCGACGCGCCCACGAACAACCACGTCGCACGCCCATGTCGCCAGCCATTATGGCGACCGTTTCCTCGAGTACTCGTGACAAGTAAATGGCCCCCATCATGCTCTCGCCCTTTTCTCCTCATCTCCCCTTAAAAGATCGCTTGCGCCACGCCCCACTTTCCCCTTTCCTCGAAGATGCCAAACCATAGCGCCGCCGCACGAATAAGCCATGGAGTTCCCGTCGACTGGCTCCTACTTTCTCCGTTATTTAATGCCTCACTCGTGCATTGTGCTTTTAGGGAGCTGCTAGGCAAGTCTTTCCGAAGGTTTAGTCATCACGCCGCGGAAATCAACAGCCGCAGTCGCCGATGCCTCTCCGCTCCGCTTCGAGCTCCGTGAAGCCTCCAGAGAGATTACTGTTTCCCCCTCTCTTGATTCCCATAGTAGGCGCTAGCTCTTTGCGCTGTTTTGTGCGGAATCGATGCTGCCAGCGAGAATGCTGCAGCGGCTATGGCTACGCCATCATGAGCCACCCCTGTACCCCCGCTAGGCGACATGGCCAAATTGTGGCCCTTCGTTTCAGTCGGACGGGCAAGATTAAGACATTAGATACCCCTTCGCAAAATAAAATCCGGGCCTCCCATCCTAGATCTAATGGCTGTAAATAGACCCAGCATACCCCTTTGCCTATTTGCATATAACTCCCTCTGTTGTTTGACTAAGTTACATGTAAGCCCATAACTTTACATCGATGCCCATGTGCAGTTATTAGAAATTAATGGTGAATTTAGGTTTAGACTCCTGAAATGAGTAATAATTTATAATAATTCAGTTCTGGATTACTAGAAAAACCCTATAATCATCTATATTTATAAACTAGCCTATGAATAAGAAAACAATGATTTTTATTTAGAATATTATGTATTTATTATTTCAACAAATAATAAATAGAATAAATGCTAAATTAATTTCTAAAATGAGAAATTAATTCCAGTAAATTGCAAATAGTTCAAAATTGATTCTAGAAAATTCTTAGTACATTGAAATAAATCTTAGAAAAATATTACCAATTATTTTCACACTAATATTTATCTACAAAAATTATTCTAATTCTAAAATAGTTATGATAAAATCGAAAATTACTAAGTTAATTGTAAAACCTTTATAGAAAAATATTAAACACATTTATTTATGCAAACATTCATATAAAATTGTATTTCAACTCTATTTTTAAATATAATATTACTTTAGACATAGAAATAAATATAAAAAGTGACATAACATTTACTAAACTAATATTTATATTGAAATTATTTTTTGAACACTTTTTTGAATATGTAATAACACTTAAAAATAACATTAGCCATAAAATAAATATAGGAATTATATAAAATTGTTAAATTCCTATTTTTATACATAATATCACATTTTTATTTAATATTTATTTATAAATATTTTATAATAGATAATTTTAAATTCCTTATAGCGTCGTCATCACGTAGGTTTTTATTGTGATGAATGACCTTTCTGAATGCTTCTTATTGTGCGTTATTATTGTTATTGCGCATACAGCTACGTGTTTATAGTTGGTTCCCGATCCAACTTTTAATTAGCAAGAGCAGAATTTCAACATTGGTAATGAACACTTCCAAAGAGCCAAGTGTCCTTGACCATTTTGCACCATTGTACTAAGATTTCAGTAAGTTGCATGCTAAATTTAAATTTGAAGCCCATGATATGATTTCCCAAGTTTTTCCATATTATTCCTTGTCGCCGGGGTTGGACGGGAGTCGTTTCATTATTTACTTACGCTTAGCAATGCTTAGAAGATGGGGATAATTATTAATCACATTTTACATTTTGAATGCAACATGTTCATGAGATATTGGAAAAGATGATTATAGTTGATATGAATCTGATACGTGGTCTGGATGGAATGGTGCATGCGTGCATGAAACTTTCGTCTAGGGATTGACACCTATCGGATTCAAAGGACTGGTTTATGAAGTTGCCAAGTTTTACAGTATCACCATAGGGTTGTATATGGGACAACATGGTTCATTAATTTGGTATCTTTTAGTGTAGCATTAGTAAACGGTATAGGCGGAGAATTGGTTCAGAGTACTCTCTTGGGATGCGCATGGCTCAAGAGGGGGCTTCTCATGACGGAGGGAAAATAGACTCTAGGTGACAGAGCGGTAAAACCTAAGAAGGCCAATGCAAGTCGAGAGAACCATCAAGAAGACCTCGTAGTGATCTCCTAGTCACACAACTACGAAAGTGTGTATTGTTGTTGGTCGCCATTGACAACAAAGAGGTTTACTTAGTCCATCTGGCAACAGGGGATGAAATCATAATCTGTGATTAAAGGGTACACACTCTACAGAGTTTTGTCAAACTGTCTAGACAGCCGTGCTCACGAACAAGAGCGGTTGGGACTAAATTCGTGATTAGCGCACATTGTTATAAGGCTGATGGTTGATTTGGGCATTATATGATCATTTTGGTATTATGGGTGGTAACCACTTACAGATAGGTGCTAAATAACAGTAAGGATAGATTTTAATTGCAATAGTGTTTTACCATTGTTTGCGTTCCTTGTTGTGATCCTCACGACATAAACTTTCCGACTTGCTAAATACATTGGTACTCAAACTTTCTTGTTGCTTATATTTCCCGATTTTACAAAGGTGAAAAAAGGGAAAACATGGATTCCTAGGCTGATCTAGACGAGATGTTTTTGGCTGGCGAAACCCTCAGGCAATGCATGTGCATTTGGAGCGCCGTTATCTACTATTTTCGATGCTTATACTTTTCTTCTAGACTTTGAAGTTCATTGATGTAATAATTGATGTACTCGAATATGTTACTATAATACTGATATTTCACTTTTGTTACATGCGTATGGGTTTAACTGATCGTGGTATACATATGGAGTGTTCCTGGTCGTCTTCTTCAAAAGCAGGTGTGACATTTGATACATGCCGGAAGGTGGCTTGGGACTGCGGCGGCAAGGACAAAAATTCTTGCTTGCTCAAACTCGACCAAGAATAGGTTATTTGGCACACTAAAATGTCTGTGGTGGTCTAGGGAACAAGAAAATAGACTCCTATCAGCGTGAAATCCAATGGAGAAATGAATTCGATGGTGACCTTGGGCTTGAAGGTGGGCGGATGGAGAAAAGCCGTCGCCCAGCTCGGTTGATGCATAATTTTCTAATTATTTTGCTCTGAGTCCTCATGAAGCCTAGAATCTAACCTCTAAAAGGGATGGTGCGAGAGGGATCATTCGCAAAAAATTTTGAAGATTATTCAAGGCAGTTCTAAGTGACCGGACGGTAAACACATGCCTACTCCAATGACTTCAAGCAATAAATCGATGAACGTGATTGACAGAAAGATGCAGCAGATCGTGGCAAACCTATTTGTGGTCATGGCAGCTCAGGAGAAGTACTGGTTTGTGGTTTGTCAGGAACACGGTGAACCGACGGCGGAAAGAAGAGCTCAACTCGGTGGCCACAAGTTCAACGAGTCCTGCTCTGGTGTGGCTTGAGCTGGTCAGATAAGGTGTCAAACAGCTGCGCATGACATTAAGAACCAACAAAGCTCGAAGGGAATGGATGATAACCCATGTTGCTGCACTGATTTTTCCCGAAAACAGATAGGAACGCCGGTGACCAAAGTTTCTGCGCTGGGAAGAAAGAATGGGGCCAGGTTTCAACTTTGCTGCTTGGAGAACATAAGGAGGACGAGGGAAAATATCAGGGGAGTTTTTTTAGCTGGAATCAAGTGGAGTAAGCAAGCAGCTCGGGCAATTTGAAGCAGGAGGTGGAGCTGGCAGAGAGCATACAGCTCGGTGGCACCAGAACAAAAAGAGGCAGCCACATGCAATGGACTGACAGGTGGGTCCCACAGCTCTTCTCTATCCACTTGGAGGCCCTATATAAAATAGCAATTAAGATCCTAAAACAACGAAGTTTGGCGGGCCTGCTGTTTTAATTATGAGGAACATATTAGTAAATCATAAACTTGCAATTGAGTATGCTGAGTTTGAATATAACATTTAAGTTTGAATGTTTCCCTCTAATGGCTTGATTTATATAATTATCACATGAGTGATTTTTATTTCCAATAACAATTAACGGACTAAATTGAATATGAGGAATAAAATGGTAATTCAAATTTGGATTTTTACTGAACCAAATTTAAAAATCAATTATGCTTAAATTAACCTTTTTTGTGATGAATTGAATTTAATTCAATTTAGATATTTAACTTGATTGCACTTCTTGGACTAATTTGAACAGCCAATCGAGTGGGATTTTACAGGCTAATTGGGTCCGTTGGATACAGAACATTCTTGAGTGGAGTCCTCATCAATACTTCTTAATGGGGTTCCAATGCACCCATTCAGGTGTAAATGAGTTGTTCGACAAGGAGAGCCTCTCTCTCCGCTCCTTTTTTTAGTAGGTTAACTCTTAAAGTACATTTTCAATACTACCATGGCTAATGGAATACTACAGTGACCTATTGATGAACATCACTGCAGAGAATTCCCGATAATTAATACAATATGCCGATGATAGGCTCTTAATCCTTAAGATAGATAGAGAGATCTATTTTGTCTAAAGGGTATTCTACATAGCTTCTCTGTCTCAACTGGGCTTCAAGTAAATCTTCAGAAATCTCTTGTCTGGCCACTATTAAATTTCACGGGTTCGTGCTGACTCTTAGTTGAAGTTCTTGGGTGTCAGCTCGGCTAATTTCCCATAACATTTCTTGGTTTGGTGCTGAGCCTTCACAAACCTCCTGGTGTGGCAGCTTATGCTCTTCTGATTTCAAAAAAAAAAAAAAAAAAAAACTGAACGTCGGCTCTCAGCCACCTCTCTTTTTTGTCGCATGCTGGTGTCGGGAAATCGGTGGTACGCTACTCTAAGTAATTCTACCGCATCACCCAGAAAAGATGCGAGTACAGAGGTTACGGATTGTTACCACTAGACGTGCAGCACAGCGGAAGATGTAGTCGAAGATGCGTGTCGGTCTAGGGTAAGTAGACGATCATGTTCGTCTCCTCCTCGTCCTTATCACAGTAGTGGCTAGACAATCACATTCGTCTCCTTCACGTCTTCGTCACAGCAGCGAGTTGACGATGATGCTGTCGTAATCGATCAGTGTAGCAGTAGCAGTAGCGCCTCCACGGAGTCTACACGTACGGAGAGGAACATCGTGCGCATGTGTGCTACCACCGCGCGCGCGGCAATAGCTTTGGTGTGAGGCCTGGAAAGGGTGGCGGCTAGGGCTGTAACATGGTGGAGTAATATATCCAAAACCCTACCCCTCGTATTTATAAGCGTACTAATGAGCTTTTAGGTCGCAGACCTATTAGTATCCTAATTGCTTATGGATGAAATATCTAACAAGCCTTCATCCGAATTGTTATGATTGTCTCGGGCATATCACCAACAATCTCTCACTTGCACTAGTGACAATCTTATAGCCAAGCTTTTTGATATTCAACACCTTAAATGTGTGATCCATTATCTTCATGTGCAGTCGGTTGTGAATGGAAATCGTTTCCAACCACAAGTCAGCAGAGGTATCTAGCACGACATACTGTCTCCTGAATGTATATAAAGATCATATAAGCCGAACTTAGATACATTCACATGCTAATCCCATTGCCTCACGGTACTGGTCAAGCTCAAGGTGAGATGCGTTCCATCCTTGTGATAGCTTGACCATTCACTCGATCAAATAGTGAATTCATTTCATTACTAATGTTTAGTCATTGTGATAAACCTTTCATCACCTTGGCATGACCATGCACTTTCCAATCCAACTATCTTGAGAGGCCCAGAGATATCTCTCATTATTTAGGAGGGACAAATCCCATATTGATCAGCACACATCCCATTCCATGTTTCATTATGTACTCGTAGACTACTTTTATGACTACCCAGTTACACAGTAGCGTTTGATACTCTCAAAGTACACAACTATACACAGTGAGGAACAACGGCGATCTCAGGTCTAAGGTTCTAGCAGGTGTATCACTCAAACCAACTGATGGCACATATGAAATAATAATCCAAACAGTGTCTCGGAGTGGGTTAATCCAACAGCATGTTCACTAACATGTGTTCACATTATTAATTGGTATCTCTATATCAATGATCCGTGAAATGTGATCATCAATTAATGCATGTGCTAGTCTGTGTGTCATCATTATCTCATATAATGATATATACTAGGTATTTCATTATCTCATGACTATCACATGTGTTTCATTTAAAGTAACATTACTATTAACAAAGAGTTTTACAAACAAGTCACAAATTTGATGATCAATGTAAATAATAATTACTCATATAAAAATTTATTTAACAATATATAAACATAGCTATGATACAAGTCTCCCACTACACACTATGATCAGTGATGTAAGTATCTAATACCCATAGATCTCATTTGCGCCTCATGCGTTGATTGTGGAAGAGGCTTCGTCACGGATCCGCAACATTCAAATTCGTGTGCACCTTGCATATCTTCACATCACCTCGTTCGACAATCTCTCGAATGAGGTGATAGCTTCGTAGTATATGTTTGATTCTTTTGTGTGATCTAGGCTCCTTTGCCTATACAATGGTTCCACTATTGTCACAATAGAGATCTACAGGACCAAACGCACTAGGAACAACACCCATCTCAAAATCATATTTTCTTATCCAAACAACTTCATTTGCGGCTTTAGAAGCTGCAATATACTCTGCCTCCGTCGCTGAATCTACTAGTATATCTTGCTTGGAACTTTTCTAGCTCGCTGCCCCTCTATTGAGGCAGAATACAAAACCAGATTATGATCTAGAACCATCCTTATCAGTTTAAAAGCTAGAATATGTATAACCTTATACAACGAGCTCTTCTTCACCTCCAAACACTAAGAACACATCCTTAGTTCTTCTCAAGTACTTAAGGATGTTTTTGAAAATTGTCCAGTGAGCTTCACCATAATCTGACTGATACCTCCTTATGATGCTTAGAGAATAGGATACATCCAGGTGTGTACATAGCATGACCTACATGATGGATCAAATAGTCAAAGCATAAAGAATCGCTCTCATCCCCTTCTGCTCATGAAATGTCGAAGGACACTAACTCTTGCTTAGAGTGATGCCATGTGACATTGGCAATAAACCTTTCTTGGAATCTTGCATATTGAATCGATTCAATATCTTGTCAATATATGTATCTTGGCTTAATCCAATTAGCATTAAAATCTATCTCTATTGATCTTTATGTCCAAAATTTACGCTGTCTACCCTAAATCCTTCATTGAGAAACTTTTTCTTTATAAGAATTTAACAGCATCAAGCATTGGAATGTCATTTCTGATCAATAATATGTGAGCTACATATAGGATCAGAAATACAAGTGCGCTCCCACTGAACTTCTTGTAAATACAAGGTTCTTCTACGTTTTTTTTTATGAAACCAAACCCTTTGACAACTTCATCAAAACGTAGATTCCAACTCTGAGATGCTTGCTTCAACCCATAGATGGAATTTTGAAGTTCGCGTATTTTACTAGCATCTTTAGGATTGACGGAACCCTCAGGTTGTGTCATGTACACATCCTTAGTCAGACTTCCATTTAGAAATGGTGTTTGACATCCATCTGCCACATTTCATAATCAAAATCTGCAGCAATTACTAGGAGAATCCAAGCAGACTATGGCATTGCGATGAGTGAGAAAGTTTCATCATAATCAACACCTTGAATTTGTTTGCAACCTTTCGCCACCAATCACGCTCTATAGATGTGAACATTTCCATCCATGTCAGTGTTTTTCTTGAAAAACCATTTACAATCAATAGGTCTCACACCTTCAATTGGATCAACCAAGTTCAAAACTTGATTCTCATGCATGGATTCAATTTTCGATTCCATGGCTCGAAGCCCTTCCTCACAGTCAGGTCCCTTCATTGCTTCGGTGTAGGTCATGGGCTCATTATTGTCCAATAATACCATGTCATGCTACTCTGTGGTTAGAAGCGTTAACTTTTCAGTCGCACGACGTGACCTCGTAGACCTTCGTGGTGTTGTGTTTCATCAACTGGTTGCACAACATCTTGTACATCATGTATAGGGTCAATAGGTGCTGAAACATTTTCAAGTATTTCTTGAATTTCTTCAAGATGCACCTTGCTCCCACTAACTCCTTTTGAGAGTACTCTTTCTCCAAGAAGACACCATTGCGAGAGTAAAAACTTTACCTCTATTTTATTATAAAAATAATATCCTTAGAGTTCCCTAGGATATCTCACAGAGCATCATTTGTCTGATCTGGGAGTGAATTTGTCGGACGTCAAACGTTTGACATAAGCGTCACAACCCAATACTTTGAGGAATGACAATTCGTGACGTTTCCTAGTCAGTATCTTGTTGTTTTCTCAACAGACTTAGTTGAGAATCTATTTAGTGTAAACACGGCAGTTGCAAGAGCTTAACCCCAAAAGGATGGTGGAATATCAGTTTGGCTCATCATCGACCTAACCATGTCTAACAAGGTTCGGTTCCTCTGCTCGGGCACCCCATTCCATTGAAGCGTTTCAGGTGGAGTCAACTGTGGAATAATACCACATTGTAATAAATGATCATAGAATTCATGGCTCAAATATTCACCCCCACGATCAGATCGTAGAAGTTTAATTGTATTGCCAAATTGATTTTGTACGTCATTCTAAAATTCTTTGAACTTTTCAAAGGATTTAGACTTGTACCTCATTAGGTAGACATATCCATATCTACTAAAGTCATCAGTAAAAGTAATGAAGTACTGGAAACCACCTATGGCTATTGAACTCATTGGTCCACATACATCAGTATGTATAAGTCCCAACAAGTCACTTGCCCTCTCACTTTGACCAGTAAAGGGTGTTTTGGTCATCTTCCCAAGCAAACAAGACTCGCATGTGTTAAGTGATTTAAAATCAAATGAGCTTAGTAAACCATATTTATGGAGTTTTTCAATGTGTTTCTCATTTATGGCCTAAGCGGCAAAGCCAAATAAAAGTGGGATTTAGATCATTCCGTCGAGCCCTTTTGGTATTAATATCACATATTCTTTTATCCTCAAGATCAAGAACATATAATCCATTCACCAATAGACATTGAGCACAGAAAATATTATTAAAATAAATAGAAAAACATTTGTTCTTTATTACAATATCATAACCATAAAGTTCTTCTAAACATGAAGAAGAGATAATATTCTTGCTCAAAGTAGGAATGCAATAACAATTAGTCAATTCTAAAATTAATCCTGAGGGTAATGACAAGTGGTAGGTCTCGACAGCAATGACCGCAACCTTTGCTCCATTGCCGACAGAAACGTCCAACTTGCCTTTTGTAAATCTTCTAGCCTTACTTAAACCCCGCAACGATTTGCAAGTCTGAATCATCGATCACTACAAGAAACGGGCAATAGGGCATCGGGACCATTAGAGTCATCGGGGCCGACGCATATAGTCCAATTATGACCGTTGGTTTATAGGAACCAAGCCACATAACATATAGACGTAGGGCAACCTGGCTCAGCGGACCCATATCATGTACAACCGTCAGTCTGCCTGATTAAACCGACGACTCTATTAGAGCCGTCGGGCTAATAGACAAACCTGACGGCTAAAATAAAGCCATCAGCCAGGAATCCGACAATCATACTCATGGGCCTGCTAGAGGATCGACTTCGCGCCCGTGTGTCCTTGAAACGCTATTTAGTTTCCATATCCGCCCGCACGCTGAGCCCTACCTCACCCGCAACCGCCGCCTCCCGCCGAGCCCTGCCTCACCCACCGCCGCTGCCTCACCGTCGCCGCCACCCGCCGTCGAGCCCCGCCGCCCGCCTCCACCACACCAGCGCCGAGCCCCTCCGCCTGCCTCCCGCCACTGCCTCCACCACACCAGCACTGAGCCCACCTCCCGCTGCCGCCTCCCGCCTCCCACCTCACCAGCGCCGAGCCCGCCTACAGAGCGTCGCCGAGACCACCGCCGCCTCCCGCCTCACTAGCCGCTGAGCCCTACCGCCCGCCCCCCGCCGCCGCCTCCTGCCTCACCAAGGCCGAGACTGCCTCCCGCCTCCCTAGCCCCGGCCTCCCGAGCAGCAACGCCTCCCGTCTCCGAGCCCCGCCGAAGAGGTTAAGGTAATCCCGATTATTACTTGTCAAATTTTACCCTTCCGTCGTTTACAAGTTAATTAATGATTGATTACGATGATTACTTGTTGATATTGTCACACTAATATGATTATGTGAGCTTGGTTAAATATATTTGTGAATTGAATGTATAAGCGAGTTAAATGTATATGTGAGTTCATATTGTCACACTAATATGTATACGTCACACTAATATATATATATATATATATATATATATATATATATATATATATATATATATATATATATCACACTAATATTCACACAATGCGAGTTGAATTAGCAATAGTTAATGTGTAAATGGGAGCTTCATTGTAATTTGATAATTTAACTCGTACTAATTTAAGTTGTAATAATTGAACTTGTACATTATGTGACTTTGAATGTTTAGTTCAAAGATTTTGTATGTTGATTAATGAATTATGGCGTACGTGTGTTAGTGCATGTTACGCCTCAACCCGACACGGCATGAATTAAATGTGTTCGTGTCGTAAAAGATGATTCTAGTCGTAATGTATGCGTCAAGACAAGTACGGAGGCTTGTGGACGATGGACCCGAACTTGGAACTTTCAACTCTGACCAACTTCCCCCTCCCTCTCTCGTTCTTTTCTCTCTCGTAAATTACTGAATCATGAAAAGAGCAATGTAACCTATATAAATTTGATTACCCATTCCAAATCGGCAGGTTTCACATGCGATAGGCATGTGAGGTGTGCAGGTCCGACATTGTCCCTTTTTGGACAGTCTGAGCGTGACCAAGGATGTGCTTTTGACGAGATATAGATACGAGGTCTGGATTCAGATGTGATTTCGACAGCATAACTGAAAGCATCTAGGCCCCCACGAGGTACGGTTTCGGTGATTAATGACAACCGTTTATTACCACTAATGAGTTTGTGGATGCGAGGTTTCATGTACAATGAATCAAACGTCGATCAATCACTCATAAATGTCATCTACTGCTCATTGGATGCAAAAGGAGACCCCTCAACGAACTAACCTAAGGGGTTAATCGGAAACAAATGAGGAACTCGTACAACGACGCAACCTTATCAAAATTGGCAACACAAGAAGCTTCATATCCATCAGAAGAGCCATACAAACAAGTGTTCAAGAGGTCACAAGTCCAAAATCCAAAAGATCAGTCCAACTCAACTCGAAGGAAACAAATTGTACACACCGGATCATCCGGTGATCTGAAGAATGACTGCATCGGTCGATTTGGACTCAACAGAAGAAGAAGACCTCAGAATGAAGTACACACCGGATCATCCGATGTGTATCAAGTGAACATCGGAGGAATACAACAGTAAGCAAATTTTTCTGAAGTGTTCTGAAGGACTGAACACCGGATCATCCGATGCTGAAGGCAGATGCACATCGGTCGATTACAACAGAAGCAAATTATCAGCTCAACCAGACTGAAGATCTATTCATTGGATCCTCCGATGATCAAGGAGGTGAAGCATCGGTCTAATAACGGTCATTTCTGACAGAATGACGTCAGCAAATCTAATTAGACCGATGCTCATAAAAGGGGGTCATCGGATCATCCGATGTACACAGAAAAAGTAATCAGCCCACTTTTCCAACGGCTAATTCGGTTGGGCTGAGTATTTAACCCCCTCCCACCAGTCATTTCGAGTAGGCTGAACAACAAGAGCACCACTACACATTCCCCAAGTGTCCAAGACTTAGAATACTCATTTTCACACTCTTGTAACCCTTTCACACCTCAAGATATAGGCTAGTTCCTCTTAGAGTTAAGCTTGTGTGCGTCCTCTCTGGGTGAGTGGAGACTCTAGAGTAGGGAGAGCCGTGAGAAAGTGCATTCTTGGTGATTGCACTCACCTTGTATCAAGAGGAGAGTGAAGAGATCGCTCCGGAGCTTGCCGAGACCATTGTGGAAGCCCGGAGGATCGAAGTTGTACAAGGCTTGAGCTCCACCTTGCCAAGGATGGCGAACGGAGGAAGTTAGTGGATTCCCTCGTCTCGGTGACTTGGGAGTGGCGATACCCTTAGGTGGGTGCCACAACGTGGACGTAGGTGGATCCTAGTGATCTCACCGAACCACGGGAAAAATCGACGTGTCCCCGTGTCTTCGAGCGTTTGCATTCCTCCTCCCTACTCCTTTACGATTACGCAATTCTCAATTCCGCACTTAATTCTCTTAATTGCACTGTTGGCTTGCTTAGAGAATTATATTTCACTTAAGCTTTAAATTGACTTAAAATTTGAAGTAGCCCAATTCACCCCCCCCCTCTTGGGCATTCGATCCCTACAATTGGTATCAGAGCAAGGTTGCTCATTGGATCATTCTAGCTTCACCGCTAGAGAGCAAAAATGGCCAAGAATGGGGGTTCGGTTCCTACCTTCGAGGGCAAGAATTTTGCTTATTGGAAAGCACGCATGCGCGCTTACCTTGAGGCAATTTCTCCCGAAGTGTGGGAAGCGACCCATGCGGGGTTTGGCAACCATGAATATATTGG
The DNA here is from genome assembly GCA_036927565.1 of Tuctoria greenei. Classification (NCBI taxonomy): domain Eukaryota; kingdom Viridiplantae; phylum Streptophyta; class Magnoliopsida; order Poales; family Poaceae; genus Tuctoria; species Tuctoria greenei. Next base: position 170,184,519 of record JAYESD010000003.1, on the reverse strand, counting down.
TGATCAACTAAAATGGGATGCTAAGGCTAGGAATGCTATTTATGAGTGCATTAGTCAAGATGTATTTGCTAGAATTGCTAGTAAGGAGAAAGCTTGTGAAATTTGGGCTTGCTTGATTGAGATCCATGAGGGTTCCTCTCGTGTCAAAGAGCTCAAATATCACTTGCTTAAATCCATGTATGATGATTTTAAAATGCTTCCTCATGAGAATGTTAATCAAATGTTTTCTCGCTTAAATGTACTCATTGAGGAAATTAATGCTCTTGACATTGCTTCTCTTGGCAAGGGACTCATCAACCGTAAGATCCTCATGCTACTTCCCAAGCCCAAGTACAACATCATCAACTCAATGCTCCAAAAGGAGTCACTTGACAACATTGAGGTCTCGGAGCTCATTGGAGAGATACATGCTCATGAGATGAGTGTGCTTGGAATGATGGAGGAGTCATCATCATTAAAGACCATTGCTCTCAAGGCCTCAACCAAGAAGACACATACCAAGAAGAAGAAAGTGGTTGAGCCTAGCTCAAGTGAGGAAGAACAAGCTACAAGTGAAGATGATGATGATGATGAGCTTGCATTGATGATGAGGAAGTTTTCACGTCTCAACTCAAAGATTGCCAAGAAGGGATACTCGTTTGATCCCAAGAAGAAAGCCTTCTTGCCAAGGAGAGATGAAAACAAGACGTGCTACAATTGTGGCGATAAAGGCCACATATCATATGATTGTCCAAGACCGGACAAGAGGAAGGACAAGGGCAAGCATCGCAAGCTAGAAGAGAGTGATGATGATGAAGATGCAAAGCCCAAGCGCACCTTTGGAAAGAAGAAACTTGACAAAGGCAAGAAGACCAAGCACTTTCCAAAGAAGAGAAGAGGACCTCAAAAGGTCTTCATGTGCGAAGCAAATGAGTGGGTCACCGATGAAGAAACAAGTGATGATAGTGAAGATGAGGAAGAAAACTTGGCAAGCCTCGCTATCGTCAACAAGGATGACTCACCCCTTCCTCCACCGCCTATGTGCCTCATGGCGAAAGGTAACACAAAGGTATGTGATGACTCAAGTGATGATGAACTTTCTCCCGATGAACTAGCATCTATGATTAATGAATATCATGCCATTATCAAAAGGGAAAAGGCTAAGGTTAAGGCACTTGAGCTAACTCGCGCTAAGCTAGAGGGTGCCAACCTCGATTTGCAAGACAAGTATGTCACCATACTTAATGAGCATGAAACGCTCAAGTCACATGTCAAGCAAATCGAGGAGGAGAAGGCTCAAATCAAGCTTGAGCTCCATGAGCTTGACTTAGCTAACTCGGCACTATTGGCTAAGCATAACGAGTTAGTTCAAGAGCATGAGACACTTAGTCTTTCCTATGAAGCAATGGAACTAAAATTGAATAACTTGAAGAAAGAAACTCTTGATGGCAAAACACCCGCTAGTTCACATGCCACTAACAACTTGCATGAGTCTTTGCCATTGAAAGCTAATAGGGAGAAGGAGCTAATGGACGAGATCGAAAGTCTCCGCACTAGTGTGGCTAGACTTTCCAAGGGAGAGGACAAGCACAAGGAGATCCTCTTCCAACAAGCTAAAGGCTTCAACAAGAGGGGACTTGGGACCTTCCCTACGCCCAACAAATGGAAGGTGCCCTCACCGGAGCTTAGGACAAGCTTCATCAAGGAAGTGGGATCCTATTGCCAACATTGTGAGGTCACCGGACATCACACTAGGGAGTGCCCTCTTCCCACTCGTCCTTCTCCAAAATTACCTCCTAACTATTCATCTACTTTCAATGATTGTCACTATCTATTGAGCAAAGTAGGTGGAAAGGTGAAGGCGAAGTTCATTGGCAAAAACATCAAGGGCATGAAGGGGAAGCTCCCCAAGCAACTTTGGGTCCCAAAATCACTTGTATCACACATACAAGGACCTAAGTTGGCTTGGGTTCCTAAACTCAAAAACTAACTTCATGTGTGTAGGTGAACTACAAAGCCGGAGGAAAACATTGGGTACTCGATAGTGGGTGCACTCAACACATGACCGACAATGATGGTATGTTCACCTCCATAGAAGACCCCGGCAATCATGAACAAGTCACCTTTGGTGATAACTCAAAGGGGAAGGTAATTGGTTTAGGTAAAATTGCAATTTCTAATGACTTGTCCATTTCGAATGTGCTTTACGTTAAGTCTCTTAGCTTTAATTTGCTCTCTATTGCTCAACTTTGTGATCTTGGACTAACGTGCACATTTGACAAAGATGGTGTTGTGGTGTCTAGTGTAGCTAGCAAAGAGCTAATACTCAAGGGCTTTAGGCATGGTCATCTATATTTGGTGGACTTCTCCAACAAGAGCGCAAGCCTAACCACTTGTCTTTTCACCAAGACAAGTTTGGGGTGGCTATGGCATCGGAGGATTGCTCACATAGGAATGAGCAAGCTCAAGAAGTCCTTCAAGCTAGGGATGGTGACCGGCGTAAAGGACGTAACGTTTGAAAAGAACAAGCTATGTAGCGCATGTCAAGCCGGGAAGCAAGTGGCTTCGCACCATCCGATGAAGACAATGGTGTCTACCTCCAAGCCGCTCGAACGACTTCACATGGACCTCTTCGGACCGTCCACCTACCAAAGCCTTGGCGGTAATCTCTATTGTCTCGTTATTGTTGATGATTACTCTCGCTATGCTTGGACTTTGTTTTTAGGTGACAAGGGTGAAACCCCGGAAGTCTTCAAGACCTTTGCAAAACGAGCTCAACGGGAATTCCAACTTCCCATCATCAAGGTCCGGAGTGACAACGGCACCGAGTTCAAGAACTACAATATTGGGGAGTGGTGTGACCGTGAAGGAGTCAAGCACGAATTTTCGGCTACATACACCCCTCAACAAAACGGTGTTGTTGAGAGAAAGAACAAGACACTAATCACCCTCGCGAGAGCCATGCTTGATGATTATGGGACGTCGGAGAAGTTTTGGGCGGAAGCGATCAACACGGCATGCCATGCCGCAAATAGAGTCTACCTTCATCGACTTCTCCAAAAGACTCCCTACGAGCTCCTCATTGGGAGAAAGCCCAACATCTCCTACTTCCGGGTCTTCGGATGCAAGTGCTACATCTACCGCAAGAAAAGACTTGGTAAGTTTGAAAGAAGGTGCGATGTTGGTATCTTCCTTGGTTATGCGTCGAACTCAAAGGCATATCGAGTATTCAACCAAACCTCCGGGTTAGTTGAAGAAAGTTGTGACGTTGAGTTTGATGAGACTAATGGCTCCCAAGAGGAGAGTTTTGGTCATGATGATATAGATGATGAGCCTCTACGAGAAGCTATGAAGAACATGACCATAGGAGACATCAAGCCCGAAGTTGAGGAGAGCCATGATCAAGGGGGAGCTTCAAGTCCGAACATCAACACCTTCATGGCGCCTCAAGTGGATGAAGAAGAAGACAAAGATGATCCATTGCCTATGCAAGACCAACAAGCCACACAACACCAAGAAGAAGATGAAGTCCAAGATGAAGTCCAACCACAAGACGAGCAAGATGCTTCACCACCACCAAGTGACTCACAACCGTTGATGAGACATGGGCGCATCTCCAAGGCACATCCAATGGATCAAATCATTGGAAGTCCTTCACGGGGAGTAAGTACTCGTTCACGTCATGTTGCATCTTTTTGTGAGCACTACTCTTTTGTGTCGTGTGTAGAACCCAAAAGCATTGAGGAAGCTCTCCAAGACTCCAATTGGGTGATGGCTATGCAAGAGGAACTCAACAACTTCACCCGCAATGAAGTTTGGGTATTGGAGGAGAGACCCAAGGACAAGAATGTGATTGGAACGAAGTGGGTCTACCGCAACAAGCAAGATGAGAATGGCGTGGTGGTCCGCAACAAAGCTAGGCTTGTGGCGAAGGGATTTGCTCAAGTTGAAGGTTTGGATTTTGGGGAGACATTCGCCCCGGTAGCACGGTTAGAAGCTATCCGCATACTCCTTGCTTTTGCTTCTCATCATAATATCATGCTTTATCAAATGGATGTTAAGAGTGCATTTCTTAATGGCTATATTAATGAACTTGTGTTTGTTGAGCAACCTCCCGGGTTTGAGGACCCAAGAAACCCTAACCATTTCTATAGGCTAAACAAAGCACTCTATGGACTCAAGCAAGCTCCAAGGGCATGGTACGAGCGCTTAAGGGACTTCCTCGTCATGCAAGGTTTCAAGATTGGGAGGGTGGACACTACACTCTTCACCAAGGACATCGACGGAGACTTATTTCTTTGTCAAATTTATGTCGATGATATTATTTTTGGCTCAACTAACAAAGCTCTTAGCCATGAGTTTGGCAAAATGATGTCTAGGGAATTCGAGATGTCAATGATTGGAGAGCTCAACTTCTTCCTAGGATTTCAAATCAAGCAACTTCAAGAGGGGACCTTCATCCATCAAGAGAAGTACACTAAGGACCTCTTGAAGAAATTTGAAATGGGAGATTGTAGCTCAAGAAGCACTCCAATGGCGACAAATTGTCATCTCGACGCGGACATGGACGGTAAATCTATTGATCAATCTCATTACCGTTCCATGATTAGTTCATTGCTATATCTTACCGCATCTAGGCCCGATATTATGTTTAGTGTGTGCTTGTGTGCTCGCTTTCAAGCGGCACCTAAAGAATCGCACAAGAAGGCGGTCTTTAGGATACTTCGGTATCTCAAGCATACCCCAAGTGTAGGTTTGTGGTACCCCAAGAACGCTAGTTTTCATCTCTTAGGTTACTCGGATTCGGACTTTGCCGGATGCCGTGTAGACCGCAAGAGTACCTCCGGGGGTTGCCACTTACTTGGGCGTTCCCTAGTTTCTTGGTCGAGCAAGAAGCAAAATTCCGTGGCTTTGTCCACCGCGGAGGCAAAGTATATAGCGGCCGGTGCATGTTGTGCCCAAATCCTATATATGAAGCAAACCCTCTTGGACTTTGGAATTAAGTTTGGTTGTGTGCCTCTCCTTTGTGACAATGAAAGTGCGGTTAAGATAGCTAGAAACCCCGTTCAACACTCCCGCACTAAGCACATTGATATTCGCCATCACTTCTTGCGGGACCATGAGGCTAAGGGAGAGATCTCTTTGCAAGGTGTTAGGTCCGAAGAACAATTGGCGGATATCTTCACCAAACCACTTGATGAGAAAACTTTTTCTAGGCTTAGAAGTGAGTTAAATGTGCTAGATGCATCTAACGTCATGTAAATTGCCATGTTCATGTAAGGTTGCATGTCATATAGGTCTTGCCTAACTCCCAAAGGATAGGGGCGAACTAGAAATAGTCTTTCCCTGAGTAAGCCTTTGGCAGGTTTAAACTTGGCAAGATAGATTTATTTTATGCCTTGCATGATTCCTGTCATATAGACTTGCATTCATCTAATATTCCGCATTATCTTGTTTGACATTGCATACGGTAGATTGTCACAAAGGGGAACCCACATCATGAGAAGGAGACTTGTTTGAAATGCAATATCTCAACTCATATGATGTGGAAAGAGCAAAATTCTAAAGGAACATGCTTTAATGAGATAGAAGTTTCCATACTCTAGCTCACAAAGCATGGGCCTACATTTTCGTGGTTTTTCCCTCCTAATTCTCTTTGTGTGCTCTATTTGCTTAAGGGCTTAGCCGGTATGTGGCACTATATCGAAAAGCCTTATTAGGGTTAGGAGGTGCCCAAAAAGTCCTAAGACTCGTTTTATCTTTGTGTGTTTAAAGTCCAAGGACATATATGGGCAGTTTTAGGTTTTCTTTAGTCATCGGATTATCCGATGCTAGGGTCAGCAGCTACATCGGATCAATTGGTGCTTCAGTTCAACGAGCAGATCAGTCAGAACCAAGAAATCGACCGATGAGTTCATTACAGGAAACATCAGAGCATCCGATGTTCAATCCTCTGTTACCCTGCAGAATTCGACCGATGATCGACGTAGCAACGTCGGATCATCCGGTGTGCAAAGAGAGTTTTTGGACCAACTCTCTGTTGAACTCGACCGATGATCCCCCCCAATGCGCATCGGTCGATCCGGTGTTCGCGTAACGGCTAGGTCATCGGGTTCCTACTAAAAATCGTACGGCCGGCGCTTCCTCACTCCACGCCTCCTCACCTCCCGCGCCGCCGCGCCTCGCCTCCTCCCGCCGCCGCGCCTCCATCACCGCCCCTCGCGCCGCCACCCTAGGCCGCGCCGCCGCCGCGCCTCCCAGGCCGCGCCGCCGCCGTCCCCAAGGGCGCCGCCGCCTCTCTCCTGACCGCCGCCGCCGCGCCTCCCAGGCCGCGCCGCCGCCGTCCCCAAGGGCGCCGCCGCCTCGCCGCCGCCGCGCCTCCCCAGGCCGCGCCGCCGCAGTCGCCTCTGTCGGCTGCCGCCGCCGCCTCTCCAGGGCGCCGCCGCCGCCTCTCCAGGGCGCCGCCGCCGCCCCTCCAGGGCGCCGCCGCCTCCACCGCCGGCAGTTCTCCCTGCTAGGGTTTCTCGCCCGAGCCATCGATCGTCGCCGTTCGTCGCCTTTCATCGATCTCGTGTCTTTTCGTCGACGAGGTTTGTTCCGTGCAGCGCGACGTCCTTCAATTGTTTCCCGTCATCTTTTCGCTAACCCTTGCTCTCGAATTTCTTGAAGATGGCCCGTGATCGCAAAGGCAAAGGCAAGGCTATCGAGGAGCCCGCCGCAAAGAAGCCAAAGCTGTCGAAGGAAGCACGACGCGCAGAGTTGGCCGCTCGCGCCGCCCAGGAGCGCAAGCGTGGCCATCGCGGATCCCTCCGGATTCGCGAGGCACGTGAGAGGCAGTCGCAGCAGCAGCCGCCGGTGCAGCCAGTGCCGCCGGACGACTCTGAGGACGAGGACGAGACTGCGGTGACGCCACTGGTTCGCCGGCGCACCGTCAGGACTCGAGGGGGAGGTCAGACCCCCACCGCGAGTCGCCGCCCCACTGCGGCCGACCTCGCTGAGGACAGAGAGGCCCAGAGGGCCATCTACGAGATGGATACTGCTGCCAGGGTCGCCGAAGACGTCAGACTGACAGATTACCGCAAGTACAAGGCCAAGCAGTTGAAGAAGCTCAGATGGACTGCACTGCCTGAGGAGTGGTTCCCGCAGCCCAGGGACACTCGTGTGGACCCCCGGTTCTGGACGGTGACGCAGGCGTCTTTGTACGAGACGTACAGACGTCGGGGGCACAAGCTGTTCCAGCACACGTACATCGATTGGGATCAGCTTGCAGCGGCAGTGGGTCACGGCATCAGGCCGTTCTTTGAGAGGTACAGAGGACTGGTGGATCTGCTGTCGCGCCAGAGGAGTGTCTACGTGGAGGAGTGGGTCCGCGTGTTCTACGCGACACTCTACGTCGCTGAGGGACGTCGGTCCATTCACTTCATGTTCATGGGACAGCGGCACGACGTATCCAAAGAGAGACTGGCTCAGCTGCTGGGAGTGGACACACACCTCACGTGCCTGCACGAGGTTGTGTACGAAGGAGCAGACCCGCCGAGGAGGCCGCTGACAGGGGGAGTGTCACCCCCGTTTGAGGAGATCAGAGGCTTGTTCACCCACCCTTTCACGCCAGATCAGCCGAGGGTGCCAGCTCTCCTCACACCTGCAGCCAGGACCGTTCACCACATTCTCAGGCGTTCACTTCTACCGAGGTCCGGCTACTTAGAGGGGTTCACCAGCCTCCAGCAGACCATCCTGTTCTACGTCATGAACGGGATGGAGTTCGACATCGTAGATGTGCTGATCTGCGAGATGGAGGACGTGATCACAGACGGAGTCGGCATGCTGAGACAGTTGGTCTACGGTCACTGGATCAGCCGTCTGTTGTTCCTGCTAGCGCCAGAGGACTCGCCAGTCACCGCACCCATGACAGAGATGCACGCCACGAGGTTCGGCCACTACCGGGTGCCGGCTCCTGGAGACCGCCGTCTTGGTCGTCCAGTCGAGCGACAGGTCAGAGCTCGCCTCTCCGAGGAGGACTGGACCGAGTTAGCTCAGGAGGATGAGGCGCTCGCTCAGGCTGAGGCTCAGGGAGGTGGACTTGAGCACGTGTGGTCAGACAGTGACACCAGCGACAGTGTTGAGGAGTACTTCCCTCCTCCGCCTCCTTCTCCGAGGCAGCACGACGCGGAGGCGGGAGCTTCCACTGCTGCACCACCGACGCCTCCACCAGTGTCAGAGGCTCAGGTGTCCCAGCCGTCCGAGCTCACCACACTGCTCCAGCAGATGGTCGAGCAGCAGCGGCAGGACCGGCTTGCAGCCGAGCAGGCCAGGGCAGAGCAGGCTGCGCGGCTCGCAGAGCTTCAGAGGCAGCAGACAGAGATGCAGCTAGAGATGGCCCGCCAGAGGCGTGAGGACACGGACCGGTTCACGAGTCTGGTGGACCAGATGCACCGGAGGACACTGGACCAGCAGCAGCAGACCCAGCAGGCGATGATGGGTATCCTGGGGTTGATCACCAACCTCTACCAGCAGACCGGGATAGCCCTTCCGCCACAGCACACCGGTCTCAGTCAGCCTCCAGCAGCACCTCCTCTGGCTCCAGCTTCAGTTCCAGCACCGGCGTCGCCGATCCCGAGCTACAGCATGTCTCCACTGCTGGCTTCGACGGTGCCGTTCCAGTTCTCGCCTCTCCCGGTCGTGCCTTCTCCCCCAGCAGCTCCAGCTCCAGCGGACCCTCCAGCAGCTCCAGCTCCAGCGGACACTCCAGCAGCTCCAGCTCCAGCCACGTCAGCACCTCCGGCTCCTCCCGCTCCAGCACCAGCTCCGGCGACGTCCCCCTCGAGCAGCTCCGACACCGTCGACGTCGACCGCTTCACCGTCGCCCCGAGAGCTCCGGAGTCCTAGGTACTCCTCTTCCCTTTTTGGTGTCTTGATGCCAAAGGGGGAGAAGAGTTAGAGTTAGTGGGAGTGTCTTGGGCTTAGGGGGAGTGCTAGTTATCTATTTGCTTTCAGTCTTGTTATTTGCTTCTATTTGAGACTTGATTGTTATCATTTGCTACTATTTGTATTTCAGTATGCTACTTCACTCTTATGATTTATATTTGATCACTGTTTGAGCCTTCGAGCTCCTTGTGTTGCATGTTGTTCCGATTACATTTCTTTATGAGCATTGCGTTTGCGTTTCAAATTCCATTACTTTTATGCTCTACTCGTTGTGTTGTCATCAATCACCAAAAAGGGGGAGATTGAAAGCATCTAGGCCCCCACGAGGTACGGTTTCGGTGATTAATGACAACCGTTTATTACCACTAATGAGTTTGTGGATGCGAGGTTTCATGTACAATGAATCAAACGTCGATCAATCACTCATAAATGTCATCTACTGCTCATTGGATGCAAAAGGAGACCCCTCAACGAACTAACCTAAGGGGTTAATCGGAAACAAATGAGGAACTCGTACAACAACGCAACCTTATCAAAATTGGCAACACAAGAAGCTTCATATCCATCAGAAGAGCCATACAAACAAGTGTTCAAGAGGTCACAAGTCCAAAATCCAAAAGATCAGTCCAACTCAACTCGAAGGAAACAAATTGTACACACCGGATCATCCGGTGATCTGAAGAATGACTGCATCGGTCGATTTGGACTCAACAGAAGAAGAAGACCTCAGAATGAAGTACACACCGGATCATCCGATGTGTATCAAGTGAACATCGGAGGAATACAACAGTAAGCAAATTTTTCTGAAGTGTTCTGAAGGACTGAACACCGGATCATCCGATGCTGAAGGCAGATGCACATCGGTCGATTACAACAGAAGCAAATTATCAGCTCAACCAGACTGAAGATCTATTCATTGGATCCTCCGATGATCAAGGAGGTGAAGCATCGGTCTAATAACGGTCATTTCTGACAGAATGACGTCAGCAAATCTAATTAGACCGATGCTCATAAAAGGGGGTCATCGGATCATCCGATGTACACAGAAAAAGTAATCAGCCCACTTTTCCAACGGCTAATTCGGTTGGGCTGAGTATTTAACCCCCTCCCACCAGTCATTTCGAGTAGGCTGAACAACAAGAGCACCACTACACATTCCCCAAGTGTCCAAGACTTAGAATACTCATTTTCACACTCTTGTAACCCTTTCACACCTCAAGATATAGGCTAGTTCCTCTCAGAGTTAAGCTTGTGTGCGTCCTCTCTGGGTGAGTGGAGACTCTAGAGTAGGGAGAGCCGTGAGAAAGTGCATTCTTGGTGATTGCACTCACCTTGTATCAAGAGGAGAGTGAAGAGATCGCTCCGGAGCTTGCCGAGACCATTGTGGAAGCCCGGAGGATCGAAGTTGTACAAGGCTTGAGCTCCACCTTGCCAAGGATGGCGAACGGAGGAAGTTAGTGGATTCCCTCGTCTCGGTGACTTGGGAGTGGCGATACCCTTAGGTGGGTGCCACAACGTGGACGTAGGTGGATCCTAGTGATCTCACCGAACCACGGGAAAAATCGACGTGTCCCCGTGTCTTCGAGCGTTTGCATTCCTCCTCCCTACTCCTTTACGATTACGCAATTCTCAATTCCGCACTTAATTCTCTTAATTGCACTGTTGGCTTGCTTAGAGAATTAGATTTCACTTAAGCTTTAAATTGACTTAAAATTTGAAGTAGCCCAATTCACCCCCCCCCCTCTTGGGCATTCGATCCCTACAAACCCTGATGTTCTCTATTGCACCATTTTTGGGCGTGAAGTGGAGAACAACGGGGTTATGCTGCCAAAATTTCATCCGGATTAGGACTCTGTATCTCGTCATTAGCATGTTTACTCCGTCACTCTTGGGTGGGTTTAGGACCTATCTGAACAATTGTAGGGGCCGTCACATAACATAAAAATAAACTAATGATTATTTGTCTGCTTTGAAGGTATAAGCTGAAAATGAGTGACTACCGTAAGGCGATGTATGATGGTTGGAGTTCAACTGGTGCGCACACTACAAAATGGGCTCGTATCGCGAAAGTTTTCATTAAGCAAGCCTTTGCTATTGGTGCTCGCGTTGCGAAGTGTCTGTGTACCAAGTATCGTAATCGTCGACGTCTGTATAAGTTTGAAATTGAGGTGCACCTTTGCAAGCATGGATTTATGTCCGACTACTTAGTGTGGCACGAGCATGGGGAGATGGATCATGAAAGTGACTTGCACGAAAACGAGGATGAAGATCGTATGGATGAGATGTTAGCGGACGTTGCTAGAGAGTACGAAGAGTGGTCACTGCCGAAGGAGGTAGAGACATTTTACAAGCTTCTTGTCGACGTAGATGAAAAAGTGTATGAGGGAGCGAAATTGACCATTTTGCAGGCGGTGATATGACTTATGGCGATGAAGTCCAAGTTCAATTTGGAAAACAATTGCTACAATGGTATCTTGAAAATGATTAATGATCTCCTTCCATCGAATCATAAGATGCCAAAAGACATATACCATTCTAAGAAGATTTTTGCCAATCTGGGCATGAATTATGAGAAGATTGATGTGTGCGAGAATAATTGCATGTTTTTTTGGAAGGAACACAAGAAAGATACTCATTGTATGCATTGCAAGACATCTAGATATGTGGAGGTTGTGAACGATGATGGAGAAGAAACAACTACAAAAGTACCAATCAAACAACTTCGGTACATGTCTATCACATCAAGGCTAAAACAGTTGTTTCTGTCCAAAGAAATAGCGAAGCAGATGAGGTGGCATTCTGAAGGGAAACGTGAGAGCGATGACAAACATATTATGTCGCATCCTTTAGATGGCGAGGGCTTGGCAACCTCTAGATCGTTTCGATCCGGAGTTTGCAACAGATCATAGAAAGGTTCGTCTAGGGATGTCAACAGATGGCTTCACTCCTTTCAGCACAAGTAGCAGCCCATACTCTTGTTGGCCTGTATTTATCATGCCATACAATCTGCCTCCCAACATGTGCATGAAAGAAGGATACATATTCCTCGCAGCCGTCATTCCTGGTCCCAAACATCTAGAGAAGAAAATTAATGTGTTTATGCAGTCGTTGACTGGAGAGCTGAAAGAGCTCTGGCAAGGTGTAAAGCATATGACAATCATCTAAAATGTGAATTTACCTTATGTGCGGTGTATGTATGGTCAAATCATGATTTTTTGGGATATGACATTTGGGCTGGTTGGTGTGTCCATGGACAATTGTGTTGTCCCATATGTATGGCTGACACTGATGCCATCAGGTTGAAGTATGAAAAAAAAAGTCAGCTTATTTGATTGTCATCGGCAATTCCTTCCTTCAAACCATCCTTCTAGGAGCGATACACAATCATTCTGGAAAGGCAGAACGATTAGAAAAGGATCGCCTCATCGATTGACAAGCGAACAAAAAATGGCATGCATGCCAAGTTAAAAAAGTCCGCATAAGGTGGTTTCGAAGGGTATGGTACATAACACAACTGGACTCATATTTCTTTTCTTTGGGAGCTACCATACGCAAAGGCGTTGCTTTTACTGCACAACATAGATTTGATGCACCAGGACTGTAATGTCGCTGAAAACATCATAAGTATGTGTCTTGATTTTACCGGTCAAAGCAAAGATAATTTGAATGCGAGGAAAGACTTAGCTGATCTTTGCGATCGTCCTGGGTCTGAGGTTGTAAAAAATACAAGTGAAAATGAAAGTAGGCCACGAGCTCCATATTGTATCAAGCCAGAAGAAAGGAGGCAAATACTTAGTTGGTTGAAAATATTAAAGTTTCCAGATCGCTATGCAACAAATATAAAATGGTGTCAATATCAGTACCGGTAAATTTAATGGGCTGAAGAGTCATGATTATTATATAATGATGGAGAGACTTGTGGCTGTAATATTTCATGTCTACTTGAAACCTAATTTGTGGAATATATTTGTTGAACTTAGCTACTTTTATAGGCAGATATGTGCTAAGAAAGTGTCAAAAAAGATGACTGTGGGGACCGGAATCCCGACCTCCAAGGATCTCATTGGGCGGTGTCGTGCAATGCGACACCCAACAGTGTACAAGAAAAGGACGAGAACAATTTACAATACCAAGTCTTTATTGAAAAGCACAGCGGAAGTTTAAAAGTACTAACGGAAGGAAAGAGAACTATACATCATAGCTACGCTCTCAGCACTAGCTATGCAAAAGCAAAGTCATCCATGCCCTGGATACTTTGCACTAGCAACACACAATTCACGACGGCGTACAGGGTTCCCACCCAGCTGTAAACCCTGTAGGGGGTGCAGCCTCGTCATCAAACCCGTCATCAGTCATATAATCTGCAAAATCTTGTTAACTGCAAACGTGAGCATAAAGCTCAGCAAGACTAACCTGTCTCACTAGACATATGCAATGATGAATGCTAAACATAGGTAGAGTAAAGCATAAGGACTCGGCTACAAGTGGATCCTTAAAGTCATGTTTTAATTAGCACATGCCATTCCTTAGGCACGGCACATCATAGACTCCACAATCAAACAAGAAACGCTTTGCCGATGATATGACATGCACAAAGCACATAATGCTATTACAGGTAAAGTATGGGGAAACTGTAAACTTTTAATTGTACTATCTCTAAGCCAAACAAGGTTGTCCAAGCAATTTATGAACCCATATATATCATATACTCCTGACTTCTTTAGTATTTACTACGTCACGGCGCAGTGAACAAGTGATACTCTATTACCGGAAGGGACGGTGATTGCAATCAGGACATACCCGGAACAACACGACACATACGCACTTTCGGAAATGCCAGCGAGTACTTACAGCAGTACCTACATAACAATTCAGTACTAGTCGTATATGGCCATCTTTCACTAAACACTCGATTGTCGAACCGGTCGATCCGTCACGAGCAGGAGGTCACTGCGTGGGGCGTACTCTGATGTGCCCACCAGCTGATTTACACCTTGCTGCCCTCAACCCACGCCTATAAAACGGAGCGGAATGCCTCGACAAACCAGTATCAAGCTATGTCAGTTTACTGGAGCCCATTCCTCCAGTATGTCACCGGTACAATTCAAGCTTGTCCAGCAGGACCGCACACGAAACGGTCCTCAATCAACACAAGCAGGGCTACGCACGTGAGACCACATCTCACTGCATCCAATCCACTGCTCGATCTCAATTTCATATTCATAAACCATTTTCTTATTCCAGAATCTCCCGTGTGATAAAATTCCTATATCGCGAGTAGATTCCAACTACTCGACTTCTACTGAATTCCTATGAGCATAAGCATAGCAGTGTCTACTCAACGGGCCGTAGACCTACCCAAGACTCCATAGGATTTGTGGCCCATGCAAGTGGATGTCAAACACCTTCAACATAATGCACAATCATCTGAATACGTAAGGTGAAATAAAACTGCAAAACACTATAAGGAACTTAAATGCAAACCGGGGCTTACCTGAATGCGAGTCTGAGCCTATGTTAGTTCCTGGCAGCTGGACCTCCAAGGCTTCCGTCTGCTCCTCGACTTCAGCTACTACACGATATGCATATACTAGGTATAAATGATTTTTTAAATAATTAATATGCTTAAGGTGGTGTGAATATATTAGGATAAAATAAGACAATTATCTTAATTGGCTTTGATATTTTTATGGTGGATACTAGAAACTATAGAGAAGACCCTTACAAAGAACAGAAGATGATCAAGGAAGTTTGTTGTTCTTAAAAATTATGGTAAGCAATAATTTATCTAATTTTTGATTGAAATTCTGGAGACGTATCATGGCTACCAGGGGTTGTATCATGTAGAGGGGGTCTCACTGGTTATAGGAAAATTTGTTTCACCATTTTCTAAGCTTCCTACAGGGAGAAATTGATTTTTCAAGTTTGGGTAAATTTCTGGAAATTGATTTTTCCATTTTTCTCAATTTATAACTGCATAGAGGTTTGGAACATTGATCAAACCAGTATTTTATGTCCAAAGAGCTTGAAACTTTTACTGGAGATCAAGGGTATTAACAATAGTGTTTTGACCAAAATTGGAAATTTTTCCAATTAACAGAACTGTGGGAATGAATTCTTTAAGCATTTTGCTTATATGAATTATGGAGAAATTTCTCATACAAATCCAAGTGCACCACTGGATAGTATTCTTCATGTTGATTCTAAAAAAAAAATATTTTGGAATTTTTGGATAATTCTTCTAGAATTTATGGATTTTCAAAATTTGGATTGAATCTGGATTTATTTTTCTATTGGAAAATTCAAATAAAGGGGTCGGGTCCCACTTCATTTGTATCGGGCCAATCAGAACGGAGCCACACCAGGAGCCATGGGATTAACCTGCGCTGTCACACCATATCCTTGTCCACAACTGATCCCACGTGAGAGGGGTGTCGCTGACAGGTGGGACCCGCACCTTCGTGTACCTCTTGATGCGGCGGCGCCTCTCACCGGAACCGCGGCGGTGCTTCACCGGACTTAGGTGTGTCGACCTCCTTTCGGCCTCGCCGTGACCGCTCAACCATAAAATCAACCGCGCAAGCCGATGGTGGTGTCCAATCATGTCGGCGATGGTCGGAGACGGCGACGCGACAGTGACGGCGGAGCTAGGGTTTCGACCTTCGTCGGAAATGCTCGGAAATGGCTCAATAGGCTCAGGAAAAGGTCGAGAAGGTTCCTGGGAGAACCAGGAGTATGATTTGGGGGTCAGATTGGGGGGACATCGCCAGCAAAGCTAAGCTCGACGGCGAGGTACGGCTTTTCAACCGGCGGCCATTCGTCTCTCGATGTCTTCCTCTCAATTTTTGTGAGGTGATGTGCCTGGAGATCTAGGAGATAATACCTTATTGGATTGACAATTAATCGTACTTAGAAATGGAATTTAAGCGGTAATATATTGATATCGGTATGAACTCTTTTGAGGAAAATTGGAGACAAGGGAGCTAGGAAGCACGACCGTGGGTAAAACTTCACAGAAAGCACCTAGGTACCTTTGCGCACCTTATTGCTTCAAAGAGGGAGATGGAAACGTGCTTGAAGTGGTATGTCCTTGTGGAATAGAAAGCTCCCCTAGCGGCTTCACCTACGAGCGTCGAGGACACTTCAAAATACCGCACATATAAGCAGGGAATCAAACAAAGGACTGGACGGGAAGGAAGAGCAACTAGTTAAGCCACCTTTTGCTATTGGAAGCATCGTGATTCCTTGCGTCGTTGAGCCGGCGCGTTAGGAACGGCGGCGGCGATGCGGTGCAGTGGCGGAAATGGAAAAATAGAGGCGAGTGCGTCGGTGTGTGTCCACTCCGACCGGGGGAGGGATTAAATAGCTCGGGGAAGAGTAGGAGGCACGCCATGAAGCAGGCAGACGAGCAGCTCCGTGTTGCCTTGCATGCGGCGCGGTGTCGAGCAGAGGAGCGCCGAAAAAATGGCGTGCAGAGCAGCCCGGGTTTGTCCCACTGACTGGTGGGTCCCACGACCCTTATCCCTGCCCCTTCTCTGCAGACTTCGATTTCCTTACCAAACTTGGTCAAAAAATTCTAGATTTTTGTGGGGAGGCTCAAATAAATATCTGGAATTTGATTCTGCAATTGGATTTCGAATTGGAGCAAGTTCCAATTGAATTTTAAATTTGAATTTGGATGGAATTCAATGGAGACACTGATTTAAATAGCAAATGGAGTTCATAATTTATGAAACTTTGAATGAAGTCTATTTGGAATATTAGTAAACCATAGAAAAATTTATGGCCTCTGAATTGAATAATTTTGGCAGGGCCAAATATACAGTAGTATATTCAATTTGCAATTAATTTGAATATAGATTGGGTACTGCATATTAATTTGACCTAGGATCCTCCATTCAAATAATTCCAAACTTTGAAGGGAGGTCAAAAGAATTTATCTAAGATTATTGGTGAAGTCCATTCCTCATGTTAACAAAATTTAAGCATGGGTGGAATAAAAGATTTGACGAGATCGAGTTCATGTATCCCACCATAAGTTCATGTGCATAACCATGATGGATCTCCACTATGGTTGATAATAAACTTGTAGCTGAACTTTATATGAAGGACAAAGTGGGATTTTACATTCCTCCCCCCTTAAAAGAATCTCGTCCCGAGATTACAAAAGGAAGGATAAAAGGAAAAGATATAATGAACATATGATGCTAACAAGTCCGAATAGTTGGTTCTAAGATATTCCTTGCTGTCCCACGTTGCTTCATCAGCGGTGTGGTTTCCCCACAAGACCTCTTAGAAATGTAAAGTGCGGTTTCTTGTGTTACGAGTCTTCTCATCGACTATCTAGGTTGGATGCTCAGAGTAAGTAAGATTGTGTTGGAGGGATTCCAAATCCTCCATACGGACTTCCGTTGGGGCCTTGAGACATTTTCTCAATTGTGAAATGTGAAACACATTGTGCACCCCTGACAGCGATGCTGGCAGCTCTAGCTGATAGGCTACAGGTCTGCATTGCTCACTTATTGCGAATGGTCTGATGAAACGTGGAGCTAGCTTCCCTTTTACTCCGAAATGATGAATACCTTTCATTGGGGATACACGAAGGTAAATGTGATCCCCGATATCAAAATGAAGCGGTCGACGTCGTTTGTCCGCATAGTTTTTCTGGCAAGACTAAGTAGCCTTGAGGTTGGCCTGAATATCTCGTACTCGATCTTCGGCTTCCTTTACCAAGTCTATACCATATGTTACTCGTTCACCGGATTCACACCAATTAAAAGGTGTGCGGCACTTCCAGCCATAAAGAGCTTCATAGGGTGCCATTTGGATGCTAGTCTAATAGCCATTGTTGTATGAAAACTCCGCCAATGGTAGATGATCATCCCAGTTCTTACCATGGTGGATGGCAAAGGCGCGGAGCATATCCTCTAGTACTTGGTTTACTAGTTCCGTTTGACCATCAGTCTGTGGATGGTAAGTTGAGCTTCGAATCAATTTGGTACCCAGAGATGCGTGGAGCTGCTCCCAAAATCGAGCAACAAACAAGGTTCCACGATCTGATATGATAGTGCGGGGTACTCCGTGTAAGCATAAGATCCTGGCAATATACAGCTCTGCATATTGCCGTGCCACATACTTGACATTGACTGGAATAAAGTGAGCCGACTTGGTGAGTCAATCGACTATCACCCAAATCGAATCATGTTTGCGAAAAGTGAGAGGTAATCCAACAGTGAAATCCATGCTGATGTCCTCCCATCTCCAGACAGGTATGCTTAACGGTTGTAGTTGTCTGGCTGCTTTCAGATGGTCGGCTTGCACTCATTGACACGTCTCACATTCAGATACATACATCGCTATTTCCCTCTTCATTCGAGTCCACCAAAATTTCTTCTTCAAGTCTTGGTACAATTTGTTACTCCCCAGATGAATAGAATATTTGGACAAATGAGCCTCGTCCAAAATTTTCTTCCGAAGTTCCACATTGCGGGGTACCACGATGCGGTCTTTGAACCAGATGGTACCGTCATCGTCACCTCAGAAACACTTCATTTCTCCCTTGTTCATTCGTTGGCAGATATGAGATATGCCCTTGTCTTCCTTCTGAGCCTCCACAATCTCCTCCCTTATGGTAGGAATGAGGGCTAGGTTGTAGAGCGCCCCATACAGAACCAAGTAGAGACTCGGTTATTCTTCCTCTATCAAGGTGATAGAAAGGTTATTGATATGGGACTTGCGACTTAACGCATCGGAGACTACATTTGCCTTACCGGGGTGGTAGTGGATCTCAATCTCGTAGTCTTTGATTAACTCCAACCATCTTCGTTGTCGCATATTCAATTCTTTCTGGGTGAAGATGTACTTCAAGCTTTTGTGATCGGTGTAGAGATGTACTAGGTTGCCCCATAGATAGTGTCTCCACATCTTTAATTCTAGTACCACGGCAACGAGCTCAAGATCATGAGTCGGATAATGCTGCTCAAGGTTCCGAAGCCGCCGTGATCCATAAGCGATCACCCTTCTGTCTTGCATTAATACGCAGCCCAGACCAATTCTAGATGGATCACAATAAACATCAAAGGATCTTATTGTGTCTGGTTGGGCTAATACTGGTGCTGTTGTGAGGTGTTTTACTAATGCTTGAAAACCTTCCTCACATTCTTTTGTTCATGCATATTTCTTTCCTTTCTTCAGAAGTTCTGTCATTGGTTTAACTATCCTGGAAAAGCTTGGCATGAACCTTCGGTAATATCCCGCTAAACCCAGGAAACTTCAAACTTCATGCACAGACTTAGGAGACTCCCATTTGAGCACTTGCTTAATCTTGCTTGGATCAACTACAATCCCTTCGTCAAAGATGATGTGCCCCAGAAATGGCACTTGGTTGATCCAGAACTCACATTTGCTGAACTTAGCGTACAACTTGTGGTCCTGCAATCACTGAAGCACGATGTGCAAATGTTGTGCATGTTCTTCTTCGGATTTTGAGTATACAAGGATGTTGTCGATGAAGACCACGAAAAACTTGTCCAATTCCGGCATGAATATCAAATTCATGAGATACATGAAATGGGCCAGTGCATTGGTTAATCTGAAGGACATGACAAGGTACTCATATAATCCATACCTCGTCCAGAATGTTGTCTTAGGTATATCCTTTGGTTGAATCCTGATCTGATGGTAACCAGAATGAAGATCCATCTTCAAAAATACCCGAGCACCTACCAACTGATCGAACAGAATATCGATACGGGGTAGTGGATACTTGTTCTTGATAGTGACAACATTGAGTGGACGATAGTCCACACATAGTCTCAATGTTTTATCCTTCTTTTCCATGAACAATGCAGAACAGCCCCAAGGTGATGAACTTGGACGAATGAAACCCTTGTCCAAAAGTTCCGTTAGCTGCTCTTTCAGTTCTGCAAGTTCTTTAGGTGCCATCTTATACGGCTTTCTCGAGATTGGCACTGTTCCCGGTACAAGTTCAATCTTAAACTCGACATCTCTTTCTGGTGGCATACCAGGAAGATCATCAAGAAAAACGTCCGGATACTCACATACTACTGGAATATCTTTGAGTTTACAGGCTTCGTTGTTATCAGCAGTTGGAGGCACGTGGATATTACTGTCAAGAGCGAGAGTTTGGGGAGAGTGTAGCGAAGAATTTATATATATCCTCCGAGGAATGATGTCAATAATAGCACCGTTGTATTGCAACCATGCCATCCCTAAGATGACATCTAACTTCTGATGCTCTAGTATAATGAGAGAGATAGGGTATATGTTCCCACCCAGATTAAGAGGTGCCCTATGGACCATCTTATCTGCGACTACTTTTCCTCCCGGAGAACAAATCATATATGGGGTTTTTGTGGAACGGATAGGCAACTGGTATTGATTGACATAAGATTTGCTAATAAAATTGTGGGAGGCACCGGAGTAAAAAAGGATGACTACAGGATGACCAATGAGAGAGAACATACCCGTGAGTACGGGTGCACCTTTCGGAACGTCCTCAATGGCGAGGTGGTGGACGTTGCCGGTTCTGGTGGCTGGCTTCTTGGGCTGGTTGCGAGGCTAGTTTGCCCCCTAGTACGATAACTGTCCCCCGCTCTGCGGGCAGTCCTTGGAGAAGTGTCTCGTACGTCCACACGTATAACATGTGTACGGGTTCTGACCGGCACGAAATGGAGGACGGAATCCCGGTGCACGCGGTGGAAGTAGAGGTGCACGCAGAATCATTCCTTGTTGCTGTTCTGGGCGAAAGTCGGCGTTGCTGAATGGGTGACCACAAAACATCGGTGGTCGCGATGGCGGCTGCCACCTCTGGCCGGATGGTGATCGATACACCATGCAGTATTTCTGAGGAGTACCTCCTCTGCTGCCCTGCGGAGCACTCCTTTTTTTTTCTTGTCGGAGAACAGCTCCTTAGTAGCGTCCTCCTGTACGATTGCATCATTGACCATGTTGTTGAAGATGCCGCTGTTGAACAAGGCAAGCTTGTCCTTCATCTTGCGGTTCAAACCCCGATAGAAGCATTCCCACTTCCGATCTTCAGTATTCACTTGGTCTTGAGCATATTGGGCCAAGTTGTTGAATATCTTGGAGTACTCGTAAGCACTCCTTCCTCCTTGTTTCAGCTCCAAGAACTCTTGAAGCTTCCTCCTCATAACACTGGGAGCTATGTGATGGGCGCGAAACGCCTCCCGAAATTCCTCCCAGCTTGTGGCATATCCGACTGGTCGTGCGGCAAGTTAATTCGCCCACCACGCACCAGCAGACTGTAGGATCAAAGAGCACGTGAAAAGCTACCGGAGGGGGGGTGAATGGTAGATTTAAAAATCTTACGCAGCGGAAACAATTTAACCCCAAACCCTTTTGGCAGAAAAACGATCTGTTAAAGAAATCGTGTGTGAGACTAATCTAAACGTGTTTCACCGTGACAAAAGTGATAGATATCAGAGAGAATCAAGTCACGAAGACAACACACAAAGAGTCACTCAAATCCGTTGAGAAAAACTCAAGTTATGATCGAAAGATCAAACACAGGTCAAACTGCCCTACCTGAGGAAAAACAGTTCTGGAACGCTGCAAAGAAACTCATGTATATCAGAAACCACAAATCCAATGACCGTGAAATTTTGAAATATGATAGATAATCAAGTTTTGAAGACAACCCAAAAAGAATCACGTCAATTGGATCTGTAAAACTTGAGTTATGATAAAACTACCGACGAAAGGTAGTGCTGTCCAGAAACTCGATGAGTAAAACTTGTCTGGAATAAGTCAGACGAACAAGGCACAAAAGTTCCTTCAAACTATGAATTTTATTCAATAGAACACAAGAGGAACAGCCCCAAAGTCGTCTACCACGAGCTCTGGGCTCCCTTGCTTATATAACCAGCCCTTAGGCCAACCCAATATCAACTAGGACTCCAATCCTACTCAGATCACGAATCGTAACTTTCCATAACTGCTCAAGATTCTTCTATACGCAGATAGAAGCAATCTTAAGACTTCCAAACACCTTAGGAACGTATCCCACATTCCTAAACAACTCAAATTCGTGACCCACATGAAATCCTATAATAACCAACTCAAATCTTTCCATATTTGAGTCAAACCCGACTCAGCCGCAGCCTGAGTCCATAACCAAGTCGGTTGGACCTTTCCGACCAATTCTTTACGTCCATATCTCTTCATCACGTCTCGGAACCATGTAGCCACGTCCATGCACTCCTTGCACACGTGCAAACATCTTCCAATGACGTCCATGATACCTTCATATGCATTGTTCTTGATCCAAACATGCTGCGCAACCTCCTGATCAGCTCAACCACAATTCCTCCCGAACTTGGTTGTTGGAACATCATCTCCTCCCTGAGACTAGTCCAATGGATCCCGTCACCAGCCATGTCTTGAACTCAAGCAACACCTGCACATGAATAAACAACCAATCCATACGAGCCCAAGTCCTCGACTTGACTCAAGTTAGTTTCGAACACAACACCCTACATGAGAACCTCACATAAGCATGTTGCAAAACCACAGTAACATGATATCAGCCATATGATCCAAAGCGCACCAAAAACATAGTAAAAGAATACTAAGCAAACTTTCCAACAATGTAAAGCAAGTACGAAACATTGCAAATGAAAAGCAGAAGCACTGCGGTCAAGTTCCAGACCTTGCCAAAGCAACCCAGACCTTGAGCCGGAGCTAACAAAAGCTTGTAGAACCTAGCGTCGGAGCTAACCAAAACTAGTACAATGAAGCACCTGCCGGAGCTTACCAAAACTAGTAGATCCTAGCACTGGAGCTTACCAAAAACTAGTCAAAACTAGTCAACCCAAAACCGGAGCTAGACAGAGTACGTCAGAGCTTAGCAAAAGCATGCCGGAGCTATCAAATATATGTCGGAGCTATCAAAGACATGTCGGAGCTAAAGATAAAGCTCACCGGAGCTAACCAAAGCTAGTCGGAACTTACCAAGAAGTCGGACCTAGCATCTAACGTAGCCGGAGCTACCCAAAACAAGTCGGACCTATGGTCGGACCTTGCTATAGCTCGGAGCTAGAGTCGGACCTTAATAAAAAGGTGTTTTGGTGATATTCAAAGCTTTTATCATCAAAGCCAAGTGTATTCACTATAAGCCAATGTATTCAGCACACATAGGTCTTACAATCTCCCCCTTGATGGATGCATTGGCAACACCATTTAAAATCCGAACATTGGCTTATTCTCATTAAAAGTTTTGAAGAAAATTTCTCCCCCTTTGTAAATCAAAAGTAAAATGAGAATAAAAAATTATCCCATATTATCTCTCCCCCTTTATTATCTCTCCTTATGCACATATTCTATTTCTCTTCATGCTTATCTCTCCCCCTTTGACAATGTATTCAGCAAGTTATGAGCATATAAACAAATTATCTCCCCCCCTTTAGTTGTTATGAGCATATTATAACATATACATATAAACAAAGCTCATCCAAGTCATACTATCAAGTACCTTACATTATCACATCAATGAAATACATAAAGTAGTGTAAGCCATGCTAGAGATCATATGTAATTTTCAATTTAAGCAAGTCATGATCTCACAAACTTAACTATTTCAAAACCTGAAAGCATGACACTAGTTGCTGCATTTTATTATTTTTCAAAGCATCAATTTAGATCATATGATATTTGCAAGAGACTATATGCGCATCTGCCTTATTCTAACCAACCAAGCCAAGCCTATGTCATTTGACAATCAGAAGCTTAAGGACATGATTTTAGTCATACACAACTTCTTCCAATTTCATATCTAAGTGCAATGAAAAGCCATCTCAAAAGAAGAAGTGCGATGCATGCATATTCTTTTGATCTTTTCTCAATTTATTTTTGTTCATAAAAACTCAACATGTGAGTTGATTACTTAATTAATTCTTTATGATTAAAAGCATTTGTGAGCATGCAACAAGTTCAAAACAGCAAGAAAGTTCGACCATGACCAAATTTAGTGTAAGTAATTATTCCAATTACTAGACATGGAAAAAACTACAAAATGTATAACACGAGTAATGTAGTAAGAACTTTCAGCATGTAAAAGGAATCACAAAGTCATATATGTATGAAATACTATGCTGTCGACTGTTGGAGTCAGCAGATCTCCTGACACTACTAAAGTGTTGAAGGAGTTTGTAGTTCGGTGTGGGCGCGCGGAGACTCAAGAAGGTGAATCACGATTGGACACGAGAGACACAGTGGTTTACGTGGTTCCGGCCGCCTGAGCGTAATACCCTACTCCACGGGTGTGTGGTGTTGTATTAGTTTATGTATGAAAGCTCACGTCAATGCGTGTGTGCCTGAGAGCCTTCGAGAGTCCTTTCTGTGTATCGTCGGTCTGTCCTTTTATAGTACAAGGACAAACCGTTACAAGTTAGCCTGGCCCGACATGTGGCCCCGGCGGTTACTAGTATTGATACACGATTAATTGTTGTTAATAACCCTATAACGGGCTCTGACAGTGCCGTTACAGGTGTTAAGATTGTCCGATTAAGTGTCATTAACATGGAATTAATGACAATTAATCGGGTCTTGAAGTCCGCGGCTATCCTTTGAAGATCCGGAGTCGTTACAATGTCTTCCGGAGGTTTGAGGCGGCCAGCTCCGTCGTTTGGACACGTGGCAGCTCCGGAGCTTGCTTGTGGGAAGCGGGAAGCTCCGAGGTGGTCTGGCACGTGTCAGGTCCGGAGCTTCTCTCGGTCAGGGGTTAAGTCCGGAGGTGCCGTTTCGGTACCTAGCCCGGAGCTTCACCCTTGTGGGTAGTAGCTCCGGTCTGGCAGTACACGTGGCAACCTAGGGGTTAACCATGTTGGAGAAGCAGGTCCGGTTATGTCTGACAAGTGGGCCTCCGAGGGTCTTCAATTTGAGTAGACGTCCTTCCCTTGAGATCTTTGTAACCTCAGGGGGTGTATGGTTTTTAGGGTACCGACAGTGGCCCCCTGGGCCTACCTCCGGGGAAAGTCATCGGGGTGAAGTCATTCCGTCGGAGGTGGGTCCATACTCGCGACTCTTGAACTGGGTCTTCAAGGGTCTTCGGAGGTGCCGTTGGCGGGGCTTTACGGTTAAATCCCGACGCGTGGCGCACCTCAGGCGGCAGATAAGATCTTTGACGTGCGGATCTCTCGCAATTGAAGGTCGCCGGTTCCCGATACGAAAACCGTATCGGTTCCGCGCGCCTTGTCAGGTCGCCGCCTTTGGGTTTCCCGCCTCGTGATGACAACTGTTCGCCTGGGTAAGAGCCTCGACTTGATCGTCAGGGTGGTCCCGGGCCCTCTTGTCATCGGCAGGGTTGAATTCTTGAGTAGTATCCTTGACTCCCCTGCAGTTTCCATCCAAGCGTTGCGAGGGCTTACTTAAGAAGGAAAGCGCACCGTCGGGAGTTCTTTACGCTTCCCATTTGTTCTTGCGCTCAAACTCCCAACTCGTACTTTGCTCCTCTTCTCTTGCCTAGCTGTGCTGCGATGGAGTTGGGTCTGCGTGAGAGTCGCTTGAAGACTGACAGCGATCTGAAGAAGGTCCGGACCCTCATGGGGTGGTCTTCGAACTTCTTCAACCGCTCGGTCCGAGCCGGCGGAGAGCTCCCTTTTGAAAAGGAGCACGCTGGCGAGATGGTGTACTTTTCCTCGTACGCCATGGTGGGGCTGATCCCACCGTTTTCTTCTTTCTTCTTGATGCTGCTGGACTTCTATGGTCTGCAGCTGTACCACCTTGGCCCTCACTCCATTCTCCTTATGTCTGTCTTTGTCCACTTCTGCGAGATGTGGGTGGGCATCCCTCCCTGCATCGAGCTCTTCCGAACCTTCTTCACCGTCCAAACCACCGGCCGAAGCGATGAGTATTTTGGCTTCTACTACTTCGTGAAGCGCAAGAAGTGCCCATTCAAGTACCTCCGGTCATTCCCTTCCGGGAAATGGGATGACTGGAAGAAAGATTGGATAGTCGTCCGGGTGGAGGAGCATGAGCGGTTGGAGTTGCCAGACGGTCTGCCCGGCATTGACACGTCGGTATGGAGCGAAGTTCCGGTACTGGCGGCAGCTTTCGACCCTGTCCTGACCAGGATCCGCCAATGTGTGGAGGGAGGATTGACTCCTCAGGCGGTGTTCTGCAACTTCCTGTCCAACAGGTGGGCGCCGCTGAAGAGGAGGGAGAAGCTCGCCTGGGCCCTCAACAGCGTGATGGACGAGGACCGGGTTGAGACCGGGTTGAAGTCCAGCATGGTGGGAAAGACCTTGGAGTTTCACCTCAAGAAATTCCAGCACGGCATCGACGTTGACGGAGATTACTTGACTCCGCCGCCGGCCTTCCTCCCTCTGAACGTGGAAGTTGAGTTCAGCAGGGAGCTCCGGCGGACGATGCCCGCGCTTGACGACCTTGGTGTCGTCGAGAGAAGATCAACCACCCGGTTGGCGATCCCGGGGTTGTCCGGAGACGGCTCCGCCCCTGTCCCACAGCCAAGAGCTGAGGTCATCGGCAAGGGCAAGGAGCTGGCGGAGGAGCCGGAGAGCCGGAAGAGGAAGCTGCGACATGCTGACGGAAGGTCCATCGGGCCTGCCACTTCCCCCCCAGTTCCCCCTCCTCAGGAAGGAAGATCCTCCGCCGCCGTGGCGACTGTCCATGTGGTGGGGTCCTTCTGGAACGTTACTGTTCCGGCGGTAGGATCCTCCCGGAGTGCGGCTGTCCCCGTGGTGGATCCCTCCCGTGGTGCTAGCTCCGGGCACGCGACTTCGGCATCTGGAGCGGTGAGGGCCTCCAGGTCCAGGAGTTCCTCCCGGTCAAGGAGAGCTCCGACCCAGGAAACGCCCGCGGCTGTGGCAAGTCCTGGGAGTCCTCCCGGAGCTCCTACGCCGACCGTGGCCAGCCCGGATCGTCCGGGAAAGAGGTTCCGCGCAAGCTGGTGCGGGAGCCTCCCAAGGTAATTTTTCTTTTTTACCTCGATTAATTTTTTAATTGTAGCATCTGTTTGCTCAATTTCTTCGTTCTTCATCTGCAGCGTTCCCAAGAAGGGAAGTGAAGCTCCACCCTCAGCCACAGTGTCTGAGGCTGTGAGGGCTTCTGCTCCAGTCCCGGTGCCGCCCCAAGCGGAGGCTGCGACAGCTCCGGCGCCGGCTGTCGTGGTCATGGACCTCGACTCGTCTCCAGAAGTTCCCGTGGTAGCGCCGGACCAAGGGAATGAAGATGTGCCAGCGGCACCCGTCCCGGAAGTGGAAGCTCCGGGTCTTGGTGCTGCAGTAGTAGAAGCTCCGGCTGTTGAGTCGGAGGAAGTAGCAGTCCCGGCTTTGGAGCCGGAAAGTGCTGAAGCCCCGGCGATTGAGCCGGAGGTGGCTGAAGCCCCGGCATGCGAGCCGGAAGTCGAAGTAGTTCCGGCAGTTGAGCTGGTTACTTCCGAAACTCCGGCCGCAGAGCCGGTGATTGTTGGAGTGCCGGCCGCAGAGTCGGCGGCTGAAGAGGCGAGGGAGCTTGAGCCTCCCTCAGAAGAGGTGTCCCGGCCGGAGCTAGTAGCGGCTCCTGCTTCGGAGGCGACGACGTCGATGGTACCTGTGGCAGAGCCAGAGTGCCTGAACGAAGTCGCCGGCCCCCAGCCTGAGGGGGCAAATGAAGACTTGGTGGCGGGACCTCCTTCGATGACGACTGAGGCCGTCCCGGAGGAAGGCCCTAGCGTTTTGGAAGCTCGGGGTTCCACTCTCGTAGAGTGGGACCCAATTTTTGTATGTGAAGACCCGCTGGAACCAGCGGAAGAGATCCCAGAAGGTCCGGAGCCCATCTCGCTGTCGATGTCCATCGACAACGCCTGCTCCAGTCTACGTCAGGTCCAACTGGCCTTCTTCCACGACAGCAAGGCTCTTGAAGAGGAGTGCCAAACCCTTAGGCGGTGGCGTAATCGGCTCCACTTCGAGACTAAGCTGGCGCAGTCGAGGCTTGCGAATGACAAGGAGTGGATCAAGCAGGAGAAGATCCGCCTGGAGATCTGGGGTAAGCTGCTGGACGAGAGGGAGAGCATGACTCACGCCCTCGATGCTCAATCCCGGGAGTTCCACGACCGAGCTAAGGCTGCTAACGACGCGGCCAATGCTCGGTTTGATCAGCTCGAGGCCATCAGCACCGCACTCATCAAGCGCCGAGAGGCACTTGAAGGGAGGGAAAGACGGCTCGAGGACGAGGAGCAAAAACTCCTAGAGCTACGAGATGACGTCTTGCGACGGGAAGAAGAGCTCGCCGAGAAAACAGCTCTGGCAGACAAGGGCCTCGAGGAGCGCACTAAGAAATTGGAAGAGCGCTGCCTCGAGGAAGAGGAGAAGACCTGGGTGCGGGGGCAGGAACTCTACGAATACGAGTGTGCCCTTGTCGCCCGGGAGAAGAAAGTGGAGGCTAGGGAGAAGGACTTGGTCGACCGCCGGAACAAGATCCACCTCCGGGAGGAGAAGCTCGGAAGACTTGAGAAGCGGGTTGCTGCGAAGATCCAGCAAAACGCCAAAGAAGTTGAGCGCCTCGCCCGCGAGAATTCGGAGCTAACGGCGGCCCGGAGATCCCTGGAAGAGATGAAGAACTTGAGGAAAGCGGACTCCCTGCAGATTTGGGAGTTCCTGGGCAAGGCCGACGACGCGCTGACACCGATGGGTTTCAGCCCCGTGCACCCGGATGATCCGGAGCCGGAGCCGGACCTTGCGTTGCAAGCGTTGAGCGCCGCAGGCAGCAAGCTCTCCAAGGTGGGCGACGTCGTCGCGGACCAGCTGGAGGTCGAGGGGCAATCCCTGGCTAGGAACGTCACAGAATATGTGTTGACGTGCTACACCAGCCGGAACCCTCGATTTCCTCTGGACCCGGTGCTTGAAGGCCCCGTCGAAGGAGAAGGCGAAGCTATCCGAGCCTGCGTGTCGGAGGTTGCCCAGAAAGTCGCTGAGTTCTTCCATAGGGTCTAGGACCGTCTCTTCTAGCCGTTACTTGTATCTTCTCTTCTTCCTCAATTTTGTAATCCCTTGTCTCCAGATGTAATCTCCGGTCTTCAGATGAAATGAAATCCCCAATTTTTTGCGAATTTCATTTTTTGTCTTCAACATCTTTATCTTCACTTGGCCCCCTGGTAGATGTGCACAATTTGATTGTGGACATGTACCAAAAGGATGTTGAGTTTTGTTGAAGACGAATTTGCTTTGAACTTGTGGAATTTAGGTCCGAAGTTTTTGATAGTGAAGGTCCCCTGAAGTTGTCGGAGCTTAGAAGCTCCGGCACTGTCCATCGCTGGAGCTTAGTAGCTCCGGCAATAGCTTCTATCAACACGTTGAGCGTCAGTAGTTAATACTCCAAGGTGTCGGAGCTTAGCAGCTCCGACAATGACCTTTGCCACACTTGGTTTGTTGG
This sequence comes from Tuctoria greenei, assembly GCA_036927565.1. Classification (NCBI taxonomy): domain Eukaryota; kingdom Viridiplantae; phylum Streptophyta; class Magnoliopsida; order Poales; family Poaceae; genus Tuctoria; species Tuctoria greenei. The sequence continues at coordinate 170,155,206 of JAYESD010000003.1, read as the reverse complement.
CAACAGACTCCAGTGATGGGGTCTTCTCACCATCTTTTAGTCAACGCCGACGGTTGACGCCCTGGTGGGAGTCGGAGCTTGGTTAGCTCCAGTTTTCTCCATCAACGTAGGGTTCATTTTTCCTGCACACTTAAGCCAAGAAAAATAGTAAAATTTGTTCCTTGTCTATAACTTCGTCGCGGCTTACGGTTCTCAAGAAAATTTTAAGTTGAACACGATTTTTAATACGACTGGATGAATTGTCTTTTCTTTTAGATCCAATTGTCCATGAACCCACCTTACTTTGGCCTGCCGGAATGTAGGTAGAGTGGCGTACTTAGGGTGCTTGACCAGGCTAAGTCGATAGCGCACTCCGGACCTAGAATGGCTTGGCGTCTTTCAGGCGAGTTGGCCACAGACGATATTTAAATCCAAAAAATCTGACAATTCAACTCGAATCGTATGTAAACCGATCAAACTAGAACTTCTTAAGAATTGCACGTTTCTGTTATAGACAAGAAAGAGAAAAATAAAAATGTCGAGCCTATGCAAAAATGAATGCACGTGGAGTCTATTTCACATGAAGATGTCTTTCATTATAGGTCCGAGGTACAGGGGAAACAAGCACACTCTTAGGGTACGGAACCAGGCTAAGTGTGTTTGGTTTCTCGTTTGACCCTGGGTAGTTAGCCACACTTTTAGTCCGGAGACTGTGTCAAGTGTTGCATGAGCTTTCCAAACCTTTCGGGAAAGGTCCGGCTGCTCTCCCGGAGGAACTACCCGACTCTGTACAATGACTCTATAACATACATTTCAAGTTACTTAAGACTCACCTCCGTGGAATTAAGTGTAGAATTTACGGAGATGCTCGATGTTCCAAGGATTTGGGAGAGGTGTCCCATCCTCGGTGGCCAAGCGAACGCTTCCGGGACGGGATACTTTGATCACTCGAAAGGGCCCTTCCCAGCCGGGGGAGAGTTTGTTTTGCCCTTCTATGGATAGTATTCTCCGTAGCACCAGATCGCCTTCCTCGAGCTGTCGGTTGTGTACATGCCGCTGGTGATAGCACCGTAGAGCTTGGCGGTATCGGACATTCCGAACAGCTGCTTGGCACCTTCCCTCCTCGAGGAGGTCTAGGTCTTCGCGCCGGAGCTGGTCCTGCGCGGCTTCGTTGAAGGTCCGGACTCGGAGGGAACCCAAGGTGATTTCCGGAGGAAGGATCGCTTCAGCTCCGTACACCAGAAAGAAGGGTGTTTCTCCGGTTGCCCGACTTGGAGAAGTCCTGTTGGCCCATAGAGTGGGCGGAAGCTCTTCGATCCAATTGGCTCCGTGCTTTTTCAAGCGCTCATAAGTGCGTGTTTTGAGTCCTTTAAGGATCTCTGCATTTGCTCTCTCGGCTTGTCCATTGTTGGCAGGATGAGCTACGGAAGCATAGCAAACTTGTATGCCGAGGTCTTCGCAATATCCTTGAAATGCGGAGCTTGTGAATTGAGTCCCATTATCAGTGATGATCTTATTTGGGACTCCGAATCTGCTCACGATAGATTGTAGAAAATTGATTGCAGATTGTTTGTTGATCGTCACAACGGGAGTTGCTTCCGGCCACTTGGTGAACTTGTCGATGGCGACGTACAGGAACTTGTAACCTCCGACGGCTCTAGGGAAGGGTCCCAAGATGTCCATCCCCCACACGGCGAAAGGCCATGTGGGAGGTATCATTTGTAAGGACTGAGCGGGTGTATGAATTTGCTTTGCATGAAATTGGCATGCTTTACTTTTCTTTACCAGCTCAGTGGCATCCTGGAGCGCGGTAGGCCAGTAGAAGCCGTGCCGAAAGGCTTTTCCGACCAGCGTGCGGGAAGATGCGTGGTTCCCACACTCGCCTCCATGGATTTCTGCGAGGAGCTCGCAGCCTTCTTCCCTTGTGATGCACCGCATTAGGATGCCGTTGGCACCGTGCCGGTAGAGATCCCCTTCTACCAACGTGTATCTTTTAGCCAATCTGACTACCCGATCAGCGGATACATCATCGTCAGGAAGGATGTTGTCTTTCAAGTAGCTCCGGATCTCCGAGATCCATGCATCGGAACTGACTTGAGTATTTGAGTCTTGCGTGCTGGGTTGCTCGGAGCTTCCGGCAGCACCTACGACCCTTGATGGCTGCCATGGTAACAGGGCCATCGGGACCGTCAGCTTCGGGATGCTGATCTCGCCCCCTTTGTTCAGTTCGGCAGGCTGAACTGTGGGTTTTGACAACCTCCGGACAAAGGTTCCATCAGGAGCCGGAGCTCCAGTTGACTGTTGACTGTCGACTGTTGACCCCTACCTGGCGCGCCAACTGTCGACTGTTGGAGTCGGCAGATCTCCTGACACTACTAAAGTGTTGAAGGAGTTTGTAGTTCGGTGTGGGCGCGCGGAGACTCAAGAAGGTGAATCACGATTGGACACGAGAGACACAGTGGTTTACGTGGTTCGGGCCGCCTGAGCGTAATACCCTACTCCACGGGTGTGTGGTGTTGTATTAGTTTATGTATGAAAGCTCACGTCAATGCGTGTGTGCCTGAGAGCGTTCGAGAGTCCTTTCCGTGTATCGCCGGTCTGTCCTTTTATAGTACAAGGACAAACCGTTACAAGTTAGCCTGGCCCGACATGTGGCCCCGACGGTTACTAGTATTGATACACGATTAATTGTTGTTAATAACCCTGTAACAGGCTCCGACAGTGCCGTTACAGGTGTTAAGATTGTCCGATTAAGTGTCATTAACATGGAATTAATGACAATTAATCGGGTCTTGAAGTCCGCGGCTATCCTTTGAAGATCCGGAGTCGTTACAATGTCTTCCGGAGGTTTGAGGCGGCCAGCTCCGTCGTTTGGACACGTGGCAGCTCCGGAGCTTGCTTGTGGGAAGCGGGAAGCTCCGAGGTGGCCTGGCACGTGTCAGGTCCGGAGCTTCTCTCGGTCAGGGGTTAAGTCCAGATGTGCCGTTTCGGTACCTAGCCCGGAGCTTCACCCTTGTGGGTAGTAGCTCCGGTCTGGCAGTACACGTGGCAACCTAGGGGTTAACCATGTTGGAGAAGCAGGTCCGGTTATGTCTGACAAGTGGGCCTCCGAGGGTCTTCAATTTGAGTAGACGTCCTTCCCTTGAGATCTTTGTAAGCTCAGGGGGTGTATGGTTTTTAGGGTACCGACATATGCTCATATTGTTTTAATTTCAGATTCACGCATAGACTTCGCAAGTTTCAAAAACTCCCCCTCAATTTAAGCCATGAGGATGCATAACCCCTATTTCACTACGAATGAAACAAAAACGAGTGAAATCCAAAGGTTTTGTAAAAATGTCAGCCAATTGATGTTCGGTATCTACATGGTGAAGCACAATGTTTCCTTTTCCAACGTTATCTCGGAGAAAGTGATACCTAATATCAATGTGCTTAGTTCTAGAATGTTGCACGGGGTTTTTGGCAATGCAAATAGCACTAGTGTTATCACAAAATAGTGGAACACTATCTAGATCAACCCCATAGTCCTTAAGTGTTTGAACAATCCAATGAATTTGTGAACAAGCACTAGCAGCAGCTACATATTCAGATTCGGCTGTGGATTGTGCAACTGAATTTAGTTTTCTAGAGGACCAAGCAACAAGAGAATTACCAAGAAAATGACAAGCACCAGAAGTACTTTTCCTATCAATCCTACAACCCCCAAAATCAGCATCCGAAAAAGCTCAAAGTAACGGTTGAGGAAGAAGGAAGAAAAATGCCAAATTCTTGAGTTCCATATAAGTACCTGAGAATCCTTTGGACAGCTTGACGATGTGAAACACGTGGGGAAGCTTGAAACCGTGCACAAAGACATACGCTGAATTGTATGTCCGGTCTTGATGCCGTGAGGTACAAAAGTGATCCGATCATGCTTCTATATTCTTTTTGATCCACGGATTCACCATCTTCATCAAGTTCAAGTGTTTTTGCTGTTCCCATTGGTGTACGAAGAGGCTTGCTTTTGTATATGTTGAAGCACCTTAGGAGGTCTTTGGTATACTTCGTTTGATGCACAAAGGTACCCTCCTTGGTTTGCTTGATTTGCAGCCCCAAAAGGTAAGTGAGTTCACCCATCATACTCATTTCAAATTCGGAACTCATCATTGCTGAAAACTTGGACACAAGATCATGAGAAGCACAACCAAAGATAATATCATCCACATACACTTGAACAAATAATGAGTCATTGCCATGCTTAAGCACAAAAAGAGTTTTATCAACCTTGCCCATGGTAAACCCCTTTTCAAGTAAGAATGTTTTTAACCTATCATACCATGCTCTAGGGGCTTGTTTGAGACCGTATAAGGCTTTGGACAGTTTGTAAACATGATTAGGAAAATCTGGATTTTCAAAACCCGGTGGTTGTTTGACATAAACCTCCTCATCTATGTAGCCATTAAGAAAAGAACTTTTAACATCCATTTGATATAGCTTAAAACCTTTAGATGTTGCAAAAGCTAACAAAATTCTTATGGCTTCTAATCTAGCGACAGGAGCAAAAGTTTCATCAAAATCTAGACCTTCAACTTGAGTGAAACCTTGAGCAACCAACCTAGCCTTATTCCTAACCACAACCCCATCCTCAGTTTGTTTATTTTTAAATACCCATTTAGTTCCAATTAAAGTGTGACCTTGAGGTGGAGGTACAAGTTTCCAAACATTACTTCTTTCAAAATTTTCTAACTCTTCTTGCATGGCAATAATCCAAGATTCATTAGTGAGTGCGTGTGATATATCTTTGGGTTCAAAAGAAGCAACAAAAGCAGAATGAGCATGAGAGTTTGGATCGCAAAACCTGGACCGTGTGACTCGTTCGTGCAAGCTTCCAATCATCTATTGTGGGGGATGATCTTTGTAAAACCGTAGGGGAACAGATGTCTCACAAGCTTCTTCTTCATTAGGTTCATTGTAGATTGATGAGCTTGTGACTTGTGGACGATCAGGACCAGCATAGGTGATAGCCGGAGCTTGTTCAATGTCCGGAGCAGGACACGTGTCAACTTCGGAACTACCAGGCAGTATCACCGGCTCTTCTTCATCTTCGAAAATACCCTCCCCCTGAGGATACGGATCTGGTCCTGCAACATCGGAGCTAGTACCTGGGCTAGCTTCATCAAAAGACACTTCACAAGTCTCCACAATTTTGTTAGTGTCAAGTAAGAGCACACGGTAGCCTCTAGTATGAGATGGATAACCAAGAAACATGCCATCAATGGATCGAGGTTCAAACTTATCAAGATTACCATGTTTCCTAACAAAGAATTTGCAACCAAAGACCCGAAAGTGTGTAACACTAGGCCTATGTCCAAACCGAAGCTCATATGGTGTTTTACCTAGCTTAGCACGCAAGAAAACACGATTTGAGACATAACAAGCGGTTGCTAACGCATCAGCCCAAAATTTCCTAGGAGTTTGATATTCATCAAGCATAGTCCTTGCCATCTCAACTAAGATTCTGTTCTTTCTTTCTACAACATCGTTTTGTTGAGGTACATATGGGGAAGAAAATTGATGATCTATTCTATTTTCAGCACAAAAGTGATCAAAAGATTGATTTTTAAATTCAGTTCCATTATCACTTCTAATTGCTTTTAATGATCCTAGGTGATCAATTGATAATCTAAGAAATAAAGTTCTAAAGTGACTAAAAACTTCATTCTTAGACGCCATAAAGTAAACCCAAGAGTATCTAGAATAATCATCAACAATAACAAGAACATACCATTTACCTCCGAAGGATTGAACACGTGAAGGTCCTACGGTGTCAAGATGCAAAAGTTGACATGGTTCAGTTGTCATGATCATTGTGAGAGGAGTTTGTGAATCTGCAACCATCTTAGCATGTCTACAAGAAGAGCACACAATTTCTTTGTCCCCTTTAAGCTTAGGCAGCCCACGTATGCGATCAAGAGCACTAACACGTGTTAGGTGATCAAAGCCTACGTGACCAAGTCTATGATGCCAAAAATATAAGTCCTTTAAATCATTAGCAACTAGACACCTATGATTAGAGGAAGACATATCAAAATCAGCTTTAAAAACTCTTCCAAACTGAGACATGTTAAAAATAAGCTCACTATTTGAACCTACAACTTTGCAGCAGTTTTTATTTAAAATAATTTCTAGATTTTCATCTAGCAATTGTAAAACAGAAAGCAAGTTGTATTTCAAATTTTTGATAAGTGCCAAATCCTTCAAAGTGTAGTGATCATTTACTCTAACCGAACCCTTAGCAATTATAGGAGTTGAAGAATTATTGGCAAAAGTAACATTTTCTACACGTGACACAAAAGAGAGGGAGGAGAACCAATCTTTGTTACCGGTCATGTGGCGTGAGCAACCTGAATCTACAATCCAAATTTCTCCTTCCTCAAACGTGTAACTTACATAAAAGCACAATACGTCGATGACTCAATACTGGGGTTAGTCAAAAGGCATTTAGGAATCCAGTACTGAGTCACCCGACGTGCAGCAGGAAAAACACGTGAAAGCTGAGACAAAGCAGCAGGTTTATGAGTCAAAGTTTGAGATTTTTTATTCTTAACTACTGACCTATAAGGTGTTACTTGTGTAGCACAAAAATCAGTAGCTCCGGAGGCAAAAACAGAAGATCCGGAGGTAAACTTTGAATGTTTTTGACTCAAAACAGCAGGTTGTACATTCGGTTCAATGTGTGCAGCAAATTTTGCATGAAAGTTATGAGATCTAGCAACCATTTTTTCCCTTTTTTGTTGTTTAGCTAGTCTATAACAAAACTCTATGACATGACCATCTCTACCACAGAAGGTACAATGAAATTTAACTTTGTGTTCATGTCTAGATGAGCAAGCAATATTTTTATTTGAAACCGAATGAGACAACACTCTTGCAGATTTGAAAACCACTCCTTTTTGTTTAGGAACTGTTTGAATCAAACCACTTCCTAATGACTTTACAATTTTAGGTGGATGTGCCTTAGCATGAGCATGAGAATCAAAACCTAAACCAGTTTTATCATTGCAAGACTTGGAAGAATTCAGCAGTAAGTTTAGATTCTTATTCCCATTACAAAACCGATCTAATGTCCTATGCATGTCATCAAGTTTATTGGACAGATCAAGGCAATTTTCACATGAAGTTTTTCCTTTTAGTTTGCAAAATTTAACTTCATGAGAATGTAAAGCATTGTTCAATATAGAAATTTCATTCATAGCATCCTGTAGTTTCTTATCGAGATCATCACAAGTAGAACAATTCAAATCAATTGTAGAACAGCTAGCATCTTTCAAGTTTTTATCAATAAGTGCAGCAAGCTCTTTGTTCTTTTCAATTTCTAACTCAAGTTTATCAAGTGTGGAGGTGTGCGCACTTCTTAATGAGGACAATTGTTCATATATTAAATCACATGAGGAACATGCATCATCACTAGGAATCAAAGTTTTTAAACGGTTGATTTCAGATTCTAGTGATTCAATTTTAGTAGAACTATCCCTAAGCTTTTTGTCCTTTTTCTTAACAATAACAGTGGCACGAGAAATAGCATCACACATTTCTTCGCAAGTAGGACATACCTCTTCATTGTCGCTGTTGTGTTCTGCCTCCTCCATACTTGATCTTGACTTGCCCGCCATGAAGCACAAGTTTGCCAAATCATCTTCATCTTCATCACTTCCAATGTCCACGTCGCTTGAACTGAACTCTTGAAGCACGGTGATGAAACTATTGATCATCTTGCGTCCTATGGTGCCTTTCTTCTTCTTGTTGGAATTTCCAGAGGAGGTCCGGACCTTGCTTTGTTTTTCTTCCCGGGTGGACGGACCTGAAAGGTTAGGGCATTCTGTACGAAAGTGTCTTGTTTTACCACATTCAAAACAGCGTTGAGGTCTGGAGCTTCCTCTCCTTCTAGTTCTCACATTTTGCAATGCTTTTGAGAATCTAGTAGAGATGAGTGCCAACTCCTCTTTTGGAAATTCTTCGATCTGTTCCAGGGTTAGTGAGGACAACAAAGCAAGAGTATTGCAAGATGATGATTGGCCGGAGCTAGACATATCACGTTGTGAAACAAATGCAATAGACTTATTTGGGTTCTTACGTGCTAGAATGTCAATTTCATTAGTTTTTAGTTTAGAATAGAGTACATCTAATGTAAGAGAACTCATGACAGTAGATTCACGAATAGATGTTACTTTCATCTCCCAAATTGACATGTCTAATTCACTAAGAAGTTGCCTAGCATTCTCAGCATCAGAAAAATTAACATTGAGACTACGTAAGTTGCTGAGAATTTTATTGAAACGAGCAAATAGGTCATCGATAGACTCACCTGGTTGCATCTCAAAATGCATATATTCCTTTTTGAACATATCTTGTTTTACCTCCTTGATTGTGTTGGAGCCTTCATGATAATCACAATGATCTCTCCAAACATCGTATGCTGATCGGATGTGCGCGACACGATCAAAGTCGCTTTGAGTGAGTCCTTGGATGATCAAGCTTCGGGCTTTGTTGTTGTTGTCGACGTCCCGTAGATTTGTGGCCGTGACTTGATCATTAGGTGGCACTTCATAAGGCTTGTATACCTTCTCCCATATTGCAAAGCCTTGTGCCTGGATGAAAGCCTCCATGCATGCCTTCCAAACCTGAAAATCAATACCAGCAAACACACAAGGTTTGGCGGAGTACTTCTCCATGATGATTAGTCAAAAACACGCGCAAATCACAAATATTAGAGCACCGTGGCTCTGATACCAATTGTAGGATCAAAGAACACGTGAAAAGCTACCAGAGGGGGGTGAATGGTAGATTTAAAAATCTTACGCAGCGGAAACAATTAAACCCCAAACCCTTTTGGCAGAAAATGATCTGTTAAAGAAATCGTGTGTGAGACTAATCTAAACGTGTTTCACTGTGACAAAAGTGATATATATCAGAGAGAATCAAGTCACTAAGACAACACACAAAGAATCACTCAAATCCGTCGAGAAAAACTCAAGTTATGATCGAAAGATCAAACACAGGTCAAACTGCCCTACCCGAGGAAAAACAGTTCTGGAACACTGCAAAGAAACTCGTGTATATCAGAAACCACAAATCCAATGACCGTGAAATTTTGACATATGATATATAATCAAGTTGTGAAGACAACCCAAAAAGAATCACGTCAATTGGATATGTAAAACTCGAGTTATGATAAAACCACCGACAAAAGGTAGTGCTGTCCAGAAACTCGACGAGTAAAACTTGTATGGAACAAGTCGGACGAACAAGGCACAAAAGTTCCTTCGAACTATGAATTTTATTCAATAGAACACAAGAGGAACAGCCCCAAAGTCGTATACCATGAGCTCTAGGCTCCCTTGCTTATATAACCAGCCCTTAGGTCAACCCAATATCAATTAGGACTCCAATCCTACTCAGATCACGAATCGTAACTTTCCATAACTTCTCAAGATTCTTCTATACGCAGATAGAAGCAATATTAAGACTTCCAAACACCTTAGGAACGTATCCCACATTCCTAAACAACCCAAATTCGTGACCCACACGAAATCCTATCATAACCAACTCAAATTTTTCCATATTTGAGTCAAACCCGACTCAGCCGCAGCCTCAGTCCATAACCTAGTCGGTTGGACCTTTCTGACCAATTCCTTACATCCATATCTCTTCATCACGTCTCGGAACCATGTAGCCACGTACATGCACTCCTTGCACACGTGCAAACATCTTCGAATGACATCCATGATACCTTCATATGCATTGTTCTTGATCCAAACATGCTGCGCAACCTCCTGATCAGCTAAACCCCGAACTTGGTTGTTGGAACCTCATCTCCTACCTGAGACTAGTCCAATGGATCCCGTCACCAGCCATGTATTGAACTCAAGCAACACCCGCACATGAATAAACAACCAATCCATACGAGCCCAAGTCCTCGACTTGACTCAAGTTAGTTCCGAACACAACACCCTACATGAGAACCTCACATAAGCATGTTGCAAAACCACAGTAACACGATATCAGCCATATCATCGAAAACGCACCAAAAACATAGTAAAAGAATACTAAGCAAACTTTCCAACAATGTAAAGCAAGTAAAAAACATTGCAAATGAAAAGCAGAAGCAATACGGTCAAGTTCCGAACCTTGCCAGAGCAACCCAGACCTTGAGCCGGAGCTAACAAAAGCTAGTAGAACCTAGCGCCGGAGCTTACCAAAACTAGTACAATGAAGCACCTACCGGAGCTTACCAAACTAGTAGATCCTAGCACCGGAGCTTTCCAAGACCTAGTCAAAACTAGTCAACCCAAAACCGGAGCTAGACAGAGTACGTCGGAGCTTAGCAAAAGCATGCCGGAGCTATCAAATATATGTCGGAGCTATCAAAGATATGTCAGAGCTAAAGATAAAGCTCACCGGAGCTAACCAAAGCTAGTCGGACCTTACCAAGAAGTCGGACCTAGCATCTAACGTAGCCGGAGCTACCCAAAACAAGTCGGACCTATGGTTGGACCTTGCTATAGCTCGGAGCTAGAGTCGGACCTTAATAAAATGGCGTTTTGGTGATATTCAAAGCTTTTATCATCAAGGCCAAGTGTATTCACTACAAGCCAATGTATTCAGCACACATAGGTCTTACACAGACCCTTGTAGTTGTTGGGCCGCGAATAGGGTCTTCTGATGTTCGGTTACTCGTAGCAAACTGAACTTCCCTTCAATGGAGCAGAGCCAGTTGTCCGCCTCCAATGGTTCATCGGCCTCCACGAAGACCGGCGGGTGTGTTGACATAAAGTCCAAGTATGAACTCAGAGAAAGCTGTTGTGGACCCGCATCTGGTCGCCCTCCTTGATGGGACGTATGCTAGACCAAAGTTCGTAGTAACTCTGTTTGCTCGTCGCGCGAGCCAAGCACTACGGCGAGAACCTCCGCTAGACTCCTTGGAAGTTCCAGAGATGGTGGTGGAGGAACTCGTTGCTGTGGTGTAGCAAATGTCTCCTGGGTTAGAGATTCGTCCTCACGACCACGACTGGATCCTCCCATTTCAGGCGTCGAGCGAGTACGCACCATTCTGCATCCAAATGACTTAAAATTAGCACATGTTTTCTTTTCCTTTATCCATTTTATGATTCAGTAGCACGAATCATTGGCAAGGAAATAAGTGCATAACATTCACATATATTGATAAATTACAAACTTTATACAAGATATATTATATCATGGCCAAGTTTACAGTAGTGTACTCCAAAACGATGGACTCCCCCTACGGAAGTTCATCTCTACCATACTTGGTCCCATGAGATGTCATACACATCTTGTAATCTTAGACATAACCACTGCTATTCTTAAAATGATACAAACATGGCAACAAAATGAACATGAGCAACTATGAAACTATGAGTTGCCCCGTGACAGCAGAAGTCCTGCCACATCCCACTCCAATACGTCCTACTCGACGTACTCGAGTTCCTCGGGATCTTCTTCTTCTTCTTCTTCTTCTTCTTCTTCTTCTTCTTCTTCTTCTTCTTCTTCTTCTTCTTCTTCTTCTTCTTCTTCTTCTTCTTCTTCTTCTTCTTCTTCTTCTTCGTCATTCAAAGGTGGTGCCACAGGTGCGGTTGCGGGAGCAAGATTTGCTACCTCACCCACCATTGATGATGTTGTGGCAACTAAAGATTTCACATCAGCCTGTAGAAGAAACATCCTCAAGTCTTCTAGTTCCTTCTGTGCATTTTTGCAACTAGCCTTCCAACTCTGAGTCTCCACTCTGGATTGATCCCTTTCTTGAGTCACCTCACTCAGCTGTCCATCCAACAGTTGCACCTCGAGTTGATTCGCCTCCAACGCGCTTTCCGCGTGTTGTGTTTTTATGTGAGCCTCCGATCGAGCTTGAACAGCCCGGTGCCATTGATTCTCCCTTAAGTTTAGACGGCGATTTTTGGGAGCAACTGTGGCCCTAAATGAGTCATTGGCCCCTTCAAAGTGATCCTCTCAAATCAGAGCCTGCTTTAGGTCACTCATCATTTTTCCATGGCTAGCATGCTGATCAAGGCTCCCTTGACATGCTGATGCTGCATATGATGCTAAAATCGTCTTGGGTACTTCCTCATTATGCCCCTGTGCTGCAACCATCCGACTGGCCCACTCATCACTGGCTCTACCGTCGACCGGAAAGATCACGAATGGAGTGCCAGCCATGCCATGGTAATGAAGTTTTCAAAACCTCATTATGGCAACACTTGCGGCATAACACCACGTGTCTTGAAGTTATATTCCTTGCACTTGGATGGAGAAAGGGGCCCATCCAATATTCAATGGAGCAGCAGGCACATCGACGTAAATGGTGCACCTTGTCACACCTCCATCATCGATCTCCCTGCCCCAATAGTCCGGTATTTCACGATATCCGAATCGTTGAGGCATTGCTATCAACAAATCCAGAAAACCCTTCAGAATAGTACACTTTGTGAACACCCATCCGTTTGGTAAGTATACTATAGAATCAGCCATCTGTGAAAAAGATATTGGAACAATGAGAAGGTTTCCAACTCCCAAAAATTTTTAAAGCTGGAGTTGCAATCACAGTCTGTTCCAGCTGACCTTCCGGTATAAATTGAAAATTTTCATACAGGAAACGTCAGAACCAAGTGTGGGGTTGAATACAAAAGTTGTAGTACACTTTACAGACTTTCCATATTGTACTCATACAGCTCCAGGTGAACTAGGGAATAGAATATATACTGGTTTAAAGTTGACCCAAATTTTATGGAAATTTTGACAGAACCTCCCCTGTATATGCGGTGATTTCCACAATTTATACAGGTATATCATGACAATATTTTGAGGTAATGACAAAATAAACATTGTATAACATTAAGTTAACAATCCAGTGGTAAAAGATTTCGGCAGTGAAACATTTGTTACATAGGTATAGTGTGCTAATTCTAAACTATGTGCCAACTGTTCAAGTTCTGATCTGCCAGAACCAAGTTTGCAACCATAGGAATTCAACACAGTTATACCAAAATTTTGGCCATGAGTACAACACAAAGTTGATAGAGGACTTGCTAAGATTTCCAGAAATGTATATATATAACCATGTCACTATTCTGTATCAAAAGCTAAAGCTATCTAAACATAACAGATGAACTGACTGTTGTTCAACAGCAGCCCTGCAGTTCATTGTTTTGAGCTCGAAATTTGAATTGCCTCCAACTTGAATCAAGAGGAACTTTAAATAACAAAACTGTAGATCTGCTTCTCCCCTTTTCAGACATATATCACAATAAGGCAGAAGATTTTTCTACAGTGAGTTATAGCAAAATTACCGAGACTGGTACAATGGTAGGGTTATCTGGAGTAATTTAAGCATACCCCAAATTTCAACAGATTATCAAGCTTTTCTGCCTTGATGGTCAACAGAAAAGTTGTAGAGGTCTTTGAGCAATTTTCATCCATATAGCCTACCCCTATGTTTATTCCTAACCAACTAAGATTACAACCTGGTGAAGTTGAGCAAACTTTAGCCAGAAAATTAAGAATCTTGATGCTAACCCAATGTCGAATCAAAACTCATTTTGTGGACTCCAAACCTACCAGCACCTGATAGTCAGACTTTCCAAGATATAATGCATCCATTTTTGTCATTTTTGGGGATGGTCCAGTATCAAAGTTGATACCAACGGTACTACGTGCCTTACCAAAGAAAATTCTAGCCGCTATTTCCGAATACATTTTATAGGTGGTACTAGTATCGTTCACTCGCAAACATGTACTACACGGGTCGCTACCGTAGTCAATGCTGCAAAAGACAAACAATCCCCTTTCACACCTTCACACCTCAAGGGCGGTACAGGGAAACACGACAGGCAGTCACAATATATATACAAAAGTAATTGCATACGACTCTGGTGTGAGTCGCCCTCGAGCGATGTCATGTCTCGAGGTACATGGCTGTAATACGTCTGTACAGCAAAGACTCCCGTACAAACCGGCATATACACGCTCGGGCATACGTGTTTCGCATGCTCCCATAGAATATGAATGAATCTAGAGAGGCATACTATCGGGTTATACACCAACCGGCGGGGGCTCCCACTAACTTTGAAGCACGCTGAGGTATCGCGTATCATAGGTTCTTAGAAACATAGAAAGCTTCAAAGACTCCTATTAACATTTCCGTGCCAAGCCACGGAAAGACTTCCATGCTATCTCTCGCATGGTGAGCTTACCGCAATTGATCCGCTTACGGTGGCGTACCTTACCTCTTACCTGACGTCGGAGCGTCGTTACAAAATTAATAACATATAAGTTAGTTTACCACCTTTATATCGTATACTAGTAATACTCCTTATAAGGGCATATATCTAATTCCTCACCTAAATCCTAATTTTTGAAAATATGCTCTTTTCAAGTAGACTGTTCCAAATGATGATCTGATACCATGTTTGTGGGGACCGGAATCCCGACCTCCAAGGATCTCATTGGATGGTGTCGTGCAATGCGACACCCAACAGTATACAAGAAAAGGATGAGAACAATTTACAATACCAAGTCTTTATTGAAAAGCACAACAGAAGTTTAAAAGTACTAACGGAAGGAAAGAGAACTATACATCATAGCTACGCTCTCAGCACTAGCTATGCAAAAGCAAAGTCATCCATGTCTTTGCACTAGCAACACACAATTCACGGCGGCGTGCAGGGTTCCCACTCGGCTGTAAACCAAAAACTTGTTAACTGCAAACATGAGCATAAGGCTCAGTAAGACTAACCCGTCTCACTAGACATATGCAAGGGTGAATGCTAAACATAGGTAGAGTAAAGCATAAGGACTCCCCTACAAGTGGATCCTTATAGTCATGTTTTAATTAGCACATGCCATTCCTTAGGCACGGCACATCATAGACTCCACAATCAAACAAGAAACACTTTGCCGATGATATGACGTGCACAAAGCACATAATGCTATTACAGGTAGAGTATGGGGAAACTGTAAAATTTTAATTGTACTATCTCTAAGCCAAACAAGGTTGTCCAAGCAATTTATAAACCCATATATATCATATTCTCCTAACTTCTTTAGTATTTACTACGTCACGGCGCAGTGAACAAGTGATACTCTATTACCACGAGGGACGGTGATTGCAATCAGGACATACCCGAAACAACACGACACATACGCACTTTCGAAAATGCTAGCGAGTACTTACAGCAGTACATACATAACAATTCAGTACTAGTCGTATATGGCCACCTTTCACTAAACACTCAAATGTCGAACCGGTCGATCCGTCACGAGCAGGAGGTCACTGTGTGGGGCGTACTCTTATGTGCCCACCACCTGATTTACACCTTGCTGCCCTCAACCCACGCCTATAAAACATAGCGGAATGCCTCAACAAACCAGTATCAAGCTACAACAGTTTACCGGAGCCCATTCCTCCAGTATGTCGCCGGTACAATTCAAGCTTGTCCAGCAGGACCGCACATGAAATGGTCCTCAATCAACACAAGTAGGGCTACACACATGAGACCACATCTCACTGCATCCAATCCACTGCTCGATCTTAATTTCATATTCATAAACCATTTTCTTATTCCAGAATCTCCCGTGTGATAAAATTCCTATATCGCGAGTAGATTCCAACTACTCGACTTGTACCGAATTCCTATGAGCATAAGCATAGCAGTGTCTACTCAACGGGCCGTAGACCTACCCAAGACTCCATAGGATTTGTGGCCCATGCAAGTGGATGTCAAACACCTTCAACATAATGCACAATCATATGAAGATGTAAGGTGAAATAAAACTGCAAAACACTGTAAGGAACTTAAATGCAAACCGAGGCTTACCTGAATGCGAGTCTGAGCCTATGTTAGTTCCTGGCAGCTGGACCTCCAAGGCTTCCGGCTGCTCCTCGACTTCAGCTACAACACGATATGCATATACTAGGTATAAATGATTTTGTAAATAATTAATATGCTTAAGGTGGTGTGAGTATATTAGGATAAAATAAGATAATTATCTTAATTGGCTTTGGTATTTTTATGGTGAATACTAGAAACTATAGAGAAGACCCTTACAAAGAACAGAAGATGATCAAGGAAGTTTGTTGTTCTTAAAAATTATGGTAAGCAATAATCTTTTCTAATTTTTGGTTGAAATTCTGGAGACGTATCATGGCTACCAGGGGTTGTATCATGTAGAGGGGGTCTCACTGGTTCTAGGAAAATTTGTTTCACCATTTTCTAAGCTTCCTACAGGGAGAAATTGATTTTTCAAGTTTGGGTAAATTTCTGGAAATTGATTTTTCCATTTTTCTCAATTTATAACTGCATAGAGGTTTGGAACATTGATCAACCTAGTATTTTAAGTCCAAAGAGCTTGAAACTTTTACTAGAGATCAAGGGTATTAACAATAGTGTTTTGACCAAAATTGGAAATTTTTCCAATTAACAGAACTGTGGGAATGAATTCTTTAAGCATTTTGCTTATATGAATTATGGAGAAATTTCTCATACAAATCCAAGTGCACCACTGGATAGTATTCTTCATGCTGATTCTAACAAAATTTATTTTGTAATTTTTGGATAATTCTACTAGAATTTATGGATTTTCAAAGTTTGGATTGAATGTGGATTTATTTTTCTATTGGAAAATTCAAATAAAGGGATCGGGTCCCACTTCATTTGAATCGGGCCAATCAGAACGGAGCCACACCGGGAGCCACGGAATTAACCTGCGCTGTCACACCGGATCCTTGTCCACAACTGATCCCACGTGAGAGGGGTGTCGCTGATAGGTGGGACCCGCACCTTCGTCTACCTCTTGATGCGGCGGCGCCTCTCGCCGGAACCGCGGCGGTGCTTCGCCGGACTTAGGTGTGTCGACCTCCTTCCGGCCTCGCCGTGACCGCTCAACCATAAAATCGACCGCGCAAGCCGATGGTGGTGTCCAATCATGTCGGCGACGCGACGGTGACGGTGGAGCTAGGGTTTCGTCCTTCGTCGAAAATGCTCGGATATGGCTCAATAGGCTCAGGAAAAGGTCGGGAAGGTTCCTGGGAGTACCAGGAGTATGATTTGGGGGTCAGATTGGGGCGACATCGCCGGCAAAGCTAAGCTCGACGGCGAGGTACAGCTTTTCAATCGGCAGCCATTCGTCTCTCGATGTCTTCCTCTCAATTTTTGTGAGGTGATGCGCCTGGAGATCTAGGAGATAATACCTTATTGGATTGAAAATTAATCATACGTAGAAACGGAATTTAACCGGTAATATATTGATATCGGTATGAACTGTTTTGGGGAAAATTGGAGACAAGGGAGCTAGGAAGCACGACCATGGCTAAAACTTCACAGAAAGCACCTAGGTACCTTTGCGCACCTTATTGCTTCAAAGAGGGAGATGGAAACGTGCTTGAAGTGGTCTGTCCTTGTGGAACAGAAAGCTCCCCTAGCGGCTTCACCTACGTGCGTCGAGGACACTTCGAAATACCACACATATAAGCAGGGAATCAAACAAAGGACTGGACGGGAAGGAAGAGCAACTAGTTAAGCCACCTTTTTCTATTGGAAGCATCGTGATTCCTTGCGTCGTTGATCCGGCGCGTTAGGAACGGCGGCGGCGATGCGGTGCAGTGGCGGAAATGGAAAAACAGAGGCGAGTGCGTCGGTGTGTTTCCACTCCGACTGGGGGAGGGTTTAAATAACTCGAGGAAGAGTAGGAGGCACGCCAAGAAGCAGGCAGACGAGCAGCTCCGTGTTGCCTTGCATGCGGCGCGGTGTCGAGCAGAGGAGCGCCAAAAAAACGGCGTGCAGAGCAGCCCGGGTTTGTCCCACTGACTGGTGGGTCCCACGACCCTTATCCCTGCACCTTCTCTGCAGACTTCGATTTCCTTACCAAACTTGGTCAAAAAATTCTAGATTTTTGTGGGGAGGCTCAAATAAATATCTGGAATTTGATTCTGCAATTGGATTTCGAATTGGAGCAAGTTCCAATTGAATTTTAAATTTGAATTTGGATGGAATTCAATGGAGACACTGATTTAAATAGCAAATGGAGTTCATAATTTATGAAACTTTGCGTGAAGTCTATTTGGAATATTAGTAAACCTTAGAAATATTTATGGCCTCTGAATTGAATAATTTTGGCAGGGCCAAATATACAGTAGTATATTCAATTTGCAATTAATTTGAATATAGATTGGGTATCGCATATTAATTTGACCTAGGATCCTCCATTCAAATAATTCCAAACTTTGAAGAGAGGTCAAAAGAATTTATCTAATATTATTGGTGAAGTCCATTCCTCATGTTAACAAAATTTAAGCATGGGTGGAATAAAAGATTTGACAAGATCAAGTTCATGTATCCCACCATAAGTTCATGTGCATAACCATGATGGATCTCCACTATGGTTGATAATAAACTTGTAGCTGAACTTTATATGAAGGACAAAGTGGGATTTTACATTCCTCCCCCTTTAAAAGAATGTCGTCCCGAGATTACAAAAGGAAGGATAAAAGGAAAAGATATAATGAACATATGATGCTAACAAGTCCGGATAGTTGGTTCTAAGATATTCCTCGCTTTCCCACGTTGCTTCATCAGCGGTGTGGTTTCCCCACAAGACCTCTTAGAAATGTAAAGTGCGGTTTCTTTTGGTACGAGTCTTCTCATCGACTATCTAGGTTGGATACTCGGAGTAAGTAAAATTGTGTTGGAGGGATTCCAAATCCTCCATACGGACTTCCGCTGGGGCCTTGAGACATTTTCTCAAATGTGAAATGTGAAACACATTGTGCACCCCTGATAGCGATGCTGGCAGCTCTAGCTGATAGGCTACAGGTCTGCATTGCTCACTTATTGCGAATGGTCCGATGAAACGTGGAGCTAGCTTCCCTTTTACTTCGAAATGATTAATCCCTTTCATTGGGGATACATGAAGGTAAACGTGATCCCCAATATCAAAATTAAGCGGTCGACGTCGTTTGTCCGCATAGTTTTTCTGGCGAGACTGAGTAGCCTTGAGGTTGGCTTGAATAACTCGTACTCGATCTTCGGCTTCCTTTACCAAGTCTATACCATATGTTACTCGTTCACCGGATTCACACCAATTCAAAGGTGTGCGGCACTTCCGGCCATAAAGAGCTTCATAGGGTGCCATTTGGATGCTAGTCTGATAGCCATTGTTGTATGAAAACTCCGCCAATGGTAGATGATCATCCCAATTCTTACCATGGTGGATGGCACAGGCGCGGAGCATATCCTCTAGTACTTGGTTTACTCGTTCTGTTTTACCATCAGTCTGTGGATGGTAAGCTGAGCTTCGAATCAATTTGGTACCCAGAAGTGCGTGGAGCTACTCCCAAAATCGAGCAACAAACAAGGTTCCACGATCTGATATGATAGTGCGGGGTACTCCGTGTAAGCATAAGATCCTGGCAATATACAGCTCTGCATATTTCCGTGCCACATACTTGACATTGACAGGAATAAAGTGAGCCGACTTGGTGAGTCGGTCGACTATCACCCAAATCGAATCATGTTTGCGAAAAGTGAGAGGTAATCCAATTGTGAAATCCATGCTGATGTCCTCCCATCTCCAGGCAGGTATGCTTAACGGTTGTAGTTGTCTGGCTGCTTTCAGATGGTCGGCTTTCACTCATCGACACGTCTCACATTCAGATACATACATCGCTATTTCCCTCTTTATTCGAGTCCACCAAAATTTCTTCTTCAAGTCTTGGTACAATTTGTTACTCCCCGGATGAATAGAATATTTGGACAAATGAGCCTCGTCCAAAATTTTCTTCTGAAGTTCCACATTGCGGGGTACCACGATGCGGTCTTTGAACCAGATGGTACCGTCATCGTCACCTCGGAAACACTTCATTTCTCCCTTCTTCATTCGTTGGCAGATATGAGATATGCCCTTGTCTTCCTTCTGAGCCTCCACAATCTCCTCCCTTATGATAGGAATGAGGGCTAGGTTGTAGAGCGCCCCATACGGAACCAAGTAGAGACTCGGTTCTTCTTCCTCTATCAAGGTGATAGAAAGGTTATTGATATGGGACTTGCGACTTAACGCATCGGAGACTACATTTGCCTTACCGGGGTGGTAGTGGATCTCAATCTCGTAGTCTTTCATTAACTCCAACCATCTTCGTTGTCGCATATTCAATTCTTCTGGGTGAAGATGTACTTCAAGCTTTTGTGATCGGTGTAGAGATGTACTAGTTTGCCCCATAGATAGTGTCTCCACATCTTTAATGCTAGTACCACGACAACGAGCTCAAGATCATGAGTCGGATAATGCTGCTCATGGTTCCGAAGCTGCCGTGATCCATAAGCGATCACCCTTCTGTATTGCATTAATACGCAGCCCAGACCAATTCTAGATGCATCACAATAAACATCAAAGGATCTTATTGTGTCTGGTTGGGCTAATACTGGTGATGTTGTGAGGTGTTTTACTAATGCTTGAAAACCTTCCTCACATTCTTTTGTTCATGCATATTTCTTTCCTTTCTTCAGAAGTTCTGTCATTGGTTTAGCTATCTTGGAAAAGCTTGGCAGGAACCTTCGGTAATATCCCGCTAAAACCAGGAAACTTCAAACTTCATGCACATACTTAGGAGACTCCCATTTGAGCACTTGCTTAATATTGCTTGGATCAACTGCAATCCCTTCGGCACAGATGATGTGCCACAGAAATGGCACTTGGTTGATCCAGAACTCACATTTGCCGAACTTAGCATACAACTTGTGGTCGTGCAATTGCTGAAGCACGATGTGCAAATGTTGTGCATGTTCTTCTTCGGATTTTGAGTATACAAGGATGTTGTCGATGAAGACCACGACAAACTTGTCCAATTCCGGCATGAATACCGAATTCATGAGATACATGAAATGGGCCGGTGCATTGGTTAATCTGAAGGACATGACAAGGTACTCATATAATCCATACCTCGTCGAGAATGATGTCTTAGGTATATCCTTTGGTCGAATCCTGATCTGATGGTAACCAGAACGAAGATCCATCTTCGAAAATACCCGAGCACCTACCAACTGATCGAACAGAATATCGATACGGGGTAGTGGATACTTGTTCTTGATAGTGACAACATTGAGTGGACGATTGTCCACACATAGTCTCAATGTTTTATCCTTCTTTTCCAGGAACAATGCAGAACTGCCCCAAGGTGATGAACTTTGACGAATGAAACCCTTGTCCAAAAGTTCCGTCAGCTGCTCTTTCAGTTCTGCAAGTTCTTTAGGTGCCATCTTATGCGGCTTTCTCGAGATTGGCACTATTCCCGGTACAAGTTCAATCTTAAACTCGACATCTCTTTCGGGTGGCATACCAGGAAGATCTTCGAGAAAAATGTCCGGATACTCACATAGTACTGGAATATCTTTGAGTTTACAGGCTTCGGTGTTAGCAGCAGTTGGAGGCTCGTGGATATTACTCTCAAGAGCGAGAGTTTGGGGAGAGTGGAGTGAAGAATTTAGATATATCCTCCGAGGAATGATGTCAATAATAGCACCATTGTATTGCAACCATGCCATCCCTAAGATGACATCTAACTTGTGATGCTCTAGTATAATGAGAGAGATAGGGTATATGTTCCCACCTAGATTAAGAGGTACCCTATGGACCATCTTTTCTGCGACTACTTTTCCTCCCGGAGAACAAATCATATATGGGGTTTTTGTGGAACAGATATGCAACTGGTATTGATTGACATAAGATTTGCTAATAAAATTGTGGGAGGCACCGGAGTGAAAAAGGATGACTACAGGATGACCAATGAGAGAGAATGTGCCCGCGAGTATGGGTGCGCCTTCCGGAACGTCCTCGATGGCGAGGTGGTGGACGTTGCCGGTTCTGGTGGCTGGCTTCTTGGGCTGGTAGCGAGGCTGGTTTGCCCCCTAATACGATGACTGTCCCCCGCTCTGCGGGCAGTCCTTGGAGAAGTGTCTCGTACGTCCACACGTATAACATGTGTACGGGTTCTGACCGACACGAAATGGAGGATGGAATCCCGGTGCACGCGGTGGAAGTAGAGGTGCACGCGGAATCATCCCTTGTTGCTGTTGTGGGCGGAAGCCGGTGTTGCTGAATGGGCGACCACAAAACATCGGTGGTCGCCATGGCGGCTGCAACCTCTGGCCGGATGGTGATCGATACACCATGCAGTATTTCTGAGGAGTACCTCCTCTACTGCCCTACGGAGCACTCCTTTTTTTCTTGTCAGAGAACAGCTCCTTAGTAGCATCCTCCTGTACGATTGCAGCATTGACCATGTTGTTGAAGATGCCGATGTTGAACAAGGCAAGCTTGTCCTTCATATTGGGGTTCAAACCCTGATAGAAGCATTCCCACTTCCGTTCAGTATTCACTTGGTCTTGAGCATATTGGGCCAAGTGGTTGAATATCTTGGAGTACTCATAAGCACTCCTTCCTCCTTGTTTCAGCTCCAAGAACTCTTGAAGCTTCCTCCTCATAACACCGGGAGCTATGTGATGGGCGCGAAACGCCTCCCGAAATTCCTCCCAGCTCGTGGCATATACGACTTGTCGTGCGGCAAGGTAATTCGTCCACCACGCACCAGCAGACCCTTGTAGTTGTTGGGCCGCGAATAGGGTCTTCTGATGTTCGGTTACTCGTAGCAAACTAAACTTCCCTTCAATGGAGCAGAGCCAGTTGTCTGCCTCCAACGGTTCATCGGCCTCCACGAAGATCGGCGGGTGTGTTGACATACAGTCCAAGTATGAACTCGGAGAAAGCTGTCGTGGACCCGCATCTGGTCGCCCTCCTTGACGGGACGAATGCTAGACCAAAGTTCGTAGTAACTCTGTTTGCTCGTCGCGCGAGCCAAGCACTACGGCGAGAACCTCAGCTAGACTCCTTGGAAGTTCCAGAGGTGGTGTGTGGAGGAACTCGTTGCTGTGGTGTAGAAGTTGTCTCCTGGGTCAGAGATTCGTCCTCACGACCACAACTGGATCCTCCCATTTCAGGCGTCGAGCGAGTACGTACCATTCTGCATCCAAATGACTTAAAATCTGCACATGCTTTCATTTCCTTTATCCATTTTATCATTCAGTAGCACGACTCATTGGCAAGGAAAAAAGTGCATAACATTCACATATATTGATAAAGTACAAACTTTATACAAGATATATTATATCATGGCCAAGTTTACAGTAGTGTACTCCAAAATGATGGACTCCCCCTACGGAAGTTCATCTCTACCATACTTGGTCCCATGAGATGTCATACACATCTTGTAATCTTAGACATAACCACTGCTATTCTTAATATGATACAAACATGGCCACAAAATGAACATGAGCAACTATGAAACTATGAGTTGCCCCGTGACAGCAGAAGTCCTGCCACATCCCACTCCAATACGTCCTACTCGACGTACTCAAGTTCCTCGGGATCTTCTTCTTCTTCTTCTTCTTCTTCTTCTTCTTCTTCTTCTTCTTCTTCTTCTTCTTCTTCTTCTTCTTCTTCTTCTTCATCATTCAAAGGTGGTGCCACAGGTGCGGTTGCGGGAGCAAGATTTGCTACCTCACCCACCATTGATGATGTTGCGGCAACTAAAGATTTCACATCAGCCTGTAGAAGAAACATCCTCAAGTCTTCCAGTTCCTTCTGTGCATTTTTGCAACTAGCCTTCCAACCCTGAGTCTCCACTCTAGATTGATCCCTTTCTTGAGTCACCTCACTCAGCTGTCCATCCAACAGTTGCACCTCGAGTTGACTCACTTCCAATGCGCTTTCCGCGTGTTGTGTTTTTATGTGAGCCTCCGATCGAGCTTGAACCGCCCAGTGCCACTGATTCTCCCTTAAGTTTAGACGGCGATTTTTGGGAGCAACTGTGGCCCTAAGTGAGTCATTGGCCCCTTCAAAGTGATCCCCTCGAATCAGAGCCTGCTTTAGGTCACTCATCATTTTTCCATGGCTAGCATGCTGATCAAGGCTCTCTTGACATGCTGATGCTGCATATGATGCTAAAATCATCTTGGGTACTTCCTCATTATGCCCCTGTGCTGCAACCATCCGACTGGCCCACTCATCACCGGATCTACCGTCGACCGGAAAGAGCACGAATGGAGTGCCAGCCATGGCATGGTAATGAAGTTTTCAAAACCTCATTATGGCAACACTTGCGGCATAACACCACATGTCTTGCAGTTATATTCCTTGCACTTGGATGGAGAAAGGGGCCCATCCAATATTCAATGGAGCAGCAGGCACATCGACATAAATGGTGCACCTTGTCACACCTCCATCATCGATCTCCCTGCCCTAATAGTCCGGTATTTCACGATATCCGAATCGTTGAAGCATTGCTATCAACAAATCCGGAAAACCCTTCAGAATAGTACACTTTGTGAACACCCATCCGTTTGGTAAGTATACTATAGAATCAGCCATCTGTGAAAAAGATATTGGAACAATGAGAAGGTTTCCAACTCTGAAAAAATTTTAAAGCTGGAGTTGCAATCACAGTCTGTTCCAGCTGACCTTCCGGTATAAATTGAAAATTATCATACAGGAAACGTCAGAACCAAGTGTGGGGTTGAATACAAAAGTTGTAGTACACTTTACAGAATTTCCATATTGTACTCATACAGCTCCAGGTGAGCTAGGGAATAGAATCTATACTGGTTTAAATTTGACCCAAATTTTCTGGAAATTTTGACAGAACCTCCCCTGTATATGCGGTGATTTCCACAATTTATACAGGTATATCATGACAATATTTTGAGGTAATGACAAAATAAACATTGTATAACATTAAGTTAACAATCCAGTGGTAAAAGATTTTGTCAGTGAAACATTTGTTACATAGGTATAGTGTGCTAATTCTAAACTATGTGCCAACTGTTCAAGTTCTGATCTGCCAGAACCAAGTTTGCAACCATAGGAATTCAACACAGTTATACCAAAATTTTGGCCATGAGTACAAAACGAAGTTGATAGAGGACTTGCTAAGATTTCCAGAAATGTATATATATGACCATGTCACTATTCTGGATCAAAAGCTAAAGCTATCTAAACATAACAGATGAACTGACTGTTGTTCAACAGCAGCCCTGCAGTTCACTGTTTTGAGCTCGAAATTTGAATTGCCTCCAACTTGAATCAAGAGGAACTTTAAATAACAAAACTGTAGATCTGCTTCTCCCCTTTTCAGATATATATCACAATAAGGCATAAGATTTTTCTACAGTGAGTTACAGCAAAATTACCGAGACTGGTACAATGGTAGGGTTATCTGGAGTAATTTAAACATACCCCAAATTTCAACAGATTATCAAGCTTTTCTGCCTTGATGGTCAACAGAAAAGTTGTAGAGGTCTTTGAGCAATTTTCATCCATATAGCCTACCCCTATGTTTATTCCTAACTAACTAAGATTACAACCTGGTGAAGTTGAGCAAACTTTAGCCAGAAAATTAAGAATCTTGATGCTAACCCAATGTCGAATCAAAACTCATTTTGTGGAGTCCAAACCTACCAGCACCTGATAGTCAGACTTTCCAAGATATAATGCATCCATTTTTGTCATTTTTGGGGATGGTCCAGTATCAAAGTTGATACCAACGGTACTACGTTCCTTACCAAAGAAAATTCTAGCCGCTATTTCCGAATACATTTTATAGGTGGTACTAGTATCGTTCACTCGCAAACATGTACTACACGGGTCGCTACCGTAGTCAATGATGCAAAAGACAAACAATCCCCTTTCACACCTTCACACCTCAAGGGCGGCACGGGGACACACGACAGGCAATCACAATATATATACAAAAGTAATTGCATACGACTCTGGTGTGAGTCGCCCTCGAGCGATGTCATGTCTCGAGGTACATGGCTGTAATACGTCTGTACAGCAAAGACTCCCCTACGAACCGGCATATACACACTCGGGCATACATGTTTCACATGCTCCCATAGAATATGAATGAATCTAGAGAGGCATACTATCGGGTTATACACCAACCGGCGGGGGCTCCACTAACTTTGAAGCACGCTGGGGTATCGCGTGTCATAGGTTCTTAGAAACATAGAAAGCTTCAGAGACTCCTATTAACATTTCCGTGCCAAGCCACGGAAAGACTTCCATGCTATCTCTCGCATGGTGAGCTTACCGCAATTGATCTGCTTACGGTGGTGTACCTTACCTCTTACTTGACGTTGGAGCGTTGTTACAAAATTATTAACATATAAGTTAGTTTACCACCTTTATATCGTATACTAGTAATACTCCTTATAAGGGCATATATCTAATTCCTCACCTAAATCCTAATTTTTGAAAATATGCTCTTTTCAGGTACACTGTTCCAAATGATGATCTAATACCATGTTTGTGGGGACCGGAATCCCGACCTCCAAGGATCTCATTGGATGGTGTCGTGCAATGCGACACCCAACCGTATACAAGAAAAGGATGAGAACAATTTACAATACCAAGTCTTTATTGAAAAGCACAACGGAAGTTTAAAAGTACTAACGGAAGGAAAGAGAACTATACATCATAGCTACGCTCTCAGCACTAGCTATGCAAAAGTAAAGTCATCCATGTCTTTGCACTAGCAACACACAATTCACGGCGACGTGCAGGGTTCCCACTCGGCTGTAAACCCTGTAGGGGGTGAAGCCTCATCATCAAACCCGTCATCAGTCGTATAATCTGCAAAAACTTGTTAACTGCAAACGTGAGCATAAGGCTCAGTAAGACTAACCCGTCTCACTAGACATATGCAAGGGTGAATGCTAAACATAGGTAGAGTAAAGCATAAGGACTCCCCTACAAGTGGATCCTTATAGTCATGTTTTAATTAGCACATAACATTCCTTAGGCACGGCACATCAGACTCCACAATCAAACAAGAAACACTTTGCCGATGATATGACGTGCACAAAGCACATAATGCTATTACAGGTAAAGTATGGGGAAACTGTAAAATTTTAATTCTACTATCTCTAAGCCAAACAAGGTTGTCCAAGCAATTTATAAACCCATATATATCATATTCTCCTAACTTCTTTAGTATTTACTACGTCACGGCGCAGTGAACAAGTGATACTCTATTACCGCGAGGGACGGTGATTGCAATCAGGACATACCCCAAACAACACGACACGTACGCACTTTAGGAAATGCCAGCGAGTACTTATAGCAGTACCTACATAACAATTCAGTACTAGTCGTATATGGCAACCTTTCACTAAACACTCAAATGTCGAACCGGTCGATCCGTCACGAGCAGGAGGTCACTGTGTGGGGCGTACTCTGATGTGCCCGCCACCTGATTTACACCTTGTTGCCCTCAACCCACGCCTATAAAACAGAGCGGAATGCCTCAACAAACCAGTATCAAGCTACAACAGTTTACCGGAGCCCATTCCTCCAGTATGTCGCCGGTACAATTCAAGCTTGTCCAGCAGGACCGCACATGAAATGGTCCTCAATCAACACAAGTAGGGCTACGCACATGAGACCACATCTCACTGCATCCAATCCACTGCTCGATCTTAATTTCATATTCATAAACCATTTTCTTATTCCAGAATCCCCCGTGTGATAAAATTCCTATATCGCGAGTAGATTCCAACTACTCGACTTGTACCGAATTCCTATGAGCATAAGCATAGCAGTGTCTACTCAACGGGCCGTAGACCTACCCAAGAATCCATAGGATTTGTGGCCCATGCAAGTGGATGTCAAACACCTTCAACATAATGCACAATCATATGAAGATGTAAGGTGAAATAAAACTGCAAAACACTGTAAGGAACTTAAATGCAAACCGAGGCTTACCTGAATGCGAGTCTGAGCCTATGTTAGTTCCTGGCAGCTGGACCTCCAAGGCTTCCAGCTGCTCCTCGACTTCAGCTACAACACGATATGCATATACTAGGTATAAATGATTTTGTAAATAATTAATATGCTTAAGGTGGTGTGAGTATATTAGGATAAAATAAGATAATTATCTTAATTGGCTTTGGTATTTTTATGGTGAATACTAGAAACTATAGAGAAGACCCTTACAAAGAACAGAAGATGATCAAGTAAGTTTGTTGTTCTTAAAAATTATGGTAAGCAATAATCTTTTCTAATTTTTGGTTGAAATTCTGGAGACGTATCATGGCTACCAGGGGTTGTATCATGTAGAGGGGGTCTCACTGGTTCTAGGAAAATTTGTTTCACCATTTTCTAAGCAAAATTTGTTTCACCATTTTCTAAGCTTCCTACAGGGAGAAATTGATTTTTCAAGTTTGGGTAAATTTCTGGAAATTGATTTTTCCATTTTTCTCAATTTATAACTGCATAGAGGTTTGGAACATTGATCAACCCAGTATTTTAAGTCCAAAGAGCTTGAAACTTTTACTAGAGATCAAGGGTATTAACAATAGTGTTTTGACCAAAATTGGAAATTTTTCCAATTAACAGAACTGTGGGAATGAATTCTTTAAGCATTTTGCTTATATGAATTATGGAGAAATTTCTCATACAAATCCAAGTGCACCACTGGATAGTATTCTTCATGCCGATTCTAACAAAATTTATTTTGTAATTTTTGGATAATTCTACTAGAATTTATGGATTTTCAAAGTTTGGATTGAATGTGGATTTGTTTTTCTATTGGAAAATTCAAATAAAGGGATCGGGTCCCACTTCATTTGAATCGGGCCAATCAGAACAGAGCCACACCGGGAGCCACGGAATTAACCTGCGCTGTCACAACGGATCCTTGTCCACAACTGATCCCACGTGAGAGGGGTGTCGCTGATAGGTGGTACCCGCACCTTCGTCTACCTCTTGATGCGGCGGCGGCTCTCGCCGGAACCACGGCGGTGCTCCGCCGGACTTAGGTGTGTCGACCTCCTTTCGGCCTCGCCGTGACCGCTCAACCATAAAATCGACCGTGCAAGCCGATGGTGGTGTCCAATCATGTCGGCGATGGCCGGAGACGGCGACGCGACGGTGACGGCGGAGATAGGGTTTCGACCTTCGTCGAAAATGCTCGGAAATGGCTCAATAGGCTCAGGAAAAGGTCGGGAAGGTTCCTGGGAGTACCAGGAGTATGATTTGGGGGTCAGATTGGGGCGACATCGCCGGCAAAGCTAAGCTCGACGGCGAGGTACGGCTTTTCAACCGGCGGCCATTCGTCTCTCGATGTCTTCCTCTCAATTTTTGTGAGGTGATGTGCCTGGAGATCTAGGAGATAATACCTTATTTGATTGACAATTAATCGTACATAGAAACGGAATTTAACCGGTAATATATTGATATCGGTATGAACTGTTTTGGGGAAAATTGGAGACAAGGGAGCTAGGAAGCACGACCGTGGCTAAAACTTCACAGAAAGCACCTAGGTACCTTTGCGCACCTTATTGCTTCAAAGAGGGAGATGGAAACGTGCTTGAAGTGGTCTGTCCTTGTGGAACAGAAAGCTCCCCTAGCGGCTTCACCTACGAGCATCGAGGACACTTCGAAATACCACACATATAAGCAGGGAATCAAACAAAGGACTGGACGGGAAGGAAGAGCAACTAGTTAAGCCACCTTTTTCTATTGGAAGCATCGTGATTCCTTGCGTCGTTGAGCCGGCGCGTTAGGAACGGCGGCAGCGATGCGGTGCAGTGGCGGAAATGGAAAAACAGAGGCGAGTGCGTAGGTGTGTTTCCACTCCGACTGGGGGAGGGTTTAAATAGCTCAGGGAAGAGTAGGAGGCATGCCATGAAGCAGGCAGACGAGCAGCTCCGTGTTGCCTTGCATGCGGCGCGGTGTCGAGCAGAGAAGCGCCGAAAAAACGGCGTGCAGAGCAGCCCGGGTTTGTCCCACTGACTGGTGGGTCCCACGACCCTTATCCCTGCCCCTTCTCTGCAGACTTCGATTACCTTACCAAACTTGGTCAAAAAATTCTAGATTTTTGTGGGGAGGCTCAAATAAATATCTGGAATTTGATTCTGCAATTG
This sequence comes from Tuctoria greenei, assembly GCA_036927565.1. Taxonomy (NCBI): domain Eukaryota; kingdom Viridiplantae; phylum Streptophyta; class Magnoliopsida; order Poales; family Poaceae; genus Tuctoria; species Tuctoria greenei. The sequence goes on along the minus strand of JAYESD010000003.1, from coordinate 170,125,204 downwards.
GATTTCGAATTGGAGCAAGTTCCAATTGAATTTTAAATTTGAATTTGGATGGAATTCAAAGGAGACACTGATTTAAATAGCAAATGGAGTTCATAATTTATGAAACTTTGCATGAAGTCTATTTGGAATATTAGTAAACCTTAGAAAAATTTATGGCCTCTGAATTGAATAATTTTGGCAGGGCCAAATATACAGTAGTATATTCAATTTGCAATTAATTTGAATATAGATTGGGTACTGCATATTAATTTGACCTAGGATCCTCCATTCAAATAATTCCAAACATTGAAGAGAGGTCAAAAGAATTTATCTAAGATTATTGGTGAAGTCCATTCCTCATGTTAACAAAATTTAAGCATGGGTGGAATAAAAGATTTGACAAGATCAAGTTCATGTATCCCACCATAAGTTCATGTGCATAACCATGATGGATCTCCACTATGGTTGATAATAAACTTGTAGCTGAACTTTATATGAAGGACAAAGTAGGATTTTACATTCCTCCCCCTTTAAAAGAATGTCGTCCCGAGATTACAAAAGGAAGGATAAAAGGAAAAGATATAACGAACATATGATGCTAACAAGTCCAGATAGTTGGTTCTAAGATATTCCTCGCTTTCCCACGTTGCTTCATCAGCGGTGTGGTTTCCCCACAAGACCTCTTAGAAATGTAAAGTGCGGTTTCTTTTGGTACGAGTCTTCTCATCGACTATCTAGGTTGGATGCTCGGAGTAAGTAAGATTGTGTTGGAGGGATTCCAAATCCTCCATACGGACTTCCGCTGGGGCCTTGAGACTTTTTCTCAATTGTGAAATGTGAAACACATTGTGCACCCCTGATAGCGATGCTGGCAGCTCTAGCTGATAGGCTACAGGTCTGCATTGCTCACTTATTGCGAATGGTCCGATGAAACGTGGAGCTAGCTTCCCTTTTACTCCGAAATGATGAATCCCTTTCATTGGGGATACATGAAGGTAAACGTGATCCCCGATATCAAAATGAAGCGGTCGACGTCGTTTGTCCGCATAGTTTTTCTGGCGAGACTGAGTAGCCTTGAGGTTGGCTTGAATAACTCGTACTCGATCTTCGGCTTCCTTTACCAAGTCTATACCATATGTTACTCGTTCACCGGATTCACACCAATTCAAAGGTGTGCGGCACTTCCGGCCATAAAGAGCTTCATAGGGTGCCATTTGGATGCTAGTCTGATAGCCATTGTTGTATGAAAACTCCGCCAATGGTAGATGATCATCCCAGTTCTTACCATGGTGGATGGCACAGGCGCGGAGCATATCCTCTAGTACTTGATTTACTCGTTCCATTTTACCATCAGTCTGTGGATGGTAAGCTGAGCTTCGAATCAATTTGGTACCTAGAGGTGCGTGGAGCTGCTCCCAAAATCGAGCAACAAACAAGGTTCCACGATCTGATATGATAGTGCGGGGTACTCCGTGTAAGCATAAGATCCTGGCAATATACAGCTCTGCATATTGCCGTGCCACATACTTGACATTGACAGGAATAAAGTGAGCCGACTTGGTGAGTCGGTCGACTATCACCCAAATCGAATCATGTTTGCGAAAAGTGAGAGGTAATCCAACAGTGAAATCCATGCTGATGTCCTCCCATCTCCAGGCAGGTATGCTTAACGGTTGTAGTTGTCTGGCTGCTTTCAGATGGTCGGCTTTCACTCATCGACACGTCTCACATTCAGATACATACATCGCTATTTCCCTCTTCATTCGAGTCCACCAAAATTTCTTCTTCAAGTCTTGGTACAATTTGTTACTCCCCGGATGAATAGAATATTTGGACAAATGAGCCTCGTCCAAAATTTTCTTCTGAAGTTCCACATTGCGGGGTACCACGATGCGGTCTTTGAACCAGATGGTACCGTCATCGTCACCTCGGAAACACTTCATTTCTCCCCTCTTCATTCGTTTGCAGATATGAGATATGCCATTGTCTTCCTTCTGAGCCTCCACAATCTCCTCCATTATGATAGGAATGAGGGCTAGGTTGTAGAGCGCCCCATACGGAACCAAGTAGAGACTCGGTTCTTCTTCCTCTATCAAGGTGATAGAAAGGTTATTGATATGGGACTTGAGACTTAACGCATCGGAGACTACATTTGCCTTACCGGGGTGGTAGTGGATCTCAATCTCGTAGTCTTTCATTAACTCCAACCATCTTCGTTGTCGCATATTCAATTCTTCTTGGTGAAGCTGTACTTCAAGCTTTTGTGATCGGTGTAGAGATGTACTAGGTTGCCCCATAGATAGTGTCTCCACATCTTTAATGCTAGTACCACGACAACGAGCTCAAGATCATGAGTCGGATAATGCTGCTCATGGTTCCGAAGCTGCCGTGATCCATAAGCGATCACCCTTCTGTCTTGCATTAATACGCAGCCCAGACCAATTCTAGATGCAACACAATAAACATCAAAGGATCTTATTGTGTCTAGTTGGGCTAATACTGGTGATGTTGTGAGGTGTTTTACTAATGCTTGAAAACCTTCCTCACATTCTTTTGTTCATGCATATTTCTTTCCTTTCTTCAGAAGTTCTGTCATTGGTTTAGCTATCTTGGAAAAGCTTGGCATGAACCTTCGGTAAAATCCCGCTAAACCCAGGAAACTTCAAACTTCATGCACAGACTTAGGAGACTCCCATTTGAGCACTTGCTTAATATTGCTTGGATCAACTGCAATCCCTTCGGCAGAGATGATGTGCCCCAGAAATGGCACTTGGTTGATCCAGAACTCACATTTGCCGAACTTAGCATACAACTTGTGGTCGTGCAATTGTTGAAGCACGATGTGCAAATGTTGTGCATGTTCTTCTTCGGATTTTGAGTATACAAGGATGTTGTCGATGAAGACCACGAAAAACTTGTCCAATTCCGGCATGAATACCGAATTCATGAGATACATGAAATGGGCCGGTGCATTAGTTAATCTGAAGGACATGACAAGGTACTCATATAATCCATACCTCGTCGAGAATGATGTCTTAGGTATATCCTTTGGTCGAATCCTGATCTGATGGTAACCAGAACGAAGATCCATCTTCGAAAATACCCGAGCACCTACCAATTGATCGAACAGAAAATCGATATGGGGTAGTGGATACTTGTTCTTGATAGTGACAACATTGAGTGGACGATAGTCCACACATAGTCTCAATGTTTTATCCTTCTTTTCCAGGAACAATGCAGAACAATCACAAGGTGATGAACTTGGACGAATGAAACCCTTGTCCAAAAGTTCCCTCAGCTGCTCTTTTAGTTCTGCAAGTTTTTTAGGTGCAATCTTATACGGCTTTCTCTAGATTGGCACTGTTCCCGATACAAGTTCAATCTTAAACTCGACATCTCTTTCTTGTGGCATACAAGGAAGATCTTCGAGAAAAATGTCCGGAACTCACATACTACTGGAATATCTTTGAGTTTACAGGCTTCAGTGTTATTAGCAGTTGGAGGCTCGTGGATATTACTCTCAAGAGCGAGAGTTTGGGGAGAGTGGAGCGAAGAATTTAGATATATCCTCCGAGGAATGATGTCAATAATAGCACCATTGTATTGCAACCATGCCATCCCTAAGATGACATCTAACTTCTGATGCTCTAGTATAATGAGAGAGATAGGGTATATGTTCCCACCCAGATTAAGAGGTACCCTATGTACCATCTTATCTGCGACTACTTTTCCTCCCAGAGAACAAATCATATATGGGGTTTTTGTGGAACAGATAGGCAACTGGTATTGATTGACATAAGATTTGCTAATAAAATTGTGGGAGGCACCAGAGTGAAAAAGGATGACTACAGGATGACCAATGAGAACGAATGTACCAGCGAGTACAGGTGCGCCTTCCGGAACGTCCTCGATGGCGAGGTGGTGGATGTTGCCGGTTCTGGTGGCTGGCTTCTTGGGTTGGTTGCGAGGCTGGTTTGCCCCCTAGTACGATGACTGTCCCTCGCTCTGCGGGCAGTCCTTGGAGAAATGTCTCGTACGTCCACACGTATAACATGTGTACGGGTTCTGACCGGCACGAAATGGAGGGCGGAATCCCGGTGCACGCGGTGGAAGTAGAGGTGCACGCGGAATCATCCCTTGTTGCTGTTGTGGGCGGAAGCCAGTGTTGCTGAATGGGCGACCACGAAACATCGGTTGTCACGATGGCGGCTGCAATCTCTGACCGGATGGTGATCGATACACCATGCAGTATTTCTGAGGAGTACCTCCTCTACTGCCCTGCGGAGCACTCCTTTTTTTCTTGTCGGAGAACAGCTCCTTAGTAGCATCCTCCTGTACGATTGCAGCATTGACCATGTTGTTGAAGATGCCGCTGTTGAACAAGGCAAGCTTGTCCTTCATATTGGGGTTCAAACCCTGATAGAAGCATTCCCACTTCCGATCTTCTGTATTCACTTGGTCTTGGGCATATTGGGCCAAGTGGTTGAATATCTTGGAGTACTCATAAGCACTCCTTCCTCCTTGTTTCAGCTCCAAGAACTCTTGAAGCTTCCTCCTCATAACACCGGGAGCTATGTGATGGGCGCGAAACGCCTCCCGAAATTCCTCCCAGCTTGTGGCATATCCGACTGGTCGTGCGGCAAGGTAATTCGTCCACCACGCACCAGCAGACCCTTGTAGTTGTTGGGCTGCGAATAGGGTCTTCTGATGTTCGGTTACTCATAGCAAAATGAACTTCCCTTCAATGGAGCAGAGCCAGTTGTCCGCCTCCAACGGTTCATCGGCCTCCACGAAGACCGGCAGGTGTGTTGACCCAAGTATGAACTCGGAGAAAGCTGTCGTGGACCCACATCTGGTCGCCCTCCTTGACGGGACGAATGCTAGACCAAAGTTCGTAGTAACTCCGTTTGCTCGTCGCGCGAGCCAAGCACTACGGCGAGAACCTCAGCTAGACTCCTTGGAAGTTCCAGAGGTGGTGTGTGGAGGAACTCGTTGCTGTGGTGTAGCAGTTGTCTCCTGGGTCAGAGATTCGTCCTCACGACCACAACTAGATCCTCCCATTTCAGGCGTCGAGCGAGTACGTACCATTCTGCATCCAACTGACTTAAAATCAGCACATGTTTTCATTTCCTTTATCCATTTTATCATTCAGTGGCACGACTCATTGGCAAGGAAATAAGTGCATAACATTCACATATATTGATAAAGTACAAACTTTATACAAGATATATTATATCATGGCCAAACTTATAGTAGTGTACTCCAAAATGATGGACTCCGCCTACGGAAGTTCATCTCTACCATACTTGTAATCTTAGACATAACCACTGCTATTCTTAATATGATACAAACATGGCCACAAAATGAACATGAGCAACTATGAAACTATGAGTTGCCCTGTGACAGCAGAAGTCCTGCCACATCCCACTCCAATACGTCCTACTCGACGTACTCAAGTTCCTCGGGATCTTGTTCTTCTTCTTCTTCTTCTTATTCTTCTTCTTCTTCATCATTCAAAGGTGGTGCCAGTTGCGGGAGCAAGATTTGCTACCTCACCCACCATTGATGATGTTGCGGCAACTAAAGATTTCACATCAGCCTGTAGAAGAAACATCCTCAAGTCTTCTAGTTCCTTCTGTGCATTTTTGCAACTAGCCTTCCAACCCTGAGTCTCCACTCTGGATTGATCCCTTTCTTGAGTCACCTCACTCAGCTGTCCATCCAACAGTTGCACCTCGAGTTGACTCACTTCCAACGCGCTTTCCGCGTGTTGTGTTTTTATGTGAGCCTCCGATCGAGCTTGAACAGCCCGGTGCCACTGATTCTCCCTTAAGTTTAGACGGCGACTTTTGGGAGCAACTGTGGCCCTAAGTGAGTCATTGGCCCCTTCAAAGTGATCCCCTCGAATCAGAGCCTGCTTTAGGTCACTCATCATTTTTCCATGGCTAGCATGCTGATCAAGTCTCTCTTGACATGCTGATGCTGCATATGATGCTAAAATCATCTTGGCTACTTCCTCATTATGCCCCTGTGCTGCAACCATCCGACTGGCCCACTCATCACCGGCTCTACCGTCGACTGGAAAGAGCACGAATGGAGTGCCAGCCATGTCATGGTAATGAAGTTTTCAAAACCTCATTATGGCAACACTTGCGGCATAACACCACGTGTCTTGCAGTTATATTCCTTGCACTTGGATGGAGAAAGGGGCCCATCCAATATTCAATGGAGCAGCAGGCACATCGACGTAAATGGTGCACCTTGTCACACCTCCATCATCGATCTCCCTGCCCCAATAGTCCGGTATTTCACGATATCCGAATCGTTGAAGCATTGCTATCAACAAATCCGGAAAACCGTTCAGAATAGTACACTTTGTGAACACCCATCCATTTGGTAAGTATACTATAGAATCAGCCATCTGTGAAAAAGATATTGGAACAATGAGAAGGTTTCCAACTCTGAAAAATTTTTAAAGCTGGAGTTGCAATCACAGTCTGTTCCAGCTGACCTTCCGGTATAAATTGAAAATTTTCATACAGGAAACGTCAGAACCAAGTGTGGGGTTGAATACAAAAGTTGTAGTACACTTTACAGAATTTCCATATTGTACTCATACAGCTCCAGGTGAGCTAGGGAATAGAATCTATACTGATTTAAATTTGACCCAAATTTTTTGGAAATTTTGACAGAACCTCCCCTGTATATGCGGTGATTTCCACAATTTATACAGGTATATCATGACAATATTTTGACGTAATGACGAAATAAACATTGTATAACATTAAGTTAAAAATCCAGTGGTAAAAGATTTCGGCAGTGAAACATTTGTTACATAGGTATAGTGTGCTAATTCTAAACTATGTGCCAACTGTTCAAGTTCTGATCTGCCAGAACCAAGTTTGCAACCATAGGAATTCAACACAGTTATACCAAAATTTTGGCCATGAGTACAAAACGAAGCTGATAGAGGACTTGCTAAGATTTCCAGAAATGTATATATATGACCATGTCACTATTCTGGATCAAAAGCTAAAGCTATCTAAACATAACAGATGAACTGACTGTTGTTCAACAGCAGCCCTGCAGTTCACTGTTTTGAGCTCGAAATTTGAATTGCCTCCAACTTGAATCAAGAAGAACTTTAAATAACAAAACTGTAGATCTGCTTCTCCCCTTTTCAGATATATATAACAATAAGGCATAAGATTTTTCTACAGTGAGTTACAGCAAAATTACCGACACTGGTACAATGGTAGGGTTATCTGGAGTAATTTAAGCATACCCCAAATTTCAACAGATTATCAAGCTTTTCTGCCTTGATGGTCAACAGAAAAGTTGTAGAGGTCTTTGAGCAATTTTCATCCATATAGCCTACCCCTATGTTTATTCCTAACTAACTAAGATTACAACCTGGTGAAGTTGAGCAAACTTTAGCCAGAAAATTAAGAATCTTGATGCTAACCCAATGTCGAATCAAAACTCATTTTGTGGAGTCCAAACCTACCAGCACCTGATAGTCAGACTTTCCAAGATATAATGCATCCATTTTTGTCATTTTTGGGGATGGTCCAGTATCAAAGTTCATACCAACGGTACTACGTGCCTTACCAAAGAAAATTCTAGCCGCTATTTCCGAATACATTTTATAGGTGGTACTAGTATCGTTCACTCGCAAACATGTACTACACGGGTCGCTACCGTAGTCAATGCTGCAAAAGACAAACAATCCCCTTTCACACCTTCACACCTCAAGGGCGGCACGGGGACACACGACAGGCAGTCACAATATATATACAATAGTAATTGCATACGACTCTGGTGTGAGTCGCCCTCGAGCGATGTCATGTCTCGAGGTACATGGCTATAATAAGTCTGTACAGCAAAGACTCCCGTACGAACCGGCATATACACGCTCGGGCATATGTGTTTCGCATGCTCCCATAGAATATGAATGATTCTAGAGAGGCATACTATCAGGTTATACACCAACCGGCAGGGGCTCCCACTAACTTTGAAGCACGCTGGGGTACCGCGTGTCATAGGTTCTCAGAAACATAGAAAGCTTCAGAGACTCCTATTAACATTTCCGTGCAAGCCATGGAAATACTTCCATGCTATCTCTCGCATGGTGAGCTTACCGCAATTGATCCGCTTACGGTGGCGTACCTTACCTCTTACCTGACGTTGGAGCGTCATTACAAAATTAATAACATATAAGTTAGTTTACCACCTTTATATCGTATACTAGTAATACTCCTTATAAGGGCATATATCTAATTCCTCACTTAAATCCTAATTTTTGAAAATATGCTCTTTTCAAGTACACTGTTCCAAATGATGATCTGATACCATGTCTGTGGGGACCGGAATCCCGACCTCCAAGGATCTCATTGGATGGTGTTGTGCAATGCGACACCGAACAATATACAGGAAAAGGACGAGAACTATTTACAATACCAAGTATTTATTGAAAAGCACAACAGAAGTTTAAAAGTACTACGGAAGGAAAGAGAACTATACATCATAGCTACGCTCTCAGCACTAGCTATGCAAAAGCAAAGTCATCCATGTCTTTGCACTAGAAACACACAATTCACGGCGACGTGCAGGGTTCCCACTCGGATGTAAACCCTGTAGGGGGTGAAGCCTCATCATCAAACCCGTCATCAGTCGTATAATCTGCAAAAACTTGTTAACTGCAAACGTGAGCATAAGGCTCAGTAAGACTAACCTGTCTCACTAGACATATGCAAGGGTGAATGCTAAACATAGGTAGAGTAAAGCATAAGGACTCCCCTACAAGTGGATCCTTATAGCCATGTTTTAATTAGCACATGCCTTTCCTTAGGCACGGCACATCATAGACTCCACAATCAAACAAGAAATGCTTTGCCTATGATATGACGTGCACAAAGCGCATAATGCTATTACAGGTAAAGTATGGGGAAACTGTAAAATTTTAATTGTACTATCTATAAGTCAAACAAGGTTGTCCAAGCAATTTATAAACCCATATATATCATATTATCCTGACTTCTTTAGTATTTACTATGTCACGACGCAGTGAACAAGTGGTACTCTATTACCGCGAGGGACGGTGATTGCAATCAGGACATACCCGGAACAACACGACACATACGCACTTTTGGAAATGCCAGGGAGTACTTACAGCAGTACCTACATAACAATTCAGTACTAGTCGTATATGGCCACCTTTCACTGAACACTCGAATGTCAAATCGGTCGATCTGTCACGAGCAGGAGGTCACTGCGTGGGGCGTACTCTGATGTGCCCACCACCTGATTTACACCTTGCTGCCCTCAACCCATGCCTATAAAACGGAGCGGAATGCCTCGACAAACCAGTATCAAGCTACATCAGTTTACTGGAGCCCATTCCTCCAGTATGTCGCCGGTACAATTCAAGCTTGTCCAGCAGGACCGCATACGAAACGGTTCTCAATCGACACAAGTAGGGCTATGCACGTGAGACCATATCTCACTGCATCCTATCCACTGCTCGATCTCAATTTCATATTCATAAACCATTTTCTTATTCCAGCATCTCCAGTGTGATAAAATTCCTATCTCGCGAGTAGATTCCAACTACTCGACTTCTACCGAATTCCTATGAGCATAAGCATAGCAGTGTCTACTCAACGGGCCATAGACCTACCCAAGACTCCATAGGATTTGTGGCCCTTGCAAGTGGATGTCAAACACCTTCAACATAATGCACAATCATCTGAAGACGTAAGGTGAAATAAAACTGCAAAACACTGTAAGGAACTTAAATGCAAATCGGGGCTTACCTGAATGCGAGTTTGAGCCTATGTTAGTTTCTGGCAGCTGGACATCCAAGGCTTTCGGCTGCTCCTCGACTTCAGCTACTACACGATATGCATATACTAGGTATAAATGATTTTGTGAATAATTAATATGCTTAAGGTGGTGTGAGTATATTAGGATAAAATAAGATAATTATCTTAATTGGCTTTGGTATTTTTATGGTGGATACTAGAAACTATAGAGAAGACTCTTGCAAAGAAGAGGAGATGATCAAGGAAGTTTGTTGTTCTTAAAAATTATGGTAAGCAATAAAATTCTCTAATTTTTGGTTGAAATTCTAGAGATGTATCATGGCTACCAGGTGTTGTATCATGTAGAGGGGGTCTCACTTGTTCTAGTAAAATTTGTTTCACCATTTTCTAAGCTTCCTACAGGGAGAAATTGATTCTTCAAGTTTGGGTAAAATTCTGGTTTTCCATTTTTCTCAATTTATAACTACGTAGAGTTTTGGAACATTGATCAACCATGTATTTTAAGTCCAAAGAGCTTGAAACTTTTACTGCAGATCAAGGGTATTAACAATAGTGTTCTGACCAAAATTGGAAATTTTTCCAATTAACAGAACTGTGATAATGAATTCTTTAAACATATTGCTTATCTGAATTATGGAGAAATTTCTATGGCTTTTCATACAAATCCAAGTGCACCACTGGATAGTATTCTTCATGCTGGTTCTAACAAAATTTTTTTGGCAATTTTTGGATAATTCTACTGGAATTTATAGATTTTTTAAATTTGGATTGAATCTGGATTTTTTTTCTATTGGAAAATTCAAATAAAAGGGTCGGGTCCCACTTCATTTGAATCGGGCCCATCAGAACGGAGCCACACTGGGAGCCACGGGGTTAACCTGCGCTGTCACACCAGATCCTTGTCCACAACTTATCCCACGCGAGAGGGGTGTCGCTGACAGGTGGGACCCACACCTTCGTCTACCTCTTGACGCGGCAGCGCCTCTCGCCGGAACCGCGGCGGTGCTTCGCCGAACTTAGGTGTGTCGACCTCCTTTCGGCCTCGCCGTGACCACACAAGCCGATGGTGGTGTCCAAGCATGTAGGCGATGGCCGGAGATGGCGACGCGACGGTGACAGCGGAGCTAGGGTTTCATCCTTCGTCGGAAATGCTCGGAAATGGCTCAATAGGCTCGGGAAAAGGTCGGGAAGGTTCCTGGAAGTACAAGGAGTATGATTTGGTGGTCAGATTGGGGGGACATCGCCAGCAAAGCTAAGCTCGACGGCGAGGTACGACTTTTCAACCGGCGGCCATGAAAACTCAAAATCCGACCTCGTCTCTCGATGTCTTCCTCTCAATTTTTGTGAGGTGATGCGCTTGGAGATCTAGGAGATAATATCTTATTGGATTGACAATTAATCGTACGTAGAAACGGAATTTACCAGTAATCTATTGATATCGGTATGAACTGTTTTGGGGAAAACTTGAGATAAGGGAGCTAGGAAGCAGGACCGTGGCTAAAACTTCACAGAAAGCACCTAGGTACCTTTGCGCACCTTATTGCTTCAAAGAGGGAAATGGAAAAGTGCTTGAAGTGGTATGTCCTTGTGGAACAGAAAGCTCCCCTAGCGGCTTCACCCGCGAGCATCGAGGACACTTCGAAATACCGCACATATAAGTAGGGAATCAAACAAAGGACTGGACGGGAAGGAAGAGCAACTAGTTAAGCCACCTTTTGCTGTTCGAATCACCGTGATTCCTTGCGTTGTTGAGCCGGCGCATTAGGAACGGCGGCGACGATGCGGTGCAGTGGCGGAAATGGAAAAACAGAGGCGGGTGCGTCGGTGTGTGTCCACTCCGTCCGGGGGAGGATTTAAATAGCTCGGGGAGGAGTAGGAGGCACGCCATGAAGCAGGCAGACGAGCAGCTCCGTTTTGCCTTGCATGCGGCGCGGTGTCGAGCAGAGGAGCGCCGGAAAAATGGCGTGCAGAGCAGCCCGGGTTTGTCCCACTGACTGGTGGGTCCCAAGACCCTTATCCCTGCCCCTTCTCTGCAGACTTCAATTCCCTTACCAAACTTGGTCCAAAAATTCTAGATTTTTGTGGGGAGGCTCAAATAAATATCTGGAATTTGATTCTGCAATTGGATTTTGGATTGGAGCAAGTTCCAATTGAATTTTAAATTTGAATTTGAATTTTGATGGAATTCAATGGAGTCACTGATTTAAATAGCAAATGGAGTTCATAATTTATGAAACTTTGCAGGAAGTCTATTTGGAATATTAGTAAACCATAGAAAAATTTATGGCCTCTGAATTGAATAATTTTGCCAGGGCCAAATATACAGTAGTATATTCAATTTGCAATTAATTTGAATATAGATTGGGTACTGCATATTAATTTGACCTAGGATCCTCCATTCAAATAATTCCAAACTTTGAAGAGAGGTCAAAAGAATTTATCTAAGATTATTGGTGAAGTCCATTCCTCATGTTAATAAAATTTAAGCATGAGTGGAATAAAAGATTTGATGAGATCAAGTTTATGTATCCCACCATAAGTTCATGTGCATAACCATGATGGATCTCCACTATGGTTGATAATAAACTTGTAGCTGAACTTTATATGAAGGACCAAGTGGGATTTTACAATGACGCGGCAGTGGGAGAAAGAAATCGTTGTGCTTGTATGTAAGATGGAGAAAGTCTTCCCACCTGGATTTATGAATGTTATGCAACATTTGTTCGTACATTTACCTTATGAAGCGTTAGTAGCAGATCCTGCACAATTTAGATGGAAGTATAGTCAAGAAAGAGAATTAAAGAAACTTAAAGCTACAGTGCCCGACAAGGCAAGAGTTGAAGGGTGTATTGTTGAGGCATTTGCAGCTAAAGAGATTACAAACTTCACTAGCAAATAATTATCACGTGCTAACAACGTGAATGCGTCTATGACACGCTATCATGATGTGGATGAGCAATGTATTACTGAGCTTCAGATTTTTCATTAGAAGGGTAAATGTGTTGGGGACGCCACTTCTCATTATATTTCGGATCAAGAAAGGAACTACACCTTGCTTTACCTGTTTTTCAACATGGAGGATGTCTTACCATATTTTGAAATGTTTGACAAGCTGTATTGGACATCTTCACGAAGGCGTACGCAAAGTCAATTTGATAAGCTATGTCAGTATTGCATAAATGTTGGACCAAACTTCGTGACATCATTCCGTAATCATGTAATATTTCTATTCATCTTTTCTCTTCAATCATAGTTCACACGCTTATCATAAGATGCTAACTTTGTCTATTTATGTAGTGTATGCAAGATCGTGACATCTCAGATGACTTGCGTCAAATGGCGCATGGTCAATTGAAAGCAAGGGAATTTCACTGATACGATATCAACAGATATCGTTTTCGAACGGCAAGTTTAGAAGCAAGCCACCCACTTGCAGGCACATCAAACAGTGGAGTAATGACTACGGAAGCGGAGGGTAGTGGTGAAGTGGATGCTACTACAGTGTTCTTCAAAAAATAATTGAGTACACAGTTGGCAGTTCGAAAACACTGCAGTTTGTGATTTTTGACTATCAATGGTTTCATCCCATATCTGACACACGAGTGGATGATTTTGTACTTGCATACCAAGTGGAACAAGTTTACTATTTAAGTTATCCTCACCCAAGTTTGAAAAATTGGTGGGTTGCATACAAAGTTAATCTTGAAGTGCACTCTTGTCATTATGATGAGTATATAGAGAGTCAGGAAGATGATGAGGGTGGTTTATACCAAAATGAAGTCGAGAAAGTAGAAGATTTTAGGATATCTTGTGGGACAGGACTCGCAGAATTAGCTAGTGGTGCTATAGAGTTAATGCCTGAAGAACAGGTCGACCCTTCGAGAAAACATATTCAGCGGCCACAAAGGATTATGGATAAGCAGAAAAGGATTATTGATGACAAAGAGAGATTTGAGCAAGATAGTGAAGAAGAAGAAGATTTTGAAGAAGAGACGGAAGAACAAGAGATACATGAACATCTTCATGCACGTGTGGATGAAGTAGATTCTGATGCTGATGATTTTTTATTCGTATTGTACGCGTTCTATTAAATTTTGATTCTTATTATATGCATCTTGATATTCTTATTTGTCTTATTATGTGTTTTGTATATTCAATATTATTTTGAAATTTATGTAGATGTTGAAGCATATGGAAATTGGCAGGAAAAAGTGCAGTGGCACTCCGTCTTCCACATCTCACCGTAGTAGTAGTTTCGAGCACACATACTTGTTTCAGATACTTATTTTTAAATGCATTTCAATATTATATTTATTTATCAAATATTTCTTACATGTTTATTTGCATTTGCAGGGTACTAGCGCGAATGTGGAAAGACAGAGGCTCCTTATGCAATGTTTGACAGAGCAAGCACTGAGCCAACCTGCATGAGAGCCGAGTCTGACGTACGAGGAGCTGAACGAGGAGACAAATGTTGTTACACATCCGTCATATTAGGGAGGAGACTATAGTGCAGGCACAAGAGACTGTATGACAGCGGGTTTCTTTGGACAGTCCTCCTCTGAAGGTGTTGATGAGGGGGATGGCGAGGGCGGCGATGAAGAAGAGGCCGATGACCCCGTGCGAGATAAGAGGTTGACAAGCTTGGTGGAGCTACATGAGTTAAGAGAGGGATGGCCCGCTCGATGCTCCTTCAGGTACTATTTAGGATTAATTATATATAAGCTATCTTTTAATTGATATATTGGTTTTATTGTTAACTTATTAACTAATATTTTTTATACAGGCTATGGAGGCATCTTTTATGTCCTCCAACTAAAGCCTCTGATGCGCGGATTGTTATAAGGTCGAAGGATACTAGGTGCTGGATCGAGCCTGGTTGGAGCGGCAAGGGGCGTCGGCGAGTAATTAACACAGAGTTGGGGAAATGCCATCAGGTATTGCTATCCCGGGATGGCCGTAGCGGGCGGTCAAAGAATTTAGGAACATTGTTGGGATCACTATGTGCTGAAAGAGTATGACAATTCAGGTACCTGTCAGGACAAAGTTTCAGAGATCTTTCGGGTAAGTTTGTTTTTATTTTCTTAATCATATTTCTTCTTGTTTCGATTGACACAAATTTTTTCTTCTAAGCGGGGTTTGTTTCGTTTGGAGGAGGGTACGAGTTTACCATATGCAAGAGCAGTTTATCAAAAGTCAGCGAAAAGACGTGCAAAAGACTCCTTCTCGGATGCACAGATTAGAGTTGTGACCATGTACTACAAGACAAAGTTGTTTGAGCCCATGACAAATAAGGAAGCAGCCACAATGCATCTAACGAAGGAGGAGTACCTCGACAGCTACGTGGATTGAATTTGTGTGGATCCAGAAGCTTGAGAATGGTTATGTGAGTATAGGGCGTCAGAGGAGTTCAAACAAGTTAGAGATAGGAACGGAAAAAATCAGAAGAGCAAGCCCGGAAAGCACTATTATGGCCCGGATGGACATGCTCAGAAAGAACAAAGAATGGTATGAATTCTAGCAATTATACTTATATTGTTTCATATATGTCTATTGATTAAACTTTTCCATTTTGTTTTGTAGGAAGCTGAAACTGGTGTCGCTCCTTCGTTTTTCGAAGTTTACCTTAAGGGGCATAAAGGACCAGATCCGAATAGCCCGGAGCAGTTGTGTGACGTGGCAACGACACAAAAATTGGTAAGTATTATCATTTATTTTTATATCTATCTATACAATCAATTTATCTTTTGTTTTATATATTCATGAAATAAATGTATGTACGCAGGCAAATGTTTCAAAAAGAATCATGGAGCTGATACAAGTTACACAAGAGCGCCGGTAGATGTGGATGCGGCGTACGAAGCCAGCGAAGATCTACCGCATGGGAGGTATGTCTAAAACTATTGATGGTTTATATGTTAAGGAATGTCAATTTGCCACAATTGTATTTTTTGTAGACTTGGGTTGGGCGACAAGTACGTGGAGCGTGATACTTATGCTAGACGACGACGGACATCCACAACCAGTTCCACTCATTCCCAGCAGGTGAGTGTGGAGAATGAGCAATTAAAAGAAGAAGTGAGATGCAATAGGGAGCAGATACAACAGATGCAATATCTATATATGGCACAGATAACATGTAATATTAACAATTGAGCAATTCATTCAATTCAAAAATACTTCTGTTTAAAATCTCACAAATAAATTGATTGATGCGGTGTTTGTCTCATGGCAACACTGCTACTCATTTCGCTATGCCGTCCCAGTTTGACACGATGTCGTAGGTACACTTGTAAGTCTTCTTAAAATTAGAACCATCTTTACCATATGTGTGTTAAACTAATTAATTAAATATTTTGACTTGATGCAGTTTTCTGGTTCTCTGTTTGGTATGCCTCGTCCCACCGAGACAGGACTTCAGATTGGCTCTTCATCACACGTATAAAAGGTCTTATTAGTTCGACTTATAATACAAAGTTGTAACCGTAAATTATGCAATCATACATGTCACAGGGTTCTCAAAGTGGTTAGCCATATGTCCCACAACCTCAAGGATTCATGGCAATGTTGGCTGGAACTTGATTTCAACCTTATCCACCGGTTTCCCCTCAATGCCATTCGCTCTAGAGCAAACTCAACCATCAGCAGCTCCAGTAGTAGCGGTATGACTTCTCAATCATTAGTTATCCTAAAAAATTGAAAACATTCATTTTCATATGAGTTTGTAACACATAAATAAATTATCAAACAATTTAGAGCAATTGATATGATTGTTGCAGGGTTCCCATCAAGGAACACCTGACGGTTATGATGGTTTTCTCAATTTCAATACCGGAGGCGACACAGATTAATCCAATGTCGTTTCTATGTCATTTGCGGAGGTTCAAACAACTATATGCTCAGTCTTTGTATGAAATTGTTGCTACTGTGAGGACTTCTATTTGGGTGTATTAAAGAATTTTTTGTATGAAATTTGCTGTATAAATTTGCCTGTGAGTTTGCTGTATAAATTTGTTACTGTGAGGACTGATGTTGAATGTGAAGTTTGTTTGCTGTGAAGTTGCTGTATAATTGCTGGTTGTGAAGTTTGTTTGTTGTTTCCAGTATAAAACCCAGAGGCTCCCCAACCGGGGAGGGAGAGCGAGCAGCACTGTTTTTTTTAAAATATAACAATGTGCATCGGTGTCATAAAGCACCGAGGGCTATAACGTTACAATCGACGGGTTGCACGTCGTAACTGACGGACTTAAAGGCCATAAAGCCGTCGTTTGCGCCCCGAGGCCGACGGTCATAAGCGCTATGACCATCGGGTTCCATGGGACACCGATGGCTACATGCACTTATATGCGACGGGGAGCCAGCCGACGGCCATAGTTGCGAAAATGGACTACGACCGACGGTTCCCGCGGACCGACGGTTTTAACCTTTAGAAGCGTCGGGCCCGATGGCTTTAGTTGATAAATACGTCGAATAAAGACCGTCATATATGAGTGTCGGTTCCTCGACGCTTTTAATTTAAATGCGTCGGCTACTTTAGCCAACCGACGGCCATATGCCGACGGCCTATTAATCAATTCCTGTAGTGGATCCAGTCTGAACTACCCATGATTCACAAGAAGATGTAGCAATATTAATTATATAACATTTATACCTGAAGTGGAAGTCTCACTTCCTTTCCTTTTCAGATCCTCCAAGCACTTCTTGTAGTTCCTAGACCAATGCCCCTTAGCATGATTGTGAAAGCATTCATTATTAGGAGAAGAGCCAAATTTGCCCTTTGGCTTAGGCTTTGAGCTAGAAGGCTCAATGGGAACCTTTCCCTTGCCTTTGCCTTTTGGATGCGTCATACGCTTCCTCTTTTTATTCTCTTTTTGAACCATCATCACATGAGTGTCATTTTTGTTAATGCTTTCTTCGGCTATTTTAAGCATCCTGCAATTCAGCCAATGTTTTGTCCATGCCATTCATTTGAAAATTCAATATAAACAGCTCGTAGATCGGTGGAAGCGATTGGAGAACAACATCAATAGCTAGATCATCCTTGAGTTCAAAACCAAGTTTGCCCAAATTCTCAATGTAACCAATCATTTTGATTACATGAGGGCTGACCGGGCTACCCTCTGCTAGCTTGCACGAGAACAAAGACTTTGAGATATTGTATCTCTCAGCCCTAGCTTGGTTCTCAAACATTCCAAGCAGTTCCTCAATCATAGAGTAAACATCTGTATGCTCATACTGTTTCTGTGGATCAGGGGACATATAGCGAGCATAAGGCAACTTAAATTAAGCGCATCATCACAGTGCTTCTGATAAGCTTTACATGCTACAGCAGTTGCATCAACTGGGAGGTCATCAGGGTATGGTTGTTGAAGAACGTACTCTATTTTCTCTTGCCTAAGAACGTTTTTTAGGTAACGGTACCAATCGATGAAGTTAGCTCCATTAAGATTTTCCTCTTCAAGAACAAATTGCAAATTAAAATTGGAATTGTTACTAGCGGACATGATCTACAATAGAAAATAAATATGCAATATTTTAGCATTATGTTATGTACCAAATCTTCTACTAACAGTTTAATAAAATACACCATCACTATATAATTATCGTCCTCCCTCTAATGACATATAGTGGTCCAAGATCCATATTCACTAACTCCTAGTGAGCTTTGGCTTCACTTCTAGGAAATTAGTGACATAGGTAAACAACAATTGTCAAACATATCCCTATACAACTCTTGTTTTTGGGTGACATCCAATGCCCTGATCCCAACTCTATGTCATAAAGCCCAAAACCGTTTTGATAGCTTTGTTGAGTAAACCGACACTATGCATGTGAATGTCCAAAATTCACCCTATGCATTATGATAGATGATGGTATTTTGCTTTGGCAAACCTACCACACAAAGATCAAAATAACATAGGTGTAGCTATTGATATATGACATCAAATACTCAACTTTTGCGAGGAAAGCTATTTTATCATGACAAAACATCCAACATATGAAAATCATGAAAAGAATTGTAATACGTGTTGTTATTTCTTAACACCACAAATCATCTCTAGTAAGAGATGAGGTCCACAAGCACACAGAAGATGCCATTTTAGCATTTCACCCATGAGTATTCCCAAAGGTATTGTATTTATCCCAACGGAAGGTGATGGAGTATAGTACACAATACCCATATGATAAAGGTATGGGATACTAATCAGTTATCATAAGCGGGGTAACTTGACAATATGGGTAGTATGACACACACCTAAGCAATCTATTCTAAAAGGGTAAATAGGTCCTAATGAAGATTAGACTAGAGTTGGTGAGATGCACATACAATGCTTTTAGTATGCATATACATAGCCTAACTTAGGTACTAATGAGCATGTCAATGGTGAATCCTTATGCTAAGGTATTCAACACATCGGGCATATGTTTACCCCTAGCAATACTAGGACGACTCTAGCCAAGAGCCTGTGGCATAGCCGATTGTGGAGGATTACAAAGGACAGGTAGGGTTGTCACCACCTACTGCCTACCTCTTCAATTTATGGGTCTATGAGACATTCAATGCTACTTAAATATCCTATCACCATGCTACCATACTAAGCAAATATCTTAGGAGCCGGGGCACAAGCCATCATAAAGCAATGGACTAAATTATCATCGAAACCAATGTTGACACATAGCATATTTATTCATATTAACATGATCATATCATAACTACATAGATTATAGTGAGAGTCCATAGTGTTTATGATGATAATATATTAACATTAGGGCATGGTCATAAAGACTATTCCTACCACATACATGAAATTCACAATCAAACAAGAAACGCTTCATCCAAGCATATGTATAATGGAAGACTAAAGATAATATCTTTATTATGCATAAAGTCACACATACAAGAAGGAATACATGAGTCATGCCTTTCCCAATTTGGTATTGGGAAGAGAGACCCCCTCTACTCCTTTCCCAATTCGGACTTGGGACTAGAGACACTCCTCTCTACAGCCCAACTCCTCTAGGGACTAAGAAAAGTAGTGTATACAATAGAATGATGCTCAAATGGTGTGTGTTGAAGTTAGTGTTAGGGGGGTCCTATTTATAGATGGAGAAGGGTCGGTTCCCGCCACAATTAGTGCTCGATTCAGTCTTCATCGTTATCGGGAAACCACAAGAGGTCAACACATGGAAGAAGATCGGGTTTAGCGTGAAGAAGAGGTTGGCCGAACAGGGGGTTCGGCCGACCTGGTCAGTGCCTCATTTCTTGTGTGCTTTCTCCAGGTCTCTGACTGGTGGGCCCCCTTGACTAATATGGGTTGTACACTGTAGGATCTCCACGGATACGTCTGTTTGTGGGCCATTTGATCCATGTGATGCCACTTGTCGTTGCTTGATTGGCTGGGGTGATAATTTTTAGGATTGCTCCCCCTCTTTCACATCAGTTCCTGCATAAAAGGTCTTCATGCACTATTTTTCCAAAGACAAGTGGAAATAAGTTAAGTGGAAAGGTGATGTGTGCAAGAAATAACATATCCGTCATATAATTGAGTTATATTGACAGGTGAAATTGGGATATTACACCCTTCAACAAACTCCCCCAAGCTTATCCTTTGCTCGTCCAGATGCAAAGTCAAAACTCTCGGTCGATGATCATGAGTTGCTACTATGTTTTACCTTGGAAAAGTATCAAGTGCACAACAAAATACTCTACCTAGTATTGCAAAAATTGGCTGTGGTACTTTACCCATCTTAAGTCATTATGGGGCTTATGCTTTTTTTTCTTATTCATGGGTAGTTGAAAGATAGAACAGTAGACAAAGTAGGCATATCCTAGTTATCAAGTTCCACTTATGTTCCAAAGAGTTTCAATTAAAATTTTAAGTACCTCAATTTGATTTTCTCAATCACACTTTTTTGTGTAGTGGAAATATATCCTCACCAAGGCATTTGCCTATACTAATTCTACCACTAAATAAGGCCTATATGTGGAGCTTGATAAGGAATAAAATTAGGCATATTTGCAACACATAATATTGCTAAGTCAAAAGAGTAAGCCTTATAGGAAATCAATTCAAAACATTTTGATTCAAGACTTGTGCATGTGTGATGGAATGGAAGTGGAAGTGGATGTTGAGATGACTCCTTTTGATGTGGACTCTCTTTATTGCAGGGATGAAACATGGCTACTTTCACTTTTTTTTTTCTCATGCTTATAATGTAAGCAGGAATTTTCTTTTTTTTTTTGTAGCCATGTCTTCTACTCTCGTTTTATGCAATGAATAGGAAGAGTGCACTAATAATGAAAGGCATGGAGTTTCTTTTTTTTATTGTGGAATGATGATATGATGGAATTTTGCTAACTTCTGGTGCAGAAGTATAGCATGTGCAAGTGAAGTTTGAATTCAAAAAGAAATGAATGAATTCTCACATAGGACTATACTAGTTTGACTAGGCTCAATGTGAAAGCAAATAGCATATGCATAAGTCTTTTCAATGTAAAATATCATATGGCTTTGGTAGGTATTTCCAATCAAATGAGAGTAACTTAAATGTTTTTAGAATTTCTCTGGAAATCTAAGTTTCACTTTCAAACTAGGAATAGTAATCCTATCACTATTTCAAATCTCACAACAACCTAGAATTAGATTAAGATTTTGCTACCCTCAATATCTAAATTAAGGCAAAGTTCATTTTAGCAAATGAAAGACATATTTGGAGAGTAGCAAATTGTAAACTAGGGACTTGGGAAAAATAAAACGGAGCAACTATTTATCATTTCATCTATGTGAAATCTAAATCATTCTTACTTCACATCTTTATTTGATTAAGCAAAAGCAAATCTAAGTTACTATTTATATTTTTTAAGTTTTTATAGATGCAAGTTGGATGGATGGATGAAAGAGAATTGCAGTGGTGTGATACAAGATACATCAAGTGGGGGTCCTACCCCAAACTTATTCTTGATCAAGGTCCACGATAGGGGTTGAATTCCTAGCAACGGAGGTAGGCCATGAGGTTGGCCTATCCTTGTTGCAGCGTGGCTTTAACAATGGAGGATTGAGTGTCAATGTTGTGTTGCCTCCCACGAGTTCGATGAGTGTGGTTGAAGAGAGTGTTGTTGATGTTGCTCGTCCACACCTCAAGGTCCCTCGTGTGTTGGGTGTACTTTGTTATTTCATGGATAGGATAATGATAACTTTTAGCTACAAAAGAATGACATGCAATCACATGCGTCCAGTGTGTTCTGTCATTCCTTGGCTAAGATGTAACATTTCTTCTTGCCGCAAAGAAATAACTTGTACCCATCATGCATTGTCTGTGATCCATCATTCCTTGGCTAAGGTAATGATAACCTTTAGCTGCAAAGGAGTGACATGTACCCAACATGTGTTGAGTATGATCCGTTGTTCCTTGGCTAAGGTACAAAATACCTATAACCACAAAGGGATGACGTGCACTCAACATGGGTTAAGTGTGATCCATTGTTCCTTGACTAAGGTATAACATACTATTTAGCCACAGAGGAACAACTTGCACCCAATATACATAGGGTGTGATCTTGTCATTTCTTGGTTAAGGTACATCATACCTTTTAGCCACAAAGGAATAACTTACACCCAATGATGGTGGCAATTCTCTTGAGCTTGAATGAGTGCTTAGAATAGTTGAGAGCATAATGCTCTCACATATTTATAGCAGCCCATTGGTTGCTCATGGAGGGTTCCCCTTTCAAACATCCGGCCTCGTATAGTTATGATTGACCTTCACACTTAAATTCTGATAGGTAGCAACCATCCTTATTTATTCCTTGGCCAAGAGATGTTAAAATGGAATCCTCTAGGGATTCCAACAATTAGTTCCTTGAATGCCTGCACAGTAATATTACTCCTGCAAACATTCTCTGTTTGATAGAGAGGGATGGTTAGCTCCCGATACTTGTACAAATGAATTGTTTGGTTAGGTAACCGAGTTTTTATTTGTACATACAGGGATGAACAAATAAAAGATGCATTGGTTCCAATTTCAAGTGTATCCATGAGCAATGTATTATTCATTGAAAAGAGTGAGGCTTTATAGATAAATCAATTTACACATTTTCTAAAGCTCCTACTCATATCAATGCAAGTGATATAAATACACTATATGGATCCCTTCATCTATTTTAGTTTCTAACCATCATAGCTTTTTACACAAGAGCAAATGTTATCATTTAGATAATGGCAAACAAGGTTCTCAATTTTATCCCCCTGAACTTTTATAGGAATTTGAACTTAAGTGATTCCACATAAATATGCAATCCAAATTAAGATCAGGGATATCACTCATTCTCCTAGGAGTTTGAAATCTTGTGACACCATATATGCACGAAGCACAAATAAAAAGCATGATCATCACTATGCCTAAGTTGCTACATGCCCATTCACCCATTAAGTTATGCCCAAAATTTATGTTTTCGAAACCTAGGCAAAAATGACTAAGTCTATAAAACAATATTTAAGGGATTCTAGGTACTTGTTTTAGCATTTTCCTAGTAAGGTGGTATTTCCTTTTGGAGATCCAAAAGACAATACCGACGCTTACTCTTGTGAGGATGCATGAGAATTGAATGATGAGGAAGTGGCAACCTTCCTTATAAATGCAGGAAATATCCAATTGAAAGGCAAACCAAACAATGAAAAATGCGAAACTCATACCTCATTTTGAAGGGCAATTGGTGATGAAGGCCTTTGTGTGAGAAATTCAAAGCCTTGGATTTTGGCGTAGACTTGATGTTTGACGTCAAATGCCAAGTTTGAGGTTGGATTTGGTTGAGGCTTCTTCTTGCTCCTCCATTGGGTCATCATCTTGAACATTTCTCTACCTCAAACTCAAAATGAGTTTGAAGGAGAGATGTGTTCTGAAATCCTCCCAATGGTGGCTTGAGCTTGATGTGACCTCCTCTTTTTAGCCAAACCGCCTTTTTACAATTTTTGTCCTGCTGCAGTTCAATTAAGAACAAAGAAAAATGATTTATGTTAGCCAAAAGCAAATTGAACCCTATTGTCAAATTGTCTTGCCCAACTTGAAATAACTTGTGAACGCAACGAGGCATAAAGCAAATCTTTTTGGGTTGCATTAGAAAACTAAATTTAAGTTGTCATGCCTAGAGTTCATATCCAATTATATTTCTTCCCTAATTCAAATATTTAGTTTTATGATGGTTGGAAATTTTACCTTTCAACATGCAAGTGTGGAAATTTAAACATGCTGAATGCAAATGATGATAAATTCAAATATGTAATTTTGAAACAAATATGAGATAACTACCAATTAACTTATTTGCAAGGACTCACAAAATTTTGGAAGTCCGGTGAGTGCGACTTACCTCCTTCTGTTTAGTGCGATGATTTGATGTCCAATCCCGGAGTTGAAGATGTGGACAACTTCTCCTGCTTGACATGACAAAACTACTTTAGCTGTCATTCCGACATTTTGGCCACATGGTGGCCCTAGCCTCTTCATCGCCTTTATGAAGACTTGTTGATGTTGCAACAGCTTTTCTCTCTTGAAGATATTCTCTTATTAGTATTGTGAGGCTTGTCCTTTTTTAGGGGTACCACTTGGACCTTCTTGATATTCCTTGGAGTTAACCCACTTTGATCATAGATCAAAGGCTTCCCTAGGCATGATGACATGTGGATTACATAATCAAACAAGAAACACTTCATCCAAAATATCACTTGCCCAAGGTTGTACGGGCGTGGTCGAAGTGTAGCATCCCAACAAGTAATTGTGGGATAGTCTGGATCTTGAATGCTCTTTGAATTTCTTGTCCTTGGACAAGAGCTTCATTTTAATGTTGTCTTGATTTATGCTTGGCCATGGACAAAATACTTCAAGGTAGGATAGATGAACTTAAATCCCTTGAAATCCCCATAGTCTCCTTGATTACAAGGGCGATGTTGATTCCACCCTTTTACCTCCTTGTGAATGGTAGCCATTAGAGTTGTTGTTTGAAAGGAAGAAATCCCCATGAGTCTTAGGGAAATAATTCCTCAAGTGTCCCATATTGACATGGATTTTCACAAATCATGTGAATATGCATGCTTGCATCATTCTCCGTTGCCTTGATCTTCATGTTACTTCAATCCACCACTTTAGTGGAGACCACTAGAGGTGTAGTTACATAACTAGCATGTCCACCTTGTTAAATGGTGTGCATGCCAAGCTAAGGGAACTAGAGCATTCTTCAATCCACCCCTTTAGTGGAGACCATCTTCTCATCCATGATGAATAAGAATAGGGCTCTTTTAGCTTCAGCATGAATGTAGTCATGGATTGGTGGAGCCAACCCATAACATGGGTGTTGCATGAACAACCAACTATCCACCCCATGATGGAGGCAAACCAAGAAGAACAATTGGAACCTCCCACAAGCTTGGGGATGTATGTCTTTGGCTCCTGCTGGAAGCTGAAATTCTTCCGCGAAGGGCAATGGTGTTGTCTAGCAGACTTTTGTTGAGGTACGCCTTGAATCATCTTGCAGTTGAGCACTTGAACCCTCGTTGGCCATCCCATAAAATGGGTTAGCCGAAACTACCCTATTTTCACACAAAAGAAAAAATAAACAAGGGTAATCCTGTCTAATAACTATTAGTACCTATAGCTTAATCACAAGTGATAGCTATCCTTCACTTCCTTTGCCTTCCCCGACAACGGTGCTAGAAATGCTTATTGGTATTTCTTAACACCACATGTCATATCTAGTAAGAGATGAGGTCCGCAAGCGCACAGAAGGTACTGTTGTAGCATTTCACCCATGAGTATTCCCAAGGGTATCGTATTTATCCAAAGGAAGGCAATGGAGTAAAGTACATACTACTCTTATGATCAAGCTATGTGATACTAATCAGTTATCATGACAGAAGTAAGTTGATAAAATGGGTAGTATGACACACACCTAAGCAATCTACTCTAAAAGGGTAAATAGGTCTTATTAAGATTAGACTAAGAGTTGGTGAGTTGCCCGTACAATGCTTCTTGTATACATATACATAGCCTAAGTTAGGTACTAATAAGAATGTCAATGGTGAATCCTTATGCTAAGTTGTTCAACAGATCGAGCACGGGTTTACCCCTAGCAATACTAGGACGACTCTTGCCAAGAGACTGTCGCATACTCTGTGCCAAGAGCACAGGTAGGGCTGTCACCACCTACTGCCTACCTCTTAAATTGGTAGGTCTACGAGACATCCAATGCTACTTAACTATCCTAGAACCATGCTAGCATATTAAGTAAATACCTTAGGAGCCACGGCACAAGCCATCCTAAGGCAATGACTAACCTAAACATCATTGAACCAATGTTGAGATATATTATTAAGTTATTCATATTAACATGATCATATCAGAAATACTTAGACTATAGTGGGGGTTTATAGTGTTTATGATGATAGTATAATGACATTAGAGCATGATCATAAAGACTATACCTACCACATACATGGAATCAACAATCAAACAAGAAACGCTTGATCCAAGTATATGAATAAAAGAAGGCTAAATATAATATCTTTATTATGCATAAAGTCACAAATATAAGAAAAGATACATGAGCCATACCTTTCCTGTGACACCCGGTTTCGAAAATGAACCAAGTGTAGTATATGTGTGTACAGGATGTTTAACACACATACACAAGTGCATCACAAATGATAAACAGATAATTACCACATAACAATATTAATTAATTACTTTCATTACAAAATTCAGAATATCCTTGAATACAAGCACTAATGATTATTAATAACATGTTCCAACTAATGCAGTAGAAATAAACTACTTAAGCAAACTAAGCAACTAGGCAAACTAAACAGCTAGGCAGCATAAGCAATAGGGTAGCACAAATCCAATCAACACCACAGGCAAAGCTGACGGTAGACATGTCCTAGAACTCCCCATTATCATCGTTATACTCCCAATCCTGGCCTGCAACCGTTGGGGGTGGGGTTGCAAGGGTGAGTACATGTCGTACTCAACAAGTGTGGAAAGTATGACATGTAGCTGATACAAACGACGACAATAATAATGGCCATGTGCTGAAAAGTACATTAATACATTTGAAAAGAAATATATTATATGTATGTTAAGTAAACCCATCATAAACCATGTAACCATCATAGTTACAATCCATATTCTAGATTTCACATTACCATTAACCATAACAATTGCCATAAACCATAATACCGTCCCATAACCAGTTCCAAACCATAATCTTCCCAAAAACCATCCCAATACCAAGCTCCCTCTAATCATGGAAGTTGTCCAGATGCTCATAACCGGGAGCACGACTATCATGATAGTTTTTATTAGACTATGCAGAGTTTGTACCACTTTACTCACGTGTTTGTGATTTCATCACCCGTCGGCGACTAAAGAAAACCTTCATTATGCCAAAACACAACCATATGTGTATGGCCAAGAGATCACAAAATAGCCTTTACAAAGGGATTACTAGCCTATTTAGACCCCACTGAGGTTTCATCGGTGGCGATGCCTCTAACTGAGCACATCTTCAACCAAGGGCCCCCTCTTGTGCCATTCGGATCCCAAGGTAGTCCCACCAATCATCAACAAACCCAATCCGACTACCCCTTCCCCGAGCATCCCCAATGGTCCAAATAGCACTAGCAAAGCCCTAATTAATCAGCTACGCCACACCCATACTTGGCCTCGTGGTGGCACTGTAGTCCTGGCTTAATCTCGAATGAACCAGTCCTTAAATTTAAAGCAAGCAAACCACCATAACATCCAACCCATACACATACGAGGCTTGCTTAGATCACCCATTACCATATTACATTAACCAGTTCATGTTAATCATAATCTCATAATTACATAATTAAGGTAAGTTGTATAGTTGTTTTCTCATCCCAATTAATTAAGCGAAGCAAAAAGCCCTTCACGACTCTTTACCATATATTCCGGGTGACAAGGGTGGTTAAACAAAACTAGTAAACTTCCTATCATAGGATTCCCATCAAATTGACACAAGCATGCAGTTTGCAAACAAATCATTTATTTTAAAAACAGGATCAATATGCTTCAAGGACACTTGCCTTGCTCTTGGGATTGATTAGGATCAAATACTTCAAACTCTTGGTGTTGTAGATCCTCCACGGAACTCTCTAGCGCAAATCCATCTAATCCGCACAATAACCATACAAGACAAGAAACGCAATCAAAGAGTGCGCAAATATTACTCAAGATGACATGACATGCATGATTAATGCAAATGCAAGGTGGAACTTGTTAATAGATTGCTTTTAAATGATCACTATCTAGTTCTAATAGATTTTAACAAGTTTATACAGGTTTGGATTTAATTAGGTCTAATTTTAGAATTAATTCAACACAATTTAACAAGGAAAATCGGACTAGTCCTCTAGGGACCGGACAAGTCCGCACTTTGCGAGATCAGCTGATTAGGGTTTTCTAGATCGACGTGAATTTGGAGATTATGGGTCGAATTCACGTAAGAAAAAGAGAATAGAAGGTATACCATGTGTTTAGGACTCCAATGAATCAAGGATCTTGGAGGCAACACTTGGATCTTGACGATCTAGGGTTGATGATGAACTTGGAGATGAATTGGTGATGAAGAACACAAAGTTGATGGAGATCTTGATCCTCTTTCATTTCCCCCTCTTCTTCTTCTTGCTTGGGATCTCATCCTCCCTCCTTGTTGGTGGCTCTCCACGAACTAGGGTTTGGGTCGGGTGGAAAAGTGGCAAATAGATGTCAGGCCAAGGGGTGGGGTTGTTTATATAGAGGTGGAGGCTAGGGTTAGATGGACTTCGAGTTTGGGATGAGTAGAGGCCAGTTTAGAGTCCCACATGGGATCTAAATGAGTTAGGCACGACGTCCCTAGGCCCACTTAACGTAAAACCCAAGGAACAAGTCGTGAAACAAAAGATCAACTCGGAGTCATGAAATATCGGACAAGTCCGAAAAGGACCAGACTAGTCCAAAGTTAGTCAGAAAGAAATCGGACAAGTCCAAACTTATCCAGAGAGGAAAAGGGACAAGTCCGCTAGAATACCAGACTAGTCCGGACAAGTCCAGGGACTTAGCAAAATTTCCAAGGGTTTTGGAACACCGTACTAGTCCGCACTAAGCCGGACAAGTCCGAAAGTGTCCAGAGGCAAAAACAGACTAGTCCGCACCAAATTCGAACTAGTCCGCACTTCCCAGAATTGTTAAGTGCGGTTTTGTTCCAAATCAATTTTAAACTTATTCCTCTTTATGTGAATTAATGTTAAACATGTATATGAATGTATGCAGGACATGATGCACTAAAATGAGGGTGTTACATTTCCCAACTTGGACATGGGACTAGAGGCTCTCCTCTCTATAGGCTAACTCCACTAAAGACTAAGAGAACTACTGTATACAATAGAATGCTGCTCAAGTGGTGTGTATTGAAGTGAGGGGTGAGGGGTCCTATTTATAGGTGGAGAAGGATCGGTTCCTGCCACCAAAAGCACGTGAATCAGTCATCACTGACTTCTTCAAGCTGAGAGGAGCCAACACGTGGAAGTTGATCAGGTTTGGCGCCAGGAAGAGGTCAGTATAAAATATCTGTATAAAATATCTGCATCCACCAATTTCTCCAAGTGCAAGTGGAAATAGGTTGAATAAAAGGTGATGTGTGCAAGAAATGATATTTCCTTCAAATAATTGAGTTTTATTGACGAGTGAAATTGGTATATAACAGCCGTCAACAGTGTGTATGTGGGAAACTTGTGTCATGGCTATGTTTATATATTGTTAAATAAATTGTTATATAAGTAATATTTATTTACATTGAACATCAAGTATGTGACTAGTTCATGGAACTCTTTGTTAATTGTAATATTACTCTAAATGATCTGTAATCTATATCATTATATGAGACAATGATGACACATAGACTAGGACATGTATTAGTGGATGGTCACATTTCATGGATCATAGATATGAAGATATCAAATTGTAGGATCGAAGAGCACGTGAAAAGCTACCAGAGGGGGGTGAATGGTATATTAAAAATACTACACAGCGGAAACAATTAAATCCCAACCCCTTCGGCAGAAAAACGATCTGTTAAATAAATCGTGTGTGAGACTCATCTAAACGTGTTTCATGGTGACACAAGTGATATTTATCAGAGATAATCAAGTCGCGAAGATGACACAACAAGAATCACTCAAATCCGCCAAGAGAAACTCAAGTTACGATCAAAAGATCGAACAAATGTCAATCTGTCCTACCCGAGAAAAACAGTTATGGAACGCTGCAAAGAAACTCGTGTAGATCAGAAACCACAAATCCAATGACCATGAAATTTTGATGGATGATATATAAACAAGTTGTGAAGACAACCCAAAAAGAATCACGTCAATTGGATCTGTAAAACTCGAGTTATGATAAAACCACCAAAGAAAGGTAGTGCTGTGCAGAAAACTCGACGAGAAAAACTTGTCTGGAACAAGTCGGACGAACAAGGCACAGAAGTTCCTTTCAACTACGAATTTTATTCGATAGAACACAAGAGGAACAGCCCAAAGTTGTGCACCATGAGCTCTGGTCTCCCTTGCTTATATAACCAGCCCTTAGGCCAACCCAATATCAACTAGGACTCTAATACTACTCAAATCACAAATCGAAACTTTCCATAACTGCTTAGGACTCTTCTATACGCAGATAGAAGCAATCTTAAGACTTCCAAACACCTTAGGAGCGTATACCACATTGATAAAATAACTCAAATTCGTGATCCACACGAAATCCTATCGTAACCAACTCAAATCTTTCCATATTTGAGTCAAACAGGACTCAACCGCATCTTGAGTCAATAAACTAGTCGGTTGGACCTTTACGACCAATTCTTTACGTCCACATCTCTTCATCACGCCTCAGAACCATGTAGCCATGTCCATGCACTCCTTGCACACATGCAAACATCTTCCAACCACGTCCATGATACCTTCATATGCATTGTTCTTGATTAAAACATATTGCGCAACCTCCCGATCAACTCAACCACAATTCCTCCCGAACATGTTTGTTGAAACTCATCTTCTCCCTAAGACTAGTTCAATGGATCCCGTCACCAGCCATGTCTTGAACTCAAGCAACACCTGCACATGAACAAAAAACCAATACTTCCAAGCATAAGTCCTTGACATGACTCTTGTTAGTTCCGAAACTACAACATCTTACGTGAGCACTTCACATAAGCATGTTGCAAACCTTAGCAAAATGATATCAACCATAACCACCAAAACACACAAAAAACTTAGTAAAAGAATACTAAGAAAACTTTCCATAAGTGTAAAGCAATTTCAAAACATTGCAAGATAAATGCAGAAACACTACGATCAAGAACCGAACCTTGCCAAAGCTAACCGGAGCTTGAGCCGGAGCTTACCAAAGCTTAGCAGGACCTAGCACTGGAGCTTACCAAAGCTAGTTGTACCTAGCGCCGGAGCTAACCAAAACTAGTACAACTTAGCGCTGGAGCTTACCAAAGCTAGTCGGAACTAGTCAACCAAAAAGCCGGAGCTAGAAAAACATGTCGGAGCTGACCAACATAAGTCGGACCTAAAAAAACATATCGGAGCTTAACAAAGACATGCCGGAGATATCAAAGACATGCCGGGGCTAAAGACAAAGCCCACCGGAGCTACCCAAAAACATGTCGGACCTACACAAAGAAAGTCGGACCTATTATCGGACGTTGCAGAAGCTCGGAGCTAGAGTCGGACCTTGCTAAAAATATGTTATGGCAGCATTCAAAACTTTTATTGTCAAAGCCGATGTATTCAGCACACATAGGTCTCACAATCTTCCCCTCGATGAATGCATTGGCAACACCACTTAAGATCCGGACGTTGCTTATTCACATTAAAAGTTTTGAAAACAATTTCTCCCCCTTTGTAAAACAAAAATAAAATGAGAAGAAAAACAAATTCTCCCCCTGAGAAGAATCGTTCCAAAACAATTGTGAATATGTGCAAAGTGTAATCAATTTCTCGCCCTTGCATACTTATCTTTAAAAATTCACATATTATCTATTATCTCTCCCCCTTTGACAATGTAGTCAGCAAGGTTTGTAAGACAAATTTTAATTGTTATGAGCATATTATAACATATACATATAAAACAGAGCTCATCCAAGTCATACTATCAAGTAACTTACACTATCACATCCATGAAATACATAAAGTAGTGTAAGCCATGCTAGAGATCAAATGTAATTTCCAATTTAGCAAGTCATGATCTCACAAACTTAACTATTTCAAAACCTGAAAGCATGACACTTGTTGCTGCATTTTATTATTTTTCAAAGCACAAATTATGATCATATGATATTTGCAAGAGATTATATGCACATCTGCCTTATTCTAACCAACCAAGCCAAGCCTATGCCATTTGACAATCAGAAGCTTAAGGACATGGTTTTAGTCATACACAACTTCTTCCAAGTTTATATCTAAGTGCAATGATAAGCCATCTCAAAAGAAGAAGTGCGATGCATGCATATTCTCTTGATCTTTTCTCAATTTATATTTGTTCATAAAAACTCAACATGTGAGTTGATTACATGATTAATTCTTTATGATTAAAAGCACTTGTGAGCATGCAACAAGTTCAAACTAGCAAGAAAGTTCGACCATGACCAGATTTAGTGTAAGTAATTATTCCAATTACTAGACATGGCAAAAACTACAAAATATATAACACGAGTAATGTAGTAAGAACTTTCAACATGTAAAAGGAATCACAAAGTCATATATGTATAAAATACTATGCTCATATTATTTTAATTTCAACTTCATACATAGACTTCTCAAGTTTCAAAACTCCCCCTCAATGTAAGCCATGAGGATGCATAACCCCTATTTCACTTTTAATAAAACAAAAACAAGTGAAATCCAAAGATTTTGTTAAAAGGTCAGCCAATTGTTGTTCGGTATCTATGGTGAAGCACAATGTTTCCTTTTTCAACCATTATCACGGAGAAAGTGCTACCTAATGTCAATGTGCTTAGTTCTAGAATGTTGCACGGGGTTTTAGTAATGCAAATGGCACTAGTGTTATCACAAAACAGTGGAACACTATCTAGATCAACCACATAGTCCTTAAGTGTTTGAACAATTCAAATAATTTGTGAGCAAGCACTAGCAGTAGCTACATATTCAGATTAGGCTGTGGATTGTGCAACTGAATTTTGTTTTCTGGAGGACCAAGCAATAAGTGAATTACCAATAAAATGACAAGCATCGGAAGCACTTTTCCTATCAATCCTACAACCTCCAAAATCAACATCAGAAAAAACTTTCAATGTAACAGTTGAGGAAGAAGGAAGAAAAATGCCAAATTCTTGAGATCCATGTAAGTACCTGAGAATCATTTTGAGGGCTTGACGATGTGAAGCACGTGGGGAGGCTTGAAACCGTACACAAAGACATACGCTGAATTGTATGTCCGGTCTTGATGCCGTGAGGTACAGAAGTGATCCGATCATGCTTCTATATTCTTTATGATCCACGGGTTCACCATCTTCATCGAGTTCAAGTGTTGTTTCTGTTCCTAAGTGTGTCCGAAGAGGCTTGCTTTTGTCCATGTTGAAGCGCCTTAGGAGGTCTTTTGTATACTCGTTTGATGCACAAAGATACCCTCCTTGGTTTGCTTGATTTGCAGCCCCAAAAAGTACGTAAATTCTTCCATCATACTCATCTCAAATTCTGAACTCATCATAGCTGAAAACTTAGACACAAGATCATGAGAAGCACAACCAAAGATAATATCATCCACATACACTTGAACGAATAATGAGTCATTGCCATGCTTCAGCACAAAAAGAGTTTTATCAACCTTGCCCATGGTAAACCCCTTTTCAAGTAAGAATGTTTTTAACCTATCATACCATGCTCTAGGGGCTTGTTTGAGACCGTATAAGGCTTTGGACAGTTAGTAAACATGATTAGGGAAATCTGAATTTTCAAAACCATGTGGTTGCTTAACATAAACCTCCTCATCTATGTAGCCATTAAGAAAAGCACTTTTAACATCCATTAGATAAAGCTTAAAATCTTTAGATGTAGCAAAAGCTAACCACATTATTATGGCTTATAATCTAGCAACAGGAGCAAAAGTTTCATCAAAATCTAGACCTTCAACTTGAGTGAAACCTTGAGCAACCAACGTAGCTGTATTCCTAACCACAACCCCATCCTCACAGTGTTTATTTTTAAACACCCATTAAGTTCCAATTAAAGTGTGACCTTGAGGTGGAGGTACAAGTTTTCAAACATTATCTCTTCCAAAATTTTCTAACTCTTCTTGCATGGCAATAATCCAAGATTCATTAGTGAGTGTGTGTGATATATCTTTGGGTTCAAAAGAAGCAACAAAAGCAGAATGAGCATGAGAGTTTGGATCACAAAACCTGGACCGTGTGACTCGGTCGTGCAAGCTTCAAATAATTTGTTGTGGAGGATGACTTTTGAGAACCCGGAGGGGAGTGGACACTTCACAAGCTTCTTTTTCTTCATGTTCATCACAATTGGATAAGCTTGTGACTTGAGGGGGGTCTGGACCAGCAATGGTGGTCGTCGGTGCTGGCTGTGAATCAAAATCAGGAGATGGAACAATGTCATTAGGTGCTGAATTTTCGGGCAGGAGCACCACTTCTTCCTCATCTTCAACGAAACTGCTCTCCCCCTGCGGATATGGACCTGGACCTGCAATGTTTGAGCAAGTACCTGGGCTAGTATCATCAAAATACACCTCACAAGTCTCCAAAATTTTGTTAGTGTCAAGTAAAAGCACACGGTAGCCTCTAGTATGAGATGGATAACCAAGAAACATGCCATTAACAGATCTAGGTTCAAATTTATCAAGATTACCATGTTTCTTAACAAAACATTTGCATCCCAAGACCCGAAAGTGTGTAACACTAGGCCTATGTCCAAACCGGAGCTCATATGGTGTTTTACCTAGCTTAGCGCGCAAGAAAACACGATTTGAGACATAACAAGCAGTTGCAATCGCATCAACCCAAAATTTCCTAGGAGTTTGATATTCATCAAGCATAGTCCTAGCCATCTCAACTAAGGCTCTGTTCTTTCCTTCTACAACACTGTTTTGTAGAGGTACATATGGTGAAGAAAATTGATGATCTATTCCATTTTCAGCACAAAAGTGATCAAAAAATTGATTTTTAAATTTGGTTCCGTTATCACTTCTAATTGCTTTTAAAGATCCTAGGTGATCAATTGATAATCTAAGAAATAAATTTCTAAAGTGAATAAAAGCTTCATTCTTCGTTGCCATAAATTAAACCCAAGAGTATCTAGAATAATCATCAACAATCACAAGAACATACCATTTACCTCCGAAGGATTGAACGCATGAAGGTCATACGATGTCAAGGTGCAAAAGTTGACCCCGTTCAGTTGTCATGATCATTGTGAGAGGAGTATGTGAACCTGCAACCATCTTAGTATGTCTACAAGAAGAGCACACAATTTCTTTGTCCCCATTAAGCTTAGACAGCCCACGTATGTTATCAAGAGCACTAACACGTGTTAGATGATCAAAGCCTACGTGACCAAGTCTACGATGCAAAAAATATAAGTCCTTTGAATCATTATCAACTAGACACCTATGCTTAGAGGAAGACATATCAAAATCAGCTTTAAAAACTCTTCCAAACCGAGACATGTTAAAAATAAGCTCACTATTTAAATTTACAACTTTACAGCAAATTTTAGTGAAAATAATTTCCAGATTTTCATCTAGCAGTTGTGAAACAGAAAGCAAGTTGTATTTCAAATTTTTAACAAGTGCCACATCCTTCAAAGTGTAGTGATTATTTACTCTAAGCAAACCCTTAGCAATTATAGGTGTTGAAGAATTATCGGCAAAAGTAACATTCTCTACACGTGACACAAAAGAGATGGAGGAGAACCATTCTTTGTTACCGGTCAAGTGGCGTGAGCAACCTGAATCCACAATCCAAATGTTCTCCTTCCTCAAGCATGTAACCTACATAGAAGGACAATATGTTGATGACTCAATACTTGGGTTAGTCAAAAGGCATTTAGGAATCAAGTATTGAGTCACACGACGTCCAGCAGGAATAACACGTGAAAGCTGAGATAAAAAACCAGGTTTATGAGCCAAAGCTTGAGTAGTTTTGTACCCAACTACTGTCCTACAAGATGTTACATGTGTAGCACAAAAAATAGTAGGTTTGTGTGAGACCTATGTGTGCTGAATACATTATCTTTGACAATAAAAGTTTTGAATGCTGTCATAACATCTTTTTAGCAAGGTCCGACAAAAGGTCCGACTTCTTTGTCAAGGTTCGACATGTTTTTGGGTAGCTCCGGTGAGTTTTGTCTTTAGCTCCGGCATGTCTTTGATAGCTCTGGCATGTCTTTGTTAAGCTTCGATATGTTGTGCTAGGTCCGACTTATGTTGGTTAGCTCTGACATGTTTTTCTAGCTCTGACTTTTGGGATGACTTGTTCTGACTAGTTTTTGTTAGCTCCGGCGCTAGGTCCGACTAGCATTGTTAAGCTCTGGTGCTAGGTTGTACTAGCTTTGGTAAGCTCCGGCGCTAGGTTTGGTAAGCTTCGGCGCTAGGTTGTACTAGCTTTGGTAAGCTCCGGCTCAAGCTCCGGTTAGCTTTGGCAAGGTTTGGAGCTTGATCATAATGTTCAAAATTTTCATGTGAAATGTTTCGAATTTGCTTTACACTTATGGAAAGGCTGCTTAGTATTCTTTTACTAAGTTTTTGGTGTGTTTTGGTGGTTAAGGCTTATATCATTTTGCTGTACTTTGCAACATGCTTATGTGAGGTGCTCACGTAAGGTGTTGTAGTTTCGGAACTAACTTGAGTCAAGTCGCAGACTTGGGCTCGTACGGATTGGTTGTTTGTTCATGTGCAGGTGTTGCTTGAGTTCAAGACATGGCTGGTGACGGGATCCATTGAACTCATCTTAGGGAGAAGATGAGGTTCAACAACCAAGTTCGGGAGGAATTGTGGTTGAGTTGATCGGGAGGTTGTGCAGCATGTTTGAATCAAGAACAACGCATATATGAAGCTATCGTGGACGTCATTGGAATATGTTTGCACGTGTGCAAGGGGTGCATGGACATGGCTACATGGTTCCGGGGCGTGATGAAGATATGTGGACGTAAATAATTGGTCGGAAAGGTCCAACCGACTTGGTTATGGACTCAGGCTGCGGTTGAGTCGTGTTTGACTCAAACATGGAAAGTTTTGAGTTGGTTATGATAGGATTTCGTGTGGGTCACCAATTTTAGTTGTTTAAGGTGTTTCAAAGTCTTAATATTGCTTCTATCTGCGTATAGAAGAGTCCTAAGCAGTTATGGAAAGTTTTGATTCGTGAACGGAGTAGGATTAGAGTCCTGATTTGAGTTGGGTTGACTTTTGAGCTGGTTATATAAGCAAGGGAGGCCAGAGCTCGTGGTGTACGACTTTGGGGTTGGTCCTCTTGTGTTCTATTGAATAAAATTCGTAGTTTGAAGGAAATTTTGTTCCTTGTTCGTCCGACTTGTTTCAGACAAGTTTTACTGGTTGAGTTTGTGGATAGCACTACCTTTCGTTGGTGGTTTTATCATAACTCGAGTTTTACATATCCAATTGATGTTATTCTTTTTGGTTTGTCTTCAAAACTTTATTATCCATCATCTGTCAAAATTTCACGGTCATTGGATTTGTGGTTTCTGGTCCACACAAGTTTCTTTGCAGCGTTCTAGAACTGTTTTTTCTCGGGTAGGACAGATTGACCTTTGTTCGTTCTTTCGATCATAACTTGAGTTTCTCTCGACGGATTTGAGTTATTCTTCTTGTGGTTTCTTCGTGACTTGATTATCTCTGATATAATTCACTTTTGTCACAGTGAAACACGTTTAGATTAGCTTCACACATGATTTCTCTAACAGATCGTTTTTCTGCCGAAGGGGTTTGGATTTGATTGTTTCCGTTGCGTAAGATTTTTAAATCTACCATTCACCCCCCTCTGGTAGCTTTTCACGTGCTCTTCGATCCTACAATTGGTATCAGAGCCATGGTGCTCCAATCATTGTAATTTGCACGTGTTTTTGACTAATCATCATTGAGAAATACTCCGCCAAACCTTGCGTGTTTGCTGGTATTGATTTTCAGGTTTGGAAGGCATGCATGGAGGCTTTCATCCAGACACAAGGCTTCGCAATATGGAAGAAGGTGTACAAGTCTTAAGAAGTGTCACCTAACGATCAAGTTACGACTACAAACCTATGGGACGTTGACAACAACAACAAAGCCCAAAACTTGATCATCCAAGGACTCACTCGGAGCGACTTTGACCGCATTGCACATCTCCAATCGGCATACAATGTATGGAGAGCACTTTGTGACTATCACGAAGGATCCAACACGATCAAGGAGGTAAGGCAAGACATTTTCAAGAAAGAATACATGCACTTCAAGATGCAACCCGGTGAGTCTATTGATGATCTCTTTGCTCGCTTTAACAAAATTCTCAATAACTTGAGTAGTGTCAACGTTAATTTTTCTGATGCTGAAAATTCTAGGCAACTTCTTAGTGCATTAGACATGTCAATCTGGGAGATGAAAGTTACATCTATTCGTGAATCTACTGTCATGAGTACACTTACTTTAGATGTGCTTTACTCTAAACTCAAAACTCATGAAATTGACATCTTATCACGTAAGAACCCAAATAAGTCTATTGCATTTGTCCCACAACGTGATATGCCTAGCTCAAGCCAATCATCATCTTGCAATACTCTTGCTTTGTTGTCCTCACTAACCCTAGAGCAGATCGAGGAATTTCAAGAGGAGGAGCTAGCACTTCTCTCTACTAGGTTCTCAAAAGCATTGCAAAATGTGAGAACTAGAAGGAGAGGAAGCTCCGGACCTCAACGATGCTTCGAATGTGGTAAGACAGGACACTTTCATACAGAATTCCCTAACCTTTCAGGTTCTACTTCCCGAGAAGAAAAACAATCAAGGACGAAGCACTCCTCAACAAATGACAAGAAGAATAAGAAGGGCTTTATAGGTCGCCAACAGGTGAACAGTTTTATATCCGCACTCCAGGAACTTGGCTCAAGCGACATGGACATTGGAAGTGACGAAGATGAAGATGATTTTGCCAACTTATGCTTCATGGCGTGCAAAACAAGATCAAGATCAAGTCAGGAGGATGCAGAACACAACAGTGAAGACGATAAGGTATGTTCTACCTGTAATGAAATGTGTGATGCAATTTCTTGTGCAACTATTATTGTAAAGAAAAAGGACAAAACGCTTAGGGATAATGCTGCTAAAATTGAATCACTAGAATCTGAAATCAACCATTTGAAAACCTTGATTCCTAGTGATGATTCTTGTCCCTCG
Source organism: Tuctoria greenei (assembly GCA_036927565.1). Classification (NCBI taxonomy): domain Eukaryota; kingdom Viridiplantae; phylum Streptophyta; class Magnoliopsida; order Poales; family Poaceae; genus Tuctoria; species Tuctoria greenei. Next base: position 170,085,935 of record JAYESD010000003.1, on the reverse strand, counting down.
TGTGATTTAATCTATGAACAATTGTCCACATTAAGAACTGCATATTCCTCTACTCTAGATAGACTTGAACTTGAAATTGAAAAGAACAAAAAGCTTGCTGCAGTTGACATTGGAAACTTAAAAGATGCTTCTTGTTCTACAATTGATTTGCATTGTTCTAGGTCTGATGATCTTGAAAAGAAACTAAAAGAAGCTATGGATGAAATTTCAATATTGAATAATGCTTACGTTCTCATGAAGTTAAATATTGTTCCAATTTCAAATTAAAAGGAAAAACTTCATGTGAAAATTGCCTTGATCTATCCAATAAACTTGATAACATGCATAGGACATTAGATCGGTTTTGTAATGGGAATAAGAAACTAAACTTGCTGCTGAATTCTTCCAAGTCTTGCAGTGATAAAACTGGTTTAGGTTTTGATTCTCATGCTCATGCTAAGGCACATCCACCTAAAATTGTAAAGTCATTAGGAAGTGGTTCGATTCAAACAGTTCCTAAATAAAAAGAAGTGGTTTTCAAATCTGCAGGAATGTTGTCTCATTCGGTGTCACATAAAAATATTGCTTGCTCATCTAGACATGAACACAAAGTTAAATTTCATTGTACCTACTGTGGTAGAGATGGTCATGTCACAGATTTTTGTTATAGACTAGCTAAATAACAGAAAAGGGAAAGAATGTTTGCTAGATCTCATAACTTTCATGCAAAATTTGCTGCACATATTAAACCGAATGCCAGGAACATGCAACCTGTTGTTATGAGTCAAAAAACATTCAAAGTTTACCTCTGGACCTTCTGTTTTTGCCTCCGGAGCTACTGATTTTTGTGCTACACAAGTAACACCTTATAGGTCAGTAGTTAAGAGTAAAAAAACTCAAACTTTGACACATAAACCTGCTGTTTTATCTCAGCTTTCGCGTGTTTTTCCTGCTGCACGCCGGGTGACTCAGTACTGGATACCTAAATGTCTTTTGACTAACCCCAGTATTGAGTCATCGACGTATTGTGCTTCTATGTAGGTTACATGCTTGAGGAAGGAGAACATTTGGATTGTGGATTCAGGTTGCTCACGCCACATGACCGGTAACAAAGAATGGTTCTCCTCCCTCTCTTTTGTGTCACGAGTAGAGAATGTCACTTTTGCCGATAATTCTTCAACTCCTATAATCGCTATGGGTTGTGTTAGAGTAAATGATCACTACACTTTGAAGGATGTGGCACTTGTCAAAAATTTGAAATACAACTTTCTTTATGTTTCACAATTGCTAGATGAAAATCTGGAAATTATTTTCACAAAAATTGCGGCAAAGTTGTAAATTCAAATAATGAGCTTATTTTTAACATGTCACGATTTGGAAGAGTTTTTAAATCTGATTTTGATATGTCTTCCTCTAAGCATAGGTGTCTAGTTGCTAATGATTCCAAAGATTTATATTTTTTGGCATCGTAGACTTGGTCACGTAGGTTTTGATCATCTCACGCGTGTTAGTGCTCTTGATCGCATACGTGGGCTGCCTAAGCTTAAAGGGGACAAAGAAATTGTGTGCTCTTCTTGTAGACATGCTAAGATGGTTGCAGGTTCACATACTCCTCTCACAATGATCATGACAACTGAACCGGGTCAACTTTTGCACCTTGACACCGTAGGACCTTCAAGTGTTCATTCCTTTCGAGGTAAATGGTATGTTCTTGTGATTGTTGATGGTTATTCTAGATACTCTTCGGTTTACTTTATGGCATCTAAGAATGAAGCTTTTAGTCACTTTAGAACTTTATTTCTTATATTATCGATTGATCACCCAGGATCTTTAAAAGCAATTAGAAGTGATAACAGAACTGAATTTAAAAATCAATATTTTGATCACTTTTGTGCTGAAAATGGAATAGATCATTAATTTTCTTCACCATACGTACCTCAAAAAAACGGTGTTGTATAAAGAAAGAACAAAACCTTAGTTGAGATGGCTAGGACTATGCTTGATGAATATCTCACTGCTAGGAAATTTTGGGCTGATGCGATTGCTACCGCTTGTTATGTCTCAAATCATGTTTTCTTGCACGCTGAGCTAGGTAAAACACCATATGAGCTCCGGTTTGGACGTAGGCCTAGTGTTACGCACTTTCGGATATTTGGATGCAAATTCTTTGTTAAGAAACATGGTAATCTTGATAAATTTGAACCTAGATCCATTGATGGCATGTTTCTTGGTTATCCATCTCATAGTAGAGGCTACCGTGTGCTTTTACTTGACACTAACAAAATTGTGGAGACTTGTGAAGTGTATTTTGATGAATCTAGCCCAGGTACTAGCTCAAATATTGCAAGTCCAGATCCATATCTGCAGGGGGAGAGCATTTTCGTTGAAGATGAGAAAGAGGTGGACCTGCTGCCCGAAAATTCAGCAGCTAATGTTATTGTTCGAGCTCCTAATTTTGATTTACATCCAGCACCGACGACCACCATTGCTGGTCCAGATCCTCCTCAAGTCACAAGCTCATTGATTTGTGACGAACATGAAGAAGAAGAAGCTTGTGAAGTGTCCACTCCCCTCCGGGTTCTCAAAATTCATCCTCCACAACATATTATTGGAAGCTTGCACGAACGAGTTACACGGTCAAGGTTTTGCGGTCCAAACTCTCATGCTCATTCTGCTTTTGTTGCTTCTTTTGAACCCAAAGATATATCACACGCACTCACTAATGAATTTTGGATTATTGCCATGCATGAAGAGTTAGAAAATTTTGGAAGAAATAATGTTTGGAAACTTGTACCGCCTCCTTAAGTTTACACTTTAATTGGAACTAAATGGGTGTTTAAAAATAAACAAAGTGAGGATGAGGTTGTGGTTAGGAATAAGGCTAGGTTTGTTGCTCAAGGTTTCACTCAAGCTGAAGGTCTAGATTTTGATGAAACTTTTGCTCATGTTGCTAGATTAGAAGCCATAAAAATTTTGTTAGCTTTTGCTGCATCTAAAGGTTTTAAGCTATATCAAATGGATGTTAAAAGTGTTTTTCTTAATGGCTACATATATGAGGAGGTTTATGTCAAACAACCACCGGGTTTTGAAAATTCAGATTTTCCTAATCATGTTTACAAACTGTCCAATGCCTTGTACGGTCTCAGACAAGCCCCTAGAGCATGGTATGATAGGTTAAAAACATTTTTACTTGAAAAGGGGTTTACCATGGGCAAGGTTGATAAAACTCTTTTTGTGCTTAAGCATGGCAATGACTCATTATTTGTTCAAGTGTATGTGGATGATATTATCTTTGATTGTGCTTCTCATGATCTTGTGTCCAAGTTTTCAGCTATGATGAGTTCAGAATTTGAGATGATTATGATGGGAGAACTCACGTACTTTTTGGGGCTGCAAATCAAGCAAACCGATGAGGGTACCTTTGTGTATCAAACGATGTATACAAAAGACCTCCTAATGCGCTTCAACATGGACAAAAGCAAGCCTCTTCGGACACCAATGGGAACAACAACAACCCTTGAACTTGATGAAGATGGTGAACGAGTGGATCAAAAAGAATATAGAAGCATGATTGGATCACTTTTGTACCTCATGGCATCAAGACTAGACATACATTTCAGCGTATGTCTTTGTGCACGGTTTCAAGCCTCCCCACGTGCTTCACGTCGTCAAGCCGTCAAAAGGATTCTCAGGTACCTACATGGAACTCAAGAATTTGGCATTTTTCTTCCTTGTTCCTCAACCATTACTTTGAAAGCTTTTTTCGATGCTGATTTTAGAGGTTGTAGGATTGATAGGAAAAGTACTTCCAGTGCTTGTCATTTTCTTGATAATTCACTTGTTGCTTGGTCCTCCAGAAAACAAAATTCAGTTGCACACACTTAAGGACTATGGGGTTGATCTAGATAGTGTTCCACCGTTGTGTATTAACAATAGTGCCATTTGCATTGCTAAAAATCCTGTGCAACATTCTAGAACTAAGCACACTGATATTAGGTATCACTTTCTCCGTGATAATGTTGAAAAAGGAAACATTGTGCTTCACCATGTAGATACCGAACAACAATTGGCCGACATTTTTACAAAACCTTTGGATCTCACTCTTTTTGTTTCATTCATAGTGAAATAGGGGTTATGCATCCTCATGGCTTACATTGAGGGGGAGTTTTCAAACTTGAGAAGTCTATGTGTGAATCTGAAATTAAAATAATATGAGCATAGTATTTCATACATATATGACTTTGTGATTCCTTTTACATGCTAAAAGTTCTTACTACATTACTCGTGTTATACATTTTGTAGTTTTTTCCATGTCTAGTAATTGGAATAATTACTTACACTAAATCTGGTCATGATTGAACTTTCTTGCTGTTTTGAACTTGTTGCATGCTCACATGTGTTTTTAATCATAAAGAATTAATCAAGTAATCAAATCACATGTTGAGTTTTTGTGAACAAATATAAGTTGAGAAAAGATCAAGAGAATATGCATGCATCACACTTTTTCTTTTCAGATGGCTTATCATTGCACTTAGATATGAACTTGGAAGAAGTTGTGTATGACTAAAATCATGTCCTTAAGCTTCTGATTGTCAAATGACAGAGGCTTGGCCTGGTTGCTTAGAATAAGGCAGATGCACATATAATCTCTTGCAAATATCTTATGATCTAAATTTCTGCTTTGATAAATAATAAAATGCAGCAACAAGTGTCATGCTTTCAGGTATTGAAATAGTTAAGTTTGTAAGATCATGACTTGCTTAAATTGAAAATTACATTTGATCTCTAGCATGGCTTACACTACTTTATGTATCTCATTGTTGTGATAGTGTAAGTTACTTGATAGTATGACTTGGATGAGACTTGTTTTATATGTATATGTTATAATATGCTCATAACAATTAAAATTTCTCTTTTGAACCTTCCTGACACTACAAGGATTTCGGTTTATCGCAATGAAAAAATTCGTCGCAATAGGTTGTTTTTCGTCGCATTAGGTCGCTGTTGCAACAAAAAAGAGCGTGGCGATAGTTTTTACGAATCTTCGTAATAATTCCTGCGGCGATAGGTTATTGCGACGCCTTGGCATCCGTGGCGAATAGTATGTATTGCAACGATTTTACATTGGTGGCAAATAGGACGCTATTGCAATGTTTTCATGTATTGCGATGATTTAACGTATCGCAACAAATTGTACGATATTGCAATGGGTTCACGATCGTGGCAAATAGTACGGTATTGCAACAATTTCATATTCGTGGCAAATAGTATGTTGTTACAACGATTTAGCGTATTGCGACCATTTAACGTATTGCAACAAACAGCATGGTATTGCAACGATTTCACTTCCATGATAATTGTATGTGGTTGCAACGATTTCACAGGCGTGACAATAGTACGGTATTGTAACAATTTCACATTTGTGGCAAATAGTATGTTGTTGCAACGGTTTAGTGTATTGCGATGTTTAACATATTGCAACGAATAGCATTGTATTGCAATGATTTTACAGGTGTGGCAATAGTACGGTATTGTAACGATTTCACATTTGTAGCAAATAGTATGTTATTGCGACGGTTCACCGTATTGCGACAATTTAACGTATTGCAACAAATAGCATTGTATTGCAACGATTTCACGTTCGTGGTAATAGTACGTGATTGCAACGATTTTCACATTCGTGGCCAATACTACAGTATTGCAACGATTTTCACAGCCGTGGCAAATAGTAACATATTGCAACGAGTTATGGTGTAGCAACGATTTACCATATTGCAACGAATATCACGGTATTGCAACGATTTCACATTCGTGGCAAAAAGTATGGTACTGCAATGATGTCACAACCGTGTCAAATAGTATGATACTGCGGCGGTTTAACGTCTGTGGCAAATAGTAGGTTAGTGCAACGAGTCAACAAACGTGGCAAATAGTACCGTATTGCAAAGATTTCAAATCCGTGGGAACTAGTCTGGTACTGCAATGATTTCGTATCCGTGGTGAATAGTTGGGTATTGCAACGAGTCCACAAACGTGGCAAATAGTACCGTATTGCAATGATTTCAAATCCGTTGGAACTAGTATATGGTACCACAACGATTTCGCATCCGTGACGAATAGTTTGGTATTGCAACGATTTCTTATCTGTGGCAATAGTGTTTTAATGCAACATTTTTTGAGTCATTGCCAAATGTTTATACTGCAACATTTTGTCATTGTATTGCTACGTATTATCATCCGTATTGGCAATAGCTTCCTATTGCAACAATTTATCATTCATGACAAGAAATTCGTAATGCCACGTTTTATAATTAGCGGCAGTAGAACCCGAATGCACCAGGTTTGAAAATTAGTGGCAACATAATCACGAGTTTAACAATATACAACACGCATAACAACACTCAAGGATTACTTAAGCGACATGTTTGTATGCTAAGAATTTTCCTAAGTTGACCGGGACTAATTGTTGGAGCAGGTTGCTTTTGGCGGTTCCTTATTTGTTGGACCTTCTGTGGAGTAGTCGCCATCATCATTTTGTGCATTTCAGCCATTGAGGCGCGCATGTCCTGCATTTCCTTAGCTGCCTGCTCACGATCAGCTGCTATCTGACCTTTTAAGTTCTGGACTTGAACGATTAACTCTTCATTCTTCTGGTTTATGCGGTCCATCTGGATGTTTAAGCTATCATTCCTTCATTCTAAGTCCTGCACTATTTCATTGAGGCCTGCATTTCTAACTTCTAAGTTTCGAACTTGGTCGTTGAGGTGTTCAAACATCTGGATACGCATACGTTATCGTTCGCGACCAGTTGGGTTAGCCATATAACCACGACCCCGAACCTGTGATCCTGCACAACCGATTGAGGATCTATAACAACGCTAGAAGATGTGGTTTCTCTCCTCATTTAGAATTGGGCCTCCCTGCTCATCTTCCATGTTGTCCACTTGGGCACGTGCCTCAATCTATATACGAAAAGAAAAGTCACAGGTAATTTTCAAATATTTATTTAATTTTGGATTGTTTGAAGTGTTACTCACATGTACAGCTTCTGCCAGCTTGTTTGTCCAGTTACCGTTCAACAAATTGCTTGCCTCCCACAGTTGTATGTCATCGGGTTCTTCTCCGGTCTCTGGGTATCGCTACATAAAATACAAGTAAACTTCAACATGTCAGTATACATATTGTTTGCAGCGCAAAGTAAAAGCGTGATTTATTTTTCATACCTTCTCGTAACTAAGTTGGGCGTAGGATTTGGAGCCAAGCAAGTGACACGCCTTTTGTCTGCTTCGATTTTGAGAATTGGTCCTTCTTATTGACTGCAATAATTTTAAGAATTAATTCCACGAATGAAAGTAAATGAAATATTTTTTGTATGATGCGAAAATATTAAAAAGTTAGCTGACCTTGAATCGCTCAGACCCAAAATATTCTATTAGGTGCAACCACTCGAGCGTCATTACGTCAGCAGGCTGGTTTCGTATACGTTCTTCATCGGTAGAATAACTCTTATAGGTGGCATGCAAAGTCGAGTGCCACCCCTTGTAGCGCTCACCAGCAATTTTCAAAATTTTTCTTGCGCTCTCCGGTGTGTCCTCCATGTCCCAGGAATCTTGTACATTGTATAACAAGTTGCTGTAAACGTACAGGATGGAGATTGCAAGAAAAAAAATACTTGTGTGGCGGTGTGAAAATACTAACCAGAATGTCTCGTACTATATCTCTCTTGTTACTATGGCCAACCTCTGCCCACTTCCTTGCACTGCTGAGGGATGCATGTTTTTTTGTAAACATAACCACATCATCGAAAAAGTGTCGCTGATTAATACCAACTGCAGCACCCAGAACTGAATTGGTAGCTTCACATGCTCCGTTCTACTAACTAGGGATGCATAGCGTATTCTGGCAACCTTAAGTCCTTTAGCCACACTTCTTCCTAGCTTCATTCCTTCTGTTACATTGATTCAAACAGTAAACAATTAAAGCAATTTACCGCCTGAACAAGTTTAGTATCATGTACAAATATTGTGAAAAGAAGAAAAGTTTGATGTTCATACCATCTTCAGGACGAGTGCGGCAAATACGAGCATGGGACGACCGTGTCGTGCCAGCACCATTTTGTTCTGTAGTACTCCCTCCTGGTTTATATTAATTTTCGCCAACAAATGAATTAAAAATTAACTACTACAGTAGTTAGGACTGTCCTAATGACAACTATTTTGATGGGGGGGGGGGTTACATTATTGACTTCTTTGTTGCTGTTCATACCCTAAAATGAGCCATAAGGTACACGTCAGTGCCGATACTCACTCGTAGTACTGTAGAGGATTTTCTGTCCATAAGCGAAGTAGGCAAGACTGTGAGGAGGCATGCAGCTGGCAATGCTAGACTACACAAAGATAGGGTTCGCCGGTTCGGTCTGACTAACATCAGCCGGAGCGTGTCTCAAAGAGAATTATTAGTTGCAGGGCAAGTAATGAACGTCAGCGGTAGCAGGTGGCGAATGCAAGACAGATAAGGCAGGCAGTTTGCGGGATTGAAATCCTCTGCAGTCCTGCACCTACATTAGCTGCCACTGACATGTGGGCCCATGAGACATTGGGTCTACTTGTCAGTGGCGGCTACTGCAGGTGCAGTACTGCATAGTGCCAGCCTGCGACACTCTACAAAGTGAGGGTTCGGTCTCGCTAAAACTCTCGAGGAGGATTGGTGGCAGGGCGAGTAATGGCCAGGGATTTGCGGGCGGCGGGGTAATCATAGCACGCGAAGGATGGGATGTGGCGATGGGCGAGGGAGACGCATCGGGGAGGACACTGAAGTGACCAGCAGCAGGGCGTGGGCGTGGGCGCCGGTGCCGGCCGGAGTGGCCGGCCGCGAGAGAGCCCAGCGTGGAGGCATAAAAAATTCACGCCATCACACAGGCTGATGAACTGTTAACAATAAAGACTAAGTACTAGTAAGAAAGTAGAATTGCAAGGCATGCTAAAACAATTAGCAGAGCATAGGAAAGAATGCAAATGACCATGATACACCCATCATCAATACAACTAAAGGACAGAACGTAGTCTCTCAAAATTCTCCAAATTCAATGCCAAAGGAGTAGAGTAAAAAACTAACACGCTCTGCCAAAACAAATGGCATGGTAGAGAGGCAGGTAGTAATGTGATGTGATATGGGTAGTTGGAAGCTACTACCGAGGATAGAGTTGGAGTGGGACATTTTTTAAGCTCCAAAAAGTAAAATTACGCTGGGGCGGAAGGATTATTTCTGGTTTGTATATCTATACCTGCTGTTGGTTCATTCATCATAGTAGTACCAGGGATTGAAGAACCTCGGGGTTCCTGAACATCATGTGCTGCAATATTCTCTGCGTACAATCCAAATGATTTAGTGTTGTCTAAATTTATTTAATTTTGATAATAAACACATTTATGGTTATACCAGGTGCTTGTTGGCCACCATGAATGCTTGTAGACGACATCACGGTTTGATGTCTTGTTCCTAATGTAAAGAGCATTGTAAGTAGTCATTTTAAATAACAGTGATAAGTCAGCTTACATGATTGACGTAGATTTTGGATCGGACGGTGTGCTTTCTATAAACTGCAGTGTTTGTTACTAACGGAGGAATTAGAAAAGAAATAATAGAAAAAACGTACGATTCGAGAAAGCCACAAGAATGAAAAAAAGTGAAAACCATGGGAACTAAAAATCTTAGGAATACAAATTCGTAAAACAGGAATGAGAGTACAACATTTGGAGTGGTTGATCAGATAACCCGTGCGTCATTTACTTCTAAATCCAGAAATTACATACTACTACCTCTGGTTTCTAGTATTTGTCGTTCCCAGCCAGGAATTGAACTAGAAATACACTACCGTAATAAGCTGTCGGAGCAACATTTATTTAGGGACAGATGTAGTATGTATATATATATATATATATAACTAAATTTGTGAAACAGAAGACCACATTTCTTATTTGTTAATTTATTTAATCTTCGTATATCAGGATGGATCGTGTATAACTTAACTAGGCCAAAACTGCATGGATCGTGTAGAACCAAGCCAATATAGCTCTATAAAAAGACGACATGGATCGTGTAGTTTACCTAGCACAAAACTAGAGTCCGGGATGCAATGTCGCGGGGAGGTGTCGGTGATGAAGAGGTTCAGTAGAGCTCGTCAAACTTGGTCGCCCGGCGTTGTACCCCGGAGTCAACACCACCAAGAGTTTCGTGCATCACTGCGAGATCCATGGGGGAAAAATTTTAAAAACCGTGAAATGAAGACAAGGGAATTTCTTAGGAATACAAGTATGGAACAGAGGACAGAGAGACAACACACTTGGTGTACTGCGAGATCATCGGAAGGGCAGGGCAGCGGTGTGTCGGGAACGGAGGCCAGTATTTCCATTTATACTCATCGTGGCTGAAATAGAGTTACAATAATAGGCGGGACTGAAATTGGAGGCACAGGTAGTGAAAATTGAATTGTCAAAATCTCAAATGTGGCACGCCAAGTAGAACGATAAAATTTTCGCTGAAGTGGAGAATTTGACGCAAGCCGTGCCCTTGTGCACGCATCCAATCGTGATTAATTACATCTCATGTCGCGTCGATTCCTGGACATGGTGCGTGCAGCTAGAGGGGTAGACTTCGTCTTAGGACAACTTTCTCACTTCTTAATTCATCTTTGTTGCCATGCATGGAGATCAAAATCTAAAAGCAGTCATCTGCTAGCTAGTGGGACATTCCAAAAAATACGAAAAAAATATGAATCGCCAAATGTATATGTGCTAATGCAAACGATATGCAAATACATCCAAGTCCACGAAAGGACGATGGTAAACAATCATGATTTGGTAACATTAATCACAATGAAATGATAACATGTAGTATATACTACTACATACTAAAAATACATTTTCCCATGCTACCTGTTAGTACTGCATACTACTTTACAGACCGCTTTGTAGGCCCCGCTGCGGTCGATCTCCTGGCACCTCTAGCGGCTAAAGTATCATACAGCCAACTTTACAAATGATCTTACTCGAACTTTTCGAGCTTAAGCTCATCAAGCTGGCAATACTCAACTTCATAGTCAAACTTTCAATCAAAACTAAGTTTGGTCCTTCAACTTTCAAATGGGTCAATTATTTAGTCCATCAACTTTAAAAAACTGTTTCACTTTCATCCTTACTCTGAGTTGGTCATCCACACATTGACATGTCACATAAGATAGTTAATGTATTTTTAATCCTATTAATTTGTGATAGAAGTTTGTTTTATCTAAATGTTTGAAGTATGCATCATTATATGCATGTAAACTCTTTCTCATGTTGAAGCAAGCGGGCAAGAGTTTATGAAACGATTTGAATGGACCCCTTAGTAGGATAGCTGTGAAGTACAACCGTCAGATCAAAATAAATGGTGGATGCAGCCTTTACTGCACGCATGCAGCAAAATGTCGCTACGTCAGGCGATCCTAGTCCCGGCAGGTATGCTCCGATTCCTGTCCTCCAACTCCACCTAGGCTTCTGATGACGCAGACGGTTCACCACAAGGCCGTAGAAAGGATAAGCACGCACACATGTAATAGTCATTTTTGACTGCGTTGGTCTAACGTCATTGTTTGACTATGTAGGCCTACGTTTAGTCATTAACGCTAGCTTTTGAATATTTGTAGTGCGAAGGGGTTTTGTTTTGGTTTCACACTACGCTAGCTAGCCTATATAAAGTGTATTTGTGTTCCCTCATGAATACACAAGAAACATTCTCCATACAGAATGAAACTTGCATGCCGCTTTCTTCTGCTGGTGGTTCGAAGGAAACTACACGACTGGTCGGGTACACATACGGTACGGGTGTGCCGGTGTACCTTAACCCCCCGTACGTCGTCCATCCTCAGTGGTTGTTGGGAAGAGCCTTACATGTATGCTCTGATTCCAGTCCTCTTATTCCATCTCTAGTTTTCTGATGACGCAGGTGGTTCACCACCAGGCAAACCAAAAAAGGTTGAGCGGCATGCAAGTTTTTTGATGAAAAACTGACTGCAGCCTGCTGACGCATCCATCTCTTGTTTTTTGATGACACTCCCGCTGACGTGTCATCATCTTATTTTGTGAATGTATGGTAGTTAAACTAAGCATTAATAAAGGGACCAATAACATTTTAACACATCAGCGGGATGATGCATGGGAGGAATGAATGGGAGGGACACGACTTGTATACTCCCATTCAGTGCTTCCATGCATGCTACTACTTAAGTTTCATGATTTTATTGGCCCTTTCATTTACCTAACATAATGTTTGATTTAACCTCAACCAATTAGATGATGACACATAAGCGGGAGTACGCATGGAAGCACAAACGGGAGCACCGAAGTTGCATCCGAATGGGAGGCCCCCACAGCCAGTTTGTCATCAAGAAATTTGCATGCCGCTCATCACCGAGGCTTTGCTGGTTTGTCTGGTGGTGAACCACAAGCGTCATCGGAAACCTAGATGTGGTTAGAGGACAGGAATTAGAACATACATGCAGGGGTCTTCCAACCACCACCGGGGATGCACGACGGGGTTAAGGTACACGCCGGGACACTCGGACCGTACATATGTGCCAGTGAAGATGGAACTCAACAGTCTCACAGTTATGGATAGAAAAAAGGAAGAAGAAAAAGGATGGCGCGTGTTTCGATCTATGAACCCCGAGACTGCTAGTCCCGATTCCGCTGAGTCATTGTTGTTGTACGTGGTGTTTATTTGAGACAATGCAACTTCTGGTCATAATGATAAGAATTAAAAATAGGAGTATATCAGATTAAAAAATCTTAATCACGCCAGGTCGTATAATGGCCAGACACTCTCCAATCCACTTAGATTGAAGTGGAACCACTCCTACCCAAACGAGGAAAAAAAATTTATGGATACGGTATGAATATCCAAGGCTGTGCATACCGTTCCACATTTGTGACATGTGTCCACATGAATGGACGAATGAAGCAGTTGCATGACTGTGACATGTGTGCACATGAACGAACGAGGTCGTATGATGGCCGGACATGACAGGGATAACGCCAAGGATTCGTATCCTTTTAAAGCATAATTTTGCCTGCATACGATGGGCCCTTCGCATGTCAAATTTAAATTTTCTCCTGTTATCAAAAAACAGCTCCTTTAACGACGCCAAATTTCGGTACATGGGCTCACGCGTACGTGGGGACGAAAACCAATCGTTCCAGCGCAGTTTCGGCCCAGGAATACAAAGTGACTTAGCGCATTTTCAGCCCACGAATAACAAGCGGCCCAGCACAGTGTTGGGCCTACTGTAATAGCTTCACGTACGCTTTGTCCTGGCTGCCTCCCCGCCAAACCCTTCGATCAACAACGGCCCCCTCTCCTGATTGCACTAAATGCGCCTGGGGGAGCATCCGCCGGCCGCCACGCTCTTGGAGGAGCATCCGCTGGCCGCCACGCTCTTGGAGGAGCATCCGCCGACCGCCACGCTCTTGGAAGAGCATCCGCCGTCCACTGGCATGGAGGAGCATCCGCCAGCCACCGCACGTGGAGGAGCAACAGCGCTAGGTACAATTGCTCACATAATGTTATTGTAGTTCAATCCTCTTACGGATACGCTGATTGAATTGTAGGAAGCGATGTCAGAAGATAAGACATGGATGGGAAAAGACAGGCGTGCAAAGGAGTGGCAGGATGGAATGAAGCCATTTTTAAATTTAGCATTCCAGGGCACTCGTGAAGCAGAAACTAAGCATTGTCCTTGCATGAAATGTCATAATATTTGCCACGGGAGACGCAAGGAAGTTCATCTTCACTTGCTTCGTAATGGGATGTCATTTTATTATACTTGTTGGGTACACCATGGAGAAAAATGAGTTGAGAAAAAAATTTCTGAGCAATCAGCAAATAATGAGGAGATAATTTTCGATGATGTTGCTATGGAAAATATGTTATCTAGCCTTCTTGGAGGCACTGGTGATCATGGTGGTACTTCAGCAGGTGTTGATGATCCAGAAAATGCTATAAACCAGCAGGAGCCAACTGGGTGTGCAAAGTCATTCTATGACTTATTAAATGATGCCAAAAAGGAGTTGTATCCAGGTTGTGAGAAGGTGACCCAATTATCCTTCATTGTCAGGTTGTACCAGATAAAGTGTTTAACTGGTTTGAGCAAAAAAGTTTGTGAGTTCATCCTTGAACTATGCTCATATGTGCTTCTAGAGGGCCATTGCATTCCTAATACACTTGATAAAGTTTAGAAGGTTGTTCGTGACCTCAGGCTGAGCTACAAAAATATCGATGCATGTGTCAATGGCTGCGTGTTATTCCAGAAGGACTATTCTCTACTGGATCGATGCCCAAAATGTGGTGAATTAAGATGGAAAAATAGTACTAGTGGGGATGCAAGAGAGGCTTTACCTTGTGGAAAAGCCAAGAAGCTTTTAGCACGCAAGATTCTACGATACTTCCCTCTTATTCCCCGTCTTCAAAGGTTTTATATAGCAGAATCAATGGCATCAAACATGCGCTGGCACAAAGAAGAACGTATTGATGATGCAATATTATGCCATCCTGCAGATTCGAAAGCATGGAAGCATTTTGATAGCATTCACCCGAATTTCTCATCTAATCCTCGCAACATAAGACTTGGGCTAGCATCTGATTGTTTCAATCCTTTTGGAGTAATGAATGTTTCTTACAGTACATGGCCTGTGATTCTAATCCCTTATAATCTACCACCTTGGTTGTGTATGAACCATCCTTATTGGTTGATGTCAATGATAATTCCTGGGCCAAAGTCACCTGGAAACAACATTGATGTGTATCTGCAGCCTTTGATTGATGAGCTGCTGAAATTATGGTCTAATGGTGTTGAAACATACGACAGTTCTAAGAAGGAGGCATTTCTCATGCGAGCTTCTATATTGTGGACAATAAATGATTTTCCAGCATATGCAATGCTATGTGGATGGAGCACAAAAGGTAGGCTAGCATGTCCATACTGCCATGTAAACATTGACGCCTTGTGGTTGAAACATGGACGAAAGTATTGCTACATGGGTCATTGTCGTTTCCTACCTCAGGATCACCGGTGGCATCGGGACAAAGCTTCTTTCAACAACAAAATAGAGAATAGAGAGGCTCCAACGTCACTCTCTGGTCATGAAGTACTCCAATAATACGAGACTTTTGATCAAGTGAGTTATGGAAAGACGAATAATAAGAGAAAGCACACTGAGGAAGATAGGTGGCATAGTTGGAAGAAGAAAAGTATATTTTTTTTCAGCTACCGTATTGTAAGACATTGCTAATAAGGCATAACTTGGATGTCATGCACATTGAGAAAAACATTTGTGATAGCATATTGGGTATATTGCTTAATATGGATGGTAAAACAAAAGATAGTCTACAAGCTTGTTTTGATATGCAGGAAATGGGTATACGGCCAAAGCAACATCCGGTGGGTATGAAAGGGAAGTATGATTGTCCATCAGCATCATATACTTTGCAAAAGGATCATAAGACCACCTTGTGCTAGTTTTTGGCGGATGTGAAGATGCCCGATGGTTATGCCTCAAACATCAAGAGAAGTGTGGACATAACAGCACGTAAGGTATCATGTCTAAAAACTCATGACTGCCATATTATATTTCAGAAGATCCTTCCTATTACAATATGTGGCATATTGCCTGAAAAGGTTGTTGAAACTTTAATTGAGTTTAGCAGATTCTTTTCTGGAATTTGTTCTAAAGAATTGGCGGAACCAGATTTGGATAAGATGATTGAACAATTTCCTGAAACAATTTGTAAGCTTGAGATGTTGCTTCCTCCCACTTTCTTTGATATCGCGGTACATCTTCCAATCCATCTTGGCAAAGAAGCTCGCTTGGGTGGACCTGTTTCTTACAGATGGATGTATCCAATTGAGAGGTATCTTGGTACATTGAAGAGGTATGTACGTAACAGAGCTCACCCGGAGGGTTCTATAGCTGAGGTATATATTATGGAAGAGTGTATGACTTTTTGTAGCCAGTTTTTGGATAACATCAGCACCAAGCTTAATAGGCCAGAACGTCATGAAGCTGCATCTAGGAATGAACCTTCTCTCGAGTCTAATATATTTACAGAAGTTGATAATTCTAAAAAAGGGTTTAAATGGGGTGAACTTACTATGGTGGAACTACATAACATCAGGCACTATATTATTTCTCATATTGAAGAGGCCTCTCCATGGATCAAGTACGTATAACACTCAGATGTTCTATACTATATTAAGGGATCATGCTTATTGTAGATGGCTAATTTAATTTTGTACCCTTTTCAGTGAGCATTTTGAAGAGCTAAAAAAATTCATTCTCGTGATGTTGAAAAATGCCATAGAGATGAGTTTGTTTATTGGTTTCAGAAACGAGTATGTACATGCAAGTTTTTACTTTGATGAAATATTGAAGAAATATATGTTCTGAAGTTGGTTTATCGATGACCCCTTTTATACTAATTAATGTGTACAGATTACGACATTACACAAAGAAGGCAAAGTAACCGATTATTTGTATGCATTATCTAGAGGACCTGATCGTCGGGCACATATTTTTAGTCGATCATTCATAAATGGCTTCTTCTTTCTACCAGCAGAGGTGGAAAAAGATTTACAGATGCAAAACAGTGGTGTTGTTGTTCGAGATGGTGATCATGAGTGGTATGGAGTAATCAAGAAAATGATTTCTGTTGATTTTGAAAAAAAATCAAGAGGTTTTGTTATTTGAATATGAATGGTTTGATCGGCCTCGTTCCGGTCAGAGCCAAAGCAGAGGCTACAAAATGGATCAATACGGAATGATAGATGTTGACACTACTATTTCTCAATTTATGTATGAGCCTTACATTCTAGCTACCTAAGCAGAACAAGTTTTTTACGTTAGAAGTGTGAAGCAACCTAAATGGGCTACAGTTGTTAAAATGAAGCCGCGCAACCTTTTTGCCATCCCCCCTGGAGACAGTGAAAATAATGTCACTGAGACGATGGAGGCTGAGACATTATTTGATGATCAAAGGCTTATTGATATAAATGAGGATATGACCACATGGGATAGGAATGAGAATGACATTGACAGAGCAACCGGTGATGCTTCCGCTCTTTCAAATGAAGATGACGACGACAACGACCACGACAATGATGATACATATATTAATGATGGTATTGTACCTCCAATATTGAGGGAGGACAACGAAGATGATGATTTTTTCATATCGGTACTGTGTGAGCTAGTTGTACATGAACTATGTAACGTTTGTGTTCCGTGGTGATAGATCTTAACGCCACCAATTGGTATTTCGTGGCAACGTATCCTAATACAACGATTGTGTTTCGTGGCGATAGATCCTATCGCCACGAACTTGTGAATCGTGGCATAAGTTCCTAATGCAACATTTGTGTTTCGTGGCAATAGATCCTAACGCCACAAACTAGTGAAACGTGGCAAAAGTTCCTAATGCAACGATTGTGTTCCAGGGCGATAGATGCTAACGCCACGAACTATTGAATCGTGGCAGCAGATCCTAATGTAATGATCATGTTTCATGGCAATAGATGCTAATGCCACGAACTAGTGAAACGTGGCAACAGATTCTAATGCAATGATTGTGTTCTGCGGTGATAGATGCTAACGTCACGAACTATTGAATTGTGGCAACAGATCCTAATGCAACGATCGGGTTCCATGGTGATAGATGCTAATGCCACGAACTAGTGAATCGTGGCAACAGATTCTAATGCAACGATTGGGTTCCGTGGCGATAGATGCTAATTGCACGAACTAGTGAATCATGGCAATAGATTCTTATGCAATGATCGGGTTCCATGGCAATAGATACTAACACCACGAACTATTGGATCGTAGCAACAGATCCTAATGCAACGGTCGGGTTCCGTGGCGATAGGTGCCAACGCCACAAACTAGTGAATCGTGGCAACAGATCCTAGTGCAATGATCGTGTTCCTTGGTGATAGATGCTAATGCAACGAACTAGTGAATTGTGGCAACAGATTCATGGCGATAGATCCTAATGCCATGAACTAGTGAATCGTGGCAACAGATCCTAGTGCAACGATCGTGTTCCGTGGCGATAGATGCTAATGCCACGAACTAGTGAATCGTGGCAACAGATTTGTGGTGATAGATGCTAACGCCACAAACTATTGAATCGTGGCAACTGATCCTAGTGCAACGATCGTGTTCCATGGCGATAGATGTTAATGCCACGAACTTGTGAATCATGGCAACATATTCGTGGCGATAGATCCTAACGCCACGAACTAGTGAATCGTGGCAACATATTCTAATGCAACGATCGGGTTCTGTGGTGATAGATGATAATGCCACGAACTAGTGAATTGTGGCAACAGATTCATGGCGATAGATCCTAATGCCATGAACTAGTGAATCGTGGCAACAGATTCTAGTGCAACGATCGTGTTCCGTGGCTATACATGCTAATGCCACGAACTAGTGAATCGTGGCAACAGATTCGTGGCGATAGATCCTAATGCCACGAACTAGTGAATTGTGGCAACATATCCTAATGCAACGATCGTGTTCCGTGGCGATAGATGCTAATGCCACGAACTAGTGAATCGTGGCAACAGATTCATGGCAATAGATTCTAATGCCATGAACTAGTGAATCGTGGCAATAGATCCTAGTGCAACGATCGTGTTCCATGGCGATAGATGCTAATGCCATGAACTAGTGAATCGTGGCAACAAATTCGTGGCGATAGATCCTAATGCCACGAACTAGTGAATTGTGGCAACAGATCCTAATGCAACAATCGTGTTCCGTGGCGATAGATGCTAATGCCATGAACTAGTGAATCGTGGCAACAGATTCATTGCGATAGATCCTAATGCCTCGAACTAGTGAATCGTGGCAATAGATCCTAATGCAACGATCGTGTTCCGTGGCGATAGATGCTAATGCCACGAACTAGTGAATTGTGGCAAAAGACCAAGCTTACTGCAATGATTTAGTATTCGATGCAGTACAATCGTTGCAACAGGGCGGAATCTTTGTTGTGTGAATACATTGTCAAAGGGGGATGTGAATTTTTAATGATAAGTATGCAAGGGGGAGAAATTGGTTACACATTGCACATATTCACAATTGTTTTTGGCATGATTCCTTTTAGAGGGAGAATTTCTTTTTTTTTTCTCATCTTATTTCTGTTTTACAAAGGGGGAGAAATTGTTTTCAAAACTTTTAATGTGAATAAACCAATGTTCGGATGTTAAGTAGCGTTGCCGATGCATTCATCTAGGGGGAGACTGTGAGACCTATGTGTGCTGAATACATTGGCGTTGACAATAAAAGTTTTGAATGCTGCCATAACATCTTTTTTAGCAAGGTCCGACAAAAGGTTCGACTTCTTTGTCAAGGTTCGACATGTTTTTGGGTAGCTCCGATGAGTTTTGTCTTTAGCTCCGGCATGTCTTTGATAGCTCCGTCATGTCTTTGTTAAGCTTCGATATGTTGTGCTAGGTCCGACTTATGTTGGTTAGCTTCGACATGTTTTTCTAGCTCCGACTTTTGGGATGACTAGTTCCGACTAGTTTTGGTTAGCTCCGGCGCTAGGTCTGACTAGCTTTGGTAAGCTTCGGTGCTAGGATGTACTAGCTTTGATAAGCTTCGGCGCTAGGTTTGGTAAGCTCCGGCGCTAGGTTGTACTAGATTTTGTAAGCTCCGGCTCAAGCTCCGGTTAGCTTTGGCAAGGTTTGGAGCTTGATCGTAATGTTCCAAATTTTCACGTGAAATGTTTCGAATTTGCTTTACACTTATGGAAAGGCTGCTTAGTTTTCTTTTACTAAGTTTTTGATGTGTTTTGGTGGTTAAGGCTTATATCGTTTTGCTGTGCTTTGCAACATGCTTATGTGAGGTGCTCACGTAAGGTGTTGTAGTTTCGGAACTAACTTGAGTCAAGTCACAGACTTGGGCTCGTACGGATTTGTTGTTTGTTCATGTGCAGGTGTTGCTTGAGTTCAAGACATGGCTGGTGACGGGATCCATTGAACCAGTCTTAGGGAGAAGATGAGGTTCAACAACCATGTTCGGGAGGAATTGTGGTTGAGTTGATCGGGAGGTTGCGCAGCATGTTTGAATCAAGAACAATGCATATGAAGGTATCGTGGACGTCATTGGAAGATGTTTGAACGTGTGCAAGGGGTGCATGGATGTGGATACATGGTTCTGGGGCATGATGAAGAGATGTGGACGTAAAGAATTGGTCGGAAAGGTCCAACCGACTAGGTTATGGACTCAGGCTGCGGGTGAGTCGTGTTTGACTCAAACATGGAAAGTTTTGAGTTGGTTATGATAGGATTTCGTGTGGGTCACGAATTTGAGTTGTTTTATGAATGTAGGATACGTTCAAAGGTGTTTGGAAGTCTTAAAATTGCTTCTATCTGCGTATAGAAGAGTCCTAAGCAGTTATGGAAAGTTTCGATTCGTGAACGGAGTAGGATTAGAGTCCTGATTTGAGTTGGGTTAGCTTTCGAGCTGGTTATATAAGCAAGGGAGGCCAGAGCTCATGGTGTACGATTTTGGTACTGTTCCTCTTGTGTTCTATTGAATAAAATTTGTAGTTTGAAGGAATTTTTGTGCCTTGTTTGTCCGACTTGTTTCAAACAAGTTTTACTCGACGAGTTTCTGGACAACACTATCTTTCGTCGGTGGTTTTATCATAACTCGAGTTTTACAGATCCAATTGACGTGATTCTTTTTGAGTTTTCTTCAAAACTTGATTATCCATCATCTGTCAAAATTTCATGGTCATTGGATTTGTGGTTTCTGATATACACGAGTTTCTTTGCAGCATTCCAGAACTGTTTTTCTCGGGTAGGACAGATTGACCTTTGTTCGTTCTTTCGATCATAACTTGAGTTTCTCTCGACGGATTTGAGTGATTCTTCTTGTGTTTTCTTCACAACTTGATTCATTATGATATATATTACTTTTGTCACGGTGAAACACGTTTATATTAGTTTCACACACGATTTCTCTAACAGATCGTTTTTCTGTCGAAAGGGTTGGGATTTAATTGTCTCCGCTGCGTAAGATTTTTAAATCTACCATTCACCCCCCCTCTGGTAGATTTTCACATGCTCTTCGATCCTAAAGTTTGGTAGCAACCTTTGCATGTTTTCAACTCATTACAGTAGATTGCATGTTCCTATCATTCGGTTTGGCAAGTGCAACAAATTTTGCATGAAAGTTATGAGATCTAGCAATCATTTTTTCCTTTTTCTGTTGTTTAGCTAGTCGATAACAAAAATATATGACATGATCATCTCTATTACAGTAGGTACAATGAAATTTAACTTTGTGTTCATGTCTAGATGAGCAAACAACATTTTTATTTGAAACCGAATGAGACAACACTCCTACAGATTTGAAAACCACTTCTTTTTGTTTAGGAACTGTTTGAATCAAACCACTTCATAATGACTTTACAATTTCAGGTGGATGTGCCTTAGCATGAGCATGAGAATCAAAACCTAAACCAGTTTTATCATTACAAGACTTTGAAGAATTCAGCAGCAAGTTTAGGTTCTTATTCCCATTACAAAATTGATCTAATGTCCTATGCATGTTATCAAGTTTATTAGACAGATCAAGGCAATTTTCACATGAAGTTTTTCCTTTTAATTTGCAATTGGAACAAAATTTAACTTCATGATAATGTAAAGCATTGTTCAATATAGAAATTTCATTCATAGCATCTTGTAGTTTCTTATAAGATCATCACAAGTAGAACAATGCAAATCAAATGTAGAACAGCTAGCATCTTTCAAGTTTTTATCATTAAGTGCAGCAAGCTCTCTATTCTTTTCAATTTCTAACTCAAGTTTATCAAGTGTGGAGGTGTGCGCACATCTTAATGAGGACAATTGTTCGTATATTAAATCACATGAGGGACGTGCATCATCACTAGGAATCAAAGTTTTTAAATAGTTGATTTCAGATTCTAGTGATTCAATTTTAGCAGCACTATTCCTAAGCTTTCTGTCCTTTTTTCTTGACAATAATAGTTGCACAAGAAATTGCATCACACATTTCTTCGCTAGTAGGACATATGTCTTCATTGTCGCAGTTGTGTTATGCATCCTCCATACTTCATCTTGATTTGCCCGCCATGAAGCACAAGTTTGTCAAATCATCTTCATCTTCGTCACTTCCAATGTCCACGTTGCTTGAGCCATGTTCTTGAAGTGCGAAGACAAAGCTATTCACCAATTGGCGTCCTGTAAAAACCTTTTTCTTCTTCTTCTTGTATGCAGAGGAGTGCTTCGTCCTTGTTTGCTTTTCATCACGAGATGTAGTACCTGAAAGGTTAGAGCAATTCATGCGAAAATGTCCTGTCTTACCACGTTCGAAGCATCGTTGAGGTCCGGCACTTCCTCTCCTTCTAGTTCTCACATTTTGCAATGCTTCTGAGAACCTAGTAGAGAAAAGTACTAGCTCCTCCTCTAGAAACTCCTCAATTTGTTCAAGGGTTAGAGATGACAGCAAAGCAAGTGTACCACGAGATGAAGATTGGTCGGAGCTAGGCATATCACGTTGAGAAACAAATTCAAGAGACTTGTTGGGGTTCTTACGTGATATAATGTTAATTTCATGAGTTTTTAACTTGGAATAAAGCACATCTAAAGTAAGTGTACTCATGACATTAGATTCACGAATAGATGTAACTTTCATCTCCCAAATTGACATATCTAATGCACTTAGTAATTGTCTAGCATTCTCAGCATCTGAAAAACTAACATTGACGCTACAAGTTGCTGAACATTTTATTAAAGCGAGCAAAGAGATCGTCGATGGACTCACCTGGTTGCATCTCAAAGCGCATGTACTCCTTTTTGAACATGTCTTGCCTTACCTCCTTGATTGTGTTGGATCCTTCGTGATAGTCGCCAAGTGCTTTCCACACATCGTATGCAGATCAGAGGTGTGCAACACGGTCGAAGTCACTTTGAGTTAATCCTTGTATGATCAACTTCCGAGCCTTGTTGTTGTTGTCGACATCTCTCAGATTTGTAGCTGTAACTTGATCGTTTGATGGCACATCATAAGGCTTGTACATATTCTCCCATATTGCAAAGCCTTGCGCCTGGATGAAAGCCTCCATGTGTGCCTTCCAAACCTGAAAATTAATACCAGCAAACACACAAGGTTTGGCGGAGTATTTCTCCATGATGATTAGTTAAGAACATGTGCAAATCACAAATATTAGAGCATCGTGGCTCTGATACCAATTGTAGGATCGAAGAGCACGTGAAAAGCTACCAGAGGGGGGTGAATGGTAGATTAAAAATCTTACATAGCGGAAATAATTAAATCCCAACCCCTTCGGCAGAAAAATGATCTGTTAAAGAAATCATGTGTGAGACTAATCTAAACGTGTTTCATCATGACAAAAGTGATAGTTATCGGAGAGAATCATGTCGCAAAGATGACACAACAAGAGTCACTCAAATCTGTCGAGAGAAACTCAAGTTACGATCAGAAGATCGAACAAAGTCAATCCGTGTGGATCAGAAACCACAAATCCAATGACCGTGAAATTTTGACAGATGATAGATAATCAAGTTGTGAAGTCAACCCAAAAAGAATCACATCAATTAGATCTTTAAAACTCGAGTTATGATAAAACCATCGGAGAAAGTTAGTGCTGTGCAAAAAACTCGACGAGAAAAACTTATCTGGAACAAGTCGGAGGAACAAGGCACAAAAGTTTCTTTCAACTACGAATTTTATTCGATAGAACAGAAGAGGAACAACCCAAAGTCGTGCACTACGAACTCTGGCCTCCCTTTCTTATATAACCAGCCCTTAGGCCAACCCAATCTCAACTAGGACTCTAATCCTACTCAAATCACGAATCGAAAGTTTTCATAAATGCTTAGGACTCTTCTATACGCAGATAGAAGCAATCTTAAGACTTACAAACATCTTAGGAACGTATCCCACATTTCTAAAACAACTCAAATTCGTGATACACATGAAATCATATCATAACCAACTCAAATCTTTCCATATTTGAGTCAAACACGACTCAACCGCAGCCTAAGTCCATAACCTATTCGGTTGGATCTTTCTGACCAATTCTTTACGTCCACATCTCTTCATCACGCCTCAGAACCATGTAGCCACGTCCATGCACTCCTTGCACACGTGCAAACATCTTCCAACAACGTCCATGATACTTTCATATGCATTATTCTTAATTCAAACATGTCGCGCAACCTCCCGATCAACTCAACCACAATTCCTCCCGAACATGGTTGTTGAACCTCATCTTCTCCCTAAGACTAGTTCAATGGATCCCATCACCAGCCACGTCTTGAACTCAAGCAACTCCTGTACATGAACAAACAATCAATACTTACGAGCACAAGTCCTCGACTTGACTCTTGTTAGTTCCAAAACTACAACATATTACGTGAGCACTTCACATAAGCATATTGCAAACCTTAGAAAAATGATATCAACCATACCCACCAAAACACACCAAAAACATAGTAAAAGAATACTAAGAAAACTTTCCGTAAGTGTAAAGCAAGTTCGAAACATGGCAAGATAAAAGCAGAAACACTGCGATCAAGCACCGAACCTTGCCAAAGCTAACCGGAGCTTGAGCCGGAGCTTACCAAAGCTTAGCAGGACCTAGCAGCAAAGCTTACCAAAGCTAGTCGTACCTAGCGCCATAGCTAACCAAAACTAGTACAACCTATCGCCGGAGCTGACCAAAGCTAGTTGGAACTAGTCAACCCAAAAGACGGAGCTAGAAAAACATATCGGAGCTAACCAACATAAGTTGGACCTATCAAAACATATTGGAGCTTAACAAAGACGTGCCAGAGCTATCAAAGACATGCCGAAGCTAAAGACAAAGCTCACTGGAGCTACCCAAAAACATGTCAGGCCT
Organism: Tuctoria greenei; assembly: GCA_036927565.1. NCBI lineage: Eukaryota > Viridiplantae > Streptophyta > Magnoliopsida > Poales > Poaceae > Tuctoria > Tuctoria greenei. The sequence continues at coordinate 170,060,963 of JAYESD010000003.1, read as the reverse complement.
AGACAAAGAAAGTCGGACCTATTGTCGGACGTTGCAGAAGCTCGGAGCTAGATTCGGACCTTGCTAAAAAGATGTTATGGAAGCATTCAAAACTGTTATTGTCAAAGCCAATGTATTCAGCATACATAGGTCTCACACAAATTAATAATGTCAACACATGCTAGTGAACATGGTGTTGAATTGACCCACTTCGAGAAACTGCTGGGATTGTTATTTTGTTTGTACCATAAGTTGGTCTTGAGTGATACACCTGTTAGATCCTTAGGCCTGATATCGCCATTGTTTCTCTCTATGTCTAGTTGTGTATTTTGTGACTTCCAAATGCTACTCCATAATAGAGTAGTCATAAAAGTAGTCTTCGGATACATAATAAAACATGGAATGGGATGTGAGCGGATTAAGATGGGATTTGCCCCTCCTAAATAACAGGAGAGATATATCCGACCCTCAAGATAGTCGGATTGGAAAGTGCATGGCCATCCAAGATGATTAAATAGTTAATCATAATGACTAAAAGTTAATCATGAATTAAATCCACTATTTGATCGAGTGAATGGTCGAGCGATCACAAGGATGACATGTATCTCATATTGAGCTTGATTGTTATCTTGTGGCAAAGAGATTTGCGTTTGAATGTATCTAGATTCAGTCGATATGATCTTTATGTACATCCGGAAGTTGGGGTCCTGCTAGGTACCTCTGCTGACTTGTGGTTTGGAAACGATTTCCATTCACGGGCGACTGCACATAAGCTTTTCTATATGGTTGTCTCAAGTGCAAGTGGGAGATTGTTGGTGATATGTCCAAAAGGCAATCATAATAATTCATAATTAAGGCCTGATGGATATTTGATCTATATGTGTTTAGGGTCCTAATGAGTTGTGACCTAAAAGCCCATTAGCACGCCTTATAAATATGAGGGGTAGGGTTACGGGAGGATCACTCGACCACGTGATAGTGAAAGTGCATCTAGCATTCCCTTGTGGGTTTTGGACGATTGATGAAAAACAAATGAGATCCTAATGAATTATTTGAGATGAATGCATGATAACTAAGATTATATAGTTGGTGTACTAAAAAAGGTGAAAAATGAAGTGATGAAGAAAAAGTAAAAGGCCCAACTAATGAATAAAGCACAAAGTAGACTTAATTGTATAGGATGTGTGTGAGAGACACGTCCCAAGAGCTCAAGTCTTTGTGTAGGGGTAAGGGCTTAAAATCAACCTTAATAATTCATTGAGCACCAGACTAGTCCGTTCATAAACTGGACTAGTCCTTTCAACTTTCTGTGGTCTCACTTCACAGTGCATCGGACTACTACATTCGTTGATCGTACTAGTCCGTTAATCTTTCTGATGTTCCATAACACTATGCGCCGGACAAGTCCGTTCATGGATTGGACTAGTCCTAGAAACTCTCTGATGTTTCATAACACTATGCACCGGACAAGTCCGTTTATGGACCGGACTAGTCCAAGAAACTTGTTGGTGTTCCATTACACAGGGCACCGAACATGTCCGAACTACTACCGAACTAGTTCGGCATACCTCACACATATTATAGTTTTTAGTGTGCTGCACATTCCACGCGAATTTTACTCGGCGCACCCGACAAGTCCGATCTCCAAAGCGGACTAGCCCAGCCGCCAGGATCCCTAACGGTAATAATTTTGGAAACACTATAAATAGGAGATCCACGACCCAACAAATACAAGTCTCACATTCTACTGTCAAGAACTGAAACCCTAGCGCCGCCACTCGTCCCAAGAGCACAAAAACACATCTCCCCACAAATCTAAGGTCCTCAAAACTGAAATTCTTTGAGTATTCAGATTTGGGATTGAGAGATTGTTGTCTACGCGTCATTGAGCTCTTGGGGTTTGATCTCTTTACACTCTTGCATTACTTGTAATCTTTTCGAGTGTATTAGATCACTTTTTCTGCTATAATTTTGTTGGGAGCCCTCAACGTGTGAGGTTGCCCCACCAACTCAGTGATTACCCGTGATAGTGGAATCAAGTCGGTCTTGTGTGGTGACTTGATGAGGGGAAAGGTTTTGAAGAGACCCGGCTCTGTGTGGGCCTCCTTAACGAGGACGTAGATCTCTTTGGTGAGATCAAACCTCAGTAAAAATTTGTGTCCCATGTGTTCATCTCTTTACTTTTGCAATTATCATTGTTTAGAGCATTCAATTGATCAAGCTTGTAATCTGAATTAAAATTGTATTCCAAGTGCTTGTTTGCAATACTAATTGTTCAAACAAGTTTGTTTGAATAGTTATTTAAATTCCGCTTCTATAACACATACAATTTATGCTCTAACACTTGATCAGTTCACACCACACAAGCACATCGGACTAGTTCGTAGTTACACAGGACAAGTCCGGTCCACCAAGAATTTAACAAAATTATTATGTGTGCAGGAAAATTTTCAAAGCCTATTCAGCCCCCCTCTAAGCCACATTCAATTGGTATCAGATCAAGCTCTCCATTTACGATACTCACCGCTCGAAGAGATCAATGTCCTCTGACAAGAACAATGAGATCCTAAAGGTTCCCAACACCATAGATGAACAAGACACCAAGGCATTTGAAGTACTCAAGGAAAACAAACACGATGATGAAGATGTGTGTCAACTCAAGGCGCTTATAAGAAAGAAACTTTTGAGCGGAAAGGGCAAGAAAGAAGACGAGAACACGATGGGGAGTGGTCATCATGACTACTCCCGATATCATTATAATTACGATTGTCTTAATTCTAAGAAACATTATCTTTCAATTCCTATGGGAAAACCTCCTCATTTCGATAGAAATGATTATACCATCTGGAAGTATAATATGAAAATGCATCTTATCTCCTTAAACCCCAGCCTTTGGCATGTTGTGTGTACAGGTGTAGATATCCCGGATACCGACAATGAACTCACTCCAGAGCAAGATCAAGAAATTCACCGCAACACACAAGCCATTGCAATGATCACTTCTTTCATGAGCCGAGAAGAGTTTACCAAGATCGATGGACTGGAAAGTGCCAAGAAAATATGGGATACACTCAAGACCACACATGAAGGAAATCGCTCAGTTCGTGAAGCGAAAATTGAAATGCTCGAAGGAGAATTGGGGAGGTTTGCCATTGAGGAGGGTGAATCAGCTTAAGACATACACAACCAAATGAAGTCACTCATCAACAAGATCCGTGCCTATGGAAGCAAGAAGTAGACTGACCATGAGGTGGTCAAAAGGATAATTAGAGCATTTATGCCAAGGAATGTCACCTTGTGCTCTATGATCCAAGAAAGCTTGGGTTTTCACAAAATGACCCCGGATGAACTCTTGGGCAAGGTTATCAACCATGAGATGGTGGAGAAGGAGGCCCAATATGTCAAACACTTAGATGAACTTACCTCCTCCAAAAAAAAGGAAGTTGCCCTCAAAGCAATTGCAAGCCTAAAGAAAAGGAAGTTCGTGAAGCACAAGATGAAGAAGACACAAGTGATGTGAGCACCGATTTGGATGATGAAGATATGGTGCTCTTCATCAAGAAATTCAAGCTCGTGATGAGAAGAAGGAAGGGCAGCAACACAAGTGATGAGAAGATCAAAGTGAAAGGAAAATCCAAGGCACGGCGTACCTACTACAACTATGGCGAGTACGGTCACTTTATGGTTAACTGCACATATGAAGAAACTAAGAAGAAGAAGGAAGCGAAGCCACAAGAGAAGATGAACTTAAAGAAAAGGAGGCAAGCTCACCAAGCGCGCATTGGCATGGAGTGGGACTCAAACGACGAGTCCTCCTCCTATAAAGAAGAGGAGATGGCTACCATTGCCATCAAGAAGCCTACCAAGAAGTCTACGCTCTTCCCGAACATGGGAGGACGGGAGACTCATAATCATACTTGCCTCATTGCTAAGGAAGGCAAGAAAAAGGCTCGACTTACACCTCCCTCGCTTAATTCTTCCATTGATGATTTTGGTAGCTCTAGTAAAAATGAGGAAATGCTTAAAGGTTTTAGTAAAACTATTTTAAAGAAAATGAAAATGTTGTTAGATGAAATTTTTTAGAAGGAGGAGCTTGTCAACAGACAAGAAGATATGCTCATCGGCAAAAGGAAGAGATATCAAGATCTTTAGAAACTCCTTGGGCTTGAGAAGGAGAAGAGCAAATCACTTGAGCATGAGCTAGCCTTGAGTAAGGAAAAAATACTCAAACCTAAAAGACTCACACATTGCAATGAAGGATGAACTTGCCAACTTGTCAAAAGTTAACAAAATTCTTGAAGTGCAAGTTGAGTCACTCAAGCAAAGTGACTCCTCCTCCTCCAAGAGCACACCTTTCAAAGGTGTAAATCCGACAACAACTATAACATGCACGTGCTCTAGAAATAAAAATATTGTTAAAGATGATTCTTCTGTTTCACACGCTAAACATCCATCCCAAATTGGAATCTTTGACAAGGAAAAGATTAAATATGCACATAGTGCATATATGGTCACTAGACCTCCTAACATCAAAGATGGTCTTGGGTTTACTAAAAATAAAAACATGTCTACTAATGTTCAGGTTAAGAAGCAAATTACTTTTATTAAGGAAACATCACATGAATCTGAATTGCAAATATTGTTCTGTACTTTTGATGCTTCCTATGTACTCATGAAAGATAAATTTGGACATGTCTTTGCTAAAGAACGCAAAAACTTGTGTGTGGGTGCCCAAGACTCTTGTCACTAACCTGCGAGGAGCCAAGCAAGCTTGGGTACCTAAAACCAAGAAATAACTCTGTTTTGCAGGCCTACTCCTTCGGTGGATCGAAACGGGTGCTGGACAGTGGATGCACTAATAACATGACCGGAGAGAGGAGTATGTTCGTGGAGTATGAGCGCAATGCTGATCCAAGTGAAGGAATATACTTTGGGGACAACAGCCACGGAAAGGTCCGTGGTAGCAGTAAAATTGAAATTTCTTCTCAACATACTCTTTCAAATGTTTTACATGTCGATTCTCTAGATTATAATCTTTTGTCCATATCTCAGCTATGTGACAAAGGTTATAATTTTTTTATTCACTAATGAGGGTGTGACTATTTTTAGGAGAAGCGATGACTCGATTGCATTCAAGGGAATGTTGAAGGGAAAGCTTTATCTTATTGACTTCAACAAAGATAAAGCTGAAATAAACACTTGCTTGGTTGCAAAAACTAACATGGGATGGTTGTGGCATAGACGGCTAGCCCATGTTGGGATGAGGAATCAGCAAAAACTTCTAAAAGGTAGTCACATCCGAGGTTTAAAAGATGTTTTTCAGAAAGGCGGGTTGTGCAGCGCATGCCAGGCGAGAAAACAAGTGGGAGCACCACACTTCGCCAAGAACGTGATGACTACCTCAAGACTGCTGGAACTTCTTCACATGGACCTCTTCGGTCCAATAGCTTATATAAGCATCGGTGGTAACAAATACAGATTAGTTATTGTTGATGATTTTTCTAGATTTACTTGGGTATTTTTCTTGTATGATATATGAGGAACTCAGGGAATCCTCAAGAAATTTCTAAAAAGGGCAGAAAATGAATTCTCCTTGACCGTAAAGAATATTGGAAGTGACAACGGAACGGAGTTCAAAAATACTCAAGTTGAGGAGTACCTAGATGAAGAAGGAATAAAGCATGAATTTTCGACGCCCTACTCCCCTCAACAAAATGGGATGGCCGAAAGGAAAAAAAGTAGGCCAATTAAGATGGTGAGGATAATGCTGGACAAATACCAGAATTCGGACCAGTTTTGGGCTGAAGCGGTGAACACCGCTTGTCATGCCTTAAACCGACTGTATCTTCACCGACTTTTGAAGACAACGCCATATGAGCTCCTCACCGGTAACAGACCAAATGTTTCATATTTTAGAGTTTTTGGAAGTAAATGTTTCATTCTGAACAATAAACCGAGGAGTTCAAAGTTCGCTTCAAAATTTGATTAAGGGTTCTTGCTTGGTTATGATTCGAACGCATACGCCTGTCGTATCTTCAACAAAGTCTATGGCATTGTTGAAATAGCACGTGATGTAGTGTTCGATGAAACTAATGGCTCCCAAGTGGAGAAAGTTGTTAAGTGTTTTCTAGATCAAGAAGAATCCCATCCCAAGAATTGAGGAGGATGGAACATGGTCATATTTGACCTCAAGAGCAACCACAAGACTCAAGTGCTCAAGATAAACCTCAACAGGAAAATGATCAAGGGGGAGCTCATGCACAAGATAATTATCAGGAAGATCAATATAATCATGGAAGCAATGATCTAGGGGGAGACATTGACAATGAAGAAAATGAAGTGCAAGAAACATCACAAGTCCCTCACCCAAGAGTACATCTGAGTATACAAAGAGATCATCCCATCAACAACATCATTGGAAACATTGCTCAGGGGGTAACCACTAGTTCTTGCATAGCTAATTTCTATGAATATTACTATTTTGTCTCTTTTTGGCACCATATAGGATAGAGGAAGCACTAAAGGATCCAGATTGGGCGATTGCAATGCAAGAGGAGCTGAACAACATCAAGAGAAATGAAGTATGAGAGCTTGCAGAAAGACCAAAGGCGAACATCGTAGGAACCAAATAGTTCATTCAGAACAAGCAAGAAGAACATGAAGTGGTAACAAGAAATAAGGCATGACTTGTGCCAAAAGGTTACTCACAAGTCAAAGGTTTGGACTTCGACGAAATTTTCGCTCCCATAGCTAGACTTGAGTCCATTCGTATTCATTGGCATATGCTACTCACCATAATTTTAAGCTGTATCAAATGGACGTTTGTTGACATTTCTTATGTCATAGATAAAAATCCGCAAGCACACGAAAACAGTCGTGTAACAATTCCTCTTAAGAGAGTATTCCAAGGGTATCGAATCCAAGGAATGTGTGTGTAATCTTACAAACTAATTCACCCAAGGACACAAAGTTGTATTGTAGGCAAGGAAGAGAGGGGAAATCAAAGAATTGATTCTAATTCAAAAGAATTCGCGATAGCTGCTTGCTTCGGGCATGGGTTTACCCCTAGCAATACTAGGACGACTCCCACAAAGAGCCTATGGCATAGCTGAACATGGAGGAACAAAGGACAGATAGGGTTGTCACCACCTACGGCGTACTTCTTCAATCCGTGGGTCTAAGAGATATTCACTGGTGATTTCTAACCTAAGCACCACACTTACGTTCTAAATCACAACTCTAGTTGTTTCGAACACAATGCTACAACTATTGCCTCTAATAAACTAAATATATGAACCCACAAGTAACTACTTGTGCAAACTACTATGAATTGAGAATCAAACTTGAACTGAATTCACAAAGGGCTTAATTGATTTCAGTACACCTTTGTAGGGATACAAGTGTAGAAGAGGGACTTGACAAGCCCAAGCCTCCTTCTCCTAAACTCTCACCACACTCTCTTTCTACTTGGCAGCCTCTAGGACTACACTAAACCTTTGACTGGTATTTTATTCTCCACTTTTTGTGTGAGTGTGAAGTGAGGTGTGGGGTTCTATTTATAGTGGGGAGAAAGGTCGGTTCCCACCACCAATTGCGCTCGAATCGGTCACCCATGACTTCTTAAAGCCGGGGGGAGCCAACATGTGGCGTTTGACCGAGTTTGGCACCATGACCTAGTCGGTCGACTAGGGGGGTCGACCGACCTGGTCTTGGCTCCTTTTGCGATGTGCTTCTTTCAGATCTCTGCCAAGTGTCCCATCGACTGATATTGGTGCTACACCATTGGATGGCCTGGGATACTTCTGTTTGTGGGCCATTTGATCCATGTGGTGACAGCTGGCGTCGCCTGATCGTCGAAATCAAATTTTATTGATTACTCCCTGCATATCTTGGTATTTTGGGTCTAAATTCACCTGCATACAAATAAACACCGACACTTGTGGAATTGGTTCGTATTTAACCCTACCAGTACGTTGTGTTTCTCTTTCATGCTCATTATGAGGTGAATTGATGGTCTAAATATGGCACTTAAGGACCATCAATAAACTCCCCCGCATTTAGTCCTTTGCTCGTCCTCTAGTGAAGGCAAGAAAAAGACTAAGGTGTTGTCATAAATTAGAATACTAGATATTTCAACTCATACATCAAATCATGAATTCCCTCTGTGGAATGTGGCTACCACATCAATTTTGGGTGTTTGAAGAGTGGAATGGTTGGAATGTGATTCTCTTGGATCTTCCCTTGTCGAAATGATCTGACGATTTGCTATATTCGAAAGGTCAAAGAAACAATTTCCCTTACCTCTCATTTGGAATCTCTCAAGTATCTGAAAGTGTTTTCATCCTCACCCTTGCATGTTGTGCCAATTTTGTCCCTATACTAAATATGGCTATATCCAGAGCTTGGTAGGGATAAATGTGGCACACATTGCAATTCATGTATTACTGAGTAGAAAACTTGATCCTATGAGAGACTTATGCAGCAAAAAATGTACAAAGAAAATTCTTGTGCACATGAATGGAATGGGTCTTTGTGGACTCCATTGCTTTCTCTCTTTAAGGATGAAACATGGCTACTTCCTTTTTTTCTCCTCTCTCTTTTTTTTGGCATACTTCCTCTTTTGAACAGTAGATGCTCTTTTTTGTAGCCATGTCTTCTACTCCTTTCTATTTTTCTAGAGAGAAACTGATGATAAAATGTATGGAGTTTCTTTATTGGGTGGATGAATGATGTATACAAATTCTCAACGTGAGAAATTTGGCATGAGTAAGGTGCACAATAATTTCTAGGTCAAAAGGTCCATGCATGTCACTCAATTGGATCAGGAGTACGATAAAGTTCAATGAAAGGCAAAGTGGCATATGTATGTGGTCTTCAAGAATTTATATCATATGGCCGTGGTGGGTAACTAAATGTCCAATGAGAGAATCAGGCAAAGTTCAAGACTCCAAATTGTGCAAATATCAAAATCAATTTCAAGCAAAGAGATATCTCCTCGAATAACTTATTTACCATATCACTCTAGTCAAATACTTAGATGACGTGTTTTTCCTATTTCGCTTGTGGGAATAAAAAACAAGGAAGGTAAATCGAAATATAAAGCATTCAAATTTTAAGCTCAAGCAAATTTTGATTACCAAGTTTTAAATTTTAACTATTGAATTGAATTGATTTCACATATTCAGTATTAAAGATTAAATCAACACAAACAATAATGTAGCATGCATATTCAGGGGTAAGAGATCCAAACCTAATTTTTGGAGCAAAACGAAGCCGTGTGGGGCCCACACCAGGTCGGCCGACCAGCGGGTTCGGCCGACCCCCTTCTAGCCTTCCTGCTTCTCTGTTTCGACGTGTCGAGTCGTATGTTGGGTTGCGATGTGTTTTGAGATGCAATGCTAATTTTGTACATCGGGATTTCACAAATTTGGGGTACCTCCCCCACATTTGTTCCCTGAATTCTTTATTCAACACAAATAAACTAAAGGGAGAACTTTACCGGGTTAGCCGAACCGTTAAGTTCACTTTATTGAACTCAAAATATGGGGATGCCTACATTATTCAATCTAAATTTAGTAAAATAAAAGTTTGGAATAAAACTAAACTAAGCTAGTAAGCATCCTATGCGGTCGGGACATCTAAACTATGGAGCGTTGTAGATGTCGGGCTTCCCGACGGCATTGCATATGCGCCCCAGCTTGGTGCCATGCCACGGCAAACACCATCAATCTCCTCCTTAAGGGATATGAGTTCATCCTACAGTTTTGCCATCTCAATGCGCTGTTCAGCCACTAAGTCCCATAGCTTCTTGTTCTCCAAACGGAGAGAAGCTAACTCCTAGCAAGTTGTGCCACTTTGGGGCCACGAGGAGATTTCCTGTCGCTGTCTCAAAGCCAGGTGGCCCTCTGATGGCTGGTGGTGAGAGGTGACGCCTAATCTTGGAGGGTGACGATCCCGTCGATTCCTCCATCGCCAAATTATCCATTTTCTTGAAAAAGCCTTTTGCATAGCCTCCTTCATGCTTGCGCACCCCATGGATAATAAGGCGGTCTCCCACACAGTGAGGCGATGTACGCGTAGGTGACTTGTGGTGGTGGCTCACTACGTCACCGTCCTTGGTCTTCGTGTACATGAACTCCTCGCTAGGCTGCAGCATTGAGAAACACTCATCTTTTTTTAGGAAAAAGACGGGTCTTGACTGACTTAAGGCCAGCCGTAGTCGGACGACGTGCAGGCGTCGTCGACTTCATGGGCGTCCTCTGAGGGGAAAGCGACGATGCAGCACCATGAGGCGTGGTGCTACACCCATGCGGAGTCGTCGTCAGTGGTGGGATCATGGCAAGAGGTACAACATCTAATGCCATGACAGACTTCAAAGCGAGGGGGGACTTGTCATGTGCCGATGTGATGTCTACGTTCAGGTTGAAAGTTGAGCTAGAGTGGGGATGAGGCACAATTTTTTGTCGGCCATGACTTGGATGGGAGGAACATGAGTTGGTTTTTCCTGGGTGGTGCAAGTTTCTCCTCTCTGTTCCCGTCAATATATAAGCGGAGAAAGCACGATAGCACCGAGAGTCCTACTAGGATAGGTCTGGAGAGTCTGCACTAAAAAACAGAAAGTTGACAGCACAAAGGGGAGGTCGGCCGAACCTAGGGTTTGGCCGAATCCTTCCTGGCTCTGTTAGGGGTAAGTTTTCATGGGTTGGCTTAATGGGCCCCATAGATGAATAATTGGATGGGCCCATTAACTGGACACAGAAAATTTAGACAGAATTTAAAGAAATGGCGTGAAAATCAATAAGATTTATCACGTCAATTTCCTTTTCCCCCCTCCTCTTGGGATTCAAGAAATAATTTGAGTCGGTGTCTATTCAATTTAAATAGCTGATCATCATCACCTTGGAGTGTGATTGCTCCATGAGATGAGATTTATACTATAGTGAAGGGTCCTTCCCATTTACTTCTGAGCTTCCCATGTCCAAAGAGTTTAACCCTAGAATTGAGGAGTATAACTTTATCTTTAGGTTTGAATTCTTTAGGTGTAATCCTCTTATCGTGCCACATTTTAGTTCTTTCCTTATAAATTCATGCACTATGGGACGCCTTATCTCTTCACTCTTCCAACTTAGAGAGTTGCTTCAATTGGTGTTTTCTTGCTTCGTGAAGGTCCATGTTCCACCGCATGATGGCCCAATAGGCTCTATGTTCCGACTCTACTGGAAGATGACAAGTCTTCCCATAGACAAGTTGGAAAGGAGACATGCCGATGGGAGTTTTGTAGGCAGTACGGTATGCCCACAATGCGTCGGGTAGCTTATGCTTCCATCTCGTTCCCATTTCCAAGACGATCTTTTGCAGAATGTTCTTAATTTGCTTATTAGATGTTTCTGCCTGACAACTTGTTTGTGGGTGGTATGTTGTAGCAATGTTATGCTAGACACAAAGCTCCCTCAAAAATTTCTGGAAGGTCTTATCTATAAAATGAGACCCTCCATCACTTATGACCATATGGGGAATGCCAAAGCGTGGGAAAGTGATCTCATGGAACATTTTCCTAGCTTGCTTGGAATCAGAATTCTTGCATGGCAAAGCTTCTACCAATTTTGAAACATAATCTACAACCAACAGGATGTACTCGCAATCTTAGGACCTAGGGAAAGGTCCCATGAAATCAATACGCCACACATCAAATAATTCCACTTGTAGATTATATGTTAGGGGCATTGCATTGCGAGCTGAGATTCCTCCATGCTTTTGGCATTTCCAACATCTGCGAATGAATTCTTTTGTGTCTTCATACATAGAAGGCCAATACAATCCACTTTGCCAGATTTTTACCTGGGTACGATAAACACCATAATGGCCACCATAGGGGCTAGCATGGAATTTTTCAACAAACTTTGTGCCTTCAATTGATGGGACACACCTTCAAAGAAGGCCATCGGCCCAAACTCGATAGAGGTATGGGTCATCCCAAAGGTGTCTACGACTCTCATAGATGAGTTTCTTTTTGTTTTCCACTAGTGGTATGTATCCCATGACCATGAAGTTCACAATATCCGCGTACCAAGGGTGAGAGTTAGTCATCTTGAGAAGCATATCATCTCGCAGGAAGTCATTAATAGGAATGTCCATGGTTTGAGTGACTTCCATACGTGAGAGATGATCTGTAGCTGAATTCTCTACTCCCTTTTTATCCTTGATTTCTAAGTCAAACTCTTGAAGTAGAAGAATCAAACGGATTAGCCTTGGTTTAGCATCCTGTTTGGTGAGCAAATACTTCAATGCAGCATGGTCTGTATAGACTATGACCTTGGCTCCAACCAAATAGGTCCTAAACTTATCGATAGCAAAAACTAGCGCCAAGCGCTCTTTTTCAGGTGTGGCATAATTGAGTTGAGCTCCTGTTAGAGTTTTGCTAGCGTAGTCTATTGCATGATGCTTTTTATCTTTGGTTTGGCCTAGGACCGCACCAATAGCAAAATCACTAGCATCACACATGATTTCGAATGGCAACGTCCAATAGGGAGGTTGAATGATTCGAGCTGAGATGAGTGCCTTTTTGAGTGTTTCAAATGATTTAGGGCATTCATCATTGAAATCAAAGGGATCTTCCTTAGCTAAAATGTTAGTAAGGGGTCTAGCGTCTTTTGAGAAATCTTTGATAAATCTCCGGTAGAACCCCGCATGACCTCAAAATCTATGGATTCCCCTAACATTGATAGGAAGTGGAAGTTTTTCAATGACTTAATCTTTGCTTTGTCCACCTCTATCGCTCTCTTGGACAATAAGTGTCCAAGAATGATGCCTACACGGACCATGAAATGGCACTTTCCCAATTAAGTACGATGTGCTTCTCTTGGCATCTTTGTAAGACCTTGTCTAAATTTTCCCGACAATGATCAAAAGTTTTCCCATATACAGAGAAATCGTACACGAAAACTTCCATGATTTCCTCAATCATGTCAGAAAAGATAGATATCATGCGTCTTTGAAAAGAGGCAGGAGCATTGCACAGTCCAAAGGACATACGCCAGTAGGCATAAGTTCCATAGGTAGATGTGAATGGTCTTACTTTGATCGTTCGGATGGATTGAGATTTGATGATAACCCGAATACCCATCAAGGAAACAAAAGTATGAGTGTTTTGCCAACCGCTCTAACATCTCATCGATGAAGGGTAGTAGAAAATGATCCTTCCTTGTAGCCTTGTTAAGTTTTTAGTAATCTATGCACATCCTCCAACCCGTGACGGTTCGTATAGGAATTAATTTATTCTTCTCATTATGAACGACCGTCATACCTCCCTTATTAGTCACTACTTGAATTGGGCTTACCCATTCACTATGAGGAATAGGGTAGATAATCCCGGCATGCAAAACTTTTAGGACTTCCTTCTCGAATATTCCCCGCATTGCATTATTCAATCATCTTTGGGGTTCCCTTGAGGAGACACTCTCGGGGTCAATGGGAACGTGATGGGTGCATAACGCTGGAGTAATCCCCTTGAGATCCTCTAATGAATAGCTAAAAACAGCTCTATGCTTTTCTAACATGGCAATGAGCTTGAGTGTCTCATCATCTGAAAGATTGTCACTTATGATGACAGGAGCTTCCAAATCGCCATTTAGAATTTTTACCTCAACAGGAGGTTTTGGATAGAACTCTTCTTTTGGCAATTCAATTGCCTCCTGAAATTCATCCTCCTCTTGGATGAAATCTTCTTCTCCTTCAATTTCAAGGGGGCTAAGAATTGAAGAGTTCTAACCTCCTCTAAAGGGTCATCTTGTATAAGAGATTATGCGGATGTCTTCTTGGAGCTCATGATAGGAATAGAGAATTTCCTCCCTCCAAGTTTGACATTGAGGCTTTTTTCCAAGGTAATTTCCATGAGAAACTTCTCAATGGGAATCCCAATCATAATGTCGAAATCTTGAATTTCGAACACAGAAATCTAGGATAGCTTCCACATCTTTGTGTCTCATAGACACTTGTTGTAAAATCCTGCATCCTTCAAGGATGTTTCCGAAAGAATCTCACAAGGATTTACATGTTGGTGCAAATGGCACATCGCCCAGAATGGCGAGAGCACGAGAGTCTGAAATGAGATTTGCTCCAACAGTGGGGTTGTATAGGTCCTTCGTTGGTGTCCCTCTAATAAAGTATAGAATATTTGCCAAAGGTGAGGTCATCCAAAGAATTTCGGGTGACTTCTTAACTTTTGCAGTCCACTCCCTACCTAGAATATAGGTTAACTCCTTAACTGTCTGTTGGATGAACACTCCATCAGGTTGGTCGGGCAGAGTTAATTGCAATGATGGTTTCCTTTGGCAACAGTACTTAGAGGTATTTCCAAAATCTTCAAATATTTCTTCCTCGAAGTAGAAGGGAAACATTGAAGGTTGAATTCTTCTTCCTTCATAGTTTCTGGTTCGGGAGAGGATTCATCCGGCAAGGTTTGAGATAGGCAAGAGATAGGTTCTTCCTTGTCCATGGGTTTATCCTCGGATCTTGACATTACTTTCTCTTGAGGGGGCTCATTAAAACCCATAATGAAGGAAGAATTTTCTAGAATTCGATCTAGAAGATCCTTGCCTTCTTCCGATGTCTTATGGAGGAAATATCCTCAAGTTGTAATGTCAAGATGTAAGGCATACTCTTTGTTCAATCCCGTATAGAAGTGTTGCAAGAGCAATGGATCAGGGATAGACAAATCTGAGCCGGAATTTCTCAAAAGAGAAAATCTATCCCAAGCTGCACCTATAGATTCCTTCTCCTTCTGCTGGAAGCATAGTACTTCCTTCCATAAGGAAACAATTCGGGCAATTGGAAAGAAAGAAAGACAAAATCTATCTCGTGACTCGTTCCAATTTCCATTTGTCTTTCCAACGTTGTGGTCATACCATTATTTGGCTTTTTCCTTGAGGGAAAAAGGAAACAACTTCCATTTGAGAGTTTCTTGTGTCATACCTTTGATCAGAAGGCATGAACACAATTGTTCGAACTCTCTTCAATGGTGGTAAGGGTTTTCACAATCCGTTTCTAAGAAGGATTGCTCCCGAACTACAGATATAAAGCCAGGGCGAAGTTCAGAGCTAGTAGAACAAATGGGTTCCGCCGAAGGCGGTGGCCCATAGAACTCACCCTTTGGGGCAGAACATGAAAGATTGGTGGGCTGCTACATATGTGTGGTGGTGGTATGAAAAGGAAATATAAGATAAGAAGATAGATACAAGGGTGAATAAGGTTCGAATATTAACAGCAACCGTTCCCCGACAGCGGCGCCAGAAATTCTTGTTGACGTTTCTTACAACAAAGATAAAAATCCGCAAGCACACAGAAACTGTCGTGTAGCACTTACCCTTAAGAGAGTATTCCAAGGATATCGAATCCAAGGAACGTGCGTGTAATCTTACAAACTAATTGACCCAAGGTCACAAAGTTGTTTTGTAGGCAAGGAAGAGAGAGGAATTCAAAGTATTGATTCTAATTCAAAAGAATTTGTGGTAGATGCTTGCTTCGGGCACGGGTTTACCCCTAGCAATACTAGGACGACTCCCACCAAGAGCTTATGGCATAGCCGAACGTGGAGGATTACAAAGCACAGATAGGGCTCTCACCACCTACTGCCTGCCTCTTCAATCTGTGGGTCTACGAGATATTCATTGGTGATTTATAACCCAAGCACCACGCTTACGTTCTAAATCACAACTCTAGTTGTTTCGAACACAAAGCTACAACTGGAGCCTCTAATAAATTAAAGCAATGAACCCACAAGTAACTACTTGTGCAAACTACTATGAATTGAGAATCGAACTTGAATTGAATTCACAAATGGCTTACTTTAATTGAGTACATCTTTGTAGGGGTACAAGTGTAGAAGAGGGACTTGGCAAGCCCAAGCTTCCTTCTCTTGAACTCTCACCACACTCTCTTTCTACTTGGAAGCCTTTAGGACTACTCAAAACCTTTTGAGTGGTATTCTATTCTCAACATTTGGTGTGTGTGTGTGTGTGTGTGAAGTGAGGTGTGGGGTTCTATTTATAGTGGGGAGAAATGTCGGTTCCCGCCACCAATTGTGCGTGAATCAGTCACCCATGACTTTTTCAAGCCGAGAGGAGCCAACATGTGGCGTTTGACCGCATTTGGCGTAGGGACCTAGTCGACCGATTAGGGGGGGTCAGCCGACCTGGTCTTGGCTCCTTTTACGGTGTGCTTCCTCTAGGTCTCTACGAGGTGGGTCCCATTGACCGATATTGGTGCTACACCGTTGTATGGCCTCAGATACTTCTGTTTGTGGGCCATTTGATCCATGTGGTGACATGTGGCATCGCCTGATTCATCGAAATCCAATTTTATAGATTACTTCCTGCATGTCTTGGTATTTTGGGTCTAAATTTACCTGCATACAAATAGACACCAACACTTGTGGAATTGGTTAGTTTTTAACCCTACCACTATGTTGTGTTTCCTTTTATGCTCATTATCAGGTGAATGACGATCTAATTATGGCACTTAAGGACCATCAACAACGTCAAAAGTGCTTTCCTCAACTATCCCATTAAGTAGAAAGTATACGTGGACCAGCCACCAGGATTTGAAGATCAAGAGTACCCCAACCATGTGTATAAACTGTGTAAGGCTCTCTATGGCCTCAAACAAGCTCCCCGAGCTTGGTATGTGTGCCTTAGAGATTTTTTATCTCAAAATGCTTTTAAAATTGGAAAAGGTGATTATACTTTCTTTACAAAACATTTTGATGATCGTCTATTTGTATGTCAAATTTATGTTGATGATATCATTTTTTGTTCTACTAATAAATCTTTTTGTGAATAATTTAGCAAAATTATGACAGACGGATTCGAGATGTCGATGATGGGTGAATTGAATTCTTATTAGGATTCCAAGTGAAGCAATTTAGAGAGGGCATCTTCATAAGACAAACTAAGTACACGCAGGACATCCTCAAGAAGTTCAATATGGACAAAGCCAAGCCTATCAAGACACCCATGTCAACTAATGGATATCTCGATCTCAACGAAGATGGTCCAAATGTGGATCAAAAGGTATATTGGTCTATGATTGGTTCATTACTTTCTTTATGTGCATCTAGGCCATATATTATGCTTAGTGTTTGTATGTGTGCAAGATTTCAAGCCGCACCTAAGGAGTGTCATTTAATAGCCGTAAAAATAATTTTAAGATACCTTGTGCACACACCTATCTTGGGCCTTTGGTATCCCAAAGGGTCCAAGTTTAACTTAATAGGATATTACGTTGCCGACTATGAAGGATGCAAGGTCAATAGAAAGAGCACGTCAGGAACTTGCCAATTTCTTGCAGATCCTTAGTTCCACGGTCATCTAAAAAGCAAAACTCCATTGCTCTTTCCACAGCCGAAGCGGAGTATGTTGCAGGAAGTAGTTGTTGTTCACAACTACTTTGGATGCGACAAACTCTAAAGGATTATGGTTACAATCTAAATCATATTCTGCCCCAATGTGATAATTAAAGTGCCATAAAAATTGCACACAATCCAGTAGAACACTCAAGAACTATGCACATAGAAATTCGTCATTATTTTCCAAGAGATCATTCACTAAAAGGTGATATAGTATTTTCACGTGTTAGAACTGAAAAACAACTTGCAGATATATTCACAAAGCCACTAGATGAATGAACCAAATATACTTGACTCTTGAAAAGTGGCTTGAAACACTGCATACCCGATTGATTCTTCAAAGTTTACTCATTTTTTTTGCGAAAATCATCCCTTATCTCGATTTTCTCCTAAAACCTATTTAAATTAGTGAATCTTTGTGAATTATGACCATTGTATGATTGTTGATTGCTTACTGGCCATGTTCATCAATATTATTGATGAAATGATGTCTTTTTATATCACTATTAGATCAAACTTCCAATATCACCTTGGTTCTTATTCTGATTAGTCCAGCTGACCTGGACTAGTCCGACGTCAGCATCGGACTAGTCCGGCCCTGGTCCAGAATACCGAACTTGTCCGGCCCTATACTAGACTAGTCCGTATTCCTAGGGTTTAAACTCAGCCCGATGCCCAGACTTCTTCTTCCTCCACTCACAGTCGCATTTGCTTTCTCTCTCCTCAAAACCTAGCTCCCAAGGCGAATTTTGCTTTTGTCCACCAAAATCGAAGTTTCCTCCACGAGAAATCTTCTCCTCGGTGCGAATATTAATAATCTGTACTAATCCGTACAAAACTCCACGCTTTCGTCACCAACCGTCAATTTTTCTGTAAAAAAATCTCACTTAATCCTAGTTCTCACCTTTCTCCAATATTTCTTATTTTTCTTGATTCTTAGGTCATACAATACCTTTTGTAGATGTTTCCTACTGTATTCCTACTCCTTTTGCATCAATTCGAGCTAGATTTGTTGAAATAGGAAGTTAGGGTTCATATGTCAATCCGTACTAGTCCGATGTCTGTGTAGACAAGTCCGATTTTCTCGACAAGTCTGTACTCTGAAAACAGACAAGTCTGGTACCCTAACAAACTTAACCTCAAAATTCTTATTTCCACAAAGACTACAATCAATTCATATCAATCCATAAAATCCCCTATCAGGCACAATGTCGTCAGCTTCTGAGGATAGCTCATTTGATTATGGGGTCGAGCGTGACCTTGCAAGTATTCCAAGAGCTAAAGAGGGAGTCATGAAGAAGAGGAATGACTACAATGCTCACTCCTCTCCTCCCGACGATGCTCTTCCTAAGAAGAGGTGAGTAGTAGTGAAGAAAGCTCTAAGCAAGGATGGTGCTGGTGCCAGCTCAACCATACCTAAGAGAAGCATCAATATGGGCAAAGGACTAGATAGTGGTCCTATTGGTCCGTTGAAGATGAAGGCCCCTATTAACCGCAACAGGCAACCTTCATATGATGATTTTAGTAGAAAGGGAAAGGAATTGGCTGATAGATACAGGAAGATTGATGTCTATGAGCATCCTAAGCAGTCAGCTGATTCAAGGTTCTGGAGCAACTTTCATGCTCACTATGATGAACATGTTTACATGAAGATGAGGAACTCGATTATTGAAAGTTAGTGGGTCAATGTCACCTACCTCCAATCCCAGAAGTGCCAAGCCTATGAAGTGGTCCTGGAGGCATTGGAGAGGCATGGTTTGAAAGATCTCCTGTCGTTCTGATATAACTGGAACATTGAAGTCATCACCCAATTTTACTATACTCTCTACTTCGCCCTTGATGATGGGGATAAGATGATTTGGATGACACATGGATCCGTGTATAGTGTCACTTATGAGGAATTTGCCAGGATACTTCATCTTGAGAATTCCTTGGACAATGACCTTACAATTCACAATCCAAAGCCTTTAGAGATGGAAGAGCTAGAATTCCTCTATGACACGAGAATGACTTATAAGCCTCAACCTGCCAAGTCTTTGAAGCAATTCTTTGCGGTCTTGAATAGAATTCTGAGGAAGACCATAGCTCCCAAAGAAGGAGATGCAGAAACCATCCAAGGGACTCCAAGGACCTTGATGAAATGATCAGACAGAGAAGAACTTTCAATGTCTTTGATTACATCTACAATGACATTGTGAACATCTCCATTACTCCAAATAGGTCCTGACGTTCTGCACCCTATATCATGTTCATGATTGAGAAGGTCATCAACCTTGAATTTGTTAAGGATGTTGAGCATACCAGCCTCAAGCCCCAGAAGCCAACAGTCTACAGTGTTCCCTCTGCTCCTGCCTCACCTGCAGTGGAACAGAGATCTATGCATGCTCATGAAGGCACAAGGACTCTAGCAGCTACCTCTCCTTCTCCATGCTCCATAGAGTCCTCCAATGGTGTGTTGAAAATGCTCGCCATCTTTGCATCTGGTCGCAAAGTGGAAATTAAGCAGCACAAGGAAAGTCTCGCTAGAAAGAGAAATCAAAGGTATATGAAGGTAACCATCAAAGCAATATTTGAGTAGCTAGAAATTGGGTCAGTCGGATCATCTCAGATTTCAGAGGATTCACAAGAAGATGTCCTTGAGATGGCTCTCCTCACAGAGGAAGAGTTGAGCTCATTGGACTAGTGTTTCCGCTCCTCCTCCTTAGCATGGACTTGAAGAGGAAGATGAAGAGAGGACCGAGAGTGATGGAGGGAGTGGCGAAGAGTGATTCCACTCAATTTTTTCCTTTTTGGTGCCCTGATGCCAAAGGGGGAGAGATTGAGACTAGGAGCTTATTTTGTAACCTTAAGGACTAGTGATCGAGGACATGTATCTTTATTTCAAATTATTGTAATCTCTTATGGATGTGCCTATGTTATTTAATATGAATCTGTGGTGCTTATTCAATATTGTTGTGATAGTTGTGTTTATAATTGATATGTTCTTATCTTTTGGCACGTCACAATATTTGATCACACACTCTATAGGCACCCCACCGTAAAGAGTGCATATATGTGAGATGTTTTTATTGTTCAGTTGTCATTCTCATATATGCACACTTTATGAAAATCAATTTTACTCTTAATTGTGAAATCTCAATTGGTTTTCATCAATCACCAAAAAGGGGGAGATTGAAAGTGCATCTAGGAATTCCCTTGTAGGGGGAGATCATAATGAATTCATTGAGATGAATGCAGGTTAACTAAGATTAGATAGTTTGTGCACTCAAAAAAATGAAAAATGAAGTGATGAAGAAAAAGGAAAAGGCTCGATTGATGAATAAAGCGCAAAGTAGACTTAATTGTATAGTATGTGTGTGAGATACACATACCAAGAGCTCAAGTCTTTGCATAGGGGTAAGAGCTTAAAATAGACCTTAATTCACTGAGCATCGTACTAGTCCGTTCACGAACTGGACTAGCCCGTTCAACTTTCTGTACTCACTTCACAGTGCATCAGACTACTCTGTTTGTGAACCAGACTAGTCTGTTAAACTTTCTGATGTTCCATAATACTGTGCACCAAACAAGTCCGTAAATTGATTGGACTAGTCCGAGAAACTCTTTGATGTTTCATAACACTCTGCATCGAACAAGTCTGTTCCTGGACCGGACTAGTCCGAGAAACTTTCTTATGTTCCAATACACAAGGCACCGGACATGTCCGGACTCCTACCGGACTAGTCTGGCAAACCTCACACATATTAAGGTTTTTAGTGTACCGCACATTCCACACGGATTTTACTCAGCACACCGGACAAGTCCGATCTCCTGAGCGGACTAGTCCAGCCGTTGGGATCCAGAACGATAATAATTTTGGAAAAACTATAAATAGGAGATCCACGACCCCACAAATACGACTCTCGCATTCCACTGTCAAGAACTAAAACTCTAGTGCCGCCAATCATCCCAAGAGCAAAAAACACATATCCCCATGCATCTAAGGTCCTCAAAGGTGAAATTATTTGAGTATTCAGATTTGGGACTAGTAGATCGTTGTCTACGCGTCATTGAGCTTTTGGGGTTTGATCTCTTTACACCTTGCATTACTTGTAATCTTTTCAAGTGTATTAGGTTTCTTTTTCTATTATAATTTTTGTGAGATCACTCAATGTGTGAGGTTGCCCCACCAAACTCGGTGATTACCCGTGATAGTCGAATCATGTCGGCCTTGTGTGGTCACTTGACACGCGAAAAGGGTTCAAAGAGACCCAACTCTATGTGGGCCTCCTCAACAAGGACGTAGATCTGTTTGGTGAGATCAAACCTCGGTAAAAATCTGTGTCACATGTGCTCATCTCTTTACTTTTGCAATTATCATTGTTTAGAGCATTCAATTGATCACGCTTGTAATCTGAATTAACATTGTATTTTAAGTGCAAATTTGCAATAGTAGTTGTTCCATCAAGTTTGTTTGAATAGTTGTTTAAATTTTGCTGCTATAACACATACAATTTCTGCTCTAACACTTGATCTGTTCACACCACACAAGCATACCAGACTAGTCTGCAGTTACACCTGAAATGTCCGGTCCACCAGGAATTTAATGATTTGATTAAGTGTGCAAGAAAATTTTCAAAGCCTATTCAACCCCCCTCTAGGCCACATTCAGATAGCCCTAGCCGCTAGCCCTCGAAGGCCTCACGCCAGAACTCATGCTACAAACGCGGTGCTAGCACATCGGCGTACAGAGTTCCTCCCCGTACATGTGGACTTTGTGGAGACGCTGCTGCTATGCTCGTCTGCTACAACGATGTGATTTCCCTGCTATGACGAGTACGAGAAGAAAACAATCCTGATCGTCTACAACATGACATCGTTGTTGTGACGAGGATGAGGAGGAGACGATCGTGATCGTCTACTTCCCCAACACCGACACGCATCTACAACTACATCTTATGTTGCACTGCACATTTAGTAATAACGATCTACGATCTCTTTACTTGCATGTTTTTTGGGTGATGCGATAGAATTGTTAGAGTAATATACAGTGTATTTCCTAGAAGTTTGTGTTTATTGTTTCTATCTTTTATCCTGATAGCCTTGTTATGCTTGTACTATTACACCATTCAGGATTCCCCTTCTATTTTTTTTCTTTTCTTTTGTTGATCTGTCAATTATGGCCCCAGCCCTTTCGTAGATCACCACGAGCTTTAGGAGGCTCAACTCTGATTAACCAGATCAACTTTGCTTTGTATGTAATAAATAAAATAGACGGGTTCCCCTGCTGTTTCGTTGGTTAAAAAAGTTAGTATCATATAGTCCATTTGAAATATGGAACAACAAGCATTGCATCGGGTGTATACTACACACGCTAAATATAGTCTTGAATCTTATTTCTCAGACCAGCAATTTCAGCCGTCAATCTCGGTGCGAGCATGGGCGGCCAGGGTCGAGTGAGGGGCATGGCCAGCTCGACGGCTGACGGCGGGAGGAAGAAGACGACTCAGAGTTAATAATTGCTAAGGATGTTAGTTGTTAATTTTTTTAATTGTAAGAATTATGTTTGTTATAACTATGAAACTTGTTAATGTATTGATAATAGAAAAATAGTTAGTTTTGTTAATTTCACTATTTATTTGTTAATTATAAGAATTAACTCTCATCTGAAATTAAGCTCAATTTCAGGGACTATAATCTAGACAGACCAAAAATGTTACATTAACTTTTCTTCTTTCATAAATAAAAGAAATGCAAAACGGAGAACGAACCGTAGCATGTGTTTAGTTAAATTTACATTGGAGGGTGAGTGCTTTAACAACCTGTATCCACTCTAATAGAAATTGGGGTGATTAACTTAATCCTTATTTTGTCATTAGGGTTCGGCCAGAGGATGAACAGAGGGTGTAGCGGACACAAACCCTAATGAAACAAGACTGGAAGCACGGTATAAGTGTAGACTAGGTAGAAAATGCACCTTAGGTCATACCTTGAGGGGTAGAGGCCATGATCCTTGTGGTGATGGAGATGCAGCGCGGTGCAACTTCAAGGGAGGGAAGGACCTTCCCCGACCTTCTCCTTCTTCACCGATCGGAGGTGCTTAGGGTTGGGACATGTAAAGATGGATTAGGATCTCAATCCCTTAGGTTTGTTAACTGAAAGGGTGTCCTCATATATATGGGCGAAGGAGCAGCCAAGGGGGCCTCCCAACTGAATCGGTTGGAGGTGTCCTGATCAGACACCATGGGGGCTAATTAGAGATTGAGTTAGTTACTAAACTAACCAACTCCTAATCTTAATTAATTAAGCTACTTCGTGTTCAATTCTAACATTCTCTCCCTTGAGCACGGAACTAATGAAACTTAGTAACTCAAAACTAAACTTAACGTATATATCCTCATACTTGATATAAAGGGCATTGTCGATACCCTGTATACCAGGTATCCTTTCATACCAAAAGGAGATGCGTTGTGTTCCAGCTTCCAATATTGTGGACTTCCGGAGGCAACACGTGTCCCGCAATGCTGGACATGTCTCCCTTCTTAGGGTGGCTCCAGCACTGCCACGTGTGCCGCAGTGCCGGATCTGCCTCCCTCTTTAGGGTGGATCCGGTGCTGCCACGTGTCATGTAGCCCCGAACCTGCCTCCCCAGCAACAGAAACTCCAGTACTACCACTTGTCCAGTAGCTCGGGACATACTTCCCTGTAGAGGGAAGCTCCGAAGCTGCCATGTCTCACATGTCCAGATCTATGTCTACAACGGGAAGACATCAGGATCTCCAACGGCGCGGACATTCAAGGGCCATCAATCAGCCGTTACAAGACATGGCTAACACGTCATTAATGCCATATTAATGATGCATGATCAAAGCACTGTCAATACTAGTAACGCTGTTATTAAGGCATGTTATCACACTATTAACACTCATAGATCGTGTATAGAGTGGTTATTATAGCCAGGGCCACATGTCGGGTCATGGCACATACTATAACATCCAGTCCTTGACATATAAAAGGATTGTGTTGCACGATCCAAAGGGGGTCATTCAGACTAGCTGACCAGTATTATCACTCATCCACACTCAAGCTTACACAAGCTCTTACAATACACAAACACCCTGTGGAGTAGGGTATTATGCTCAGGCGGCCCAAACCACGTAAAACTCCCCGTGTCACCTAGCTCTTGGATCTTGATTTTGCTCTCTGCCTAAATACGAACCTCCGCGGGCTACTTCTTTGTAGTACCGAGGGATGTGTTGTTGGAACACTTTGACATTTGGCACGCTAGGTAGGGGAGAAATTTCATGAAATTCAAGATGGTGAACTCTGCTGCTGCTTCGAACGGACCAGCTACACAAGTAGTTGGTGGAAATCTTGCCAATGTTCAGCAGCCGTCCAAGGTCGTCCCGGCAAAAGTCGTCCCACCACCAGCACCACCTGCTACAACACCAAACGCTGCACATCGGGATGGTGACTTTGCATCGATCACAGAATCGACCAACAACCCAAATAATGCGTTGAACACAAATCAGACTCTCCTCCAGCGTCCTCCAGTGCCGGGAGCTCCTCCGGCCGTGCTAGAGCAATGGTGTGCTGATGTTGAGCATCTGGTTGCAGTTGTAGCCAAAACGCTCAACAACCAGGGTCTGCCTAATGCAGGACATGCACCTTCTCGTAATAGGGCCTTGTCTGGAAGACTTGATCCTATGGCATCGCAACTCAGTAGACGTGCACCCTCTCATCACGCGACGTCTCTACCTCTCAAGGGCTCGTCGTACTCAAATGGCGTTGTGGCTCCTGACTCAAGATCTTCGGTCGGAGCTCGACCACCGATACATGAGGTAGGATGGCCGCGTTAACATCGAGCGTAATCGCGAGAGGCGACTTGCTCGTGAAAACCCTTCTCCTCTAGGAGTTGGAGGCGGTTGTTCAGCCCTTGCCTTACATCTTTACATGCTAGAGTGGCCACACAAGTTCTAACCTCATTTGCTGAAGAAGTATGATAGGACAGTCCACCGCTATTCTTGCAGCAGGAGGGAATGAGGCCGTTATGGCCAATTACTTCCCAGTGGCTTTGAACGGGACTGCTAGATCCTGGTTTATGAGCCCACCTCTTGACTCCATCTACAATTGGGGGAATTATGTTGATAGTTCACCGCCAACTTCGGGAGCTCCCACACCCGGCCTGACACCAAGCAGGACCTTTTGCTGTACAGCAAAAGCCGGGAGAGTCACTACGATCCTTCATCCAGTGATTCTATCAGGTACGGAACACCATCCCTTCTATCACCTGCGCTTGTGTCATTGCTGCATTCTGACAGGGAGTTAGAGATAAGAAGGTGCTGGAGAAGCTGATAACCAAGGATATAAGCAGTGTCACGGAACTCTTCAATCTGGCTGACAAATGTGCCATAGTTGTGGAGGGTCGTGTGATGCACTCAAAACCAGCTGCAGAGGTTGGTCAGTCTGCCTCCAAAGCTAGAGCTACTGTCAATGGCAGTGGAAAAAAGAAAAAGAAGTCATGTGGCAAGAAGAAGTCATTTGCAGGCACACCCACAGCTGCCGCTGCTGCAGCATCTGGTGCACGGGGGCCATCGTCTGAATACGGTGACAAGATGTTGTGTCTGATCCAAAAGTCTACGGCCCACAAGCTTGAAGACTGTCCTGAGGTCCAGAGGATTGCTGAACGCAACAACAAGCATCAGGATGACACTACTTTCCACAAGTTGGATGGAAAAAAAAAGTTGACGAAGCTCCGTCTGATGAGAAGCTAGGCTTCCAAGACTCCAAGAAGGCGTTAAAGGTGGTCTATAACACCGTTAATGACTCCAACACTAACTCCGACAATGAACGTCGGAATACTCTCCATATGATGTAAGGAGGGTCCTGGGACATTACTTCTCAGCGCATTATG
Organism: Tuctoria greenei; assembly: GCA_036927565.1. Classification (NCBI taxonomy): domain Eukaryota; kingdom Viridiplantae; phylum Streptophyta; class Magnoliopsida; order Poales; family Poaceae; genus Tuctoria; species Tuctoria greenei. Next base: position 170,034,690 of record JAYESD010000003.1, on the reverse strand, counting down.
AAAACTTTGCGTCGGGAGATGGCTACTGCTGCTCCCACCACCATGGCGGAGCCCCATTGGAAGTGGATGGACACCCCCATCACCTTCGATGCTTCAGAATGACCGAAGAACATGGAAGGAGCTGGAAAACTGCCCCTGATTGTCTCCCCAACTATCAACAATATCCATCTCTTTCATGTCTTGGTGGATAGTGACGCAGCTCTCAATCTGATCAGCTTTGCAGCCTTTCTGAAGCTCCAACTTGGCCTCTCGGACCTGAGGCTCTGGCGCCCATTCTTCTTAGTGGGTTTGGGAGCTATAACACCTCTCGGCTCTGTTACTCTTCCGGTGACCATCGGCGCACCGAAAAACTACATGCTCGAGAAGATGGTATTTGATGTGGCACACATCAACTTAACCTTCAACGCCATCCTAGGCAGGCCAGCCCTGTATAGGTTCATGGAGTTCGCCCACTATGGCTACCTAGTGCTGAAGATGCCAACCCCATCACGCGTCTTCCAAATTCGAGGGGATCGCACTGCTAGGTTACTGCGCTGGAAAAGCTTCATGCGCTCGTAGCAGCGCAAGCAGCTAAATCCGACAAGGAGCAATCTTCTCAGCAACCCCCGAGCTCACACCATCGCGGGTCAACCTTTGCACCTTGTGTGCAGCCAAGCGATGACACCAACATTCCCGTCAAAGTCGTCCAAATCAGTTTTGATGCCACTCAGACCACTCGTATATCGGGAGGTCTAGGTGACAAATTGTAGGATTGAAGAGCACGTGGAAAGCTACCAGAGGGGGGGTGAATGGTAGATTTAAACTTTTTCAGTGGAAGCAATGAAAATCCCTAGGCAAAAAATGATCTATTAAAGAAATCTTGTGTGCGACTAATCTAAATGAGTTCAACCGTGAAAAAAGTAGTACATATTGTAGATAATCATGTCACGAAGACACGACAACAAGAATCACGGAAAATCATTCAAGAAAAACTCAAGTTATGATCGAATGATTGAACAAAGGTCAATCTGTTCTACCGAGTAAAAAACAGTTGTGCAATACTGCAAAAAAAACCCGTGTAGATTCAAAATCACAAATCCAATGACCGTGAAATTTTCTTAGATGATAGATAGTCAAGTTGTGAAGACAACCCAAACAGAATCACGTCAATTGGATCTATAAAACTTGAGTTATGATAAAACCACCAAAGAAAGGTAGTGCTGTACAGAAACTCAATGAGAAAAACTTGTAGACAACAAGTCGGACGAACAAGGCACAAATGTTCCTTTAACCTACGATCTTTATTCAATATAACACATGAGGAACAGCCCAAAAGTCGTCCACCACGAGCTCTATCCTCCCTTATATAACCAGCCTGAAGGCCAACTCAACTCAACCTAGAACTCTAATCCTACTCAATTCACGAATCGAAACTTTCCATAACTGCTCAAGATCTTCCTATTTGTAGATAGAAACAATCTTGAGAGATCCTAACAAACTCAGAAAGACATCACGTATTCTTAAACACAATCTATTTTTGTGTAACTCACGAAAACTACCGTAACCAACACGATATATCCCATACTGATCCATAACCGACTTTTTTGCTGCCGAAGTTATTATCCAATACGATACGATCCTTCTGACCAGATCTTTCCTTCCATAACCAGCCTTCGGAACCATGTTGCCACATCATGCACCACATGCATACGTGCGAACACCTTCATTCGACATCCAGTTTCCTCCATATGCACTGCCCTTGATTCAATCACCCTGTGTGACCTCCTGATCAGCTCAACCACAATTCCTTCCGAACTTGGTTGTTGGAACCTCATCTCCTCCTTAAGACTAGTCCAATTGATCCCGTCACAAGCCATGACTTGAACTCAAGCAACACCTGCACATGACCAAACAACCGATACTTCCGAGCACAAGTCCTTGACTTGACTCTCATTAGTTCCAAAACCACAACACCTTACGTGAGCACCTCACATAAGCATGTTGCAAACCACAGTAAGAGTGGAAATTTTTATAACAGCAAAAACGCAACAAAAACTTAGTTAATGAATACTAAGCAACATTTTAGAATGTAAAACAAGTTCGGTACAATTTAGAGAAACAATAAAATGAAGTTCTGAAACTTGCAAAAGCTACCGAGAGCTAAAACAAAGTCAGTCGAATTACAACCAATAGGAGCTTCCCAAAGTTAGCGAAAATAGCATCCGCCGGAGCTTACCAAAGCTAGTCGGAACTAGTCAACCCAAACGCCGGAGCTAGAAAAAGCAAGTCGGAGCTTAAAAAAGACATGTCGGAGCTATCAAAGACATGTCGGAGCTAAAGACAAAGCTCACCGGAGCTACCCAAAACAAGTCAGACCTATCGTCGGACCTTGTGGGAGCTCGGACCAAGAGTCGAACCTTGTTAAAAAGGTGTTTTGGTAGTATTCAAAACTTTAATTATCAAAGCCAATGTATTAAGCAAGCATAGGTTTCACAATCTCCCTCTTGGTGAAATCATTGGCAACACCACTTAAAATCACAACATTGGCTTATTCACATGAAAAGTTTTGAAAACAATTTCTCCCCCTTTTTGAAAACCAAATGAGATCGACATAAAATTCTCCCCTTCCCCTTGCATACTTCTCCCCCTGAGAAGAACCGTGCCAAAAACACTTGTGAATATGTGAAATGTGTGATCAATTTCTCCCCCTTTGACAATGTATTCAGCAAGGTTCAAAAGAGAAATTACAATTGTTATGAGCACATTAGAACATATACATAAAAAACAAAGCTCATTCAAGTCATACTATCAAGTAACTTACACTATAACAATGAGATACATAAAGTAGTGTAAGCCATGCTAGAGATCAAATGTGATTTTCAATTTAAACAAGTCATGATCTCACAAACTTAACTATTTCAAGACTTGAAAGCATGACACTTGTTGTTGCAATTTTGATCATCATTTAAAGCACAAATTATTATCATATAACATTTGCAATAGATTATATGCGCATATGCCTTATTCTAACCAACCAAACCAAGCCTATGTCATTTGACAGTCTGAAGCTTGAGGACATGGTTTTAATCATACACAACTTCTTCCAAGTTCATATCTGAGTGCAATGATAAGCCATCTCAAAAGAAGAAATGCGATGCATGCATATTCTCTTGATCTTTTCTCAATTTATATTTGACCATAAAAAGCTTAACATGTGAGTTGATTACTTGATTAATACATAATGATTAAAAGCACTTGTGACCATGCAACAAGTTCAAAACAGCAAGAAAGTTCCATCATGACCAGATTTAGTATAAGTAAATATTCCAATTACCAGTCATGTCAAAATCTACAAAATGTATAACAAGGGTAATGTAGTAAGAACTTTCAGCATGAAAAAGGAATCACAAAGTCATATATGTATGAAATATTATGCTCATATTATTTTAATTTTGGATTCACACATATACTTCTCAAGTTTCAAAACTCCTCCTCAATTTCAGCCATGGGGATGCATAACCCCTATTTCACTACGAATGAAACAAAAATGAGTGAAATCCAAAGGTTTTGTAAAAATATCAGCCAATTGTTGTTCGGTATCTACATGGTGAAGCGCAATGTTTCCTTTTTGAATATTATCACGAAGAAAGTGATACCTAATTTCAATGTGCCTTGTTCTCGAATGTTGCACGGGTTTTTAGCAATGCAAATGGCACTAGTGCTATCACAAAACAGTAGAACACTATCTAGATCAACCCCATAGTCCTTAAGTGTTTGAACAATCCAAAGAATTTGTGAACAAGCGCTAGCAGCAGCTACATATTCAGATTCGGCTGTGGATTGTGCAACTGAACTTTGTTTTCTAGAGGACCAAGCAACAAGTGAATTACCAAGAAAATGACAAGCACCCGAAGTACTTTTCCTATCAATCCTACAACCCCCAAAATCAGCATCAGAAAAAGCTGTCACTGAAACAGTTGAGGAAGACGGAAGAAAAATGCAAAATTCTTGAGTTCCATGTAAGTAACTGAGAATCCTTTTGATGGCTTGACGATGTGAGGCACGTGGGGAAGCTTGAAATCGTGCACAAAGACATACGCTGAATTGTATGTACGGTCTTGATGCCGTGAGGTACAAAAGTGATCTGATCATGCTTCTATATTCTTTTTGATCCCCGGGTTCACCATCTTCATTTGTTCAATTGTCGTTGCTGTACCCATTGGTATCCGAAGAGGCATGTATTTGTCCATGTTAAAGCGCTTAAGAAGGTTTGTTGTATACTTCAATTGATGCACAAAGGTACCTTCCTTTGTCTGCTTGATTTGCAGCACCAAGAATTAAGTGACTTCACCAATCATACTCATTTCAAATTTTTAACTCATAATCGCTTAAAATTTGGAGACAAGATCATGAGAAGCGCAACCAAAGATAATGTCATCCACATACACTTGAACGAATAGTGAGTCATTTCCACGCCTAAGTACAAAAAGAGTTTTATCTACCTTGCCCATGATAAAACCTTTTTCAATTAAGAAAGTTTTTAACCTATCATACCATGCTCTAGGATCTTGTTTTAGAACATACAGGGCTTTAGTTAGTTTGAATACATGATTAGGAAATTATGGATTTTCAAAACCAGGTGGTTGCTTAACATAAACCTCCTCATCTATGTAGCCATTAAGAAAAGCACTTTTTTACATCCATTTGATATAACTTAAAACCTTTTGATGCGGCAAAGGCTAATAAAATTCTTATGGCTTCTAATCTGGCAACAGGAGCAAAAGTTTCTTCAAAATCGAAGCCTTCAATTTGTGTGAAACCTTGAGCAACCAATCTAGCTTTATTCCTAATTACTACACCATCCTCACTTTGTTTGTTTTTAAAGACCCATTTAGTTCTGATTAAGGTGTGGTTATGAGGTGGAGGTACATGTTTCCAAACATTATTTCTTTCAAAGTTTTCTAACTCTTCTTGCATGGCAATAATCCAAGATTCATTAGTGAGTGCGTGTGATATATCCTTGGGTTCAAAAGCAGCAACAAAAGTATAATGAGCATGAGAATTGGGGTCGGAAAACCTGGATCTTGTATCTCATTCATGCAAGCTTGCAATTATCTATTGCGGGGGGTGATTCTTGTATATCTGTAGGGGAACAGATGTCTCACAAGCTTCTTCTTCATCAAATTCATCGCAAATTGATGAGCTTGTGGCTTGTGGACGATCAGGACAAGCAGAGGTGATAGTCGGAGCTTGTTCAAAGTTCAGAGCTGGGCACGTGTCAGCTTCGGTACTATCAGGCAGTATCACCGACTCTTCTTCTTCTTCAAAAATATCCTCCCCTAGAGGATATGTATCTGATCTTGCAGTACCTGTGCTAGTATCTGGGCTAACTTCATCATGGAAACTTCACAAGTCTCTATTATTTTGTTAGTTTCCAATAAAAGCACACGGTAACCTCTAGTGTGAGATGGATAACGAAGAAACATGTCATCTTCAGATCTAGATTCAAATTTATCAAGATTTCCATGTTTCTTAACAAAGCATTTGCAACCAAAAACCCTAAAGTGTGAAACACATGGCCTATGTCCAAACCAAAGTTCATAAGGTGTTTTACCTAGTTTAGTATGCAAGAAAATACGGTTTGAAACATAACAAGCTGTTGCAATTGCATCTGCCCAAAATTTTCTAGGAGTTTGATATTCATCAAGCATTGCCAATGATACAATTGAAATACAACAGTGATCAAAGCCTGCGTGACCAAGACTACGAAGCCAGAAAATAAATATTTTGTATCATTGGCAACTAGACACCTATGCTCAGAAGTTGACATATCAAAATCAGCTTTAAAAACTCTTCCGAAATGAGACGTGTTAAACAAAAGATCACTATTTGTATCTACAACTTTGCAGCAATTTTTTGAGAAAATTATTTCCAAATTTTCATCAAGCAATTGAGAAACAGAGAGCAAGTTGTATTTCAAATTTTTAACAAGTGCGACATCTTTTAAATTGTAGTGGTCATTTATTCTAACCGATCCTTTAGCAATACTAGCGAAGAATTATTGGCGAAAGTAATATTTTCTACATGTGACATAAAAGAGAGGGAGGAGAACCATTCTCTATTACCGGTCATGTGGCGTGAGGATCCTGAATCCACAATCCATATGATCTCCTTCCTCAAGCGTGAAACCTACACAGAAGGACAATACGTTGTTGACTCAATACTGGAGTTAGTCAATAAGCATTTGGGAATCCAGTACTAAGCCATGCGACTTCCAGTAGGAACAACACGCAAAGGTTGTGACAAAACAACAGATTTATGACTGAAGGGTTGAGGTTTGCTGTTCTTAACTACTGATTTAGAAGTTGTTACTCGTTTAGCACAAAAAGCAGTAGCTCCGAAGTTAAGAGCAGTAGTTCCAAAGGAAAAGGCTGAAGCTCCGGATGCAAAGACTAAAGTTCGTAAGGGAACAATAGAAGGTACGGGAGCTCTCGGAGCTATCGAAACTAATGGAGATGCCTTTGCGGATTTCTTCCCAGAAGGTACGGAAGCTACTTTTTCAAATTTCTTACTCATCAAAGCAAGTTGCATGTTTCTAATTCTAGGTTTAGCATGCATAGCAGATTTAGCATTAAATTTATGAGATCTAGCAGACACTTTATCCTTTATAACCTGTTTAGCTAGTCTATAACAGAAATCTACGACATGACCATATTTATCACAATAAGTACAATGAAATTTCATTTTGTAATCATGTCTAGATGAACATCCAATATTAGAAACAGAATCAGAAAGCACCCCCGCAGATTTAAAAATCACACGCTTTTGTTTAGGGACAATTTTGATTAAACCACTTCCAAATGATTTACAATGTGAGGTGGATGTGTTTTAGAATAAGCATGGGAATCAAACCTAAACCAGTTTTATCATTGCAAGGTTTAGAAGAATTTAACAACAAGTTTAGATTCTTGTTCCCATTGTAAAACAGCTCTAGTATCTTATTTTTAATGTCATGTTCTTTAGATAAAACTATGCAGTTTTGACATGAAGTTTTTCCTTTTAGTTTGCAATTGGAACAATATTTAACTTCATGAGAATGTAAAGCACTGTTTAGAATGGAAATTTCATTCATTGCATCTTTTAGTTTCTTGTCAAGATTGTTACATGAAGAACAATGCAGATCATCTGTAGAACAAGAAGCATCTTTTAAGTTTTTAACATTAAAATCAGACAGCTTTTTGTTATTTTCAATTTCATCATCAAGTCTACTCAGAGTGGAGGAGTGTGCACTTCTTAATGTGGACAATTGTTCATAGATTAAGTCACATGAGGGACATGCATCATCACTAGGAATCAAAGTTTTTAAACGATTGATTTCAGATTCTAGTGATTCAATTTTAGCAGCATTATTCCTAAGCTTTTTGTAGTTTTTCTTGACAATAATAGTAGCATGTGAAATTGCATCACATATTTCATTACAGGTAGAACATACCTCATCATCATTACTGTTGTGTTCTTCATCCTCCTGACATGATCTTGATCTTGTTTTGCCCGCCATGAAGCATAAGTTGGCCAGATCGTCATCATCTTCATCACTTCCAATGTCTACATCACTTGAACTGAGCTCTTGAAGTGCGGTGATGAAGCTGTTTATCATCTTGCGTCCTATGGAACCCTTCTTTTTCTTGTTAGAGTTTCCAGAGATGGTCTTGACCTTGTTCTCCTTCTCTTCACGGGCACTAGGACCTGAAAGGTTAGGGCATTCTGTACAGAAGTGTCATGTCTTACCACATTCAAAGCATCGTTGAGGTCCGGAACTTCCTCTCCTTCTAGTTCTCACACTTTGCAATGCTTTAGAGAACCGAGTAGAGATGAGTACTAGCTCCTCTTCTGTAAATTCTTTAATCTGTTCCAGGGTTAGTGAAGATAACAAAGCAAGAGTATTGCAAGATAATGATTGGCCAGAGCTAGGCATATCACATTGCGAAACGAATGCAATAGACTTATTTGGTTTCTTTCATGATAAAATGTCAATTTCATGAGTTTTTAGTTTAGAGTAGAGCACATCTAAGTAAGAGTACTCATGACAGGTCATTCACGAATGGATGTCGCTTTAATCTCCCATATTGTCATGTCTAATGCACTAAGGAGTTGCCTACCATTCTCAACATCAGAAAAGTTTACGTTGACACTACGTAGATTATTGAGAATTTGATTAAATCGGGCAAAAAGTTGATCGATGACTCACCAGGTTTTATCTCGAAACGCATGTATTGCTTTTTGAACATATCTTCATTTACCTCCTTGATTGTGTAGGAGCCTTTGTGATAATCACAAAGTGCTCTCCAAACATCGTATGCTGATCGGAAGTGTGCGACACGATCAAAGTCGCTTTGAGTGAGTCCCTGAATGATCAAGTTGCGGGATTTGTTGTTGTTGTCAATGTCCCATAGATTCGTAGTCGTAACTTGATTGTTTGGTGGCACTTCATAATGTTTGTATACCTCTTCACATATCATGAAGCCTTGCGCTTGGATGAAAGGCTCCATGCGTGCCTTCCAAACCTTAAAATCAATACCACTAAATTAACAAGGTTTGGCGGAGTATTTCTCCATGATGATTAGTCAAAACACTTGCAAATCAAAGAGAGTAGAGCACCGTGGCTATTATACCAATTGTAGAATCAAAGAGCACGTGAAAAGCTACCATAGAGGGGTGAATGGTAGATTTTAAACTTTTTCAGCGGAAGCAACAAAAGCCCCTTGGCAAAAAAACGATTTGTTAAAGAAATTGTGTGTGCGACTAATCTAAACGTTTTTAACCGTGAGAAAAGTAGTAGATATTGTAGATAATCAAGTCACAACGACACGGCAACAAGAATCATGGAAATCTGTCGAGAAAAACTCAAGTTACAATTGAAAGATCGAACAAAGGTCAATCTATTCTACCAAGTAAAAAACAGTTATGTAATACTGCAAAGAAACCCGTGTAGATCTTGAAAGTGCATCTATGAAATCCCTTGTGGGTTTTGGACGATTGATGACAAGCAAATGAGATCCTAATGAATTTATTGAGATGACTACAGGATAAGAAAAATGAGATAGTTTGGTGCTCTCAAAAATATGAATAATGAAGTGGTGTGCAAAAGAGAAATGCCCAACTATCAACTCAAGCGCAAAGTAGATTCTAATATATAGGATATGCGTGAGAGACACATCCCAAGAGCTCAAGTCTTTGCGTAGGGGTAAGGGCTTAAAAACACCTACAACCTCACTGAGCATCGGACTAGTCCGTTCATAGACCGGACTAGTCCGTTTAACTCTCTGGAATCTAATAACACAGTGCACCGGACTATTCCGATCATGGACCGAACTAGTCCGTTCAAGTCTCTATAAATCCTCTTCAGTGCACCCGGGACAAGTCTGTCCATGGGACAGGACTACTCCGTTGAACTCTCGGGAGTCCAATTACACATAGCACTGGACAAGTCCGTTCTAGGATTGGACTAGTCCGTTCAACTCCCTGGAGTTAAATTACACTGGCACCAGACAAGTCCAGACATTCACCAGATTAGTCCAGTATACCTCACACAATTAGGGTTTCTAGTGTGCTTCATTCCACGCCGACTTTTACACAGCACATCGGACAAGTCCGGTATGAATGTAGCCTAAGAGAGGTGAATAGGCTTTTTTAACTTTTCGTCGGAACCTAAAACACTTAGCAACCTGATCAGACATAGAGAAATCAGACTAGTCCGATAGGGTGCGGACTAGTCAAGTGTATGCGGACTCGATTGATCAAGTTTGATCAATGATTTTGATCAAAGTACTCTATGCAGTGGAAATTAAGTTACAAATAGAGTGTATTGCTTCAATGAAATTAGATGTGGCACAAGTTAACTTTAGTTTCAAATTTTTAACATTAGTTGAAAAACATTAAGCAAACCCTAGATTGCAATGAATAGTAAGAACAAGAGCAAAGGACACAATGATTTTATCTCGTGGTTCGATTCCACAGAAGAAATCTACATCCACATTGAGGAGCCCACGGAGGACCGGGTCTACACCAACCCTACCCTCGTTGAATCGCAACGGAGGTCGATTCTCTTCCACTAATCACAATGGGGTAAATACCCGTGTTCAAGGGGCCTTCTCACAATTTGAGGGCTCCCCAAGATTTAATTTTCGAAACACCAACAAACACACTCAAAACGTATGCAATGAAACAGTGAGAGTGTGTGAGAGAATCAAACCCAGGAGCTCAAGACGTGACAGACGTGTCTCTCCTTTGATCTATGGTTAATCCTCAAGGATTTGATCTTTCTTGCGTTGTATTGTGTAGAGAGACGTGTTTTCTGGGCTCTTGGAGGGTGTGACAGTGCAGGGGGTCGAGAGATTTTGATTAGGGGTCGTACATCTCTATTTATACTAGGGTTTCCAAGGGTTACCTTTAGGGTTTACAAAGTTTAGACTAGTTCGTGGCGGACTCTGGACTAGTCTGGTGTGCAGCGCGTGGGAAACCCTAAGTGTCCTGAATTATCAGACTTGTCCGACCATTGGCGGACTAGTGTGATTTTGTCTCTGGAGATGTTTGGACTAGTCTGGCACATATTGGACTAGTCCGGCATGGTGAAACCCTTAGTGAATTGAGGACAAGTCCGCACTTGGAGGACTTGTCCAATTTTAGTCAGAGAGGTTATCAGACAAGTCCGGATGATATCGGACTAGTCTGGTGTCGTGAAATTTTGAGGGTCTAAGGACAAGTCTGAAATTGGGGGGGGGGGGGGGGGGGGGGGCTTGTTCGATGTTGGTTAGTGTGGATTCCGGAGTTGTCTGTGGAATATCGGACTTGTTCGATATTGATTAGAAGGATTATCAGACTAGTCCGGACTTTATCAGACTAGTCCGGTGCGAACAAGTCCGCACTGGGAGGACTTGTCCGATCCTGGACAAAGAGATTATCAGACTATTCCGGTGAACATCGGACTAGTCCGGACCTGTGTAAACTTGTGCAGCGAGAGTGATTTCTTTTGCTTGAGCTCTTGTGGTGTTTTTCTCCAACACACTCCATACACGAAACGTATTCTATTCGTCTTCTTGAGCTCTTTTAAACTTGATTCTTCACTCTCCTTTCTTTTCCCGCTTTCTTCATAATTTCATTGAAACCTGCGCTCATCTCAACAATTTGGTTAGGATCTCATTTGTTTGTCATAAATCAACCAAAACCCACAAGGGATGCCTAGATGCACTTTCAATTTCCCCATTTTGGTGATTGATGACAACCAATTGAATTTTCAAAAATATGATTAAAAATCCAGATTTTCATAAAGTGTGCACATATGAGCTTGGAACAAGTTAAGCAATGAAAACATAAGACATGTGTGCCCTCTTTATGGTGGGGTGCAAAATTAAGTGTTTGTAAGCAATATTTGTTATGAGAATGAGATAATTGACATAATCATATCAACATCAAGCATATATGTCAATTTCAGAGCAAAAACATATATCATATCAAACATGAACACATATTATATCAAGGCATCATCACAGGCTTCATAAACATGACTAGAATCATAATAAAAGTATAATGAAAGTTTTACAACCCCAACAGTAGTCTTACTGTACCAAAATCATAACAAAGAGCAAAAGATGCAAAAGGGCTCTCATCTCTCAAACTACTACTAGACCTAGTGACTCCCCCTCAATCTCTACCCCTTTGGCATCAAGGCACCAAAAAGAAGGAGAGGAGGGATCTAGCAATCGCCTTCGACTCACTCATCGCTGTCGGTCCTCTCGTCATCTTCATTGTCGTCAGCTTGAGGAGGAGGAGGATGAGAACAACTTGCAGCACCCCCAACGCCAAAATAGGCAACTTCAGAAGGTGTGAGGGGTGGAAACTATGAGAAGTTAGAAGGAGAGTCCTCAGAGATGACACGAGACCCAATAGGCTCAATCTCCATCTTCTGACATATGGCTTTGACATTTTTCTTTATGTATCTCATATTCTCTTTCCTTGCCTTGTTTACCTTGTGGACTTTCACCTCAGCTTTCTTGCAGGAGCCAAAGATGGCGGCCAAGTACTTCAAGATGGCACTAGGAGACCCTTTTTGAGGAGGGGCCCTAGTAGTGGGAGCAGTCCTTGCATCTCCTTGAGCCCTCCTTGGAGCCTCTTCACTTGATATAGGAGATGGAGCAACTGGGAGAGTAGCTTGGGAAGGCTTCTAGGGCCTTAGAGGAGTGTTCTCTACATTCTTCACAAACTCAATTCCTGTGACTTTCTCAATCATAAATATGATGTAGGGCGCATAGCCACAAGAACAGTTCAGTGTGCAGGAGATGTTCACCATATCATTCCTAATGTAGTCAAAGACATCAAACATCATGTTCTTGCTTATCACCTTCATCAGTGTCCTTAGGTAACCTTGAACACTTCCTGCATCTCCATCTTTTGGAGCTATTGTCTTCCTCAGCATTCTGTTGAGAACCACGAAGAAAGGCTTCATGTTCTTGGTGATGGAGGGTTGTACTTTAGGCGAGTGTCATATAGGAACTCCATCTTGTCCTTCTCCAGGACACCAATGTTGTGGATGTTGAGCTCATTGTAGCCAGTGTCTTCCAGGTGAAGCAATCTTGCAAACTCATCATAAGTCACAGTGTACTTGGATCCGTGAGTCATCCAAGTCACCCTTTCCTATTCATCACTAGCAAAATAGCAGGTAACATAAAAACTGAGCAATGACTTCATCATTTCAGTTGTATCTGAAGGCAAACAAATCTTTCAGACCATGCCTCGCCACAGCTGCAATCACATCATCAAAGGCTGGGCAACTCTTTCTCTCAAAGTGGGTCTAGTCGATCCATTGGCTTTGGGCCACCGGAGTCTTCATCGTGAGATACACGAAACTGAGTAGTTCGCATGGAAGTTGCTCTAGAATCTTGCATCGGCTGCCTTCCTGGAACTGCTGTAACAGTCAATGCTCCTGAGCTTTGAAGCCACATTGCTTCCTTTGCCAATGAATCTTTCTTCAGAGGGGTCCCTGTTCCCCTATCTTGGTGCACTCATCTAGAGAGGGCCAATCGGGCCAGAGGCGATCCCTTTCCCTTTGCCCTTAGCTTGGCGAGAAGCTGCTGAGCTAGGACAACTACATCCTTTCCTTTGGATGCGGGCTTCTTGGCCACGACCTTCTGCCGCACCTAAGGTGGAGTGTGCGACGGGGTGAGCGACACGGTGTTGCTGCTTCTTGCTTTGGCCCATCGAGGACCGAAGCGTCAACTCTTGGTCCATCTCGGCCTCATAGTCAAAGATCTCATCATTGGAGCTCGACATGGTCCTGATAAGAGAATTATACAATACATGGATGAGGATGGATGGCAAGGAAATGCATTGAGTAGTTGGAATTTAGGGTTGAGTTTAGTAAAAAATTGGACTTGTTCGTAAAGAGACCGGACTAGTCTGGTGTTCAACTGCTCAAACCTTAACTAGCAATTCAATGGTGTTTCTCAATGCGAAAATAGCTCAAGGTTGATGTAATACAACAAGGAGACATGTATTAACTAGTGGAGCTAACCTATTTGGTCCATAACACAAGAAATCAAAGGTTCTAGGGTTTTCGAGAAAGTTCAACAAAATCCTTTGATTTTTGAGGTTGGAGGTGTTGTTGGTGTGGACTAGTCTGTGGACCTCGATTCCCTTGCGATGAAGATTGTTTTCCACGGAAAGTTGAAGAGATTTGGTTGAGAAAACGCCAAATCACCTTGGGGGCACTTGAGTGAGGAGAGAGAATGTGAGGAATGTTGTGAGTATGAAGGAGATTATGATTTGGCGGCCCTTGGGTTATGGAGTCGAAAAATTGGACTAGTATGTGGTCCGCCGGACTAGTCCGGACTAACGGACCTCTCCGGACTAGTCTGCAGTGTGCGGACTAGTCTGGGTAACCACGGACTAGTCCGTGGTTACCAGAACATAAGCATTTAGCCGATTCGTATATATTCGTAGGTGCTTACAAAGAATATAGGGAAGCAAAACACAGAAATAATCTTGATGAATATGATCAGTAAACATCCAACAATCAAGCTATGACCATAATTCACCAAGATCAAGTAATTGAAATAGTTTTTCGGAGAAAATAGATAGAGAGGATTTTCATAACACAATCAATAGATTTTGAAGATGCCATACATGTATGCAAGTTTTCAAGCCACGTTCTGAGCATCTAGGATATTTAGTTCATTTCGGAGCTCGCAAAACTTTTTTCATCAAGTGGCTTTGTAAATATATCAGCTAGTTGTTTTTCTGTGTTGACATGGGAGATGGCTATGTCTCCTTTCATTGAGTGGTCTCTCAAAAAGTTATGTCGGATGTCTATGTGTTTGGTCCTAGAGTGCTCAACGGGGTTATGAGCAATTTTAATAGCACTCTCGTTATCACAATGAAGTGGAATACGGCTCATATCGCAACCGTAATCCCTTAGAGCTTGTTGCATCCAAAGAAGTTGTGCACAACAACTCCCCGCTGCAACATACTATGCTTCGGCTGTGGATAAGGCAATGGAGTTTTGTTTCTTGGAGGACCAAGAAACTAGGGATCTACCTAGGAATTGGCATGTACCAGAGGTATTTTTTCTATCTACTTTGCATCCGACATAATCTGCATCATAGTATCCAATGAGATTGAACTTGGAACCTTTAGGATACCAAAGGCCTAGGTTGGGTGTATGAACTAAATATCGCAAGATTGTTTTTACGGTTGTCAAATGACACTTCTTAGGATTGGCTTGAAATCTTGCACACAAACATACACTCAACATAATATCAGGCCTAGATGCACATAAGTAAAGTAAGGATCCAATCATTGAGCGATATACATTTTTATCCACATTTGGTCTATCTTCATTGAGATCCAAGTGTCCATTTGTTGCCATGGGAGTCTTTATAGGCTTCGCCTTGTCCATAGCAAACTTCTTGAGTATGTCTTGAGTATACTTGGTTTGGCTTATGAACATCCCTTCCTTTTGTTGCCTCACTTGGAATCCCAAGAAATATCTTAATTCTCCCATCATGGACATCTCGAATCTATCTGTCATAATCTTACTAAATTCTTCGGAAAAGGATTTGTTAGTTGAACCAAATATAATATCATCAACATAAATTTTATAGATAAATAGATCATTGTCAAAGTGCTTGGTGATCAACATGTAATCAGCTTTGCCAATCTTAAATCCATTTTCAATCAAAAAATCTCTAAGGCACTCATACCAAGATCTAGGAGCTTGTTTGAGGCCATAGAGAGCCTTATGCAGTTTGAACACATGGTCGAGGAACTCTTGATCTTCGAATCCGGGGGGTTGCTCCACGTACACCTCCTCCTTGATAGGTCCGTTGAGGAAGGCGCTTTTTCACATCCATTTGATAGAGCTTCGACTTGTGAATACACTTTGGCCACAAGTCGCGCCTTGTTTCTTGTCACCACCCCGTGTTCATCTTGTTTGTTGCGGAAGACCCATTTAGTGCTGACGACGTTGAACTTGGGCCTTTCAACAAGTTCCCACACCTCATTCCGTTTAAAGTTGTTCAATTCTTCTTGCATTGCCACCACCCAATTCGGATCTTTCGATGCATCGTCAACCCTATGAGGTTCCAAAGAGGATACAACCGAGTAATGTTCACAAAAATTAGCAATTTGAGATCTAGTTGTTACCCCCTTTTGGATGTCACCGATTATGTTGTCGATGGGGTGATCTCTTTGGATGCATTGGTGTACTCTTGGATGTGGCACTTGTGCTCTTGAATCTTCATGATCATCTTCTTATCCCCCTAGATGGTTGCCCTCATTGATTTGTTGGTCACCTTGATCTTCATGAGGTTGATCTTGTGTAGAAAGTCCCCCCTTGATCAATTACCTCCACTTGTGGTTCATCTTCTTCATTTGCATTTGGAGGTGGCACTTGTGGTCGAACACCGCCCAACGCCATTCTTCTCAACGCTTGACATGGAGCTTCTTCTCTATCTAATACATATTGATCAACTTACTCTTCTTGAGAGTCGTTAGTTTCATCGAACACTACGTCACGTGCTACTTCAACAAGTTTGGAGGCCTTGTTGAAGACACGATAGGCGTAAGAGCTCGAATCGTAGCCAAGCAAGAAACCTTAATTGGACTTCGAAGCGAACTTTGAAGTCCTAGGCTTCTTGTTCAAGATATAACATTTAGAACCGAAAACTAAAAAATAGGAAATATTAGGCTTGTTACCGGTGAGTAGTTCATATGACCTTTTCTTGAGTAGACGATGAAGATAGAGTCAATTTATTGC